>JAYXIM010043962.1:1200000-1813674 GCA_037575425.1 Anastrepha fraterculus
AGAGGGGTGTTAGATGAGTGTATTTGATGGGGCATGTGAAAAGGTGGTTAGCAACGTGCGGGTTGCCTTCACATGCTGGACATATGTTTAGTATGTCGAGGTCAATTCTGGATAACTAAGAGTTTAACCTACTACAATATCCA
Source organism: Anastrepha fraterculus (assembly GCA_037575425.1). NCBI lineage: Eukaryota > Metazoa > Arthropoda > Insecta > Diptera > Tephritidae > Anastrepha > Anastrepha fraterculus. The sequence goes on from JAYXIM010043962.1 coordinate 1,200,144, forward strand.
GAACGTAATTGTGCCAAGGTTATGCGGATCTCTCGAGGTAGCTAGAGCTCTCCATCTGCTGTAAGTGGGGGTCGGACTCCGATTACGGCATTCGGTGGTCGGTGGCTTAATAAGGTGGTAAGGTGTCTCCCAATAAATGTCGTTAATTGTTTGTCTAAGCCATGTAGGGTCCAGTAGTTGTCGATTTGTTTTGTCCTGAATTTCGTCAGAGTAGTTGAAGAGGTGCCTCCTAACGTGGCTGGGAGGCGGCTCTGGTTTAAGCAGGTGTCTACATGGGTGAAACCTGCCGTAGCACCCTAGTAGAAACTGTTTGCTGAGCCGTTTGTTGGGCTCCTTTACAGGGAGCATCTGTGCTTCATTATGTAGTTGTTGTAGTGGGGAAATCAGGTGGCATCCCGTCGCTGTTCGAATAGCAGTGTTTTGGCATGCCTGTAGCTTTGTCCAATGCGTATCACTATCTCCAGGCGAACACTCAGGCGCAGCGCTAACTTTAAATGTCGCCAACAACATTTCTTTGTCTTTGCTCCAAGTACTGCCCGCTAGCTATTTGAGCACCTTGTTGCGGTTTTGCACTGTAGTAGCAATTGCGATTGTGTCCGCAAAGAAGGAGAGCAAACTGTTACAGATTACTCCCAAGAGTTTTGAGTTGTCTGTATTGAGGTGTCGTCGACTTTGACCTTGAGTTGTAGTTTGACCTCCTTTGTCCAGGTGGTAAAGAAGGTCGCCGTGATTCCTTGCAGAGAAAAGGCAAGAAATACAGGTGAGGTAATCGTTTACTTTAGCGCCCAGGTCATGAATGTCATTGCTGAGATGGTCGCAGGGTTTGTTTAGTTTACTTACTTTTGAGTTACTCTCATCGAAAAAAGTCCATAGGAGTAAAATTGGGTGACCTGTATGGCCAGAATAAGTCACTAAAATGGTGGTTTGTTAGAGAAGAAATAACGCAGTATCGCCATGGTCTCTGTGTTTGTACTGTGGGAAGGGTATTCCCTCATTATTGGCAGAAATTAATCGCTCGCCCTCCACAAAAATTGCTCAACCTCGTCCATTTTCAAAGGAATATTTAGTTTTTAGCTCCATTTATTTATTGCAATCTGTTTTCTAACATTCAAAGACAGACAAAAAATATGCGAAATACTTTATTGCTTAACAATGCGCATCAAACCGTTAATTTAGGAGAGTAAAGTGGATGTAGATGTTTGAATAGTGGCTTTGTGCGTTAGGTGACCAATACCTGAAATTTTTCTTATATCCATTTTACAGTGCTAGGCGTTTTGTTCCATATATAATACAAAAATTGGAATATGTAATTTGTATGGAAAAAAATTTCAAAAATAAACGATACTTGTACACTTTGTGATACTAAAACTTAATGGGCTGGATACCTACATGCCCACAAAAATTCTAAAAATTCTAGTTATATAGTGAACGTTTTTATGGAATTTGTACAAAATTTAAAACTTTACTTTACATATTATTTTTTTGTTTTTGTAATGTAAACTATATTTTTATAAAAAAAAATAGTAGTGTGTTTATAATTTTTCAACAGAGTGTACATGAAAGCAAATCGTAGGAATGAGGCAAGTAAATTCCAAGCAAAATGTGTAGTCAAAATAAATTTAATAAATTTAAGAAAACAACGTTGGACTCACTTCTATATTTCTATTTTTATTGGTTCTTATTTAAAATTTCTATTATTATCATAATTCGAGGAACCCAAACTTCCTTAGGCACCTCAACAAAGCATACCATCAAACTGCAAGTATTACCAACAACCAAAATTGACTCAACAAATTTACTCTACTTAAAGTTCACATCAGCTTCCAACACAAACAAGCCCTTACAAAACCAACACTCTCCTCTTCACCACGCATACCCATGCATTGCGTATATTAAATAACAGCTGCTCAACTGATCCCACTATATGCAGCCTTATGTTGCCCCTCAAATTTCCCCACCATCAACTGTGCTCAGCATTTCAGTGCATGCGCGGATAACCAGCCCCACTGCTATTTCTGAGCAGTGAATGAAATAATACTCCTGTTGGGAACACATTTCCTTTTGTTGCCAAACTTTTGCCTAACCCACACATAAGTACTATAGCTATGTATGTATGTAGGTGTGTGGAAGAGGCGCAAATGTAAAATTATCAGCTGTATGCTCGCAATACGTGCATGCGGAAATTACTTGTCAACTCAAAGTTAAACAAATACACTTGTATGTGCACGCATGTAGACTAGGTAACGGTAAAAAGTGTTAACAAAGGTCTTGCTTGAATGCGATGAATGTAGTTTAGTTTGCTTCTTTATCGGTGTATCGGAAATGGTGTTGTAGTGTTTCCTATTTTTGTATTTGTAAAATGTTACGCGACAGAGCAACGAATAGAATTGAAGTTCAAAAAAGTGTTGGACTTATTCTGGGAAAAGGTTAGATATTGTTATTTATTATCGGATAATAGAAAATTATTTGTGTCTCTAGCGAACGTTTTGAATTTCACACTCTCGTTGATTAATGCTTGCATATTTATTATTTGTAAGGTGTATAGCTAGAAAATCGCAATTCTTGCAGAAAAAATGTATGCGTGTTTTATTCGAAAATGATGCAAACAATTTTACTTAAAGTAATGCTAAATATTATTTATAATATTTGCGGTTTCGGGTCTTAGTGGCAATTGCGGTTGTATTCGTTGAAAAGGAGAGCAAACTGCCCAAGGTGACATCAGTTTTGTAACATCACCTTTGTCCATCTGTAGCCCACTTGTGGGTTAGAGTAACCTGTTTGCTAACCATGGCTTTGATGGCTGCAGGAGGGAGTGGCAGAACAGGCTCCGGGCCAAGGAAGTTGGCCTCAGAGCCCATTCTGGCTATAGAGTTAGAGATCTCGTTACTCGAGATACCCATGTGTCCCGGGGCCCATGTTAGCATCGGGCTATTGTGTCTGCCGACGTACCTAGTTCAGCCTGGATTTACAGGATTCTACTACCCTTGAAGTGGTTGGGGGGCTGTCTAAGGCAGCTTTGCTGTCGCTGCAGGCACATATAGATCTACCTCTCTATCGGTTTTCCACAACAAAGTTCATCGCTTCTTGAACAGCATCCACGTCCGCTTGAAACAGAGATGAATGCATTCCAAGAGTAAAGTGCAGTTTTGTCCCGCTGGATTCCATGTAGATCCCAGAGCCGTACTCGGTCCTGGAGCCATCCGTGCAAATGGTAAAACAGTGTTTGCCGGACTCATGAAAGAAGTCATGCTGATGGGTCTAAAGTTTTTGGGGCTGGTATAGTCATCTCTTCGAACCTTTGGGATGAAGGCGACCCTCACCATGCTCCAAGAGGCCAGTGGATTTGATGGCAAATCAAATGGTGGCCTCATTCAACACAAATCTGGCAACGCAGCTCTCAAAACCGCCTCTATCAATAAGGGGTGTTGCCGGTTGACGCTTATCTAATTACCTAGAAAGTGAGAATCCATCAGCAAGTTGAGTGTCTCACTTCGCCTCTCCGTGAAGGAGCCAACAGATTTCCTAAGTAACCCCAGCTTTGCAGTTGGGTCCCTTTTCCGGATCCTAACCAATTTCGCCGTGTCACTCAGAGATTCCTATTTGTGGCTCGCGCCTTGAAGTTGTTCCACAAATGGAGCCGACTCCGAACGGCTGATATTTTTTATGAGAAGCTTTTTCATGGCAGAAATACACTCGGAGATTTGCCATTGCCTACCGAGGGGCGGCCACCATTAGAGAAAATAGAGAGAATAATAGGAGGCGCCAATCGGGGTACCGCTACCTTGCTCTTAGCGAATTCGGCAGAATGTCACATTGACGGCGTATGTGTGTATGACGCCGCACTTGTGCAATTTATTCGTGTAATTCCTTCTTCTTCTTGCTTTCTTCTTGGCATTTTCACATATCTCTCATGCAACTGCGCCAATGCGACGTCACGCACTCTCTGATGGGCGCATTATTGCTTCTATCATTCTTGGGTCAAGCCTGGTAGTCTATCATCGTAAAATATACAGTTTTGGACACACGTGGGCGAGCAAAGGAACGTATCGTTTCATTCATTGCATTCATGTGACTGGCAATAAAAATCTTGATAATTGGCTGGTGATGCAAATATTTCCGTATCATTTTGTGTCCATGTCAACTTCAATTGATTTCATTTGCTAATGAATCAGAATACATTTATAGAAAATTAATTTTCTGGCTTAACTTCGGGAAAAATGAAGATTAATTAGCAAAACTTCTGGTACTAAACAGCCACCTGTCAAAAGCAACGCTTGTCACTGTAAGAATATGTGCGTTGTGCCACTCCACCAGCAATGGCGAATATCGTAGGCGATGGAATGATTAGCGGGGATACAAAGTTTTTGTTAGGTGTAATTTCCGCTTTCAACAGGCAATTGTAATGGTAGCAACATCGCAATTAGGCACAAGTTGTGTAGTTGGGACAAGAACTTTGGACACTTTTGAATTTCCTACTGATTTGGCGAAGTACCACTTAATTTTGCTGCCTGAGCGTAGGACCGCCAATGGGCTTACATATATAAATGTTTGTCATGCTAAAATTAGGCTTCCTTTTGATTCGTTTGCGATTGAGCATTGATACCGGGTTGAGTTTATGTGTGACTACCATTCGATTAATCACAAGCGTGAAACATTAAATATATAAACAATGTTGCCTAATAGCTGTCGGCCCTTAACAGGCAATGACAAACCTTAGTGGCAAATTGGGCTCTGAAAAAGCTACCGTTCTGAGGTGGTGACTCACAAATTGTGAGTCCCTCCATTTGTATGCTAACAGCGCAAATTAAAGGAGAATCACAGCCAAACAAATGATGGATATGCCAATTTTAACAGCACACATAGAATAAATAATATCATTTTGGAGCTGCTACGAGCAACCATCCACTTGCCAATGAATAATTTTCAATTTATAAACTGCATTAGTCTGGAAATATACTTGAAGAGGTCACCATTCAAAATCACACCCGAACTAACTAAATTGGGAAGACTTTAATTTATACATTAGAAATAAAATGAGCTCTCCTGTGTATGCTGAATTACTTCGCAAACGCGTGTCCACACATCCCAACAATTTTTAAATTTGGTGTACAAGTTGCCCACCACAACTTTTAATCGTCTCCTTGAATGCTAAGTGCATTGCGTTTTTTACTTCGCAAGTCATCTGTCACATTGACGGCGTATGTAATTAAATTGTAAATTGTAAAAAACTCATCCCCTAGTAATTTCATATAAAATTCATTGAACTCAATCAACTGATAACCACATGTAGACACACACACACACGTCTATTTATAATATCTACTCACGAATCATCCCTGTAGGGAAAACCACAAGTATCAAACTAATATGATGATGAGGGACTTAGAAGATTAACTATTCCGTTGGGGAAAAAGTTCATAGCGTTTTTATATTTCCTTTTCTTTTAACGGGTGGCGCAAAATTAATCGGGTGGCACAAAATTAACCACTCAACTAAAAAAAAAAATTATTTTGAATGACGGAAATCTTTATTTTGACCCTTACGTGCTCCATTGCTTGTCTGTTTGTATGCTGCAGCTGTCTAGCTCACAAGTGTCAAATATGATTGCCGTAGGACCATATTTGCAAATATTATTGTATAAATCTTTCCATAATTGATTAATTTTGCGCCACCTTTTACAACGATTGGTTTGCTGTTTGGTACAGTGTAAGTATTCATTCGATAGAACTCTTTCTGCTCTACAAAACTATGTTAATTGTATTTTTGAAATATTTAATTTTTTGTTAGTGTTGAAGCTTACCAATGGAATACCTCGAGGCAAAAACCGACGTTTTCGACACCTGTTCTTCTTTGCTCTTCACCGAGGTCAAAAAGCTTCTGAAGCAACACGGGACATTTGCGTATTGTATGGAGAAAGTGTCATGTGCGAATCTACTGCACGGAAATGGTTTGCAAAGTTCACAAATGGCGACTTTGACCTCGGTGACACGTCACACAGCGGAAGGTCTTCAGAATTCGATGAAGAACGTCTCAAATCCCTTTTGAAGCTTAATGGTCGCCAAACCAGTTGTGAATTGGCGGAACAAGTGAACTGAGATATGATCTCAATCACATTTGGGATTTACGGAAAAATTTAGAACCAGGGAGCCTGGTGGCCTCACGAGCTCAACGAAAAAAACAAACAACTCAAGTTGTTTCTCAGTATTTCGTCGGCATCGAGCAGCACTCGGTCATAAACAGCGATTTTTGTACCGAATCGTCACTGGAGAGGAAAAATGGTCTTGATCTTGATGTATGATGAAGCAAAAAAAGGAGTGGGTGGCTGGAGAAGCTACGCCAAAGCCAAGAGTCAAGCCAATCCGGCTCCATCATCATTCAAAGGAGGTCATGATATGTGTTTGGTAGGATTGGGAGGGAATGGTGCACTGTGAAATGCTCGAAAAGATCGCCACGGTCAACAAGGAGCTCTACACTGCCACATGAATGAGGCCATTCTGCTGAAAAGACCAGTTCGACATGGTCAAACCATACTCCTTCACAGCAACGCCAGGCCCTATGTTGCACAAGTCGTCAAAGCTGCACTCCGAGAGCTCGAATGGGAGGTCCTTCAGCATCCGCTGTATTCTCCAGACCTTACCATCCTTTCCGCTCCCTGTCAAACCATATGAAGGGCATTACTATAACAAAGAGATCCTTAAAAACTGGCAAAACAACTTCTTTAACCCCAGACCAGGCGATTTTTGGCGGAACGGCATCAACAAATTGGTCCAGAGGTGGGAAAAGGTTGTGAACAGCAGCGGCGAATATATAATTGATTGACTTATTTCTATAATTATTGTTTTTTGTTTAAATAAAAGTGTTCGGTAAAAGCTACGAAGTAATTCCCCCACCCAATATTTTATACTACTTATCCTTCGATGCCCTACAAGTATTTATTTCTACAGATAAGTTCTAGTATTATTTTTATACACAGTATACTTCTTCCAAAGGTCACCTCCCATAAGCGGGAACTTTTTCAGTCCCTTAGGTGTGCGCTTAAGAGAAGATATGCAAAACTTATTGCCCCGATTTTAAATAAGATTTTTAAACCGTTAAAAATCCTGTTGGCCATATATGGTTTTCGAGAGTGTTGCCATATGTGTGTATTAAAAACAAGTAATTTCTTAAAAATTTCTATAACAACATCAAGACGCACGCCACAAATAGGAGAAGCTCGGACAAATGCCCAAAAAGGGTGTAAGCGCCAATTATATATATGTATAATTTACTAAAAATATACATAATCATTATAGCGTTGGTAGTAAGGTATAGAGGTAAGAAAGATGTATTCCTAAACTTTTTTTTATATCGTTGCCACTTGATTTTTATTACGAAAATAGCAATTTACCATACATTTCAGTTAAATATTAAGATATTGGTTTCAAATGAAAGATGTTTAAGCAAGCTTAACTAACAACTATTTTTTTTTGTGTTTTTTGTTTTTCGGAAATTAATAAAAACTTTTTAAAACTAAAATAGTAAAAAAATATATAGTATACAATGTAAAGGTAAAAACAGCTTTAATCCGAAAATATTTTTAACAGCCGTTGCCACCTAATTTAATAAAAATCTAAATTAATAACAAAATTTAGTTAGGTGATCGGATATGGGTGTGAAATGAAATGTGTTCGAAAGAATGAACAAAGCTTTAGTTAACATTATTAGTGTATGGCGTTGCCACCTTTATTTTAAAGTTCAAATCGTAAAGAGTAGTGAAGATTAATTTCGTATTGAGATATGAGTAACATGCAAATTATGATAGGGAACATATTAATTATAAAGTACTTTTTTAACGGCGTTGCCACATTTTTTTAATTTTAAAAGTATTGGAATTGCCTTGTAATATGAAGTATTGTACATTAAAATAAAATGATGTCAACTAAAAACAAAAATTGCTTGCTTTTTCCTTTAAAAAATTGTATCATGTTGTTACGTATTTTAAAGTGTACATTAAATCTTCAAATTTTTAAAGCCCAATCTAAGCTTCGAGCATTTGTTAGTATCTCTATTAGAACCGAAAGCTACTGACTACAGGCAGCCCTATATTTAATTCTTCTTCTTCTTGATTGGTGCGATAATTGCTTACGCGGTTTTGGTTTAATAAAACGCGCCTTTCTCTTCTCGTGCTAAACGGCGCCAGTTGGGCACACCTGATATTTCCAACGAAGAGGAGGTCTTCCCCTTTCTCTGCTACCACCAGCTGGTCCCGCTCGAATACTTTCGGACGGCATAACACAGTCAACGCCGCCAAAATGGTTCCCCCATTTGGTACTGCGACCTGAAAGATCTATTGTGCCCCCTTCATGGATTCAAAGTATTTATTTCAGCCCAATTTCTTGAATAAATTTTATTATTTGTCCTATATTGTTGAGTTTTATTCCCCAACCAGTAAAATATAACACTGACAGTTTGGTAGTTTCCTATTCCTCCCAACGGAACCTGTTAGTTCCATTGGAGTATATTCCCAGGTTACATACATACACACACATTTATATGATATAATTGTCACCCCTTTTTGGGTGTTTGGCCGAGCTTCTCCTCGTATTTATGATATGCGTCTTAATGTTTTCCACAATACTAATGTTTTTTTTTTTCAATTTACAATGCCTTGTTAGAACTCGTGCGACGATTCTAAAATTATTCTTACTTAATTCCATATAATTTTTAAATCGCTATAGTTCAAAGCAGATCATTGATTTTGAGTGCGATAAATCCGGCAGGTTGACCGAGTAGGATCTTCTTTGCCTTTGCTCCACTTCCTGAATAAGAGGGGAGAATTTATCATTTCCTACACCACAAAATGGCTCTGGCCTTACAAATGGAAAGACCCCACATTTCCTGACTAATTAGCTGCCATTTCGCTCCCGGTAATTTCTATGTTCCCTGTAACTCATAGAATACGCACCTGGTTGTTCTCGCCTAAGATATTCAGCTTATCAAGTCATTCCAGCACCAGTTTTGATGTAACCTGGAAAGAGTTAAGAGCTTTGGTTGTTGCCTGGCCCTCAGTAAGGATAGCTAGGCTTCTATTGTAATAGTTGCGTTCAAATCAAAGTGAGCCCAACTTGAAACATATTTGTATTCTTGCCCAGCACTTCCGAGTATCTTTTCTCTGGTCGCAGACACCGTCCCCTGCATCTTCCTCAATGAGGCATCCGTCGGTGCACCATATCCTCGTGTTCTGCTTTATCTTGCCCAGCTCAGTGTTGAAACGTTTGACAAAACTGAACATCGGTAGCATCATGTACCATTTAGCATCGAATTCTCAGGAGTTAGTTCAACAAAAATATCAAATTTCCAGCAGTTTTGATAAACGCCAAAGTTAGTGGTAGCTTTGGTTTTTCTTATGATATCCCTTCTCGCTTGGAACTGTATATGATTGTTAAGAGTTGAGAGTTCTAGAACTTCCATTAGAATATATTATGGTAAAGGGTGATCACTTTAGAGGTATCGATTGAAATTGATTTGGCAATCTTTATTATTTTGGTGTAGAACCAAATATTGGCCTCCCCTGCGCCGTAATTCCGCCATCCGTGAACACCAACTTTGAGTAACTCGGTCGCTATCTCGTGAATAATGTTAGTAATATTGGCTTCCAATACCTCAATCGAGGTATTTAGACAAGCATTTAGACTTTAAATACCCCCGCAAATAAATAAATAAATAAAAATAAATGAGTACCGAAATGTTTCGAAACTGACATTGGTTCCTGTTCTTGGGTTTTGTTGTTATATTAAGCTGACATTTTCCTCACTTCCTTTCAGTTTTTCCTGCAGTGACTCCCTGCCAGTTTCAAAATACGTGGAAGCATTATGGCACGAATAGAAACTCTCTAAGCGCACATTCCACTGCGTCAGTCTTGGCATAGCGGCTGTCAATTTGTAACAGTTGAATATGACTTGCAACAAAATTATGTCTGGGCACTTAAGGCGGTCTAGGCGAGGAGATTACAAGTTTGTCGCATGCCATCGTTTTCTAAGTTTCCAACACAAATATTTAGTGTAACAAGTTGTAGACATGGGGGCGTTTGTGGTATGCGGGTGTCGCAAGGAACCTACAAATGTATGTTTTTGTATGTCTATGTGTGTGTAATATTTGCGGTTATTTGACGACATTCAACTGTCAACTGTGAACTGTTAACATCGTGTCTGTCAAATAGATGCCTGTGTGTGAATTTATAGATTTTTTTGTGTATGTTTAAAGTGTATCTGCTTCATTATTTAGACCAACTCTCACATTAAATTCTCCTTCCTGGGGAGATTTTCTCTTTTAATATTAGCAAATATGCAGAGTATTTTATCTAATGCAAGGTGACGTCCAAAATAAAAAAGACTGCCATCATAAAAATGTTTTTGATAGCGTCATATTTCTAATGATTTCTTCTTCTTCTTAATTGGCGCGATAACCGCTTACGCGATTTTGGCCGAGCTTAACAAAGCGCGCCAGTCGTTTCTTTCTCGTGCTAACCGGCGCCAATTGGACACACCGAGTGAAGCCAAGTCCTTCTCCACCTGATCTTTCCAACGCAGAGGAGGCCTTCCTCTTCCTCTGCTACCACCAGCTGGTACCGCATCGAATACTTTCAAAGCCGGAGCGTTTGTATCCATTCGGACGACATGACCCAGCCAACGAAGCCGCTGGATCTTTATTCGCTGCGCTATGTCTATGACGTCGTAAAGCTCATACAGCTCATTGTTCCATCGTCTGCGATATTCGCCGTTGCCAACGTGCAAAGGTCCATAAATCTTACGCAGAATCCTAAGTCATTAGATGAAATTACATCCTTAACTGACCTTACATCCTTACATCCTTAACTGACTTCCAGTGAAAGTTTGGTGACATTCGGTTCACTGAAAGCGAAGTTATTGCGTCTAAAGTGTCAGTATGTTTAAGTCATCGGTATAAAAATTAGTTTCGAACAAAAAGCTAATATCCAATTTTGTTTTAAAATCGGTAAAAGGTTTACCGAAACATTTGAATTGATGAAATGATTGAAGTTTATGGCGATGATTGTCTATCTCGTGCCAAAGCTCATGAGTGGTTTACACATTGCAGAGATGTTTGAGAGGGCATTCCCACAATCAGTAATCACCGAAAACTCCATCGAAATCGTTCGTATATCAGAAATGAACTGAAATCATCCTTGAAATTCATGTAATCGGAAATGAATATCTCCAAAACATCGATTTATCGCATTTTAACTGCTCAATTGGGCTCACGAAAGGTCTGTCTGTGCACGTTTCATTTCGAGGACCAAAAATTGCTCAGAATTCAACATTGGAAAGACCTCATTAAAGAGGCGAGAAAAGACGAGAACTTCCTTTACAACATTGTGGCTGGTGATGAAACGTGAACCTGAAACTAAGTACGGAATGGAAGGCCCCACACGAGCCACCACCCAAGAATTGTCCACAAAGAGTTTGTGCCAACGAGCCAAACCATCAATGCAATTTTCTATCTTGGCGTTTTGAAGCATTTGTTGCATCGGATTCGTCGAATTCACCCTGAATACCACGAAGGAGGAAGCTGGCGCTTATTGTATGAGAATGCATCATCTCATCGATCCATTCTCGTGACTGATTATTTGACCAGAAATCGCATTTTAACCTTCAATCACTCACCATATTCACCTGATATGGCTCCCTGTGACTTTTACCTATTCAGAAAATTCCATTGGTCATAATACGGAAAACATTTTGCGTACGCAGAGGCTATCCAAAAGGCTTGTCGGTACAAGTCAATGACCGAAAACACTCTTTATATCGCACAAAACAGCGTATTAAGGCCAAAGAGGACTATTTTGAATAAATAAACTCGAATTTATCAGAACAAAGCCCCTGTCGTTTCTATTTTAGCTCAGTCTTGTTTATTTTGGACTTCACTTTTTATGTGTACATATATAATATTTCCTTTAACTCCGATTGGGGCAAAAACAAAAGTACTAAAATCATTTCGGGTCGAGCTTAGTATAATGTGTCATGGCCAACTTCAGCCAAAGTATAATGACTTATTTAATGCAACTTTATGAAGACGTTAGTGTCGAGTTACACACGGAGACATCTGGAAAGGAGACACTGGAAATTCTCTTTTCATGTCTCATTCGCGGTCAGACGGGCAAAATTGTTTTCGGTAACATTTTGATGTTTACTACTTTAGCATCTTTTGTGTCGGATATATTCTACTACCCGCTAAAATGTAAAGCAGAGAACGGTTGTCAACAGTTTCTTAAATATTTTAATGAAGAATGCAAATTGGTTGAATAATAAATAATTTCTTGTGTTTTGAAGTGAAAGTTCTTAGGCATCGATGGACGAGCGAGAATGTAGAGTAAAATTTCAAGGCCATGCAATGTTTCGCATTTTCGTTCCGCGAGAGAGAAAAAAGATATAACGTTGAGGAAAAGGAGAGAGAGAGCTATACCTTATATATATCTTAGGTACAGTTTAGGCTATTTTTCCTGAGTTTTCCCTTGTGGTGCGAAAGGTTGCCTACGGCGGGTGTTCTTATGCACAAAAAATATAATAAAACTTTTCAAATTACTTATTTCCGTACACTTTTTCTATAATAAAAACTTTCAGATGTAATCATTTTTTTATGAATTTTCATAAACAGACATTTACACTAATTAAGTAAGAATTCTTCTCTAGTCTCATTTCATTACCACCCACCCATAATTTTGTTCATTAAAAAATAATTACGTTTAATATTGGCATGAAAAACACAAACGTACATAGACATATACCAACGCACATATACAAGTATATAAAACTTAAAGTTTTTTCTCTAAAAAAATCCAAACCTTTACAGTATGCTATATAAATACTCGTACGCATGTATGAATGAACTTTGATTTGCCTCTGCAGGTCGGCTGTTTCGTCTGTATGTAGTTGATAAAAATTTTATTCAAACAATGCATATCATCTTTTGGGGCGGTAATTGCGGTTAATACTCAAATGACTGTGCAGATACAAGTGCAATTTTACATATCTACGCACAAATCTGATAAATTTGCACACATTGGCGTATTCTAATTCCATCAATATTATATACAAAGGGTATTCGCGGGGTATCCCACTTCTTAACCAGTTCATGCCTTGAAAATGAGCTCTCCGAGCAGGTTAGTCATCAGCTATTGACTGTTGAGGAAGCATGAGTCCGAATAATTGGGTGGCCTAAACTATATAAATATAAGCGATGGTTGGTTGGTTGGTAATTATATAATATCAACAAGTTTATCAATTATACGTTCGTCGTTGCTGTTTACAACCTCTTCCCACCTCTCGACCAATTTTTTGATGTCGTTTCGCCAAAAATCGCCTGTGGTGTCAAAGAAGTTGTTGAGTCAGTGTTTAAGGACCTCTTTGTTATCGAAGGCAACGCCCCTCATATGGCTTGACAGGGCAAAGTGGTGAAGGATGCTGAAGGATCTCCCATTCGAGCTCTTGGAGTGCGGCTTTGACGATTTGTGCAACATGGGGCCTGGCGTTGTCGTGAAGAAGTATGGTTTGACCATTTCGATAGGGTCTTTTCAGTCGAATAACCACATTAACGTAGTGTAGTTGGGCAATGTAGAGCTCCTCGTTGACCGTGGAAATATTTTCGAGCATTTCCCAATACACATGCTCTCCCAGTTCCACCAAGCACAGATCATAGCCTTCTTTTGATGAAGATCCGGCTTGTATCTCGGCTTGGTGTATCTCCTGAAGCCACCCGCTCCACGTTAAAGTCACCATTTTTGAACTTTGCAAATCATTTCCGTGCTGTAGACTTGCCTATGACACCGTCTCCATACGCATCCAAAACGTTGATTTTTACCTACTGGGTATTCCATTTCTAAGCATCAAAACTAGTAAAAAATTAAATAACTCAAATATACAATTAACATAGTTTTGTAGAGCAGAAAGAGTTTTATCAAATGAATACTTACTTTTTGCCACACAGCAAACAAATCATTGTAAAATAAAAGAAAATATAAAAACGCTACGAACATATTCCCCAACCCAATATAATTTTTTTCTTAAAATTTCTTCAACCATGATTCGGCTGTCACCGAAACGACTACGCAATAAATCTATTTTTTCACGGGCTGTATAACAAATAATGGCTTCTTGTTGGAACCAAATGTTGTGGAGATCACGGGCTCCAATTTCCGGCATTCGGCATCAAAAAGTCGTTTATCATGGCGCAACAGCGTTCGCTGTTCCCTGTTACATTGGTTCCAGTCTCGTCTTCAAGAAATATGGGCCGATGATTCCTCCAGGCCATAGACAGCACCAAACGGTTGTTTTCAGTAGATGTTATGCCTGTTCTTGAATAGCTTCGAGTTGCTCTTCAGCCCAAATACGGTGACTTGGCTTGTTGATGTATCCATTAAGCAAAAAATGGGCCTCATCGCTGAACACTACCGCCACAGTTTCTCTAGCATCTTTAAGGCTTCCATTTTTAGCGCAAAATGTACTACTCGTACAAACTCATTGTTGCAAAGTCAAATTTATTTTTAATACTAAAATTTTGGGTAAACATTTTAACCACAAATGTGACATAACTCACATCAGTTGATTTAGAGCGTCACCTGGCGGTTATCCCGAGAATTTTTTGATCAAGCTGATATACCGCCAAGAAAACATAGCTACTACAGCTTGCCAGCATCAACTCACCCCCGTAAGATTACCCTACCGATTTCAGTAATTTCTTAACCCCCATTATGATGACAAATACAAAGCCATTGGCATTAGTGGCAACACAATGCACACTCCCCATGTAATAATTTTAGAAGCAAGCAACACTTGCCCATACTTTTCAATAGCATACGCGCACATACTGACGCACAAATTTGCTTAAAATAAGAGGATGTTGCAACTGCACTTCAAGAGCGCAGTGATAAAGTCGCCGCTATTTATAGAGCTGTTTAACTTTTTACTGTGGTCAACGTCAATTTTGATTTCGTGGTTTTGCAGTACCAGTCTAACTCATAAAAATTCCTTGCAAACTACTACGACAGTGGAAACAAATACGCCTCAAGAGGAATAGGACGAATCGAGGCAAAAAGATGAGAGGGTGAGAAAGAGAGTTGATGCAAACCTGTTGCGGCGCTAGTAGTAGTAGTGAAGTAAAACACAGTTGCATAGTTAAACACAATGGCGTAATAAAATGCAGTGCATAAATTGTGGGAAAATGTACCCAATTTTATGGGCACCGTTGCGTATGAGTAACAGGCGAATGCAACTGCATCGCTTTCGAAATTTTATGCACTCGTACCGTTGTGCGTTGGTTGTGAGTGTGCAAATGCTACCAAAAATAAATTAGTAACTTCTTTTTCCAATACTTTTGATGCCAAACTTTAGTTTGCTAACGGCGTCAATTAAGTATGCAGGGTTTCGCTATTATGGCTCTGTGCTAATTCTGTCTAACCACAAATTTGTGCCATTCACGCGTTGGATGCAAACATCAGACAAATAATGACCCAAATTTTGCCACTTGATGTGACCTAACAACCAACCAACCAGCCAAACCATCTAACTGTTCAACTTTTACGCATACATGGTCTGACCAGAGTTGAAGAACTTTTGAACTTTAGTTATTCAAAGCTGTAATTAGAATAGCGCAACCGCCAACCATTTCTGGCACTAAAATGCAACAACAACAATAACAGCAAGCATAATGCAAACATTTATGCACTATAAATTTCATTTATTATCCCTCTAGTGGGTAATAAAATGTGTAAAAGCAGTTGGGATACACTATGACTTATTGTGTTTGTTGGGGTTTGGAGTATTTGGCGTTGCTTATAATTTACAATTTTAAATTACTTCGAGCTAGTTATTCCACAATAGCAATGAATGCGGTTTATCCTGAAAGAGAATTATTGTCACTATTTTAGTCTTCCCGAAATCAGCAAAACAAAAAACAAAAAAAGAAAACAATTTGAAAGTTTTCAGAAATTAATTAATTTCCCATGTTATGGATATGAGTCGAAATGAAAATGCACAATGCCAGAAGCCACATTGCGGTTTTTCGCCAGAAAAAGAGAAAAATATTTATTTCATGCCAAAATAAAATTCAGATATCACCGAACTTTGGCAATTTAAGTACCCCTCGGCCGCTGCAGTCGAATGGGTTGGTGCATGATAGCGATCGCCCCTCGGCAAGCAATGGGGAATCTCTGAGTGTATTTATCCCTTGAAAAAGCTCCTCACAAAAAGTGAAAGTCATGCTACTCGTTTTCTTTGATTATCATGGTGTTGTGCACTCGGAATTCTTTCCAAATGGTTCTACGGTAAATAAAGAATACGGAATATTATTTGGAAGTTATGCGACGTTTGAGAGAGAATGTGCGTAGAAAACGGCCCAATTTTTGAAAAAAAAAGACTAGATCTTGCAGCATGATAACGCACCGTCTCACAAGGATCATATTGTGAACACTTCTTTGACCAAAAACTCGACAAATAGCATCGATCGGATTCAGCTCCCTGTGACTTTTTCCGTTTCCCAAAATTTAAATTGCGCGGACGCCGCTTTGAATCGATAGAGGCCATTGTGGAGAATTCGCAGAAGGAGCTGAAGAAAATCTCTTCAAATGCGTTTAAAAGGTGCTTTGAAGACTGCACTAATCCTTGGCCCAAGACTATTGCTTCGAATGGAGCCTATTTTGAAGGCGAAAAAATAAATTTTGATGATTAAAAAATTATTTTGCGTTTTATTGAACAACTCCTGGTACTTTTTTGACATAATGTATATCCATGAAACCGAAATTTTTGAATAAATAATACGCGCTTATTAATCGAAAACATAAAAAAAAATTTGATACAAAGTAATTGTTTTGCTATAGAGACGACAAGGTGGCGCAAAATTAATCATCCAATCTTATTTTTGGGGGGGGGAAACGATTTCGAGTTATGGAAATCTTTATTTTGCCCTTTACGTGTTCCATTGCATGTCTGTTTGTATACTGCGACTGGGTAAATCACAAGTGTCAAATATGTTTGATGTACGACGCCATTTGCCAGAATTATAAATCTTCCGTTAGATTGATTAATTTTTCGCCACCTTCTAAAAGATAGATCTGGTGACTCATTATATCGTGGCACAAAATTTAAAAAATATAACAAATTTGCGTTTTTAGCTTTCCACAGAACATTGATACCCACATTTCTGTATTTTTTAAGGTTTTCCATTTTTTAAAACCACATAAAAGCTTCTAGGATTTTATGCACTCTAATCCTTCATTTAACATCCATATTTTCATACCTTTTATAATTGTAGATTTATTCTTTTTTTTTTTTTAACCATTATCTTTGTTGAAATTTATAGTAATTGAAAAAACATTCAGATATTCTGTGAAAAAAATTTAAAACGCAAATTTTTAATATATTAGCTGTGGTTTCACGTACATGCCAAGTGTTAGTTTTGTTTGCCAAGAAAAGACTTTACTGCTTAATTCCTTACTTATTCTAAGGTAATACTTGTTGGTAAGAGAGATTCTCCGTTGGATTTCAAGGCTGACATTGTCATCGGTTTTAATGTTGAAACGAAGTTTCTTACAACCTCGAAATCATAAATTTAGACAGTGACAAGGGTGCCGAAACCCGATTGCGCCGACTGTTAGTTTGATGACAGAAGGTACTTCGTTTTGTCCTTGTTCACCACCAGACCTGTTCGCTTTGCTTTTTTATCCAGTTTGGAAAAGACAGAGGCAACAGCGCGGTTGTTAAGGCCGAATATGCCAATATCTGGTATTGAGTAACGTCGTTTTTCAGAGCCGCAAACGACTCGGAGAGATCCTTCCCCAATTCTGACGGCATTTGGTGGGATCAGGTCGGCGTCGTATATTTTGAGCTGCTCCAACCGGGCGAAACAATCACGGGGGATCGTTACCGACTGCAATTGATGCGTTTAAGCCGGGCATTGAAAGAAAAACGGCCGGAAACGGTAAAAAGGCACGATAAGGTTATTTTGCAACATGACAACGCTCGGCCGCATGTTGCTCAACCTGTCAAAAAATACCTTGGAACGCTTGGCTGGGAAGTGTTACCCCACCCGCCGTATAGTCCAGACATAGCTCCCTCCGATTATCATTTGTTCCGGCATATGAGTCTCGATTTGGCGGACCAGCGGTTCTCCTCATACGAGGCTACCAAAATATGGGTTGAGTCATGGATAGCCAAGCAGCGGCCAGAATTTTGGAGAAACGGCATCCGGAAATTGCCCGAAAGATGGGCGAAAGTTGTAGCTAGCGATGGCCAATACTTCAAATAAAATATTTTGTACCGTTTTTTCACAATAAAGCCCCAAATCTTCGAAAAAAACCTTTAAAACTAATTCAACCTCCCAATATTAAAACGAAAAATACCGAAAAAAAATCTTTTTTTGAAACAATAAAATCATTTCCCGAGGATATGTATTTTTTTTCATTTTCGAATGAATTGGTCCACTTTTGAAGTAAGTTTTCGATATCCAGTTGAATAAGTTTTTAATAAAATCATTTTATGAAGTGTTTAAAAGAAAAAAGGAAACTATAATAAAATATAGTTTAACTATCGTGTTTTCAATAAATGTTTTTAATAAAAAGCTAAAAAAAAATACTATTATGCTTACCTTTCATCAGACATCGTTAAATGGCAGTCTTAAAATTTTTCCTGCAAATATTGCGCGACTTTTTATGCAGAATGACATTTAAGGACGCGTTGCATTTGTAGTGCTGCCATATTTGCGTTTTTGAACGCTATGCTCAATATACCCTATATTTAAACAAGAAGCTTTGCTGATTCCCCAAAATGTATGCAATTTTTTTAAATCCAAAAATGTCTGCACATTTCATACTTCACATATCGCATCTTCCAATGGCCATATTTATTATACTATATTATTATACTACTGCCAATCGAAATATATAATTTTTTTTCAGTATTCATTGACCTTTTATCATGGAAATACTTACGCCTCAACGTTTCCATTTTCCATATTTGCTTTAATGGCCTACGTCAATAAGCATTCCGTACTTGGGCTAAAGACAAAACTGAGACCATTCAAGAACAGCCATTACAGCCATACAAAACAACCGTATGGTGCAGCCTATGAGCTGGAGGAATCATCGGTACATATATTCCATCTTGGTTGCTCGACATCTACAAAATCCATTGATCGTGCCTGAACATCTACCATTTACGTGTCTCAACTTTCTTCTGTTTTTTTGTTTTTGTTTTCAATGAGAGCACTTCAAAAATAAATAACTGGAGCATACACTTCTCTTAGGTTTTTGGCTGAGCTCCTCCTCATATTTGGAAAGAACTTTCTCTATAATTTCGAAAAAACATTCATTCGAAAAAAATCTGACAACGACTAAATTTATCTACTTCCGATTCAAATAAATCTGCAAATGAAGCAAAAAAGGTAACTAACACCTAACGAAAGCATCGAGAATATTCTTAGAAGAATATTGCTTAAGAGAGAGGAAATTAAAACACAAATTTTAATGCTGAAATATTAATTCTTTATTTGCAGAAAATTATATTTTTTTTGTGCATATATGTAAAGGCAATATCCTTTTTCAGGCAAAGAAGTATATTTATTCTGTTTATTTATTATTATCTTTTTAAATATTTTTTTTTTCTCATTAAATTTTTTTTATTTATATATTTTTTATTCATATTTTTTCTTTACGTTCTTTCTTTTATGTAAATTTGCATTAAAAAATTTACCGCTTTTCTGGCGATCGCCTAGACTCCAGGAACACTATGTGCCCTCTCGCGACGACCGCTTGCATGCCCCATGCCAAAGTGTTGGAAATGCCTACCAAACGGTCCTCCTGCTGGACCATGTCCATGTCCGTGTCCATGTCCATGTCCATGCCCATGTTTATGTCCACCGAAACGACCGCAATGACCACCATGTCCGCCAAATGGAAATTCAGCACCAAAAGGTCCACGATGATGTGGATGTGAATGTGGGCCCATACCATGCGGCATCATACCTGGAAAAGCACCGAAACGAGGAAAACCCATCGTATGCCTACCTGGTGGAAATCCCCTCATAGAAGCCCATGGGCCATGTGCACCGTGCGGCCCATGACGTCCAGCCAAAGGGCCAAAATGATAGGGATGTGACCGCATTCTGCAACTTTCACTAAAGCGCCCATGTCTGCCAGCAAAAGCTTCGTTTCGACAACCTCTAGTGCCGCGCGCTTCCTCTTCATCACTTTCACTTGAACTCGTTGCTGTATTCCCACCACCCGCTGCCGAAATATAAATAGCTTCGTTAAGTCGACGTTGTGCTTTTGCAGCACGTTTCATAGCCTTCCGCAATGCACGCTGTTCTCTCGCACTCGGTTCAGCTCCATCACGGGCACAACAAGCTTCAATGTTTACCATTTCGTACGCACGCACTGTGTGTTTGAATTTCACAATGAATCGCCGGTTATTCACACAGCTGGGGCTGTTGTAGTATGTATGTGAGATATTTTTTTTAACTCTTACTCGTTTGCTCTCTTTATTCGCTGTTTTTACTATTGCTCTATATGCTCTTTGGACTTGTTCACTTCACTTGACGTGCCTAGTTTTATTTCACTTGGGTGTAAGTAAATTTCAATTTTATAAATTCCACACACTTCAAAAATTCGCAAAATTTTTCTTCGATTTTCACTTTTGGCCTTCCACTTTATTTTGTTGTGAAATTCTCTTCCAATTCACTTCAAATTTGCGTTTTATGGATCTTCACTTTTTAGTTGTTGCTCTGCTGTTTTGTATTATCACAATAAACATCACTCTGCTACTGATGACGGTTGATTTGTTCGAGTTGCCTTTTATACTCAGTGCGCGCTCTAGACTATATACATATAATATGTATGTGCTTTCGCTTACACACTCTGTTTTGTGCCCACTCATGCTTACTTATACATACAATATTTATATATACCATACTTATATATACCATAGGCCACGTATGACTATTTGTTTAGCTGATAAGCTCTGCAGGGAATCCCCTTGGAACCAACTGACGCCATTCTGGTGAAATTCAAACTATGGATAGGTCGCATTAATTTTTTGCTATTGGTGAGCTTCACATTGGGCTCCGTTCTGCATGGTCAGAACGCCTTTTTTTGCGAGTTTCGCATTATTTTTACTTTATTATTCCACCTGAATGAAAATAATCATAAAATAAATCCACAAACAGTTGAAAGTAATTTAAAAATTAAAGTTCATAAATTAAATTGGTTCATAAAAAAATTATAATTAAAAAAATTTAAATTAAAATAGAGGCAAATTTAAACAAAATTAAGTTTCCTAAAACTTGTGTATTAGTATATATAAAGAGTAATAAAAAAAAATTTAAAAAAAAAATCGGGTTTTTCAAAAATTGTACGAGAATGAGTCAATAATTCTTTGATAATAATCCACAAATTGTCTAGTAAACAATGCAGAAGAAATAAATATAAAAAAATGTCTAATTATACAAAAATTAAGCTTCCTAAAACTATTTTAACAGCATGAGAGTGAATCAATAAGTATCCAAAAATAAAGCAGAAGACGTTGCCACATTTTGTCAACATTTTGAGGGTCAAGAAAAAATACATAAATAATAATAAAAAACAATAAGTTTCTTACAACTTGTGGATTAGTATAAGAAATCATAAATAAAAAAATTATAAATAAAAAAAATTAAAAAGAAGAAACTTTTCTAAAACTAGTACAAGAAAGAGTAAATAAATCCCTAAGAATAATCCAAAAGTTGTCTGGTCAAGAATGAGCAAATATAAATTTGAAAAATACTTGTTTAAAAAAAGTTAAGCTTCCCAAAACTGATTCGTTAGCATGAGGGAAATTTTGTTAGTCTCCAAAAATGAGAACTAATGCCGTTTTCACACTTTGCCATCATTTTGCGGGTCGAGAGAGAAGATATATAAAAATAATAATTAAAAAAGAATGTAAGTTTGCTAAACCTACTCCATTAATATGCGAAAGATTTAATAAGTCGTCTAAAATGAGAACAGTTGACGTTGTCACTTCAAATTCAAAATTTTTGCTGGCCAAGAGGGGTAAAATATGTTAAGTCTACTTGCCCTGACCCTACTTTTAATTCGTGCCCATACGATTTCTTCGCATGGACACGCCGTTGCAAAATTATAAATGCACCACATTTTTTTTTTCAATTTAGCTCATACTAGAACAATAATATATTAGGAAAAATTTCAATCTTTCCATAAAACTTTTAAAAATTTCATCAAAACTTTAAAATTATTAACCATTTATTATTAGTATTTTCCTGGGTGTGAATTTTGCAGCCCATAAAATGTTATTATATCAAAGTGGAAGTTTCAAGGCACTACAAAAAACCGGTGGTTTCTGATTTTTTTTTTTTTTTTTTGCTGAGTTGTCATGCGTTTTGTTCATACAAAGTTACAATTTTTCATCAAAATTTTTCAAAATTTCATCAAAACTTTAAGCCAGATTTTTTAGTATTTTTAACACGTTCCCTGTCCCAATACAAAAATGCAAAATTGACCGTCAAGTCCAACAAGGTTTTTTGAAAAATTTGTTTTTTTGTAGTCATAGGATAGCTTTAGTAATAATAATAACTAAAAAAAAAACGGATGTAGGGTATTTCTACCTGAAACACCTATGGTCCATTTTTGCTTCTGCATGTTCATGAAACACATGTGGTTCAGGGAGCTTTTTGTATGCTGACACACATATGGCTCAGGAACGTATCAGTGTTTATCAGGCGCACGTTTCCTGAACCATATGTGGCTCAGCGGACAGGGAACGTGTTAAACGGTGTGCAATTTTATAGCCTATTGAATTTTATTATAAACAAATTGCAAGTTTCAAGTCAATACAAGAAACCATTTATTTATTTTTTTTTGTTTTTTTTTTTTGCTGAGAGGTCATGCCTTTTGTTTCACACAAAGTACAACTCTAGTTTTTCTATATGGAAGTAAAAGTTCAGCCTAGATGTTACCGAAAAATCTTTACATCTAAGCGAAGTAATGATCATAGGCTTTGGTTTACATTCGAATGGTGCAAATCTGGTATTTTCCACAATAGTTGCTAATTGTCCGAATAGCACATCCGGTAAACTAGACATTTTTTACCAGCTCGAGCTCTTCCTACAGGGGCTCTTCTTTCGCTATGTGTGTGTGTGTAGTCGCTATACATATACATGCATATTTATGTAGTGTTTTATTATGTTTACTCCTCTGGGATGTACAAATCTGAGGCAGTTGTACATATGTATACATATACATATATATGTATGTGTATTTAATTAGACCCATTATTCTACCTATACATAAAATTTGTTTAAGCACGTAAATTACCAAGTCATTACCGGCATGTGCACCAATAATTTCATCACACAAGTTAAATTTCTGACTCGTATTGCCTAAAATTGTGTAATTGCGATCAAATTTACGTGTCGTGGCAGAAAGTGCTCGATTTTGATGGAAGATGTACTTTACATACATATATTTCTCACCACGAAATAGCTCGAGCTTGTGCTGGTTAATTATGGATTGTCCCTTGCAGTCTTTAAATTTAAATAGGCTCCAGCCATGACTGCCCACTCATAGGACAACATCAGATCAGATACGAATCTCTCAATACTGGCTGTGATTCTCCAAGTTCAGGTTGAAGCGAATATGGGGAGATGCGCTAAACTGCAAAACCAGACGCAAACCACTGGAGGCTGTACAATGAACAACGGCACTCAGAGTTGCTACAGCCTACCGCACTGTCTCAGACGCAGCAGTTTTTGTGATCAGCGGGGAGATACCTATCGACCATATGATCCGAGAACGAGTGGATGCGTATAAAAAAACACACCGCCACTAATGCCGCGTAACCGAGATGTCAAACCATACAGCGGTGGCAAAGTCGATGGGGCACTGAATCGGGTGGCAGATGGACGGCGAAGCTCATTCCGACAATAGGTAAATGGAGGAAGGCTGAAAGGAGCTTCAGAGAAGTGGACTATTTCATGACTCAGTTCCTCTCGGGCCATGGATACTTCCGAAAATACCTATACCGCATGGGTTAGGTAACTGATCCCAGGTGCATATATTGCGAAGCATCGAGCGATGACGCCGAACACAAGTTCTTTAAATGCGGCAGATGGCTAGTGGAAAGGGAGTAGATTGGCGCAAACGTGCCGATCAATGTGATCGGCAAGATTTTTCAACGGGAGAATAATTAGAATGCAATTAAAAGATACATTAAGAGCATATTACCTAAAAAAAGATAGACTGCGACTCAGTGCATCAAAACGTAGCTTCACAGGCAGAGACACAAGACGGCGAGCTTATAGCATGAAGCTGGCTACAAATATGGTGGATCCAGACGTGGGTGAATAAAATAGGTCTATTTTATTGACGTCGTTCTGCTCCCTCCCGAAGTATTGTAGAAAGTAGTTCCGGGAAGAGAGTCTCCCCAGAAGAGGAGGAGAGATTGTTTAAGTGGCCTCACCATACAATGCAGTAGACGACGGTCGCTGTAAGTGCGAAGGCATTTTGCACCCTACCTCACCCACCAAAAACCAAAAAAAATCCCCGCAAAACTAATACAGCTATGCAAAATTGCATTGCTTAATACCAGCAGCGCCGTCAGAATTAGGAAGGATCTCTGCGAGTCGTTTTCGGCTATGCAAAATGACGTTGCTCAATACCAGATATTGACATAATCAGCCTTAACAATCGCGTTGTTAGCTCTGTCTTTCCCAAACTGGATAAAGAAACAAAGCGAACGGGTCTGGTGGTGAACGAGGACAAAACGAAGTACCTCCTGTCATCAAACAAACAGTTGGCGCACTCGCGTATCGGCACCCACATCACTGTTTACATTTATAATTTCGATGTTGTAAGAGACTTCGTTTATCTTCGAACCAGCATCAATACCTATAACAATGTCAGCCTTGAAATCCAACGGAGAATCTTCCTTGCCAGCTAGTGCTACTTCTGACTAAGTAGGCTACTGAGTGGTCAAGTTTTCTCTCGACGAACAAAAATAATACTTTATAAGGTTCTCATTCTACCCGTCCTAACGTATGGCGCAGAAGCTTGGACGATGACAACATCCGATGAAGCGACGCTTGGAGTGTTTGAGAGAAAGAATCTGCGGAACATTTTTAGACCGTTGCACGTTAGCGGTGGTGAGTATCGTAGGCGAAGGAAAAATGAGCTGTATGTGCTTTACGACGATATAGAAACAGCACAGAGAATAAAGATCCAGTGGCTTCGTTGGTTGGGTCATGTCGTCTGAATGAATACAAACGCTCTAACTCTGAAAGCATTTTCTGTGGTACCAGCTGGTTGTAGCAGAACAACAAGACGACCTCCTCTACGTTGGAAATGGAAAGATCAGATGTGTCCAACTGACGCCGTTTAGCATGAGAAAGAAACTCGGCCAAAATCGCTTTGGCTTATTATGTCAATCGGACAAAGATCTGCCGTTCATGTAGTAAAGGGTATTTTCAAAAGTTACGCCTAGGTTACAACCCTCGAGTAATCTCTCAAAAAATCATTACATCCACTAAAATGTACTGTTTAGTGTGATTTTTGGGAAGGTGGAATAATTGCCCCGTTTTTCTTCAACGATGCAAATGAAAAAGCTATTACTATCAATGGACAATAGGCAACTGATTAAAGATTTTTTGTGATATGAGTTTGAGGGCCATCTTTATTTCCACAAGTCACATAACTTAGAAAAACATTACATAATTGCGATTTAAATTTCCCGAAAGACTAATTTTACATAATGGGGACATAAACTGGGCACCTAGATCATGCGATCGAACTGGACTAGACTACTTTTTGTTGGGTTTTTTGAAAAGTAAAGTCTAGGTGAGTAGACCAACAACGATTCCAGAGCTAAAGCACAACATTCGGACCGAGATTGCTGAACTCAATGCAATGATGTATAACCAAGTCCCTTGAAAATTGTATTTCTCATTGACAGACTGTAGATGTACTCCAGATGAACTTATGTAGTTTTATTTTAAAACAGCATCTAGCGCCGTGTTTTGAAAGACCCTTTCTTTTATTCATTTCTTTCAATTTGATATTCACACAATTTATCATAAAATTCCATTCCCCCCTTTGCACGCACACACATCAAACTGTTCTTTAATTTATTGCTTTGTTTTGGTGCAATTTAAAAGAGAGAATCAGGGTTTTTTGCTAAATGTATTATATAATGCAATATTCACAAATACATACATGCTTACATACTCGTACATACATACATATGCATTAAAAGAAAGATTAGGAGTAAGTCGCCGGTAGATAAAAATATTCGCTCTTTATTTTGTATTTATGTTTGTACTTCATTGCTGGGAGCTATTCAAAATCACCTGATTGTGTTATCAGTTCTTACAGCAAAAAAAAGTTTTCAACAAGTATATTTCGATATATTGCCGTTATCAACCTAAATAAAAAAATACTGCGTAGTATAAGTTTGAACTAGAAAACAAAAATTCCAATGACGCATTTTGAATTTAGTCATCGTCATTATCTTCATTAGCTTCATCATCACAGTCTTTGGTAGACCATAGCTGCCGCAGTTACCTGCCACCATTTAACTCGATCATTAGCACCTTCCAATTAGCAACGTTTATTGTCCTTAGATCATTTACGAAAGAATCCAATGCTAGTAGCTCTATTTTTTACATTCTGCTAATATGACCCAGCGATCCTATTCGCCACTCTTTACATATATCTTAATGCATTTTCTCTTTCTACATATAAGTACTTATATCGAGATCTTCGTTATATATTACTCGATACGCGCCATCTGCCATGCAAAGTGGACCGTATATTATATTTTTCCAAGTATTTTTTGTCATTTTTTTTTTAATTTAGTCACTAGATTGGGGCGAATGCGACTAGAAATAGATCAGTATATGCATAGATAAAATAAGCTTTTTTCAAAGGTTGTCATTAAAGGTACTTTAGACATATAGACATACATATCTATGTAAATAAAGGGTTTCACGGGCTGTATGGCTAGTAGCGCGGTCTTATTGGAACCGATGGAAAATGTTGTGAAGATTACGGGCTTCAATTTCTTTCCATGATGTCAATGCATATTAATTTGACGTAGTCAAGCGTAATTTGACAAAAAACGCATATTGAAAATAGTACCTCCAATCTGATCACCCCTTGCATACAGTTGTGAATATGAAAATAGCAGTAGCCGTAAAAAATTACTTTTAAGTCATTTATTTTCTTTTCCACATAAATCATACAAAATAAAATTTCAGTACTAAATATTAAGAGATTTCAGGTGTGTGAAGTTTACCGTAAATAACGGTTCTTTGTTGACGTCGTTACGTTTTTAAGTGCAACTTTGAAATAGCAGTGCCTTCAGTTTCTTAAAGTTATACAAGGAATATTAAAACTGTTTCATGGACGATCTTTAGCGATGCTGCGACTACTAACATACCAGTTAACTTCGATTATTTCTGTGATTTTATGGATATTTTCGACATTATTGACATTTTCTTTAACATCAAAAATGTCTGAATGGAATTGACGAAAGCAAAATTGCACGTAATTAGCGGTTACAGTATCGGCACCATAAACACCATTCCTAATTTCAACGGTCTGGTCTGAATTCTTGCATTTTCGCTTTTATCAAAAAAAAACTGTAATATGTACCGAATTTTCTCCTTGCAACTCACTTTCTGTAACTCATACCTGAATGGAGCAAACCAAAAACAGCGAAATAATTTTTTAATGTGAAATGTCACCTTGACAACGAGCACAAACTTTAAATTGTTTGATCGATACTTTACGAGATATCGATCACTATAAACATCTGCAGAGGAGATAATGCACTTTTTTTCTATTATTTAATTTAACCAATTTCTTATGAAAATATAGTTCATTCTTTTCCAAAACCCATAAATTCAAACTTTGTGCAAATTTAAATAAAATTCGGCAAAATTTGAAGCATTCAGAATTTTTCGAAAAATTTCGGTTATGCAGTTTCATAGCGCTTTGCATTTTGTTATAATAAAATGCAAGTTTGAAGTGGCTCAAAAGTCGCGTTGGCTTTTGACAATTTTGTGCCGACGGTCTTGTGCACTTTCTCTATATAACGAGTGCTCCAAATTTTTTATATGGAAGAAAACGTACAACGCCCTCAGCAAAAAACAAAACTGGCAAAACTTAATGCGATTTTGGGGCCGCTTGAAATTTGCACTTTACTATTCTAAAATTTAATGTGTGTTCGGAAATTTTCAAAAAATTCTGATAAAAAAGTGTGAAGTTTTGTTACAAATTTTTAGGATTTTTTCTTAATTCGCACAAAGTTTTAAACTTAGATTTACAAAGTTGACTTTTGTATAAAAAGTGGTAAAAAAATTATTTAAATCAAATGAGAAAAAAGAAAATTGTGGAAAAGTGTCAATAAGTCCCTGTGCTATAGTCATTCAATGCTGCGTATGAAAGCAACCAATTTTTTTTAATTTTTAATACCAACGTATCAGGTGACACAAAATTAGTCACTTTTTCTGAAGATTTATAATTTTTGCAAATGGCTTCGTACGTCAATTATATTTGACACTTGTGAACTAGGCATCTGTAGCATACAAATAGATAAACAATTGAACGCCTAAAGGCAAAAATAAATATTCAAAGTTATTCAAAAACCAAATTGGATGATTAGTTTTGTGCCACCTTGGACACTAGAAAAAGTTTCGTTGTCATACATACACACATACATACATATTTCAATATTTGCTTGAGCTAGCAGACATACAAACATTTACTAGCGATCACAGGCATACAAAATCTATTCTCTACTTAAGCTTTTTTTACCGAAGCGACGCAAATTTTTTTCTACGTATGTACTCGTACATATGTTTCAACCCAATGCCCATTCTAATTTGTTTACAAACATCATCAACAACAGTTGTTATTATCAGCTTATAACAATTATCAAGCAACGCCAACAACAACAATTTTTGGCACAGCAAAGAAAGCCAAACGTTTACAAACGTTAGCGTATGAGTCAGAGCAGAGTACGCATCAGAGAGCGAACGTTTTCGAAACGTTTATCGTGAGTATAAAACGTGCTGACCGTCAAGCAGGCAGCAGCAGTTGAGCAGTGAAGCTCGTAAAGAAGGTGTTAAAATATACATAGACGAAGGCGAACCAATAAAAGTGACAAAATATAAAATAAAAAAGTTCATTGAGGCTCAGTTGTAACAGTTTTAGTAAATATTTACCACAATCAAAGCTGACGCGGAAGGTTGAAAGAAAGGGTGAGCAAAATATTGAAATCAATCTTTTGTTTTCGAATAAATGTCACTAGGCGAGAGGGAGCAGGAGGAAGAAATCATGATGATTGAGCCAGAGGAGTGTTGCAGTCACGAACCAGCACCAGATACATCAAGAAAAAATGTGGATGAGCGAAAATTGTTGAAGAAGGCTATAAAGAAGGCATTTAAGGCACAGAAACTGCTAAATCAGGCTATCGAACGCCTTGAGGCAGGTCAAAAACAGAAGAGAAAGCATAAGCAACATAAACGCCGCGCAAGCAGCTCTTCTAGTTCTAGTTCTAGCTCAAGTTCAGGCACAAGCTCTTCGAGTTCGAGTTCAAGTTCAAGTGACAGTGATGTAGATGAACCACCAAAGCGGCGTCATGGTCGTAAACATCATCACGGTCGCCGCCATCGACATGGACGCGATCGTTCTCGCTCGCGTGGACACTCTCGGGGACACTCTCGTGGTCGTTCTCGGGATCACTCACGCGGTCACTCGCGTGGTCGTTCACGCGGTCACTCACGTGGTCATTCTCATGGACGTTCACGAGATCATCAATTGTGTCAAGTCACGAGGTTTTTTCGTGGCGCCAGCCTCCCAACAGCTCCCCCCATTCAGAAATGTCACCCCCATCACCACCAGCGATCACATACTAGGCCAGAAACTACGCATTCTGCACATTTAGATCGAAAACCTCGTAGTCGTTCAGGATCTCGTTCTCATTCTCGCGAACGTCATGGCAAACGTGGCCATAAGAAACATCACAAGAATAAGAAACACAAGAAAATGGAGAAGCGGGAGGATACCCGACATGGTGGTAAAGATAAACACAGTAAACGTGGTCGGTCGCATTCCCGCGATCGTTCACACTCACGTTCGCGGTCGAGAGGTTGCCGGCACGGAATGCCCGGATTTGTTTACAATGAGGGCTCGATGGGTAGGCCAACAAGAGGTTATCCCTATTTTGGTGCATTTTCAGATAGACCATACCCACATCCACCACCGCCACCACCACCACCGTACGTACAGCAGGGCAGGGATGGGCGTCACAGTCACAGGGATCACCACCGTTATAGTTATCCGCATGGTCCAGTAGACGATTTTAATTGGCAATGGATGCCGCCCATATACTATGGAGAAGAGCGTGGCCGTAGACATAGAGCACATAGTGTGCCGGGATGTTAAAGGACGTTGCTTGCTGCTGTCATATTTACATACATATACATATATATATATATAAATAAATTACGGTAAATAATTTGATAATATTACTCATACCAAAGATAGCAGACAAGTTGAAGGACTGAAAAAAAAAACTAAGATGTAAAAAAAATATATAAAAATAAATATTAAAAAACATCAATAAAAATATAAAAAAATATATATAGAATATATTTAAAAAAAGTATTAAAAACGAACAACATTTACTGCAATAACCTATAAAATATAAAATATGATATGCACCATGCACAAATAATAAAAAACGATACATAAGCACATTCAATATTATAAACATTTATTTACAAAGAATAAAAAAATATATAAAATTTATTTGAAAATATAATAAACTGTGTTTTTTTCATTTACTCAATAAGTCTAAGGAGACATAAAATATAGTTAGGTCATCTGATGGAGCTGAACTATTTTGGTCAGTAAAAGTAATCGTGAGTATGAACTCAACGATTGTGCGGACTCCCCTCCACATACATACATATTTATATTTGTGTATAGCGAGTCGAAACTCTTTTTTAGATGACGCAATACATTTTTGATAAAAATATTAAAATTGGATTTAGGCAAACAAATACAATAACATATTTTCTCATTACTATTTAGTTTTGAAGGGCCTTCTTGGGATGGGAATTTTTTTGATTGTTTTTCAACTAAATGGAACTTTTCGGCAAGACTGTAATTTTGAAGAAATTTCGCTGACTTGTTCAGAACATTATTTCTATATTAGACTGGACACATTAGGTGGCGCTGGGATCGAGAGTTTGTTAACTTTCTAAACCAAGAGATATTCCGAAGAACATTGAACATTTGGCACATTCGTTTGCATCGACCTGTAAAAAGAACATCCGATATCGGTTCTATTTTAAATTTACTTACAGTTGCGCCATTTATCCAGCAGTTGAACGTTTAGATGGGGTTCGTCAAGTAATTTTCAGTATATTTTTTTAAATTTACAACATTTACAGAGCGATGGTCCGGTCTAGAGCGTTGCAGAACTGCTTGTCCGGTTTTGTGACAAGCCCGTACAAAAAACTGTCGAATTTTTTTTCTAGAACTTGGTAGAAAAGGCGTTCGCTTCATGGTCGGTATTATTACAGGACACAGCTCATGGGGTCAGCATATGACCACTATTGGAATCATGTAGGCCCCAATTTGCCTGTCTTGCTTAGAGGAGGAGGCTAGTAATGAGCATTTTCTCTGTGAGTGTCCTGCCTTTGTTAGAGTAAGGCCACGAATTTTGGTTTCGGATGCCATGATGTAATTTTTTCAAACTGGAGGATAATCTCAGATTTGACAAAGAATCTGGGAAATTCTCACAGGACTAGCTAACATATCTGTTTCCGTCTATATGCTACCATATCTCCTTCTTTCTGTTACTCCTCTCCTTTCCTCAGTCAATATTTACTCCTTTACTTCCTAGAGCTTTGAATACAATGAGCTTTTCAACCTGAGTATTTTAGGAGCTACCATTCTGTCGGTGCTTCTTGGCTCGCCTTTCTAATTTCAATTTCAATCAGGTCGCAAATAGTTATGCGCTTTCAACTATAAGGGGACTCCGAAGCTCCTAGCTGACCTGCAGCTGTCGGGTGACTGAGCTGGCCATTCCACAACCTCAACTTTATTTACGCGAAATCAATCCTTGGCCTTCCGACTCGTGTGTTTCGGTTCATTATCCTGCTGGTAGAAAAATTTGATTGGCGTTTCTTCTCTGGCATTTCCTCCTCTCGACAACTTAAAATTCTAAAATATTGATGTCCATTATGCCATCAATTTTGGTATGGGACCTGTGCTGTAATATGAGAAACATCCTCCTTAGCATTATTTTTAAGCCTCCATATTTAGTGGTTTTAAGAGGGCACTGTGGTTGATTTTCGGTGCCAGGTGGATGTCTAAAATATTGTCATGAAGCTATTTTAGACTCGTAAGTGCATAAAATATTGCGCCACTTGTCAGCTGTTCAGTTAGCATGAGTTCTTGCGATTTCCAAACGTTTTGCTTTATGTTTTCGTGTCACGATATTTTGGTATTTTTTTGTGGGCTGCTAATCCAGCGCCCCTTTGCCTTCCACGTACAGTCATGTCAGAAAAATTTAAGTTCACCTGTTATTTCAATTTTTTTAGCTGATGAGGCTCTCTTTGGAGCGCCTTACATTTCTGCGATTGTCTTGCAGGGAATTTTTTTCGTTTATACATATAACCATTGGGCGAAAATAATGGATTTCTTTTTCCCCAAACTAATATGATTGCTTAAAAATAAACGGTCTTTCAAAATACGCGCCTAGATGTTGTTTTAAAATAAAGCAGCTGAAAATTTAGATTTTTTCAGGTTTCAATATTTTTATTCAAAATACGCCTCTTAACAATTATGTGTGAAAAATTGCATCATTTAAATGTCCACCACCCAAACAATCGAGTCATGAATGCCTCCTTGTTAAGAACGTCGAGATATCGAAATTGACAGTTGTTCAGCAACACTTTGCACTACAGCAGCAATATTCTCAACAGAAGGTTACGATTTAGGTCTGCCAGTCCTTTTTTCTATCCTCGACAGAACCAGTTTCTTGAAATTTGCTCACCAACCTTTGAATTGTCGACTGATTCGGATGATTATTAGCACCAAAAAAATCACCAATTTCGCGGTATGTTGTTCTTAAAGATCGACAATTTTCACAATAAGTTTCAATAATTTGGACGCATTGTTCCATCGTGTAAAATTGTGCATCTGTCAACTTGACTAAGAAAGATAACATAAAAAAAATTACCGTCTAGGAATTATTCACTACTAACATGTAGGCCAATCCATCTTCTCCAGTACATCACCAGACCTGGCTGATTGTAGTTATCTGCCTGTTGGAGCTCTCAAAATGGTATCCAAACGGCGCTTTAGTGCTACTTGGGGAGTTCCCGAAGAGTATGCATCCTAGCCAATCAGATGGTATGATTTCTTTTCCCCATACGTCTATTATTAAATGGTGGAGGCACCTATGTAACTCCTTACCACCTTCTTTCAGGAGTTCAGCCGCTACACATAGGAGTATTTGAACAATCTAAGGGGCCAAAAGTATTTTTTGGGTTTAACGTGTGCTAATGGATGTTTCTGAATAAAACCAACTAAAATAATGAACTTAAAACATTTATTGAATGAAATATAATATGAGAATGAAGAAAGATTTACAAGATCAAACATAAAAAAATATAAACAATTAAAAAAAGCATCCAATCAAATGGTATTATCTAGATTTTCTTCATCGCTAAGTGAAGAAAATTCTAGGTTTGGATCGGCAGGCATGAGCATTTCCAATGTTTTCGGCAGAAATGATTGGGACTTTCTTCATTTTATTTGCCTCCTAGAGCTCATTAAGGGGTCCGAACTTAACTTACAGACCTTTCCGTCAACCATTGTCATTATAAATTCGTGTTTCACTGAATAATGTTTGCCACTCAAGTCAAATTCTGTTGCAACCAGACTGTTTATCTGATGATTGACGTGATTAATTTCTTGCTCCGTTACATCAGTAGTCTCTTTGATAAATTTAAATCTTATAGGCCGACAAAATCGAGGAGAAGATGGTGTTGGATTTTCCCATATAGTCTTTTCCATGTTTTGGCCCCATACTAATTTTACAGGAACAAAGCAGCTTTGAAAAATGTTCGTATCTGAATCCGTATCATTTTCAATCTTTTGTTTGAACTGGGTCGGTTGGGACCCGTCGCAACCCCATTTACAAATTAATTTAAGGGTCTCACATTCTTGGACCTTCAATGTTGTTAGTACCTCTTCCAGGTAGTCCGATAATCGTCTAACGGTAAGGTCGACCAAAGGTTGCAATTCGGCTTCCGCACCTGTACTATTTACAGTGCAAGATTCTGGTGGCGGATAACACTTCTTTTTCTTCTTGTAAAAGACTATAACAAGGAAAGAATTTCTTATTTGTTCTTCTTATTGTCTCGTATTGGTCTCGTGTTAGATCTGCATCGATGAACATTTGCATTGCTTCCTGGACAGATAAGGGGCAAATTTTATCTTTTGATGACTTTGTTCGATAATAGGCCTTTTTATATTTGGTTGCGTGAGTTGGCGAAGTAATGATTTCTTTTAGCACATTCGAAGCATCTCGTTTTCCTGACTTTCTTAATTCTACTTACGCAGCATGCACGATAAGGTTTTGATCAAAATTTTGATCATTTCCTCAGTTTTTCTTCTTTTACTTCTTTCGCTGATCTCCAAAAGATTTACTCGGCCGTCCTGTTCGATTTGAAGGACTGTCAGCAACAACGGGAATGGCGCAGGTTCCGTTCAGCCAAGATTCATTACTTTTTGGGAATACCGCTTCTTTATAATGAGCTTTAGTCCATCGATTTTTAAATTCTGATTTGAAATGTGCAAAATTGCTTTTCAACGTCTCAATTTGATTGTCAGAGAATCCTTTAATAGACATAAACTGATCTTTCAAGAAATTTAGCCTTGCCTCTTTGTTGGGTAAATTTTCATTGTTCATGAGGTCAAACAAGTATTTTCTAGTCACAATCCTCATTCCCGATGTTCCCATTGAACCTACAACAAATAAATATTTCGCTTAATCCCTTGTAATGGAAAAGACCTTTTTCATAAAATTTTACCAACAACATTGAAAGTACTAAAATACCGTTTATCCGGACTTATCCGGATCAAATTCTTTGATGAATTGTCAAAACAAGGTACATACTAAACAATTACAATCGAATCTTAACCGGATCTATCTCGATAGTATTACTTATTGACTAACAAATATTATTTTAAGAAAAAAAAGTAGTTTGAGAAGGTGTGTACTTATAGGGTTGAAAAGTTAACTTTAATACTTGAAAATTATAAAGATTCTAATTGATTTCATTCATTACTAACCTGATGCTTCAGAATCCATAACTCTTTACTCCACTGTTGAACACAAAAACATAAAATTTCACTTTTAAAGTTTGGGTTTTGCAAGAGTGCCGAGAACAGATAACGTACACGAGGTGATACGATCGAATTCCGACTGCCGTTATCGTATGTCAAATGCTTGTAAGGTGCGCGGGAGGGGCTGGCTTTTGTTCTCGGAAGGGTCAGGTACCTCAGGAAGTCATTTTTGTAAATGTATTTATTGTTTTATTAAATGGACTTTTGACCCCGCAGATCTTTCAAATACCTGTATGTGCGCTATAGAATCTTCACCGCTTGCCTTTCCATTTCGAAGCTTTTTAAGAGCCACGATAATTTCGTCAAATTCTGGTGGAGGGATGATGTTTTCAGCTGTAGCTATAGGTCCCCAAGGTGAATGCTCTTCTTGATGCTTATTATATAGAAGATTGTCAAAATGTTGTTGCCATCTTTCTAAGATTTCTTGGTCAGTTTGTAATATATGACCATTTTCAGATAAGTAAATATTTATTCTATGCTGAAATACTGTTTGGTTTTTAATTTTCCGATAAAACTGAGCCGCGTTACACTTTGCATTTAATTCTATTTCCTTAATTTTATTTTTGATGGATTCTTTTTTCTTTTTATTTATAACTTTTCTAGCTGCCGATCTTTTTGAAACATATTCCGCTCGCGCTCTGCGGGTGCCGCTCGTTATAAAGTTGCGCCAGCTTTCAATTTTGGCACTAATAAGCTCTTTACATTCATCATCAAACCATTCTTTTTTGGATTGTTTCGGTAAGTAGCCAAGCACCTCCTTGGCCGAGCTATATAGATATGCTCTTTGCTACCGCTTTCCATTCCTGTACAGCCTGATTTGGGCTAAGTTCATCCAATTGCGCACTCAACGTAGATTGGAAGCTGATTTTAATTTCTTTATCTAAATAAAGCTTTTCTAAATTATATTTTTCTCTCTTGAAGTTATTTTTAGACGCAACAACTGCCAAACGCTGCCTTAATCAAATTTTTATCAAATAATGGTCAGAGTTGCAGCAAGTTTCTCGGAATGAACGAACGTCAAGTACTGAGGTAGCATGCCTCCTGTCTACCAGCACATGATCTATCTGGTTAGGTTTTCGGCTTCCAGGGATTTGCCACGTTTGTTTGTGGATGCGCCTGTGTTGGAAAGAAGTACTGCTGATCCATAAGTTATTTTCAGTTGCAAAGCTTATTAAGTATTGGCCATTATCACTAGTAGAATTGTGTAGAGAGTGCATCCCAGAGACCTCTTTCACAAACTCATCCTTGCCGATTTTAGCGTTAAAGTCGCCCAGTAATATTAACATACTGGAGCCAGCGATTTTATTGCACTCTTTAGAAAGCAAATCGTAAAAGGCATCTTTTTCTTCATTTTTTGCAGCTTCAGTTGGAGCGTATATTGAAAATATTGTCACCGCTTGGAATTTGCCTTTCAATTTAAGGATACATAGTCGATCAGTTACGGGCTGAAAGAAAATCAGACTCTTTCTTATTTTCTTGCTGACATAAAAACCAACTCCGTTTGCTCCGTTTTTTTCGCTTCCGCTAAAAAACAACGAATGGTCTCGCTTTTGAATTTCTCCGAAATTTTTCCAACGAATTTCTTGCAAAGCTATCACATCAAAACTGTATCGCATTATTTCGTCAGCAATTTCCGCAAAAATTCCAGGTTGCAACATAGTGTGTACATTCCATGAACCGAATTTTACATCGTTGTCCTCTAAACGTTGCGTGGATCGTCTATAGATGGGGTTGTACTTTATCCGTGAAGGTGTCATGACTTATTGTTTTTTACGTGAAATGGGGGTGTCAGCTCTAAGTCCACGTGCCTTTCAGCAAGTTTGCGGCAGGAATTTTTACCTGCGCAGGGCGACAGCATTTGCTCAGCGCCAGGGTGTTAGGGTTATCCCGCCCTTACTCGGTCGACATTGCCTCATTGGCGATAACAGGGGGCACCAAGTCTAAAAGACAGTGGGAGAGGTTGTCATTTGAAGAGGAGAGGCTATAGATTTCGCATCACTTTCCCATACCCCCAGCATGTGGTAAAATCTGGTGATTTGCTAGTAAGCCTTTCCTCTTCTTCTTCTTAATTGGCGCGATAACCGCTTATGCGATTTTGGTCGAGTTTAACAAAGCGCACCAGTCGTTTCCTCCTCTATGTTGGAAAGATCAGGTGGAGAAGGACTTGGCTTCACTTGGTGAGTCCAACTGGCACCGGTTAGTTAGTAAGCCTTTGGCTATCTAAAACAACACTATGACCAAACATCCTGGCGTTCCAAAACCCACCTTCCTTTATTCTGAAGACGGTATTCGTTGCTGTTAGTAGTAGTTGGAAATCTATTAGTAACAGGTAGAGCATGACATTAAGTGCCTCAGTTGGACACGGCTTGTTAGCCAGCTAACGTTGTACTTTTTGTCTAATGTTGTCCAACATGAAGTAGCTAGCAGATTAAAATAAAAAAACACCACAACAATATTTCTGTTTTGTATTATCATTTTAAGTTCTCTCTCTAAGTAAGCTCTTAAAACACACCCGTTACTTGCCCTAACCACTAAACGATTACCTCTGGTTGCAAACTTATATACACACCTCTAATTTTTATAAACAATTATAAACATAATATTAAGAAAATTTTCTTTATACTACAACAAAATCCATACAACACAAAGTTTCAAATGTTGCAAAAAATTGTTCTAAATTCTTCTTCCGATCTTTATGACTTTTTGAATTTATATTTTGAAGATGATGTACTTTTAGAATATGCCATGAAAAAAATTTCGATTTTTTAGTCCAACACAACCCCTTAATTTTTTAACCAGAATTTTTAGAATTTCTTAATGTATGCAGTTTTATAGTCCATTAAATTTTAGTGCAGCAAAGTGAGATGGTGTTGGTGATATACGAAAAAAATCAACACAGCCTTCACTTATGTTACTTCGCTGCCATCTGAACAGCAACTGATTAAACAGGTGTGAAAAATAGTATCACCGGCGAAGTGGCAACCGAAGTTACTCTCACAATTTTGCTTCTGATGGCCAAATCTGGCCATTTATCATCATTGGGAGAGTACAGTATAATTTAAGTTGTTTCACTCTACGGTCAAATGCAAAACAGAAAAAAATGGGAAATCCCCATACCGAAAAACCCGAATACGAATCTTTAAATAATTACGTAATATTTCAAATTCGATAACTCTAGTTTATATATATTTATCTATATCTATATTTAGTTAAGGAAATTATCAAATCATATCACATAAAAAGTTTTAGTCCTCAAGACCCAATGCATAGGTTGGCTTACTTCCAGTTTTCAAGTAGTAGATGCCGCGTGCGTTCATTGGCAGAGGATCACCCATTTGTATCTTGGCGCCAGTACAATTTCTAGCTATCATCTCTTCCAACGACGGACAAGGTGTCGCAAAGAAACCCTTGTCGCTGTGTATAGATTCTGCAAAATACTCATATGAACGACCATGGCTGCATCCAGCTGAAAATCAAATAACGAAAGAGCTCGAGTACTTTTCAATAAAAAAAATTATGTTTAAAATTTTTCTATTGCATACTGAAAATCTGTGAGATTTCGGTACAACCCGGCTGTGGTGCGCCGCCGCCATTTGGATAGAAATCTACAAAACCGATAGGTTCCCGAAAACCTAAAATGCCACCGCAGCTATGAATGACGTCAACAAAATCACCATCCGAAGGGTCTAAGTGATGCTCCGGTCCACAGCAATTTTCAAACGCAGGTCTGGCAGGATCGAGGCCTATAGTTTATATAGACAAAAATTTGTGTTTGTATATATCTAAGTTTCAGTGGAGCTTTGACGAAAACTAGGTATCATCTGCAGCGGTACTTCTCTGCAGGTATAATTCAATGTAGTAAGTTTCTAAATGAATCAGCTATGCAAGTCACTACTAAACTCTATCTAACAAATCAGTTTTTTTTAATGCGGGGAAGATTAAAGTCATAAATTAGCTATGTACGTTATCCAGACGAGTTTCATCATCAAAGGACAGGTCAGTCATGAAAGTGAAGGTCAGTGCTCGGGCTAATAGGTTTCCAAAAGACGATGGAGTTTTCCTATTGAATAACTTTTGCCGGAGCTACATAGGCAAGGACATACAGACATGTTTACTAGCGATCACGGGCATACAAAATCTATTTTCTACTTAAGCGTTTTTACCGAAGCGACGCAAATTTTTTGTACGTATGTACATATGTTTCAACCCAATGCCTATTCTAATTTGTTTACAGACATCTTCACAGCGACGCCAGTTGTTATTATCAGCTTATAACAAGTATCAAGCAACGCCAACAACAACAATTTTTGGCACAGCAAAGAAAGCCAAACGTTAACAAACGTTAGCGTATGAGTCAGAGCAGAGTAAGCGCCAGAGAGCGAACGTTTTCGAAACGTTTATCGTGAGTATAAAACGTGCTGACCGTCCATGATGCAAAGAATAATCATTCTTGCTGACCGTCAAGCAGGCAGCAGCAGTTGAGCAGTGAAGTTCGTAATGAAGGTGTTAAAATATACATAGACGAAGGCGAACCAATAAAAGTGACAAAATATAAAATAAAAAAGTTCATTGAGGCTCAGTTGTAACAGTTTTAGTAAATATTTACCACAATCAAAGTTGAAAGAAAGGGTGAGCAAAATATTGAAATCAATCTTTTGTTTTCGAATAAATGTCACTAGACGAGAGAGTGCAGGAGGAAGAAATCGTGATGATTGAACCAGAGGAGTGTTGCAGTAGCGAACCGGCACCAGATACATCAAGAAAAAATGTGGATGAGCGCAAATTGTTGAAGAAGGCTATAAAGAAGGCATTTAAGGCGCAGAAACTGCTAAATCAGGCTATCGAACGCCTTGAGGCAGGTCAAAAACAGAAGAGAAAGCATAAGCAACATAAACGCCGCGCAAGCAGCTCTTCTAGTTCTAGTTCTAGCTCAAGTTCGGGCACAAGCTCTTCGAGTTCGAGTTCAAGTTCAAGTGAGAGTGATGTTGGTGATTTGACTGAGCTGGTGCTTGAACCACCAAAGCGGCATCATGGCCGTAAACATCATCATGGTCGCCGCCATCGACATGGACGCGATCGTTATCGCTCGCGTGGGCACTCTCGGGGACACTCTCGTGGTCATTCTCATGGACGTTCACGAGATCATCAATTGTGTCAAGCAACGCGGTTTTTTCGTGGCGCCAGCCTCCCAACAGCTCCCCCCATTCGGAAATGTCACCCCCACCACCACCAGCGATCACATACTAGGCCAGAAACTACGCATTCTGCACATTTAGATCGAAAACCTCGTAGTCGTTCAGGATCTCGTTCTCATTCTCGCGATCGTCATGGCAAACATGGCCATAAGAAACATCACAAGGATAAGAAACACAAGAAAGCGGAGAAGCGGGAGGATACCCAACATGGTGGTAAAGATAAACACAGTAAACGTGGTCGGTCGCATTCTCGCGATCGTTCACACTCACGTTCGCACTCGAGAGGTTGCCGGCACGGAATACCCGGATTTGTTTACAATGAGGGCTCGATGGGTAGGCCAACAAGAGGTTATCCCTATTTTGGTGCATTTTCAGATAGACCATACCCACATCCACCACCGTACGTACAGCAGGGCAGGGATGGGCGTCACAGTCACAGGGATCAACACAGCTATCCGCATGGTCCAGTAGACGATTTTAATTGGCAATGGATGCCGCCCATATACTATGGGGAAGAGCGTGGCCGTAGACATAGAGCACATAGTGTGCCGGGATGTTAAACGACGTTGCTTGCTGCTGTCATATTTACACACATATACATATATATATATATTTAAATTACGGGAAATAATGTGAAAATATTACTCATACCAAAGAAAGCAGACAAGTTGAAGGACTGAAGAAAAACAAAAAACAAGATGTAAAAAAAAATAAAAAATA
This sequence comes from Anastrepha fraterculus, assembly GCA_037575425.1. Lineage (NCBI taxonomy): Eukaryota > Metazoa > Arthropoda > Insecta > Diptera > Tephritidae > Anastrepha > Anastrepha fraterculus. The sequence continues at coordinate 1,241,520 of JAYXIM010043962.1, forward strand.
AAAAACATCAAATATATATAAAAAAATGTAAAAAAAATATATAGAATACATTTAAAAAAGTATTAAAAACGAGCAACATTTACTGCAAAAACTTATAAAATATAAAATGTGATATTCACCATGCACAAATAATAAAAATACATAAGCACATTAAATATTATAAACATTTATTTACAAAGAATAAAAAAAATATATAAAATTTATTTGAAAATTTAATCAGCTGTGTTTTTTTCATTTATTCAATAAGTCTAAGGAGACATAAAATCAATTTAGGTCATCTGATGGAGCTGAACTATTTTGGTCAGTAAAAGTAATCGTGAGTATGAACTCAACGATTGTGCGGACTCACCCCCACATACATACATACATATTTATATTTGTGTATAGCGAGTCGAAACTCTTTTTCAGATGACGCAATACATTTTTGATAAAAATATTAAAATTGGATGTAGGCAAAAAAATACAATAACATATTTTCTCATTACTATTTAGTTTTGAAGGGCTGTCTAGGGATGGGAATTTTTTTATTGTTATTTCTATATTAGATTGAATACATTAGGGGGCGCTGGAATCGAGAGTTTGTTAAGTTAACCCAAAGATATGTTCTAACCCAAGAAATATGCCGAAGAACATTGAACATTTGGCACATTCGTTTGCATCGACCTGTAAAAAGAACATCCGAAATCGGTTATATTTTAAATTTATGTACAGTTGCACCATTTTATCCAGCAATTGAACGTTTAGATGGGGTTCCTCAAGTAATTTTCAGTATATTTTTTAAATTTACAACAGTTAAAGAGTGATGGTCTGGTCTAGAACGTTGCAGAACTGCTTGTCCGGTTTTGTGAAGAGCCCGTACAGAAAACTCTCGCATTTTTTTTCTAGAACTTGGTAGAAAAGACGATCGCTTGATGGTCGGTATTATTACAGGACACAGCCCATGGGGTCAGCATATGACCACTATTGGAATCATGTAGGCCCCAATTCACCTGTCTTGCTTAGAGGAGGACGCTAGTACTGAGCATTTTCTCTGTGAGTGTCCTGAGAAAGAATCTCGAAAATTCTCACAGGACTAGCTAACATATCTGTTTCCGTCTATATTCTATCATATCTCCTTCTTTCTGTTACTCCTCTCCTTTCCTGAGTCAATATTTACTCCTTTACTTTCTATAGCTTTGAATACAATGGGCTTTTCAGCCTGAGTATTTTATTTCTCTCGGTACTTCTTGGCTCGCCTTTCAAATTTCAATTTCAATCAAGTCGCAAACAGTTATGCGCTTTCAACTCAAAGGGACTCCGAAGCTCCCAGCTGTCCTGCAGCTGTCGTGTGACTGAGCTGGCCATTCCACAGCCTCAATTTTATTTACGCGAAATCAATCCTTGGCCTTCCGACTCGTGTGTTTCGGTTCATTATCCTGCTGCCTCTCTGGCATTTCCTCCTCTCGACAACTTGAAATTCTGCATTATTTTAAAATAAATATTGATGTCCATTATGCCATGAATTTTGTGTATGGAGCCTGCTCTGTAATATGGGAAACATCGTCCAAAGCATTATTTTTAAGCCTCCATATTTAGAGGTTTTATGAGGTCATTGTGGCTGATTTTCGGTGCCAGTTGGATGTCTAAAATATTGTCATGAAGCAGTGCCGTCAGACAAAACTATTTTAGACTCGTCAGTCCATAAAATATTACGCCACTTGCCAGCTGTCCAGTTAACATGAGTTCTTGCGATTTCCAAAGGTTTTGCTTTATGTTTTCGTATCACAATTGGCATTTTTTCGGGGGCTACGAGCTGCTAATCCAGCTTTCCTTTGCCCTCTACGTACAGTCATGCCATCTGTTCGCGAAGTTCATAGAGCAAAATGTTGAAGAAGACCCCGAAATGTCCATTCATCGTCATTCGCCTACGTGGTAACTTTTACGTAAGGATCTTGACTTATATGCCTATAAAATACAGCTCGTGCAAGAATTCAAGCCAAATAACCATCGTTTGCGTTGCCTTTTTGCTGATTGGTAGTGGGGGTGGAAGTGTTGTCTGAGTGACACAACCCAGACACAAAAAATGTCAGTTTGATACACCACTTGTAGAACCACTGCTTTTTATTAGTCGCACCATCTTGATTTCTACTCTTGATTCTATTGTAGCCCTATGCTCCCACGCGGAACAATATGATTTGACTATCTACCTATCTCGTCTATGGTCTTTTCTGCAATTTCTTTCAAGTTAACCATCGATAATGATCCCAGCATTCTATGTGGTAGGACATCCAGACTTAGGCACTCACAGATAATGAAAGACGGTTCCCTTAGATTATTCTTGATTGCAGCTTTTTCATCTATCGTTGTACGGTTACCCCATCTTCCTGGCATAACCTCCCACGGCCAGTGGCTGACTGATATTGTCGTTATTCTGTTTATGTTTGCTCGTGGCTTTCTTACAAATAGTATCACCGGCGATGTGGCAACCGAAGTTACTCTCACAATTTTGATTCGGGGGGCCAAATCTGGCAATTTATCATCATTGGGAGAGTGCAGAATAATTTTAGTTGTTTCACTCTATGGTCAAGTGCAAAACAGAAAAAAAAAATTAAAACCCCTATAAGGGAAAACTCAAATACGAATCTGCAAATAATTACGGAATATTTCAAATTCGATAATCCTAGACATATATTTAGTTAAGGAAATTATTAAATCATATCACATAAAAAGTTTTAGTCCTCAAGACCCAATGCATAGCTTGGCTTACTTCCAGTTTTCAAGTAGTAGATGCCGCGTGCGTTCATTGGCACAGGATCACCCATTTGTATCTTGGCGCCAGTACAATTTCTAGCTATCATCTCTTCCAACGACGAACAAGGTGTCGCATAAAAACCCTTGTCGCTGTGTATAGATTCCGCAAAATACTCATATGAACGTCCATGGCTGCATCCAGCTGAAAATCAAAAAACAAAAGAGTTCGAGTACTTCTAAATAAAAAAATTTATGTTTAAAATTTTTGTTTGCATACTAAAAATCTGTGAGATTTCGGTACAACCCGGCTGTGGTGCGCCGCCGCCATTTGGATAGAAATCTACAAAACCGATAGGTTCCCGAAAACCTAAAATGCCACCGCAGCTATGAATGACGTCAACAAAATCACCATCCGAGGGATCTAAGTGATGCTCCGGTCCACTGCAATTTTCAAACGCAGGTCTGGCAGGATCGAGGCCTATAGTTCATATAGACAAAAATTTGTGTTTGTATATGTATATCTAAGTTTCAGTGGAGCTTTCACGGAAACTATGTATCATCTCACCTGTGACTCTACCAACGCGATATTTGGTATATGAGCCGGCGTACCCCATTATATGCGCACCTAAACTGTGTCCGATCAGATGTATACGCTTGGAATCTGCATCTTTCTCTTCAACTAGCAGATCTATTAGCTTGGCAACAGCTCTGCCCACCTGCACTGTGTAACGGGCGGGTTTCAGGTAGTAAATATTATCCGCTTGATCACGCCAGTTAATTGCTAGGGAAGATAAATATTCTTTTTTTTAACATCTACATACACTGATCTGTGATTTTTAAGCTCGCGTTCAATCTTCCGAAGACAAGATAATTGTGTAGCAATTGAATGCAATGCTGTTTTTGCAGGACCTTAACTTAAGACCTACTTCTTCTATCTGTAGTTATTGACTAATGCCCGGATAGCAACCACGTACCGTCTCGATTTGGGGAGAACCTTGAGAACATGTGGTTTGCTCCTGGAAAGATGGGCCTAGCGTCAACTCAGCGAACGCCGGGTTAGTGTGCAACCGTGCAAGCTCGCAAGATCCTTCTGTCCACGCCTATTGTAGATCTGAGGCGCTCGAGGGAACTTCTGAATTTGCTTGAAATTCGGAACTCTCGAATTTGCAGCGTGTCCTTACCGGGCATTGTTCGTTAGGTATCCACGCGGTAGACTTGAGACTCAAGAGGTTGTGCAGAAGCTGTCTGGACGATGAGGTGGCTGCCCTGCTTTAGTCGGACTAAGATTCAGATATCTGGGCTCTCACTTATTGGCTACACCTGCGAGTATAGCAGGCTCAAACACTACGCACCTGCATCATCAGCAGCTTCAAGCGGCTAACGCAATTTAATTAGTCACCGTTCGGCCATCATCCTCCAATCCCAAGCCCCTACTTCTTTCTTCAAAAAATGGAGTCATAATCCAAAAAACCAAAATGTCGCCAAAAACGGATTCATAGTTTTTTATTTACTATTCCTCCCTAGCTACATATTTTCAGCTAAGATTTTTACACATCATGGAAAAGAGCCTACATATCTTAAAAAAATGTGTAGATGTAGGGAAATACAGAGGTCTTACTAAACCTAAGTTTACGGCTACCTGCCAATTTCGGCGTTCTTCAGTCTAAACTAACAGTACTACCAGAGCTGGTAAAAAAAATAGAACAATGTCAGCCTCACTACAAATAAATTCCATAGGTGCACTGGTACTTCTCTGCAGGCATAATTCAATTTAGTAAGTTTTTAAATGAATCAGCTGTGCAAGTCACTATTAACTCTATCTAACAAATCTGTTTTTTTTTAATGCAGGGAAGATTGAAGTCACAAAACGAGTTTCATCATCAAAGCAAAGTACTTTCATGACTAATACAGGTCAGTGCACGGGCTAATAGGTATGCAAAGAAAGATGGAGGATTTCCTATTGAATAACTTTTGCCACAGCTGCAGAGGCAAGAAAAAGTAGAGGCGCCACCATTTAACTCTAGTCGCATTGCTTTGCCTGCACAATTTTTCTTAAATACCGAGGCCGAAACTAGACTCAGCAAACAAGAGTCGAAATTTACTAGAACTTAAAGAACTCTCGAATAGTACGAGAATGGATCACTTCCTGCCACAATCTAGACTTGATACAATATGAGGCTCTTTAAGAGCCGCAATATGAGAAAAATGCCGTCGAACTATGGAAGTTTACACCTAGCAAAGGTGTTGGCTATGCACCATGGAAGGTCTCTGGGTGGAAACCATACAGACTACATCTACTCCAGTGGGCATACAGCGCACATAAATGAGATGAGGAAAATTAAAGCGATGCTGAAACTGGTTAGATTGGGTTGAGCAACACATATAAGTAGATTGAAAATGTTCATAGTATTAGCAGGGTTTAACAAATCAACCACCGTAGCCCTAATATCACAGGGCCTGTTTAGCTTTTGGTCAATGACCGACTCCTCTCTCTCTCTCTCTGTTAGCTTCACAGTCTGTGTGGGCCATAACTTCATCAACAATCCTCCTTCAATTCATTCGCTCTGTTGCTTCATTTCTCCAATTACAAAATGACCCACTCCAAGCCTTATAGATACATGTCCCTCTTCCTGCAGCCTAAATCGAAGTTTGCTAAATGCTAAACAAACGAATGGACTTGTACTGGATAGGAAGCTAAATTGGGGGCTCACAGTCGCAAAGTTATGATGGCGTCGTACTCCTGTACAGAGCAGTGGTTAGGCCTATTCTCTGCTATGGTATTGTAATATGGCGAAATGCCTTTGAGAAGGGTGTGAACATCAAAATAATTGCAAGGTTCAAAGACTGTCACGATGTGAACCGCACCATCGAAAGCTTTACATGCGACATTAAACTTAATGCCGGTAGATCTGCAGGCAAAATATATGGCGCGTAGTGCGGCAATAAGGCGAAACACCCGTCAACTGTGGCCTACTCTTAATGCTAAACGCACAGAATCCCCGCTAAGCCAAAATAAGCACAGTTTTAGCACACTGATTTCAGTGATTACGGGCACTGCCTAATAGGTAGGCACGCCCAAAGGATGGGTGTGCAAGCACATGACCATAGCTCTGTAAAAATTGTCTGGATGAGGAAGAGTAGGAGACAACATTTCACCTTCTGTGCCATTGTTCTGCTCTATCCAGACGGATAGAGTTCAGTTCTGCAGAAATCGGAGATATTCTAAAATTTTTGTAAAGCACACACTGGTTTTAGGAGAGATAGGGAAAGCTCCCCACAAGGCATCACAATGGGCTATTAGCCTGAGTGTGTGACAACCGCTTCAACCTAAGCTAACCTAAACAAACAGATAACGAACTCCATTACCTTTCTATTTCCTGTATTTTTTCTTTATGGCGAGGCCCATGTTCAAGGCGGAGATCAGTAACAAGTCAACAGTCCCACTAGAAGCCTTGAATATCCTAACTAAAGTTTAAAGCTTAAATAACTTATTCTACACCACTTATTGACGAACATAGAACCAGGGCGAAGCAGAAAAAAGTATGTAAATGAACTGCAGGGTTAACCAACTTAAGCACATAATTCGATGTGAATTTTTGACAATATGAAAGCAACATGGAGCTATCCCCGTTAGTATGAGTTGTAGACTGGTGTTCGCCTAATGTAATTTTACAAAAAATATTCAAATATTTACTCATGCCATACAACATGGATTGTCCTAGAAAAATACCAAGATTAAGCTAAGATCAGTTACTGAAAACTGAAGTGTTTCTTTCAAGTAACAGAGTTATCCAAATAGGAGTGGGGGAATCTTTGCACCTACAATAACACAATACAGTTAGCTCAGTCGAAAAGCTATTCAGATTCACACACTTTCTTGCCGCTGTCACTTAACCTAATCTTACCGAAAATATTCAAATTGCCACGCGTGGCATATGCACCGCGTATGGATTGTATGGAATCACTAGTAGTACTCGATTTCCAGCCATGCACCAAAATTTTCGTGTCTAGATCAGCATTGAACTTTTCCGCCATCTCTTCCCAAGTATCGCGCTTTTGCCGACTATGCGCACCCGCCCCTTGCCTGTTGTTGTAATTGGCGACCGATATTTGCACTGTTGTAGTCGCATCGCTATTCGCTCTGGAAATGAGTAATTACGGCTATTTTACCTTCTAAAACTGAAAAAATCAAAATCAAAACTTACCTATCAAAAAGTTCCACATTAACAAATTCAGGCATGTCATCCTGCTGACTATCCTCTGGTGGTTCAACTAGGTAAGCAATTTGCGGGTTACCATCGCCATCAGGCATCCACATCCACGTTTTACCGTAATCCTCCTCGTTGTGTTCAACCTGTGCAGTGTCCAATGCAAACACTGACAATAAATTTAGTGCAAGTAAAAGCAAAATCACACGCATTTTTCCGTGGAGTGAAGTTTCCATCGTTGGCCGTTCAAGCCAAACTAAACAATTCTAGTTTAAATAATCCATACTTTTGTGTTTAAACGCTTAATTAATTCTGCTAACAGCATTTAAAACTATTCGAACTCTTTTATCGACGTGTAAAATGCCTTGAGTTACATGTGGAACCTTATTTCCGGCATTTGCCTTCCGCCACCCACTGCTAAATGGGCCAGATAAAAGCACTTAACATTGCCACCTAAAAACGAAAGAAGCAGAATTATCGCAATAATTTGCCAAAGCTTATTGCAATATACCCGCATAAAAGTTTAAATTGAATTAGTTATCTTTTCATTTAATTAATTATTTATAATTGGGTTTTCCAAATCAATGCCATGACATTGAACGCCTAATTATTTTAATAAAGATTATTGTGCCAACGTCAAAATTTCAAGAGCGTGAATCATGCAATTACACTAGCCTACAAGTTAAAAAAATTATTCCAAATATTGCATATATTAAATATTTCATTATTATTATTTCAAAAAGTACTACTTTCAAGTACTACTTTACTGACTACGCCTACTCGGTCATCGGCATCCCCTTGACAGTTGTTAAAGGGGAACTGCGCAAAATATTTCTCAGGAAAGCGCAGAAAAGATGGAGCTCCATATCTTCAGGTGCTATTTCAAAAACTCTTTGACTCATAAAGCCCTTTGGACTCCTCGCCATTCAATTTCTAAACTCGTAGCTGTGTTTACCGGTCACTGGACGATCGGCACTCACGCGGAAAAGCTAGGGCTACTATTTAACCCCCATTACAGAGCTGTGGCGACCTTTCAGATAAGGAGACTGTAGTACATTTTCTCTGTAAATGTCCGGGTTTGGCAGCTAGACGATTAAGGTCGCTGCGTGCTACTTTCTTCGCCAGTCTGGGACAGTGCGCCAACCTAAATCCAAGCAATATTCTCCATTATATCAACAGCTCTGGCTGGCTGTAGGTATCTGCCTGTTGGAGGTCTCATAATGGTATCAAAACGACGCTTCAGTGCTACTTGAGGAGTGCCAGGTGCACATCAACCATTATACCTACCTACCTGCCTACCTACTAAATAGTTTAAAAATTAACGTAGTTAATGAATAAATAAAAGAAACAATTTAATATACCTTTCCCCTGGTTTGTTCGCGTTGTAGACTTAGTCAAGTGGAAAAAAACTGCATATTCAAAATTTTGTATTGACGCTCAAAATCTGCACTTAGGATCGATAAATAAATTTTTCAAAGATGGAAATCCTTATTTTGTCTAGTTCACAAATGTCAAATATGATGATGATGTCATTAGATGATTAATTTTGCGCCACCTTGTAGGTAGATAGGTAGTTAGGTGAAATGGTTGAAGTACCACTCTGGCATCCCTCGCAAATCGCAATTTAGTCTGATTAAGTATGAAGAAATATTTTATGTATATAGGTATAATATTTTGAAAATATTTATAGAAAATCAATTTATCAAATCCTTATAAACTTCGAAAGAACTGCTTTTATTAAACAAAAAACAATTATTATATCAATAAGTTAATCAATTATATATTCGCCGTTGCTGTTACAACTTCTTCCCACCTTTTGACCAATTTGTTGATGCCGTTCGGCCAAAAATCGCCTGGTCTGGTGTCAAAGAAGTTATTGAGCTAGTTTTTAAGGACCTTGTTATTATCGAAGGTAATGCTCTTCATATGGTTTGACGGCGGATGCTGAAGGATCTCCCATTCGAGCTCTTGGAGTGCGGCTTTGAGGATTTGTGCAGCATGGGGCCTGGCGTTATCGTGAAGAAGTATGGTGGACCATGTCGAACAGGTCTTTTCAGTCGAATAGCCTCATTCACGCGGGGTAGCTAGGTAATGTAAAGCACCTTATTGACCGTTCCTCCTCCTGTTCTTTTTGAGCATTTCCCAGGGCACCATGCCCTCGCAGCCCCATCAAACAGATATCATGATCTTCTTTGGATAAAAATGCTTCCTGACTCTCGGCTTTGCCGTATCTGCTGGAGCCATCCACTTCTTTAATTGATTCATATTGATGTATAGATACAAAAAGCGCTGTTTATGACCATGTAATTTTGATGTTTACACCAGAAAATGTTTTTTCGTTTAGTTTTAAAAATATATTTAATGTTTTTGCAAAAAGGCCTTCCAGGTGCAATTAATGGTTTTCTACGCTGCGTTGTTTGTTTTCCGAATGTCATTTTTGGTGTAAGTATGACACCCAAATAGCGATATTCCGCCACAGCCCTTACATCTTCGCCATTGTACCACCACTTTTCTAACTGCGATATCTGGCCGGCTTTTCCAAAAATCATAACTTCCGTTTTCTTTGGGCTTACTTCCAAATTCCATTCGGTGCAATATTTCTCTAGTCTATATATTATATCACAGCTTGCATGATGCTTGTATATATGTATTACCTGCCAACAGCACAATATTGCCCGCATACAGCAGTAGCCTTATATTAACGTTTTCAACCATTAGACCATTTCCCAAAAACGACCTGCATCGTTCAGGAAGGTCTAGCGTAAATAAGAGTGGTCACTCCTGCTCCAGTCTCAACATAAACAGATACTTTTTTCCCTCCACACAACCATTTTGGTATTTTGGTATATGTTTTCGATAAAATTAACGATTTTGGTAGACGTAATTTGACGTAATTTATATGGGTAAGGTTGAATTTTGAGGGCACAATGTGTGGTCTACAGTTGAAAAGTTTTTTCTGTATTATATATAGTATATTATATATGTGGCCGAGCTCCTCCTCGGGTTTGTGGTATGCGTTTTGACGTTCCGTGAATTCCAAAAATTGAGGGACCTAGAGTTTTATGCCACCTGCGTCCAGAAAAGAAAGCTTTTTCATGGCAGAAATACACTCGGAGATATGCGGTTGTCTGCAGGGGAGCGACCGCTATTGAAAAAACCTCTTCTACCATTTGATGCTCCGTGCATGATGTTTCGAAGCCGGGCACTACCGAATGGTAAGGTAGGTAGCTAGGACTGCCACTACGACACACTTAGACCTGTCGTAAGTCCGTTGTAATACCACTGGAACTTCTTCCTTCCTGCGGCTTTTATAAACAAGTTTAACTTCGTTAGTTTAAGATACGCCATATCCACTGGCGGCCGCCGCAGCCGAATGGGTTGATGCGTGACTACCATTCGGAATTCGCAGAGAGAACGTAGGTTCGAATCTCGGTGAAACAGAAATACTCGGTGGCAGAAATACTCTCAGAGGCTTACCATTGCCTTCCGAGGGGCGACCGCTATAAGTCAAAACTATTTCTTCATTTTGGTGTTTTATGCACTGAGATTCCAACCTAAGTACACCGAATGGTAGTCACGCACCAACCCATTCGGCTACGGCGGCCTCTTAAGTTTCCCTATCTATCAGTAATTTCCAAGTAACTATGAGAGGGGTATCAACGCTTTATCCGATTGAATAGTTTGGATTGTACCCTTTCTGACAAGTTCATGTTTCCTGCTACATTTTTATGACCTGGCACCCAAATGACTGTTTTCGACGAGTGTGTTTTGGACTATAGCGCTTTTATTGCTGCCTTGCTGTCTGTCTGAATAAAAGACGACTTTCCTGGTGGGTAATACTCTTGTATTTATCTGCCTGGCTGTCTGTCTGAATAAAATACGACTTTCCTGGTGGGTAATACTCTTGTTTTTATCGCCTTAATAGCAGAAACTTCCGCTTGAAATACACTGCAGTGATCAGATAGGCGGAATAAGAGATGTATCTCCAGTTTTTCGGAGTGGGCCCCTCCACATACCGTTTTATCTTTTATACCAATATTCTTACGAAGGAAGCATTGTGATAATAGATTTATTTAAATTAATGTCATTAATATGACAAACTCTGTTGCACAAGGAGTACAGGAGAGTTTGTCTAATATGGTTGAAACTCGTGGCCTGAGTTTATTTCCCTGAATCTAACACATGGGCTGAAAAGTCCCGGGCCCCACAAATAGATGGCACTAGTGTTATTACATTCACCTCTTCTTCAATTAGTACTATCCTTAAAAAGACAGCTGTTAAAATTTCATCTTATTCTAATTATTAGTTCGTGAGTTATTGTGCTAAGAGTGGCACTACTTTTGTTATATTCAAAATAATGGATCAAAAAGAGTTTCGTGTTTTAATTTTACACTGCTTCTTGATGGGAAAAATACCTTTCAAGGAAAGCAATGGCTTGAAAAGTGTTATGGGACTCCGCTGCCCGCTACATCAGAAACAGCATTAACACAATGGTTTGCTGACTTCCAAAGTGGTCGTGGAGGCATCGATGCTGCACAACGCAATGAACGTGCAAATGAGGCGATAAAACCAGAAGACATCAAATCCACAAAAACGTTTTGAATGATCGAAAAGTGAAGTTGTGTAAGTTAGCTGACCTCATAAAGATATCAAAATAACGAATTGGCTTTATATTGCAAGAGCTTTTGACTATGAGAAAGCTCTGTTCAAAGTGGGTGCTCACTGTTTTGTTTGATCAAGACAACGCACCATGTCACAAGTCAATCAAAACAAAGGCACAACTACATGAATTGAACTTCGAATTGCTCCCAAATCCACCGTATTTGCGTGATTGCGACTACGGGCTGTTCGCAGACTTTAAAATGACCGTAAGAAATTGTGTTCGAACGAAGAAGTTATCGCTGAAATCGAGGCCTATTTTGAGGCAAAAGATAAATCGTTTTACAAAAGTGGTATTGAAATGTAGAGTGGCGCTAAAATGATTGCGTTGTTCTTAATGTTTGTTGTTGTTCTTAATGTAATTAAGTTGATGAATAAAGCTAACTTTGGACAAAAAAACGTGTTTTCTTTGTTAGGCCCGGGACTTTTCAGCCCATGTGTTAAGAGTTGATTTGCCAAATACTTGCTTACCGAATAGCTCGAATGATAGTAAGTTTAGCACAATCAACCACTTCGGCTACGGCCGCCGCTAAATAGCTCTTATTAGCAATAGTAACCCTCCGCCTTGCACACCTTTTTTAAAACCTTCGCTTGGGCATCCGGATCTGGCCTTTTTTCGTCCTGTTCGAAGATCGTTTTTAAAAGGCTACACAAAGACAGAAAATTAAATTTTAGGAAGCTACCTGGAAGCTCAAGTCCTTAGCTACAATAGAAATATGTTAATGTTAATTTTGAATGTTCCCTGCAGAAATGTTCGCCGTTGCAAGATTTTTCGCGCTGGTTTCAGAGGACATTATATAGTGCCAATGCGCCACTCATTGAACGTTGTCTGACCTTAATTATCTCTCAACCTTTTTGGATTTGGACCCTTCTGGAGCCAAACAAGTATTTCAAAAGCGATTAAAAAATTACTTTCTATGTAATAAATCAAAATAATACCTTGTACATATTTGTTATTTTAGTTTCATAATTATTAATTTCGTTAAAATTTAATTGTAACCTGTATATATTTTTAGAAATTTAATAATTTATTATGTTGATAATCTAATTTTACTACACTTTTTAATATTAAATATTGTAAATTTGTATTTTAGTTCTGAATTTATATCTTAAATGTCTGTTCTCAATTTTTTTAGATATTAATGAATAAATTAATTCTCGTTGAAATTCGAAAAAGCCAGACCCGGGTGATCAACGGAGAGTTAATACCGTTTCCCGAAATTGCTCTAACATACGAATTTTTATCAATTCTTAGTAAAAATATGTAATTGCATTGCGATTTGGTTATACTGGGAATCATTAAAATCAACCGCGCACATCGCTCATCAAATAAAAATGCGTTCCTCTGACCGTGCCTCCCTCTCTCGGTATGAGATCTCTATGTCATGGCTACTTTAAATATCGCAGCACATTCTATTATATGTACATACATACATGCATACATACATATGTATATCTCAGTAGCCAATAATCAAAAAACCGTTTAAAGTTGGTGAAAACAAGAAGTTATATGACGCATTAAAAAATTTCGAAAAATATGCACTGGGAGAATCCTGACTTCGGCACTTGCTTGCTTGTTTTATTTTTTTTAGAGCTAAATACATACATTTTACATAAAATTAATTGGTTACTAACACTAGTCAATCTTATTCGATATATGTATATACTAGTAAATGCAAACCGTTCATAAATAATTTAAAAATACTTTAAAAATAAACAGCACGAAACTACACATATTTTTCTTTTAATACTTTTTGCTTTAATCTAATTTTATAACTTTTCCATCTAACATCTTAACAGCTGCGCGATAATGGAAAGCATAAACACACTCACAAGAACTTCAATGGCAGATTTCTCAACGGAATGCGATATATTTGAAAACTTCACTGTCGAATTCTGCCTCACCATTCGATCGATTTCCGACTGACATTTGATTGCATTTTCCACACTTTGAAACATTTTTTCTATCACATTGGCTGGCATTGTCTCGTTACACTTCTCCACATAACCGCGTGCATTTTTTTCAAAATCTTGTAATTCAACGAAATTTCGCGCTTCCTCTGCACTACTATGCTCCGATAGATGTAAGGCCAGCGTCATATTCCTACAACAGGATGCACACGGATACTCTTTATTTCTCTCTATGCACTTTGCTCCTTGCTCAGCCACAAAGACCGCCATCAATTCACTATGCTCGGGACATACATAATCCAAAATCGCTTTGACGATGTTCACCACCAACGCACTCTGCTCACGTTCGACCACTGACAAGCAAGGTAATAACTGCATACTGAACTGGCGTAAGAAGGTTGCTGACTGTAACCGCTGTTGACAAAACTTCTCACTCTCTGTGGTACCCAAATCAACAAGTAGTCTAACTGCATCGATCTCAGTCAGATTTACGCTGCTCGTAACACATTGCACAAAATGTCCAGTTGCGCCGTCAATAGTCGCATTGACAGAATCTTGGATATCAGCCTTCTTACACTTATGCGCGAATATATGTTTGGCATCTGGGATCGTAAAATTCTGAAGGACTAACTCTGCAGGAATGTGAAGTGTGATTAGCTCATGGATTTTTGCATCCCCATTCACATTTGCATTCACGTACAGCAGTTCCATGCTCAAGTAGATTATGACCGACCGCAAGCAAATGTTTAACTTGTGCACCAGCAACATTCCGATAATAGTATTATCGTCACACTGCACACCCATAGACTGACGGGTCGCTCCAGTAATGAATGAATGACTAAATCCGGCATTCAGGCACTGTGGGTGGGCTAATAAGTTGCTTTTTTTGATTAAATTTCTATATGCAAGTTTTTTCGCATATCTTATCGCATTTAATTTTCGTCTGAACTGAAAAACTATGCTGATTAGTAATAAGTTAATCTTTAATTCTATAAACCGGTCATTGTTCTTGGCACCCATATCACTTTGGGTTCACTATCTTAGCTACAACAAAAGGGGAATAGATAGCATCTCACTTCTCTGCTGACCCAGCAGTTATCACAGCAAATTATTCGGGGATTTTCTACATAACGAATGAGCTCAGCTAGTGAATTACTTTGACACTTATGTAGATATATTCAGATACTGATGTCGAGGTCATCGAAGAGGCTGACGCAGTTACATCACGCCTCAGTCGGTGAAAGAGGGCAATTGTCGGCCATGCGCAAGGTGGCGCCGCCTATTGTCATAAATTTTGCATCAACAAGTCATGCCGGCAATCTAAAATATTGCTTGATGCCGCCTCCAAGCTTCTACTGAGTCTGCCCAAACGTGATGTTAGAGCCATTATTGCGAAATCACGGCATTTATTTCCTTAGACAAGTAGTTCCGCGCGGTTGGAGTTAGGCACTCCGCTTTGTGTGGCATGCACCTGAAATACAACGAGGCTGTTTTTCATAATGTCTGGATATGTGAATGTACAGCCTTTAAACGAATGAGGCATATACCATATTGTTCGGCAGAATGGTGCTCAAGATTTTAATTTTAGCGAAATTTATTCGCTTCATTAATGCTACTCTGCTTTTAACCGTTGGCCAGAGACTTTAAAAAACCTATTAAGTTGGACGTACAGAGATGTTAATAGAGGTGAAGGACTGTGCAATACTTCTACATATTGGCGATTGCCTTGAAGCGCTCCATAAGGGCGCTCGGCAAGCGAATTGAGAGGTGATCTATGTATCTAGTATAAGCCACAGTCGACTGGACAACAGGTTCCCTTGCGTCGATATACAACGAGACGAAAGATGTAGTAATGCCTGATGTTTCAACGGCGCCCTCAATATTCAAGTCAAAAAGATATTATTTTGGGGAAAAAGAAATCCATTATTTTTGCGCAAATGGTTTAAAACTTTTTTATGGCCGATCTTTAGCTTCTGGGTGATGCTACGACTGCTAACATGTCGATCAACTTCGATTATTTTTGTGATTTTATCGACAGTTTCGACAACGGCAAGTATCGGCACCATAAACACCATTCACAACTTCAGCGGCCTGACTTCCGGTTTTACATTTTCGCATTTATCAAAGAAAAAACTGTAAAATGTACCGAATTTTCTCTTTGCTGACTTCATTGTACCTCACTTTCTGTAACTAGCAACTGAAGGGAACAAACAAAATCAGCAAAAGAATTTTTTTAGTGTGAAAGGTCACCTTGACCACGAGCATAAACTTTAAATTGTTTGATTAATAGATCACCACAGCCATCTACCGAGAAAATAATGGATTTCTTTTTGTCCATTCTCACTCTTTTTTCGTTGTTCTGAACTATGTATAAACAATAATCTAATAAATGCTGTCTTACTCTTTGTGAATCGGGTAGGATATACATATGTACGTACTTTTTTGGATACCCCTCGGAATTAATCATTTTGCTCAACAAGAGGAATTATCTAAGCAAATCACAATTTTGCCGCTCTAATCTTAATAGAGCACAAAATTCACTCGCTGGGTACAAAAAAAAAAAAAAATTGGTCAGGCCCCAGCCGGTCGCGCTAATCCGCAGCACACAAAGGATACAAATAGTTGGCATATTTAATAAATCATGAAAAAATGTATTTTTGCTATTATTTTTTTTAGAAACATCTATTTGTACCACTGTACATAAACGCCCATGTATGTAGATTAGGGCGGGTCGATTTAAAAATCGCTCATTGCTCTGTGAAAATCGTATTCTAGGGATCAAAATAAGAAACTTTGCCGAAGGAACCATACCTCTAAAACGAATTCTGATGTCCCCCAATTTGGGTCGAACGAAAAATCCCACTTTGACCCATTTAGAGTGCTCCAATCGGGTCCAAATGTATGACCGATCCCCACTAACTTTGGATGGCCGATCCACCCATGCCAGTGGCACAACCCCTGGAACTCCCCTGGGGGGGTCCCCATACAATCATTTCAAAATATCACCATTTTTGGCCTTTACATGCCTCCCCACAAATCGACCCGGTCTAATGTAGATATTTAAACGGAAATAGGGAAAGTGAATAAGTTAAAATATTTTCAGAAGAAATGCCGATAATAATATTTTATTTATGTATGTATTATGTGTGTTTATTCTTACGTATGAATGGCTCATTATAATTGTAGTGATTCATTCTTGAGTTAGCGTGTAATCACATTTTTTTAATGGTAGTCACCCCTCAAAGTAGGTATGTACGAGTATCTACCGAAATATCAGGTCAGTCCATAAGCTCGTGCGTTTTTAAAGGTGGTTTTAACATTAAGATGTTTAAAGTATTTATTAATCAATAATATATTCTCCTTCATTATTTACAATGTCTTCCCAACGTTTAGGCAAATTTTTAATTCCCTGCTCAAAAAATTTGTTGTCCTTGGAGCCAAAATACGCTTCGATATCCCTTTTTATAGCTTCTTTTGAGGAGTAGTTCTTGTTACTCATATGGGATTGAATTCCACGGAAAAGATGATAATAGATGCAATATCCGATTAGCTCCCATCCGAGCTCGTTCAGCTTGCCTAATGTTTGCCTTGCGGTATGAGGTCTTGCGTTGTCGTGGGGAAACAAAACTTTGCGTCTATTCACTCAAAACGGTCGATTTTTGTTCAGTGCCTGATTCAGGTTTGATAGCTGATGGGAATAATAATCAGAAGTTATCGTCTTGTTTGGTTCCAGAAGTTCATAATAAACAATACCGGCCATATCCCACCAAATAGGCAGGAGAATCTTCTTGGGGTGAAAGCCATGTCTAGGGGTCGGTTCTGGTGTTTCATTTGTATCTAACCATTGGCGTTTGCGAACAGGATTATTGTAAAGGACCCATTTTTCATCACCAGTAACGATACAGTTAAAAAAAATTTTCATTTTCCAGCCGTTGCACCAGCTGAGAACACACATTCACTCTCTGCTGAAGGTTGGCGACGGAAAGTCTATGCGGAACCCATTTTCCCAGCTTTGAAATCTTTTCCAACAGAACCAGGTGCCTGTGAACTGTTCCATGCGATGAATTTAACCTCTGAGCTATCATATCGACTGTCAAATTTGGCTCAGCTTCCGCGAGTTCGAGCAAGGCGTCGGAGTTAAAGACTTCAGGACGACCAGCGCGCGGGGCATCCTCCACGACGCAATTTTGAAAGCCACTTTTGCGTCGTCCTTGCACTCACGGTATCCTCTCAGTTGTTGCATTTTTATCACTTTTATAAAAAAAAAATACAAAATATGCCTTTTATACGCATTCGAAGATTCCATTTTATTTTTTAACAATGCGTGCTTCTATCCGCGATTAAAATCACTTGTTGAATGCACAATATATCAAAGAAAATATAAATAGTTCCTTTATATTCCGCGAATAATTTTTTGTATGCAAAAATCGTACAAAAGTGAAATTATGGATCAAATACGCACGAACTTATGGACTGACCTGATAATATACCTGATCCAATTGCATCCAATAGTCCATACGTCGAAACATTTTTCTAACTCTTTTTCCGGAATCGCCTTCGATTCTCGGCATTAATTCGCTTTTCTGTCTGCCATCGACTGAAATGGTAATTTGAGTTTTGGAAAGCGAAAAAGTCAGTCAAAGCAAGAAGATGTAGGTATGCGTAATTGTTATGTTGTTGAGTTCTTGACAGGAAACTTATTCAAATATATTAGCCTTTTGGTGCAAAAAACATTAAGGGGTTACGTCCAGCAACGCCAAAAATGCGCTAAAATAAAAACTGTTTTAGAAGGGATATCAATAGAAATAAATATAAAACAAATTTATACATTGTTTATTAGTACTTAGACTTTATAAACAAATTTATTTAAATTTTTTTTAATTAGTATATAAGGTACAATAACAAAAAACAAAGTTGCCCCACAGTCTGCATCATTTCTCCTTAAAATGTTGATGGATCTGTAAAAAGTAAAAAAATCGTGTACAATAAAATAAATAAAGGATTTTTGAATTTTGAAAAATTTTGCAATTTACGGCATTTAAAAAAAAGGATGCGTTTTACGTCAAAAAGTATGCGTTTAAATGTCACACTTAAACATTATATTTATAAAAAAATTTTATAAAAATATCAAATATCTATAGAGAAAACACTTTCGAATATTTAAAAAAAGACCGGATCAAAAAATATTAAAAACTGTATGAGTTATCATGAAGACCGTGCCGAAAAAAGTAGTTTCGACAAAAACGAGTTTAAAGTTTGACCACTTTCTACCTAGTTAATGGGCTGTAGAAGCTATAATATTGGGAATTTCCGCATATTTCGAAAGCATAGAAACATCGAAAAAAATCGATTTTTTGAAAATTCTGAACGTATGTAACCCCTTAATTTTTATCATAAATGTGACCTTTTTCGACGAATTCATTCTCTCAAATGCCGCATAGTGCCCAGGGAATATTATTTTTTACCGTCTGACATTCCGGTAAGAAATCCGAGTACATGACCCCATGATAATCAAAGAAAACAATAAACATTACCTGGACTTTTGTTGGATTTTTTACGTTTCGGCGTCGTTTCTGATCGCCAATTAAAATGCATTGGCATTGACTCGGTCTAAAATGTTTCCAACGTAAATTTAGCATTTGATTTTTGAAGAAAATTCAAATCTTTCGGAACTAGTCGAGCTAGAATGCATTTTATTGGCAAACAATTATCTTAAATGGTACGATATGATTCGTATGACACAGAAAGTTCAGTGGCTATCTCTCTCAAACTTAAAGAATAGTTTTCACTTATCATTTCCTTCACGTTATCGATGTGTTTACTTCAGTGGAAGATGTTGACTACGAACCATACCGATGCTTATCAATCAACCACTATTGAATGCCTTGATTCATGCACGTATTTTGATAAAGTCGACTCATCAAACCAATTCTGTAACATTTTCTATGCCTCAGCACATGAATGGCGGCTTTTTAAATTATCGAAAGCCGGTACATTTTGGACGAAACGTGAATGCATCCATACACACTCGTACATATTACCATAACTCACCAAAAAAATTCCAGTTTTTCGTTCTGAAATTAAAAATTTACAGGGTCCGACACTCGAAGTGTAACCAACTTCAGACCGCTCGCGCAGCTAAGGCACGGGCATCAACTGTCTATTAGTTGGCTAAATGGCAGTCCAGAGTAATATTTACAAACGCGCGGAATCATTTTGCCGAGAGTAAACGCGGAAAAAGAAAATCAATCAAAAGAAATGCAAATGCCATAGTGTGATTGCATTATATTTGGCTGGAAAATCACAACCAGCGATTGTTCGTGAGCTGGAGCACCTTAAAGTAAATAAAGTTGTAGTTTATCGCACCATTACTCCTTACAACGATACTGGTAACATCGCGAAACGTCATAGAGGAGGTCATCAAAAGACTGCAACGTCACGTAAAATGGTTCAGAAAATTAAGAAGAGAATAAAACAGCATTTTTCTAGTAAAAGAAGGATCATCGTATGACGTTTTAAAAAAGATAGATAGAAGTAAGTCTTGGGAATAAGACTATATACATACATACGATATATGGTTAACCTGAGTCAAAAAGGACTCCTAGATCCAATTATTTTTCAGCAGTAGAAAGTTTATCATCGAATAATTTGTGACGATACGATTGACAGCTTTCGACAGTGTCATGTGAAAACATTTATTAATGTTATGCGATAACTTATTTTTTATACTCAATGTTTCCCCCTCCAATACAATTCCCCTTCATCTACTCCCATCACATACAAAAAAAAATCCCATATAATCGTCGTGAGGGAGTACGGAAGCGTTAAGGGGATACAATTATTTATTTAATTCAAACTTTTGTCTGTCTTATAGATACATAAAAAAAAAGGTGCGTTCGCGTTGTCAGCATAATCCTGACAGTATCATCAAAAATAAAAAAAACGAAAATAAGTGTTTTAGTTAGTTAAAACCATAAACTCGTGCTTGAACGAAGAAAAGAAAAAAAAGGAAAAATTGGAATTTTGGCAGATATTTTTCCAAAAAAATGGAAATTTCGGTGAAATTTACTTGACATTTTGTTTTTTTTAAATAGTTGTAATTGGAAAAAAAATCCTTCGTCCAAGAACGAGTAAATTGTATCTCGAACACCTCTGTAAAATTTCATCAAGATCGGTTGAGTAGTTTTCGAGAACATTTGACGGGGCCCAGCTCCATCCACATTTCGAAAGAAAGAAGGACCGATGATGCCGCCAGTGCTCTATGAACTTCACGAACATATTTTTTTAAAGCAAATTTCCACAATATTAAAGCGTTGTTTTGGCGTTAAACGATTTATAATGAGTTGCCAAGGCTTAATGAATAGAAATGGCAACACAGTCTACCATTCTCAGCTGTCAAACCATAGTTATCGATATTGATAGTTCTTATGCCACTAAAAAAAACACCCAATAACCTCTTACATCAGACGAACAGATGGTAATGCAGTCATAACACATGAAAAGCGGGTGCCGCTTATATTCGATCTTGATAATATTTATAACAGGTCTATTGAGGTAGAGAGTGGTTAGCAAGTTAGCAAGTTGCGAATAGATGAAGCAACTGGTGTAAATGAACATATGTTGGCACGCGGGAATAGAGCTGCCTTCAATTACACGACAGTGAGTTATACCACTCTAATGAGTTATAGCCATACTCGCTAGCAGCGATTCCTGTTCGTTTTTACCTTTGTTGTTGCTTTCACACGCAAATTTTTTGTTAAGTTAAACAAGTGGGGGACTGGAGAATAGATGAGGCCTATTGAAATACAAGCATTTACCCCATTGCCATATGTACTATAAGCCATTATTTAATATATACGCTTTTTAAATGTTACGATTATCGTATGTGTTTTATCGATAATCGTGAAGCCGACTTCAAAAATCGAAACAGTGGCCTCATCTTCAGCATGTCTCGTTTTTCATGACATTCCCCACGTGCAAGTAAATTGTCAACCGGTGTAAAAAAAACGAAAACATTAAGAATTCTGCATATTATGGAAGTGATTGTTGGAACGTACGAGGAATTCCTTCTCGGCTATAAACTTATATCAAATGATGATACCAGTTTTGTACAATCGTTTGCAGACAAATCGCATGCGGGTCCTTTGAAATGCGTGGGCGTTCATCAGCATTTTGTGGCTACTGGCGCCACGGATGATCGGATCTTCTTATACGACATGCGTTCTCGCAAACAAACAAATGTAAGCATGTGCAAACAGTTTAATATGCTCTTTTCTTAATAGCTATGCTTTTTAGATCATTTTGTCGCACGAAGGCACTGTCAATACCTTGGCATTCACGCCGGATAGCTCTCATCTTTTATCAGGCGGCGACGATGGGCGCATGGTTGCAACACGCCTAAACACTTGGGCGACAGAAGGTAATTGGAAGGCGCATAAAGGATCAGGAGTTTATCAGATTAGTTGTCATCCTAGTAGCAAGCTGGCATTGTCACTTGGCGCCGATCGTGTATTGTGCACGTGGAATTTGGTGAAAGGTCGAGTAGCATATAGAACGAATTTGAAAAGTCGCAGCACTTTAGGAGCACAACCAGATTGCCTTACTTGGTCACCGACTGGGAACTATTTTACATTGTGT
Organism: Anastrepha fraterculus; assembly: GCA_037575425.1. Classification (NCBI taxonomy): domain Eukaryota; kingdom Metazoa; phylum Arthropoda; class Insecta; order Diptera; family Tephritidae; genus Anastrepha; species Anastrepha fraterculus. Next base: position 1,263,665 of record JAYXIM010043962.1, read on the forward strand.
GGGCCACGTACTGCTGAGATTTGGTCAATAAAAACGGCAGATGTTTTACTAAGTCAAAAGACACAAGAGAAACCCATATCTGTATGTTGGGTGGCAGATGATATATGTTTGATTGGCTTGGAAAATGGTAAAATACTGTGGCTTGATCCCTCAGAAGCTGAACAAGAGGTAATATATTTCAAAGCGTAAAATGTAAAAATGAAGATTTACATTTCTTTCTCTGGCAGGAAAATTTGAGCGAAGCGCACAGCACAAGGGTTAAAGCTATGGCTTTCCATAAGGATACTTTAATCACAGTCTCGAGGTTGGTATGCGAAAAAATAAATTAAACTTATTGTAGAAAGCAATTTTATTATTCAATTCATACTTTTGCAGCTCAGGTGAAATGAAGGCTTGGCAAGTGAATGTAGATCAGAAGAAATTGACTCTACTATGTAAAACCAACATAGGCTGCCGGCCAACTTGCCTTAGCATATTGGACCTAACGCAGTTCGAAGATAGCTACACATTGAAAAACATTTCAGATGATGATACTAAGAAAACAAGTTCTGTGTCTATAAAAAAAGAGAAGCCACCAGCACGTGGCGTTGTAACTATTGAATACGAGGATGATAAAAATGGCGAAGAGAATAACGAAAGCAGCGATAACGATTCAAATTCGTCAGAACCTGGTTGTAGTAAGGACGAACAGAAATCACGAAAACGTAAAGGGAATAATGTGGAAGAGAAAAAACCTAAACAAGAAAAGAAAAAACTAAAACTAAAACAAAAAGAAGTGTTGCACAAAAAGCAAAGAAATAAAAATAAATAATATATTACAGTTAAAAAAAAAATATGTGGAATGCAATCGGTATGCACCGACCGGCCGACCTTATACTAGGTTTTTCAATAAGGTTCGATAAGAGAGGGTGTGGTTACTAGCCTAATGTTTTGTTTTCTTTTTTTTTCTTTTTTTGTTAGTTTTTGAAGTTGGTACATTCTTCATATCAAGTCAAAGGTGATAGAATACAAGCTTGCGTATATCAAATTCGCTATATCGCCAGGTTCCATGAATACTCGTAAAGAAGCAAACGGAAGGGGAATTACTTGTTTGGGAATAGGAAGAGTAGGTGAAAGCAATGGAAACACAAGAAATTATACGCACATATACAGTTTGGTTCGCGGATGGCACCCTGATTGTATGCCAACTTTGAGTCATCACAAGAGTGTTGAACCTAACTCATGAGGGAAGGCCACTCGTGTGATGCCAGGGCCAGCCTATCCACCACCTGCCACGCGCCCAATGAGAGATCAGGCAACTCCTCAGGGGCACATACACACATTTTCTTGCCACGGCGTCTGTACGGTTCGTAATTTATCAAACCATTCTAGTGTAGAGTGGGCAAGCCTTGAAGCATACAAACCGAGAGATCTGAAAATTCAAAGAGTGTCAGCTTATGTCGCCAGGACAACAAGTTTCGTTGTATTTACCCGTACCCGTCGCGATACTATTCTAAGAGTCCATCCGCATTGGCACTGATGAATTGGACCTTCCAAGAGAAACGAGGTCGAGTTAAACTTTGTTTCAAATAACTATCTACCCCGCCCATCTGAGGCAAGACATAACCAGCTATTTAGCTCAGGCTGCAAGTGTTAGATGGAGATGATGAATAACCGACCAGTTTGGACGCAAAAAGATATAACATTTTCACCTTCTATAGAAAATCCCTCGCGTAGACCGTGGAAGAGTTTTCCCTTAGCGATTTATTGAAAGTTTAAATATGTCTAGCAAGAAGCACTTAGCGAAATACCTGTAACTGAACAAAAACACACTAAACAAACATTATTTTTTTGGGTAATAAAATCAGAGATTAAATCTTTTTAGCTTTCGGCATATGGAAAGAAAGCAAACGGAAGCATGTTAAAGGATTTATTCCAGTCTTTTATTGTTAAAATATAATAATTTTCAAGGGCGCAAAAGGAAATAGATATTTGGGACAAAACTAAAATTAAACCCAAGAAAATAATAATACCAATTTTCCGTCGTTGCATCGAATTGACGAGTGACTGAAGTACACTAAGGACGATTTTTTCCCATTCCTATTGAATAGCATTAAGGAAAATTTGCTAAGAATGCTCCAGAGGCTCTCCATTGAAATTAGGTCTGCACTAATTGCTTGCCACTTCGACACAACGGTTCAAAAACTCCATTGTACGCTTAGCGCTCTGGATAGGAGCATTGTCCTATTGATACGTTCAATACTCACCGCGTAATTCTTCGGCAAAATTAAAAAAAAAAACACTAACCAAAACCTCTACGTAATTTCTGCGTTCAACTTATACAAAATAAAACAAATTGGGGTCTTACCACGGTAGCTGAAATACCCCAGATAATAAAAGAACTACCGTGGAAGTTTCGGGAGTGATGCGTTTGTCGTAGCTCGTAAATATCTCTCCAATATTTCTGACAATCATCAGCCATTTATTGTGCCAGAACTTATGATTATCGGCGGAGTCAAGTCTAGCTGATTTATGGCGTGGTGTACGCTTCTGCTTAGCAAGTCAATTTTATTTTATTTATTTTTTTTTCTGAATCTTCATTCAAAATTTGCAGTATTCTTCTCTTCGTAACATTGAGAGATATTTCACATCCAATTTGGTTAGGGCTCATGTTCTTATTGACAGCCACCGTGATATACAGTTCACAATGCTAGTTTACTGGGACGGCAGCCCTTGGTCCGGAAAAAACCCGAGTCAATCCGGTAACGTAGAACCGGCTGCCATGCGAATGTGACAGCCACCGACTTATCGCTCTATTATCTCTCTGTTAGACCTGTCGTCAATTTTTGGGCTCTGGCTCGTTTCTTATAATTTCTCCATATCCATTAGGATTTTTCAAAAAGTTGTGGATAGAAAATTGATTTCGATTTACTTTTAGCGCTATTCTGCGAACTGATACTCCCGATTCACTATACGATAGAATACTAGCGCGCTCCTCGGTGGGCAGCTGCGTTCCTCTTGGCATAGTGTCCTTAAAAGTTATTTTCATCGGATTATAATTATTTATTTACTAAAGGAAGCTACTCAATTTTAAAGAATCTTTTAAATTGTAAAATGTGTACAAAAATTCCCACAACAAGACATAAAATCTTAACGAAAGCACTTGTCCAATATAATTACTATATTTCCTACAAGGAACCCAAATTTCAAGCAACGCTCAAACGTAAAGGGACTTGAAGCAAGAGACAAAAAAATTTAAAGCTACCGGTAGTTCGTGCACAACATTACATACTTAGTCATGCCATAAGTTCTGTTACAAGTTAAGTCCGTTATAGATATAAAATTATACCACTTTTTTTTAAAGTAAGTTTTGTTTAATCATGTAAATATTAAAAAAAAATTAATTTTCATTCGAAATGGTCACCATTTGCTTTTACACAATCCTTCAAACGATTAGGCCATTTAGCTATGGCAGCGCGGACGGTTTCCATAGCTAAAAAAAGCAAAAATTGTTTGAGGCTCTCCAAATTCCTGAGAGGTCTTCGACAGGCCATGTTCTCCAATTCCGACCAGAAACTGTAGTGCAATGGGTTCAGATCTGGACTTCTAGACGACCAATCATCTGCGGCTATGAACCCAGGAATATTGTTTTTAGCCACTGCTGGGTGGTTTTCGCCTTATGGGATGGAGCGGAATCTTGCCGGAAGATCCAACGCGCTCCATTGAAGAGAGTACTGCTCAACTGCTTCACCACGCCTTCTAAGACATTCTCCTGGTACACTTCTGATCCAGTTGTAAAGCTCTTCTCGCAGAAATTAAGAAATGTAACACCTTTACAAGACACTCCCCGCAAAACCATTACGGAGGCTACGTTTTTAGAAGTTTTAGCATAGACTTTGTCGATTTGCTTATTAAAAACTTCTTCAGAAGTGAACATTTTCTCGTCTGTGAAAAGAATATTTTCATGGCCGTTGACTGGCCACCGAAACAGCTGCTTACAACTGTCGAGTCTAATTTCTTCCAGTGCGTTGTCAAAAGATGACCCGTTGAGCAACGGAAGGCTTCCATGTGGAGACCATTCATCTCTAATTAGTCTTGACATGGACCTGGTCGATACATTCATTTCCTGGCTATTATTTTCTGCTTTCTAAGGGGATTTCTGCGAACTCTTTCTTGAGCGACTAAAATGGCTGCACTAGTTCGAACCACGCGAGGACGACTACTTTTTTCTGTCTGTCACTTCAGACGTTTGGGGAAAACTATTGATCGTGCGGTTAACAAACATTCTCGAAATATTAAGTTTTTTCAGCAATTCGTAAATCTCCCTTGGAATTTTGGAATGCCATCACTGCAATGCGATTTCTTTAGCTCCCCACTCCGAAATTTGCCACGAAACTGAGTATAATTTATAACGGAACTTTTTTCTGCGAATTTGTTCTCGCCGTATGCATTGGCACTCGAAGTGTAACCAAATAAAAAGGCCATACATTTAGTTAGGAAAATTACTTTTATTCAATTCAAAGTAAAAAATGTGTGAAAATAATACAAAATTAAGAATCAATTTACTTTTGCTCGATATGAGCACATTTTCCCTTAACTATGGCCTTGAGACGGTCCAGTAATGAACCGCAAGCTGCCCGAATGTGACTTGCAAGTATTTTGGCACACTCACGGACAATGGCTTTTTTCAGAGCCTCAAGACTGGTGAATCTTTTAGTTCGGACCGTGCACTCCAAAATGGCCCAAAGATAATAATCCATCGGATTCGCGTCTGATGAATTTGAGAGCCATTGTGTGGACGTTATGAAGTTCGGAACATGGTTTAAGCCATTCTTGGTTCAATCGAGCTTTGTGAGACGGTACCTAGTCCTGTTGAAACGTCCATGGTCTGTCACCGAAATGTTTGTCTACCCACGCTTCAAAGCAACCACCAGAATACTCTCCCGATAATATTTCGCTTTTACCTTGACGCCAGGCTCGATGAAAACGATTGGAGAGCGCTCATCTGCGATTACAACGGCCCAAACCATTACCTATGGCGGGTGCTACCTTCTGGTGGCCAATCGATGACTCAAATTCTCGTATGAACAGTCAGTGAAATAAACCCAATCGTTTTGGGAGTTACGAGTTACGAATTGCTCAATTTGAAAACTTTTCTGGTCAGAAAACACAATGTGTTTTGGTGTGAGATCATGCGCCTTTTGGATCTTGTAAGGCTTGACTTTGAGATCAATTTTCAGTATGCGACGCATGCTACGGTCAGATATTTTCAGTTCTTTCGCCATTTGATTGGCACTTTGTCGGGGATTTCGCACAAGTCTCTTCTTCACTTTTTGAACCATTTCACATGACGTTGCAGTCTTTTGATGACCACCTCCATGACGATTCGCGAAGCTACCAGTATCGTTGTAACGAGTAATGGTGCGATAAACTAAAACTTTATTTACTTTAAGGTGCTCGAGCTCACGAACAATCGCTGGTTGTGATTTTCCAGCCAAATATAATGGAAGCACACTATTACGTTCGAAATCCGTTACTGATTCTTCTTATTTTTTCGCGTTTACTCTCGGCAAAAAGCTTCCGCGCGCTTGTAAACAATACTCAGGACTGTCATTTAGCCAACTAACTGACAGCGGATACCCATGCATCGGCTTTGCGAGCGGTCTGAAGTTGATTACACTTCGAGTGCCGGACCCTGTACATTATAAGGTATTTCAAGAAAATATTATGCAGCTTTTTAGAAGGTAATTTATGAAGTTGGTTTGTCCCATAACTATTTTTATTATTTCTCTTAGTGTATTTGCCAAACTCCTGCAGTTTTCTCACTTAACAGTCGTTGCTATTGCTTTCTTAAATAACATCGCCCATTCTTAATTATGGTCTAAAGAAAAAGTTACCGCTCAATTATAGTTTTTTCTATATTTTAATATTTATTTGCGTTAATTTTTGTTTGTCATTTTAACTTCGTCTTTTACATCTACATATGTAAAAACAGTCATTTTAATTTGAATTACTTATATTATTTAACTACACATTTATGTATGTATGTAAGTATTTGTCTTAGCCAATTTATTTTAGGCAAATATTCGTAAATGTATTTATATTTCAGTTATTTCAATATAAATTAAATATTACATTCTATTAGTGCAGTATAGCATTTAGTTTTTTACAATTTCTTAACAGCAGCTGCAAATAACTGCAAAAAAGTTAGTTGCATTGGTTAACAATAAAATCGGTATGTTAGCAAGTATATATTCAGATTTTTCGTATCCCTAAAGAACAACAAACTTGAGACACGAAATACTTACCGACTTCATATACTCTCCACAAAAACAACTTTCTTACATATCCGTAGACTTTTAACAAAACAGCTCAACTCAACTCGGCACTTTTTGCTTGTTGAGCAACAAATTGCGGGGTTCTAATGAAATTTTGAAGCTTTTAAATCAATTATAGCCTTAGTTTGAGAATTAATTTTAATAGAAACATAAAATTTTCCTATGAAAATTCTTTTTTTTATCTTAAGTGAAAGCTGTTGAAATCAGCTAAATTGTTTTGTCAAAATGCCACAGATATTATAACCGGCATCTATACATTTGATTTTTGATTTCTGGTTTTAAGTCTTTGGTTAGTCATGTGAAAAATAAATTTTAAACAAAAATTTATCATCCATTCAAGTCTGGTCAATAAGTGTAGGTGTACATGCAGCCACATAGGTGTACATTTGTTGTAATTATATGCATGACTTATGTATATATAAATCATCAACTTGATATAAAGTAATACAATAATTTTATGTAGAGGCGATAAATCAACGGCCAAAGGTACTGAGCAATAACATGGAAAACTTGTCTCAGTGGTGGAAACGACGTACACAAATAGTTTTGCACTGTCGTCAACAGCAGCAAAAGATATTGTCAGTTGTTTGGTTCAAGCTGAATGCTAAATGCATTAGCATCGTAATCACCATCATAATCCGCATCATCATCAACGTTGTCGTTACAATTACTAACGGGATACGACCACACCATGTCCTCGCCGAATTTATGTCGGTGCAGAAGATTTTTGTAGGTATGTAATTTGCTATTGTCGACATATGCCTCGCAAGGGTAACACCAAACCGATAAATCACTAAAGCTAAGCGCAAACGGGTGTGATGTTGCGATGCTGTGCAGGAGCATGTGTTCCATGACGTAACGACCGCAGAGTATTTGATAGCAGCTCAGACACATCCAGTTCTCGACCGTTGACAAGCAATTCTCACATGGAGCATTGCTATCTATGACTAAAAGTGTGTGCGAATTGAAGAATAAAAATAAATAAATAATTCGTTATAAAAATTTGTTTGGCTTATTACAAAAGGAATTTAATTTAACGGAAAAGGAAGAAATAGGTTAAAGGAAGTATTTACAGTGCGTGCTAAAAAATGCATTGGAATGAGTAGTAGTAAGATGAGTAACAAGGCGAATTGAGTGCTGAAGGTGGCATTTTCCCAAAACAGTTACTTCATTTTTCGCGATTTTGACAAGTCTGACGTCAGGTTCCTTGTCTATACAAAAGAAGCGAACAAAACCAACAAAAGGATGAGAAATTACATGTTGGTGAAAATTTCGTGAATGGCTTGGTAATATTGTGATTTGTAAGATTTAAGGGGTTGTATACAGTTATTTTTTTTTTTTTGTCTTAATGTATGGTACATATATTTAAGAATACAAACAGAAAATTATATATCGCTCCGGTGAATTTTTCGAAGTTACCCGCAAAATTGAAAATGCGTTTGAGAGTGCTTGAAAGTGCAAGGCCGGAGCGGCAGCGCGTTTTTCTCAAAATGGTATTTTCAAAGCCGGTAATGTTGGTAACTCCAAAACGGCTAAACCGATTAATCTCAAATTTTAGCACGAACTTCTTAAATATATTTTTTAATAATTAATCCAAGATTTTTTCTCACCTATAATATTTTTTTATAAACAACTTAAGACCGAAATTTTGGTCAAAAATCGATTCTTGTTTTGAGAAACCGCCATTTGTTAAAAAAATTTATTTTGCTTATTCCTTCGATTAATTACTATATTTAACATTACTTTAAGCGGGCCTGTAAAATTTAAAAAAAAAAATTTTTTTTTATAAAATGTCAATATAATCCTTTAAGAATATGTCAAAAAAAGTTTATAACGTTAATTTAAGTATTTCTTATATTATAGATCGTCAACCGCGACGACTCTATTCTTTGCGTTCGAGCGCTGCGAGAGGTATAGTTACATTGTATTCAAACTTTAGACGCATTTTTCTCAAAACTATATTTGCGATTGGCGTACACGATAACTCGAAAGGTATTGACCGATCTCCCTGAAATTTGGCACAAATCGTTTTTATGATATTACTTTCTATGTATTTCAACTTTTCGAAAAAATAATTTTTTCGAAGTAAAAATAGTAGGAAAATTCGCATTTTATTCCGCGAATTTTTATGACATTAATAAACAAAAAACTTTTTGGTTTTTTGTATTCAGGTCACTGACGCCGATGCTACAATGCCCCCCGCTAATTGAGAAGCCCCGCTGCGACCTTCCTGGAAGAATTGAGGGTACATCCGCCATTTTAAATGATTAAAATAAAAAAAAAGTTATTATTTTAATGTATAAATCAACTGCATGCCAAAAAAATATATATTAACTTTTTCATTTTAAATTATTTTAATGAAAATCAGGGAAAATATGTCTTTCCATTGCTTCCTCCCCTACCCTTCCCCGTCACAAACAAGTCATTTCTCTTCCTTTTGTTGTTTATTCATGCAGCCTGGCGATAAAGCGAATTTAGAAGACGCAAGCTTGTATTACATCATCCTTGAATGAGTAATAGAAGTTGATATGAAAGCTTAAATCAGAATTATACAGGGTGGTCATATAGCTTTTAGAATTTGGAATAACGAATTTTTATTAAATTTTTTATAATTTACCAGCTAAAAAAGTAGCCCTGATAAGACAGAAATTTAGTTTATGGTAGGACATTTACATTTCGCTTTTCGTTTGAACAAAGTTAGGAAATATCAAAGACATTCGAAAATCGAATAATCAATCGAAAAGATGATGTAAATTGGACGACTAAAAGCTATGGTTTGACTTCGTTAAAAAAACCAAGTTGACAGAATAGGATTCTTTCTGTTAACCCAGCCATGAAAACCCTTTGATAGATGGACTGCTTGTGTTCCATGCTTAATGGCAAGATTCTGAGGTTTAAAAATATTCATTGGAGGAATGCATGCGGCTTTTATTTGAAGCTGATTTACATTATATATTATTATTATATTTATATTATATTATATATTATATTAAATTCCAAACACTAATGAACCATTCTGTATTATGTTATGTCCGAAACGTTGTTGCTGTTGTAGCAGCATAAACATTCCCCATACATATACGGGGAGCACAGATGAAGTGACAGTCCTTGGCCCGATATAAATCCGGATCGTTCCGGTTCCGTAGAACCGACTGTCGTGCGATTTTATTTGCTTCAAAAGGAAAAAAGTAACGATTTTATTTGCTTCAAATACTTCGTATTTTACCCCACGTTTTATTTCGGCAAGCGCAAATCAAAAATGTTATTTCAGGCAGTGCTCACTGCTAAGTTTAAATTTATTGCACAATTTCTGATTAATTACAAAAGGAAACCTACCACAGCTGAAGGTACATTAAATAAATTGAGTGGTAAGCGAACTTGACGAAAATCTTTACCGGAGACCAAGCAGGTTTTTTAAGTTAGAAAGCAGTATGAAAGTAGTATATTAGTTTGGTGGGAGAAATCCATTGCAAGATGCCCTCCTAAGTAAACAAGACTTTTTGTGAGTCGCAGGTGGACTATTTTGAATTAAACAAACCGGTTGGCTAGAGAGATTCCCACGGCAGTCGGTTCTACGTTGCCGGAACGACCCGGATTTATATCCGGTCAAGGACTGCCACTCCAGCAGCATTCCCGTGCATGTATGGGTAATGTTTATGCCGCTACAACAGCAACATTTTGTTGCTCTCATTTTTAACTTTGTAATGTAGTTTGTATGTTTTGCAATGTGTTAATTAATATTTAATGTGATAAGCGAATATTGTAAATGATAACAAATTTAAAATATGTTAAGTAATTGTGGAATGTGATTATTGTTATATATGTATTTCCAAGCGCATGCATATCAAACTGTATTTATGTAGTTCTTTGAGCTATGCAAACATTTTGAACGCAGTCAAGTTTAACCCTCCGTTGGTCACCCAGGTCTGGCCAGACTGGTTTTTTCGACCTTGGACGTGAAATTAACATATTTCTATTGTAGCTAACGACTCGAGCTTCCAGATAGCTTCCTAGAATTTAATTTTCTATCGATTTATGGATATAACCTTTTAAAAACGATCCTCGAACAGGACGAAAAGGGCCCAGACCCGAGTGCCCAACCGCAGGTTTTAAAAAAGGTGTCCAACGGAGGGTTAAGAAAATTACAGCTCGAATTAAAATAACTTAAAAAATATATGAAAATTTTAAATAATGGTTTTTCATTTCTTCAAACAAACGAGTTTATGTACAAATGTGTGTATTAATGTATGAAAAAAAATTATAATGCACAATTTTTAACAATATTTCAAAGAAACATAGAATTCGTAAACTCAGCATTGCGCACCTGCGCAATAAGCGAAAAAAGCAAAAGCGAAAAATCAAAAATTTCTAGGCCAAAAATAAAGCAACAAGTAAGAGTAAAATTTTGAAACAAACCTACAAGTTCTAGAACACGACACTGAAATAATGATTTCAAACAAAACAAAAGACACGCTGCTTACTTTTCGGCGCCTCCTCAGGACGCAACTGTTTTAAATGAGGACATGTTTTTAATGGAACAACGGCGAACATTTCATTATTTTGTAAAGTCTGATGATTAATTTAAATTTTTTCGTTTGATTTTTGTAAATGTTTGTTCGTTTTTTTTTTTTTGTTTTTTGAGTTTCGTGAGCAGTCATGAAAAGTAAAGAGGTTAATGTTAGTTGTTGGTTCTCTCACACAGTGCTATATTTATATATGATTTACCTCTAGATTTTCGGTGAGAAATTCTGTTAGGGTTTTAACTTTTACCTTCGGCTTACTGCCGCTCGGTTCCAAAGCCACCTCTGTATCGGCGGCATTTTCACAGCCAATCACGCATCTCTCCTCATCCGTTTTGATAGCTAAATTTTGCATAGTAGCAGAAAGAAAATCCTCATTGTTATTTTCGCCAGCGAATTGTGGCAGCCGCTTGTTGAACACCAAACTCTTCCAATAACGCTGCTGTACACTCAAGCAGTTTTGTATGGTTTCCACACAGCTCGTATATGCCGCGCTAAGGTTGCGTGCAGTGTTGCCATTAACTTGTATGGGTGGAATCGGATCGCCCAACAGTGATTTGCTGCACATTGTCATAGAGTAGGAAATGGAATTTACATTGTAGCCACCTTCTAGGCATAAAATTATACGGCCGCCGGCTAAGGCAGAAAGCCAGTGCGTGAAAAGGCCGTACGCTTCGGGGGTTACCTTACAGCCGCCGAGTGGATCGCCGATAGCGGCATCGAAACCAGCCGATACAAGCACCAATTCCGGATCGTATTCATATGCAATTGGCATTACGAGTTGTTGGAAAGCCATCACATATTCCATATCGCCCATGCCTTTCTAATTTTGTTGTTGTTTTTAATAAAAGTTAAATACATCTCGGTATCAGTTGTCGTATTAGATATTTATGCAATATGTAATTTGAACTTACTTTATTCCACGGTATATTCACATTAAAACCCACACCGGCGCCTTTACCAACCACATCGAAATCAGCGTCTTTGCTTTTGGGGAAAAAGGTGCCGTTGTCGTAGCGATGCATACTAATATAGAGTACATTCGACTGCGATTCGAAGATATGCTGCGTGCCATTGCCATGATGCACATCCCAATCCACAATTAACACTCTAGAATAGTTCGTTAGATAGATGAAATTGATAACACAAATACATAACTAAGCGATTTCTCTTTGATACCTTTTAAGGCCGTGGTCACGTAGGGCATACTGCGCGGCAATTGCAACATTATTGAATATACAGAAGCCGTGTGGCACATCAGACTCGGCATGGTGGCCAGGTGGACGCACAATGCACACACCGCTGCGCGCCTCACCACTCAGCACTTTATCCACCACTTGCAGCACTGAGCCCGCTGCCAAGGTGGCACAATCGAAGGTCTTCGGATGAAAATAGACAGAATTATATTTCTCACCCATCCTCTGTAGCTCATCCTTGTCGCTTATGCGGCGTATGAAATTGACATGTGCACGCGTATGCGCCAAGCAAATCTCATCGGTTGTTGCTGTACGCGGTGGCAGCTGTTTCATACGTTCGGTGAGCTTGTAGTCTATGTGCATTTCATAGATGCGTTTAATGCGCGCAGGTTGCTCTGGATGGCCATCCTCAAAGGTGTTGCTATGCTGCAGCATAATATCGTCGTAAACATAGCAAACGCGTACGTGCGGCGTCAATAGTTTGGTTTCTAAATAAATTAAATAAAAATTAAATAAACTACATATTTATTAGTTAGCTTATTTTACCATGTTTTAGGAATTTCAAACGTTTCTCGTTCTGTGCCACAACTTCGGGTAGCATAACCGGTGCCGTGCCTCTGGTGGGGAAACGTTCGGGCAGCGGTTCACCGCCGATAAATAGACGACTCACTTTATGCAACTTTGGTTGTGGATTTACGTTATTTAGCTCCTCCATGGTGTACATTGGTTGGATTTGCAGGCACCGCCAGTACGGACGGTGAGCATAAATGCAATTGAGTATTGTGTCCTGTATGACTTCGCCTGGCGGCTCCAATTTCTCTACCAGCGCTGGGCATGTACCGCCCAGCAATGTGCGCAGGGTGAGTGCCGCACCCTCCGATAAGGAATCGAGGCAGTAACCACCTTCCAATATGACGGCAACACGTGATTGTGCCAACTTCATAAGCGAATTCAGCAAATGTGCATAAAATGCGGGTGTTACTTCCATTTCGCCTTCGGGACAGCCTAAAGCAGCATCATAGCCGGCCGATATAATAATCAACTCTGGTTGATATTCAACTGCAACGGGTATAAGCAACTGTTGGAAAATTGCCAAATAGTCGCCATTCCCCATTTTAGTTTTATTCAAAGGTACATTAAAATTGTAACCTGTGCCGTTGCCATTGCCAATGGCATCAAAATCCGATTCTTTAAGATATGGCCAAAAGGTGCCATGTTCAAAACGATGTATTGAAAAATAGAGCACCCTGAAAGGCCGAACAAACCATTATTTTGTAAAATACTACTAAAATACAGCAAACTCATCTCACCTTGGATCGTTGTAGAAGAAGCGTTGCGTGCCTTGTCCGTGATGTATGTCCCAATCAACAATCATTATTTTGCTTAACTTCAAAATGTCAATCGCATATTGTGTTGCAATGGCCACATTGTTGAAGAAACAGTAACTGAGGAATATACATACACACACATTCACAGAGCGTTGAATACTTTCGAAACTACAAGTACAAGTAAGTCAATTGAACAGTACCCATTGAATTCAGCTTTCATCGCGTGATGACCGGGTGGTCGTATGATTGCCATACCATTTTGCACATTGCCGGAAATTACGTTTTCAATTAAGTCTATGGTGGAACCTGTCGCCAGTAGAGACAATTCAAATGTGGACTGAAATGCAAGCGCAAAAGAAAATTACGATATGCACTTAATATTTTGCTTATTGCGATACAAACCGGATGTATATAAATTGAATCGAATTTAGAGCTAAGGTCTTCCATTGCTGCTTCGTCTTGCACGCCCGAAGTGCGCTGAAGAAGATCATAGTGCTCAGCGCTATGCAACAGGAGTATTTCATCCTTTGTTGCACGCCGTGATGGAATTCTTTGGCACTGTTCTATGAGATGCAGTTCCTTGCACCTGAATTTTATTAGAAAATAAATAAATTTGAATTAGAGTTTAATAATATTGGATTTTATAAGGTAAAATATATATTTTTAAATCGAAACTTCATATTTTCAACAGATTTTCAATGCCCAACTTTCGTTTTAACTGAACACACCAATAATTTAATTTATGACTAAACCGGGCTTGAGTTCACAAAATAACAAGCACACAAAGTTTAGTTTGAGTCGAAACCGTTTAACGGTACGAGAGAAGTAGATTTAGAGGTTTAGAATTTTTCCATTACAAGGGGTTCACCGTCGATATTTTGGTTATTATAGAGGCAGTTTCATTAGGGCGATGCAAATGGTATGTGTCGTCATCGTGAACATCTAGCAAATTTACTAGACGAATGCTCGAGGTTAAGGGAAATGGTGTTAAATGAGTCAGTTGAAGAGTTCATACGAAGTGGTGGCTGGCAGAGATATATTTTGCTGGCCTTTACCTGACACAATAACTAACACGCCTCATCTCACGTATCTCAGCAACCCTTACAGGTCACTGGAAGGAGGGGATCATGCAGCCAGACATAACCTTCTTCTCAATCCCATCTGCAGAAGCTGTCAGGCGGAGGGAGTGAAAGATAGTCTTATCCACCATTTATACGAATGTCCAGGCCTAGCTAGAGAAGACTTCGCACTTCCGGTATAAATATTTCTTCCATCAAATTAACAAGTTTGCTTTACTTGGATGTCACGAAATGGATCTGATACACAAAAAACAGACATCACTCGAGAACACAGGTGGTAAAACGGCGCTAGAAATACTTAACCACTTCAACAACAAGAACAACAACAACACGTGGGTCACATAAAGCAAATCCGGTTTGTTCCGATAACGTAAAACCAACTGTCGTGGGAACGTTAGATAAGGCATCCCCATCTGTTGTTGTTGTTGTTGTTGTAGCAGCATGTCAGTGCAATGAGGTATTCGTCTAACTCATCTATCGCTGGGCCCAGGAATCTTGTTGTTTCGACAAGTTATACCCAGAGGGAGATGGGTGTTAGATGGGGCATGTGAAGAGATGATTAGTATCGTGCGGGTTGCCTTCACATGCTGGACATATGTTTTGTATATCGGGGTCAATTCGGAGTAGCTCTTCATCTGCTATAAATGGTGGTGGGAATCCGATTATGGCATTCGGAGGTCCGGAGCTTGAGAAGGTGGTAAGAGTCTCCCGATGAATGTCATTTATTGTCTGTCTAAACACGGTTTGGTCCAGTAGTTGTCGATTTATTTTGTTCTGGATCTCGTCGGTGCATCTCCAGCTCTTCTTGGATGTTGTTCCATAAGTGGAGGGACCTACAGTTTTAAGCAGACTCCGAACGGCAGATCTTTTTTATGAAGAGCCTTTTTCACAGCAGAAATACACTCGTTGGGGTGCCATTGGCTACCGAGAGACGGCCGCTATTAGATACAACTTTACTAACATTCGGTTATTCACGATCGGTGTTTCGAACCTGAGCACTACCGAATGGTAATAATAGCATAAAACATTACTAACACATTTTTCCGGTAATGCTGCTGAAGTGGCAATCCTTGGCCGAATATAAATTCGAGACTAACTTAGATCAACTGTCGTGTAAGCCCTCGCGAGCTCTACTTATACCCTGGGCACAGAATGGTACCGATGACGCCATTTAGAATTATTATCATCGGCATTGCCTATCGATTAATACCTATTGAGGATATGTCGGTGATCTGTAGAATCTACTGGTTTTTGGACCTCAGTAGTGAACACAAAATGATGCATTCTGACATGATGGGGGCGCTTTGGCATCGACCGCTTTTTGATGTGTCGAAACCCTTTAACACCCACACTTTAATTCTTTATTTTAGATAGGCTTAATACAAGTACCACCAGCTAGTCGTAGTCGGGGTGGTAAGCGAGAAGGGAAAAAGAGTATCGAAGATTACCGCTGCTTTAGCACCAACCTTGATCCTTAACTCCAGTGATGGTTAACATCCGAACTCTATACATGATTATTATTCGCTCCCGTGAAGAGATACCAAAATGTGTCAATAGATTTTCCACTTTTCTTGCTGTTGCTTATCAAAGTTGTTTTTACCGAATTCAAACTAAAGAGCTTATCTCTATTTTCAACACTTAAAACTTACATAGTATTTTCGCTGAAGTTTACACTATGACGCCGATAATGGTTAATACACACACAGGTATACATAAGTACATATGTACATTAGGATAGCCCAAAAAAGAGAATTTTTTTCTTTTTAAATGCATTTTTTTTTTTGTTGGAAGTTTAATTGAGATCGATCACAAATGTCTATAACTTTGAGCAACGAACTACCTGATTTTGACATTTTTTATTTTCCTATTACATTTTTTGTATACCATATAACTCAAAGCTCCAAACTTAGATTAAAGGTCACAAAGAATTAACAAATTTAAAAAAAATACATCAAAATGTCCTATTCTTTATTCAGAACTTCTAGAAAAATGCTGGGTATACACTTTTGTAGTTTTTGTAGTCTAAAAGCGTTACGTTATTACGTTGAAGTTAATGAGTAAGTGTCAAAGGCAATACACCTATAAGTTTCATATCGACGAAGTTAATAGTCTCAAACATATAGAATTGCTATAGGAAGTCCTTATTACTTTTTTTGATGATAATTTCGATGAGGAGTGGACTTTCCAGCATGGAAACGTAGCCGTTCATGCGTCCATTGCAGCAAAAGAGTTTTTAGCAGCGAAAAAAATACCAAATTTGGAATGGCTTGCCTGCAGCCCTGACCTTAACGCAATCGAAAATGTAGATATGGGCAATACCTGTTTCAATCGGTTTGCAAAAATGGAAGACAATTTGAAAGCGCTAAAGCCCTTAGAAGTGGGATCAATGTCGAATGATTATACACTTATCGAAATATTATAAAAAACTTAATCAAAGCGCTGCCTCGACCAATTAATAAACCCAAAATGTTCCCACGACAGTCGGTTCTACGCAACCGGAACGACCCGGAATTATACTCAGCCAAGGGCTTCACTTCTGCCGCATTCCCTGTATATGTATGGGAAATGTTTATGCTGTTACAACAACAACAGCAACTAAGCTGCAAATTATAAACCCCAAGAACACAATTTTTTTATTCTAAATAATATTGGCCCTATACTTTTTTCATGCTGTAGATTCAACTTTTCTTAATAATTAATTTAAGTTTCGTGAAATGTGTGCTGGATATTTTTTTTAACATTTATCATTCAAAGTTTAAATATTAAAAATGCAGATTGTTAGCCCTAAACTGATGATAAAAATATAAAAAATTGAGTTGGTCTTATAATTTTTTCGAGTGGTTCAAGTGGCTGAAAATTCTCTTTGATTTTTGACAAAATTTTGATGTAAATTTTTTTTTTTTTTTTTTGGAAATTTGTTAAACTTTAGTGAGTTTTGTTCAAAGTCTGGAGCTTTATTGGGTTTTGTGGTAGAATACATTTTACTCTTATAAAGACACAAAAAGAATGTAAACAAAAAAATAGTTAAAACTTGATAATTGTCGCGCCTCTCTTATTTTGAACAGTTAGAACAAATTTAGGGGATTGCCTTAAGGCGTTAAGGGTAGTCAGAATTTTCAAAAAATTGGATTTTTTATCAAAATATTGTGTGAAAATTTGAAGTGAATCTGACAAATACTTTTCGAGTTATTCAACAATTAACAAAGGGCGTTGGGCGCTCCGGAGCGTTCGAGGACAAGTAGCTAGCAGCAGCTGCCAAACTTTAAATGCGCTTTTCTCAAAACTATGTTTTTGAACTAGTGACCACAGTAACCTAAAAACCGCTTGGTAGATTTCAATAAAATGGATACTGTTTTTGAAAAACATAAAAAACTCATGCCTGATCGAAGGATTTTTTTTCAAACATTTCGATTTTTTTTAAATTAATTGTCGGTTTTTGCTCGAAAATCTGAAAAATATTTTCTGAGGTCCCCATATTGTTAAGTTTGAAAAAAAGTGTCGGTCAAGCACAATATTATCTATAAATAAAACCAATTTCTCTCATCCGATTGAATTTAGATGAATCTCCAAAGACTTGTAATGATCACCGAAAGGGACTTCAGGAGAAAGGAGCTCCACGCAAACAGCGATAACTTTTACAATTATTAATTTTTTTTTTTGAAATTTTTCGAAAGTCAAGTTGAGACACGACGTATTAATGCTATGTTTTTATTTTTGTAAAATAAAGCAACTGACTAGCAAAAATAAATTATTGAAAATCATAATTTTTTGGGTCTCTAACTACCACTAACCCCTTAATAAAAAGCTTTTTGGGACCATCCTAATGTACATATACATATACATATAGAAGCAGACATTTTTCTGCTTAGTAATACACACATTTTGGTATATTTTATTAAGTAAATACCTCTTCCTTTACCTCTTCTTTCAGAGTATTCCACCCTAAAATATGTTATAATGACGACAAACTTACCTCTCCAACACTCGGGTGAAGCGTTCTGGTCTCTCAGGGTGATTTTCATCCCAAAGGCAACGGTGCTGTGCCATAGATTCATCGTATACTATGCCAGTAGGTTTTTTAATAATTGTTTTTGCGCTTACCGCCTAAAAAAAGTATATGCATCTTAGCTAAAATGAAATCAAATCCCAATAGTAGCTTACATTTTGAAATATATCTTTCACAACTTGATCTTGTTGGCTTTGTTCTTGCATTTTGAGTAATTTTGCTTTGCGTTTAGCTTCGACTAACGCTGCGCTCGGCTTGCTTGCTGCGACTGCAGACTTAACCATTGCACGAGTTTGTATTTTAGCTTTTTGCGCCCCACGACGAGTAACAATAGGAGAGCTCTGCAGGCGGTATAAAAGAAAATAGAAAAGAGCAGCTGTAATTAGTATATAAAGAAAATATTTTATTTTGAAAATTTACAGTCTTATCCACAACCTAGGACACAATTAAAATGCGTAAAGAAATTCAATATTTAAAACAATGCGTGTGGCTTTGATGCCGTGATCTAACAGACTGCGCTCTGCAATATTTCATCATTGCAATGTCAATGAATATGATTTCCGGTTTTTCAAATAAGCCAAATAAGGGCAAACGCCCATGTGTGGGTGTCAAACACAATGAGACTGGATTATTATAATTTTTTTTTTTTTTTGTAGCATGAATTTTTACTCAACAGTCAATAAGTCCATTGCATTGAATTGAGCATGTAGCGTAGTCATTACGCATTCAAATAGATTTGTTATTCTACTTTTGCTCCAGTAGCTTCGTCCACTATTGGGTTGTTTAAAAATTTCAGTAACCAATTGCCGCGCAATAAATACAATCTTATGGTAACACCCCAGTGTTTTCGAAAGGTCACATTTTTTAGATTGAAATCAAAAAATGTGTAATGTGGTTGCAACTGCTTACTGTAATCATCTTAAATACTTGGCGAAAAGATATCTGAAATAGAAAAATACATTCGCCCAAGCGTAGTTGTGGACAACCCACTCGCTATTAATTGAGAAGCTTGCCAGAGTGGACCACCTTTGTATGGTATTTTAACTAAAATCGGGAAGTGGGTGGAAGCAGAGGAATACGCAATCGGTGTATTCAGTAATGTTTAGGAGAAATTCAGTAATGGTTAGGAGAAAGCTTTTATACGATGGATTCACTCAATCTTATCTAGGAGATGGAAGTTGCCCCTTATGGCGTTCTCTTTCCTCATCATAATGTTTAGTAGTCCGCAAGTCTGTGCAAAGACGCAGGAGCTCTTGTAAACCATTGATACGCCCTGCATCTCAAAGACTTTTGCAAGACAACTCTGGCATTGTTAGCATGGAAAAAATCAGAAAGTCTCCACTTTCTTATGCCTGCATTCCTAAACCTTTATTTTTTTAGAGGTGAGCGCAGCTCTCAATAAGATCTGTAGTCTTAAAGCAACCGTCGTAATCCAACTATACATAAACCTTGTAAAATCCACACTTTCTATGCTAAGCAGACTCTAAAAAAAATGTGCGTATAAGCACAGCGAGCGGCATGAGTACAACTGCTGTTGGTGTCTAAAGTGTCCTTTGAAGAAGAGTACGTTTGGTGGCTAAAAAAATCGAAAACCCATTTGGAACTGATATATGTCGGTCGGAACCCGTCATAGCAATTCGCCTGGTCTGATAGAGAGGTTGCTGGTTGACCCACACACTGGAATTGGAGCGGGATTAGGGTAAATGTTAGATTGCGAAAGAACGGGAGAGGGATGTTTTTGTAGTCAGCTCCGAGGAGCTGTAGAGGATCCGTTTGTGGTGCTTGCTGTGTACGTCTGATGACAAGAGCAACAAGTGGCCAAAAAAGTTTGGTGCGCATGTGATTGAGTTCGGATGGAGCCGTCTCTGACAAGCGCAGAAAAAATAAACCTCAAATCTAGGATTAGGCTCAGTACCTCCACCAAAAAGAAGAAGTAAAGAAGCAGCCTTACTGCGCAGAACTGTTGTAGTGACGATATATGAGGGATGAGGTTCAGCACACAGGACAGGGTTAGTTTACTGGGACGGCAATCCTTGATCGGGAAGAACTCGAAGCACTCCAATACATGGAACCGGCTACCCTGGGAATGGGCGATAATTTTGGCGATCATATTTATGGAAAAGCTGTCTGAAGTGAATGTTAACGTACGTTATACAATTTGTCATAACAGTTGTAGCAAATTTATTGACAGGCTTCTCTCAGAAAAGTTTAGAAATGCTATTGAATTGATTTAAAAGATAAAACATAGAATTAAGGGAGGGGTCTAGGGTTTGACCTTTTTTTTTAATGAATTTTTGAGACTTTGCTTTAGAGATATGAATAGTGAAAATGTATTTAAACTTTTTGTACATTATAAAGCATCATTTCAAAAGTATTGTACTAAATTTTTGTCAGAAAATATCGGGAAATAAGCCGGTGAGGTAACTTTTCCGAAAACGCCTTTTCCAAAAGGTGATTTGCGGTGACTATCGTATCTAGTTGTAGAATCACCCGAAATAAAAAAAACAGAATTATTTGGTTAAATTATCACCAAAACCTCCCCCCCACTGGCTCCGATTTTTTTTTTTTCATTTTTACGATGCCAGCGCGTTTTTGAAGCAAAAAGTGCGATTTTCACTGATTTTTTCGCTGTATAAGTGGAAACCGCCCTTAATGTAAAACAAAAAAGTGAAAAATCTCTCCGTGGGGGGGAGGTATTTTATATATAGAAGTTGTATACCAAATTTGAAAAGGATAGGTTAAAGATTGTTGAAGTTCTAATTGTCACGGACTTTGAAAAAGTGGTTTCGAGAAAAACGCGTTTGAAAAAAGGCTCCGCTCGCAGCTGTCGCAGAGGAGTGGGGACAAAAACGTCTATAACTCCAAAAGTTTTGCTCCGATTGAGTTGAAATTTTGGGACAATATTTTTGAGATGATTTACTATAAGAAAAAGCTATTTCCAAAAAATCGATTTTTTGAAAGTCAAACCCTAGACCCCTCCCTTAAGAGATATAACCCCAAAACTGTAATGGGCTACGTTTAACCCTACGTTGGGTACACGGGTCTAGCCTTTTCCGACTTTGGACTTGAATTTAACATATTTCTATTGTATCTAACGACTTGAGCTTCCACGTTGCTTCCTAAAGTTTAATTTTCTATCGATTTATGGATATAACATTTTAAAAAGGATCCTCGAACACCACAAGAAGGGCCGACCCAGGCAGCATAAGCATTCCCCACATACTCATACGGGGAATGCTACTGAATTGACAGTGCTTGGCCAGATATAAATACGGCTCGTTCCGGTTATGTAGAACCGAATGTCGTGAGAACAACTATTTATGCTGTTACAATAACAACTGGAGGCAGTCGGTTTTATGTATCAAAATGACTTGTGCTTTGTCCATGCAAGGACTGACTGTTTAAGCGATCTAAGTCTGTTAAGATTAGATACCCCCACTGATCTTTATTCGACAGTCGTACTGAATTAGTACACAATTCAAATGTACCAACAAACCGGTTTACCAAAAAGAAAAAAATCTATACAATAGTTCAATGCACTACTTAGATATTTGCAAAACTAGTTTTAAATAAAGTTTTATTGCCGGCAAGGTAAAAAAATCGAATGTAAATGTTCGATTCTGACAAAGAATATGATTTCGAATATGTACTTAGCTTATACCACCATTTATGGCAATTTTTATACATACGCCCATTGAAGGGCCTTGTAATTTCTAAATCTAGAACCTAAATGAAGTAAGAACATATAATTTTGGAATACCTACCATTTTCGTAGAACAAAACAACAATTTCTAATACTTTTTGCTCACTGTTGTTAAATGGACATTCAATTTGCGTTGGTGTACACAAAATTGCACCTGGCCCAATATATAAATTCTAACAAAACCACATTTGTTGTGGTTTGTATTTACAAAATATAAACTACAAAATCATGTAACGAGTGCGACAAGTATACAACAAAACACTACGAAAACGCGAACTGAGTTTGGAAAATGTTTTTACTGATATTCTTATTCAAATTTGCTTTTATGTCAGACGAAATTATCGGAAAATGTTTTCTTCAGTTTCAGCAAATGCTGAGACGCGCCTAATCACAAAAATTCCGACACAGACACAAAAACGGACACACGTTTTATTCGTGCTTCTTCTTCTCATTCACCCCAGACGTGTTTGTTTACACAATACTTATTTTGGCAGTTGCAGTTTTGCTTAATTTCACTTATGATTTGTTCACTTAAATTTTGGGCATGCAAAAATTTCACGATTTGTAAGGTATTTATTTTATCTAATAGCAGGTGTCAACTTGTAAAAATTTGGCAAGTAAATCGAAGACAACACGCATATGAAAAGAAGCATGTAATTATTGAAAAGCTTTTGACAATCAAGCAGTGATGCCATGACCAGAAGAAAAAATACCTCGAAACCCTACACGGTGTGCAAAATACAAAGAGGGCGACTTCCGAAAACCTTCACCATAGCAGTTGTGAATATACAAGGTGGCGCAAAAGTAATCACCACATATATCGGAAAGTTTGTAATTTTCGCAAATGCCATCGTTCGTCAACAATATTTATCAAGACAGACAGAGAAAACAAACAAAAAGGAGGAAAAATTACATGTTTGTGAAAATTCAGAGAGTGGCTTGGTAATATTGTGATTTGTGAATGCTGCAATTTAACTGCTGCTACTACCTCTTTGATGAGTCTTGACTTGGCTACAAGTTTGTGGCAATAAGTTGAAAATAATTAGGAAATATGTTTTGAAACTATTTTATGATACACAGTATAAATGTTAAATGCATAGACATAAATTATGTTTACAGAATTTTTATGATGGAATAAATGGTTTGTTATTGAATTGTATAATACATTATATGATTATTTTTTACATTTTCTAAATACGAACTGTTTTCTAAATACAAACACCAAATTCAGTGACGCAGTTTAAGCTTATTTGCATCAAATAATTCGTCTATTTAAACGAAGTCTATATCACCTGGGGGTTTTTCAAAAACATTCCTGAAATTATGAGAATCTACGACGATTTGCAACTGTAAACAACGCGTATGAGAAATTATTAATTTTAATGGAAACAAATAATTAATTCAATCAATATAATAACTCCATTTTAAACAATGAAAATATAATTAAACGAGTACATGACACTTTTCGTAGAAGCTTAATTTTAAACCGGAAAAGGTTTCACATTATTTAAACGAATCAAATGAGTTAAATATATGGAGCATGTTTTATTAATTTAAAACACTTGAGTATTTTTTTACAATTTTTGGCGCAATCTTCAACAGAACATTAACAAAAATAATAATTTATCGCACGTCATAACGCTATTCGTTCATTTCTTTCTCATCCACGAAATTGTCGTAACCTTATCTGCTAAAACCATGATTCTTTTGTTGAGCATGTACACTACTCATAAGAGTTGGCAACCCTACGCATGATTTTTGCAATGTCTCTCTTGTCTTCATAGATAACCTTCTCTTTTTGTCAACGTATTTATTAAAACGAATTGCCAAAAGTCGGTTTGTATTTCCCGTATTTCTCCCTTAATTTGAAGGGATGTGGTAAAAAGTGCCCAAAGTCTTAGTGGAATAATCGGTTGTAGGAGTGATTACGTAGCGCAGTTGGCAAACATGCTTAGTGGATTAAAAAGCGGACCATCCAGACATGTCCTGGCTGTTGTAGTATTGTGCATACTTTGGTATGTAATCTCATCCAGCAATAATGTTATCGGCAAGATGGTATTGAACGAGTTCCCATTTCCCATGACGGTGACAATGATACAACTATGCAGTATATCCTTGTATAGTGGGCCTTTTTTTAACCTCTGGCGCATTCGAAAATACCAAAACGTTTCTCGAGGATACTATTGGCGAATGATTATTCCACTGGCGTTAGGAAAGTTTCTTTCATCTGTCACATCACACATTTCGTTATGGAAAGTACCAGTATCTTATGCCCATACAGGTGAGTAATTGGAAAAAATTGAATGCCTAAAGCAGCATCAATAAAGCTTCAACTGCTAGTCAACAAAAAAACTGTTTGACACGTTGGCCTGTTACAATTAATGTTGTAAGCGTGGCCCAAGACGAATTGAATACCTATCTAAATATAATTCTTGAGCACTTCTTTGCAAGTTAAATAGTTTTTTTTTTGCTTAAATTTTATAATTTTTTTGAATATTAAATTAATTATATGTCAGTGGTGTGTATGTTGGTTTATTCCATGGTTTACTTTATTTAAAGCAAATACAAAATATTTTTTTTTGTATTCGAAACAAAAGTTTAAATCGTGTCAAAATGTAAATAAAGTAAAACAGTGGAAATAAATAAACAAATCAAAATAAATTGTTTTTAATGTGTTTATATTTTGCAGTTAAAGCTACTATGCCACTGTTTACCGTAATCTTGACACGTTTCCTATTTCGTGAAAAGCAACCCACTTTGGTGTATCTCAGCTTGGTACCAATTATAACGGGTGTTGCAATTGCTACCGTGACAGAAATTTCATTCGACATGATTGGCTTAATAAGTGCACTCTTATCGACAATGGGATTTTCCCTGCAAAACATCTTCTCCAAAAAGGCATGATTCCATTAACTAAAAACATATACAAACATGATGTAAATTCTGTGTTCATATTTTACAGGTGCTAAAGGACACGGGAATGCATCATTTGCGACTTTTGGAATTATTGGGCAAATTAGCGCTGATTATGTTCTTGCCAATTTGGATTTTTGTGGATAGTCTTAGTATTATACGACATCCCGTCATTGTAAATTAATTATTGACTATATTGCAATTATATAACTAAACAATCCTGTTTTCTTCTTTTTAGACAGGTTTAGATTATCGGGTGATTGCATTGCTATTCGCTGATGGTGTTTTAAACTGGTTGCAGAACGTTATCGCGTTTGATGTACTATCACTAGTGTCACCACTGACATATGCGGTTGCCAGCGCATCAAAACGAATTTTTGTGATAGGTGTATCGCTGTTAATTTTAGGGAACCCCGTAACCTTCTTAAATTGCGTTGGCATGACTTTGGCCATTTTTGGCGTATTGTGTTATAATAGGGTAAAGTTGTATTTAACATTTCTATTACGTTCTGTCATGGTAATAATAATTAAAAAAAAAAAATACTTTCAGGCAAAGCAAGTGTCCAAATCATCAAAGACGATATTGCCTCTCACACAAAATCATCGTATTAAATACGAGCCATTCAAAGGGAATCTGGACCCTTACCATCATGGTGTGGTGAACAGCAGTGTGAATGGTTTCGCTAACAAACGTGGTGAAAAACAATATACAAATACATATTCAGTTGCAACAAATAGCTTGCTGACGAACGGAAATGTTTTTCCAAATGGTAGTACGACCCGTTTACTTTTTGTTTAATTTAAACAGTTAAATTTGTTAAGTAGATATTAGAGAGAATTAAATTAGACAAAAAATTTAGTTAGATAAATAATATTTTGTTTTGTTTTGATGCAATATTAGAAAAATAAATTGTTCATGTATGTAAATATATAATAGAATTTTTCTACAAACAAACAATTTGAGATGCAATAGAGATTACAATCAGTAGCACAAGCACTATAGTGATTACTTTGAGCAACTTGTGCTACATGAATGATAAGATATCATAAACAATATGTATACTTGTATGTATTTTATGTATGAATGAATTTTAAATAACAATTTTCCCCATCGAGGATGAAGCAAATGTAAATAAGTGAGCAGTGCCTGTAAAACAGGTCCAATTTTTATGAATTTGTACGAAGTTAGTGAAGATATGTAAGATATTTTGCGTAAGCAAATATATGTACTTGTTTTTGAAAAAAAAAATAATAATAATAATAAAAATAAAACAGTGCATCGAAATTATAAATTAAACAAAAACTGACGTGCAATTTGTTGTTTTACTGTAATTTTTTCGGTTTTTGTCGTAATACTCCGCAATAGTTGCGGTGAAATAATTGAATATCGAGAGAATGAGAATTGTTCATATTAACATCACAGTCCAAACATACGCTAATAATTTTGAAAGAGGATGTCTCCCATACCAACTTTGACGAAGAGAGAACTAGTCCAGAAGATCCGTTTTTTTTTTCGCGCGGTCTTAAGGTTTTAATTTTTTGGCCAACAGTACAATTAATTTATCGATTGCAATTAATTTTTGCAATTTCTGTCTTCGAATTTCTCGTAGAATTTTCCCAGGTATTTTTGTTGTAGATTTGATACTTAAAAAGCGTATTTTTTACCCATTCTCAAAGTAGTTTTTTTTTGTAGGCAATTAGAGAGGTAAAATGTTCCACGAAAATTTTCACGAATAAGAAAAATTTGTACGTGCTAAGAAAGCTAAGTTCAAGCTAATGTCTCCCATTTTGGCATATGTTTACACTTATGGTAGTAGTCCGGTGTAACGACCGAAATTTCGACGTTTTTTCATGAATCTTTTTTAAAAAGAAAATAAAATGCGATCGTTTTAAAGTATTTACATGATTTTATTGGTGTTTTGAAGTATATAAAAAAAATTTTTTTAAGTTAATTTTATATTAATTTGTGTAACATTTTTGACGTCAAAGTGGAGTCCTTAGAAAAAAAAAGATGAGGTGGTTCGGGGAAACACACAGCCTTCCAAAGTCATCTGAAATAAAAAATTCAAAGAGATTATTATTCTGTAGACTTTATTTTAGGTCCCGAACCTAATAGTTATATTCATAAAAATAAAAAAAAAATGGCGGACTTGTGAAAAAAGTTCTCAAAATCTATTTTTTTCTTCATAAATTGTTTAAATTGAATAGTTTATTATTAAAAAATTATATGTTCTAAAGGTCCGGGATCTAGATATGTGTGTCTAGAATAACGGCCAATTTTTAGCCAAATCGGTTGAATAGTTTTGAGTCAGTGATTCCGAAAACATGGTTTTGAGAAAAACGCGTTTAAAGTTTCAGAGCAGCTGCTGCTGGTGTGTCACACGCTCTCATGCACACTACGGCGCGCTCTCTTATTTTAGCTATAACTTTAAAAATAATTAAAATTTCTGTCTGAAATTTTTATAGTATATTTTTAAGATGTTTTTCTTCCGAAAAGTGTAAAAAAAAAAATCGATTGTTTGAACCCGTCACACCGGGCTACTACCTTATGAACATTAAGTCTGATCACACACAATGCATTAAAAAAGAGTTCGAAGTAGTTTTACTAAATTTTAATTTAGGTAGGTAATAGTAATTGTTGTATTTTAGGAACTATTAGTGTTAGTTGGCGTTGAGGAACACTGTTCGACAATGTATTTGTTATTTGTTGCGAACTATTGGAAAATTCGTCCAGCTTCTATTTCTTTTTTTATATATTTGTAGCCCGGAATCATGCGTACTCTAGGACTATGAACTCTGTCATTCCCATGGCAGCCGGTTCTACGTTACCGGAGTGACTCGGGGTTTTCCCGACCAAGAGCTGCCGCCCTAGTAAACTAGCCCTGTCTAGTGTATCGTAACTCACCTCATTATGGACACTATGCATTCTAGGACTAAGGTTGGCTTTGGCTCAATATGATCGAAAAATCGGATATCAGCACAGACATACCGAAAACCTAAAATCTTTGCACATAAGGACGTGCGTGCGGGTTAAAAGTGCTCGCCTATAGTTGCTTCGCCGAGACAGCAGTACTCCAGTTTATCTTGTTATCCAGCTCCATCCTGAACCTTTTTTCGAAAATTGTTACATTTTGATTTGTTACGAGTTGATTTTCCACGATGCCGCCTGATTTATTAGTCAGTCTACTATATTAAATCGAAAGTTTTTTCTTTGAACTTATCTGCTTAATTGAAAAATTGTTTACATTCAATGGTTCTTCTCTCGGATTTATTACGTTATTGAAGTGACTATAAATATTTTGATTTATTTTTTTTTACTCGGTATCAGCGGCATTTAAAACTATTATTTGTTCCATTCGTTACATAAACGTAGAATTTTTCTAACTATTAATAGGATAATCTGCGCTTCCATCATCTTATTTGCATTAAGTCTAATTATAGTTTATCCGGAAATTCTACATAAAGGTCATCAGGGAATAATACTTTCTTTCTATCGAGTGTACCATTCCAATGCCACTTCATCTATGATCATCTAACGGACTTTAACGTCAAAGATTTAAATAGAACTGACTCCTACAATGCATAAGACGGATGTTCAACATCGCATACAAGGTCCTGTCGAGCCTATTGTGTGAGAGAATGAAGCCCATCATCAACAAACTGATGAATGAAGGTAAGAAAAACTACTTGCTGTCAACACACAGGGAGTCTGCGCGTTTTGGACAATATGTCAGTGTTAACAACCAACAATTCGACGTTGTGAAGGACTTTGTCTACCTTGGCACCAGTATTAATAACAGAAATGACGTCAGCCTGGAGATCAAAAGGAGAATAACTCTTGCCAACAGGTGTTACTTAGGGCTTAGTAGGCAACTGAGAAGTAGAGCTCTCTCTCGAAGGACTAAACTGGCACTCTACAAAACACTCATCATTCCCGTCCTAATATATGGCGCAGAAGCATGGACGATATCAACAGCTTATGAAAAAGTTTTGGGAGTCTTCGAGAGAAAAATTCTGCGTAAGATCTTTGGCACCCTCCGCGTTAGTGAGGAGTACCGCGTACGATGGAAGAGCGAGTTGTATGAGCTATATAAGGACATGGACATAGTTAAGCCTGTAAAAATACAGCGCCTACGCTGGCTTGGCCATGTCACCGGTATGAAAGAAGACGCTCCAGCAAGGCGAATTTACGACACGGTACCCCAAAAAGGAGAGCGTGGAAGAGGAAGACCACATCTGCGTACGAAAGGTCTGCACCACTTGACCTTTCCTTTCACTCGAGATTTCCAACTGGCACCAACGAGCGCAGGACAGAAACAGCTGGCGCGTCATATTGGATTCGGCCAAAACCGACACACGGTTGTAGCGCCACATAAATAAGTAAGTAGACCCCTTCCGGACTAAGCGACGTTTGGTTCGTTTTTAATGCAAATAGAGTACTCTGAAGTCTAATGCGATTTCCATGGCAGAACGGAATTCTGAAACTTGTCACTACTTCCCTATTGGGCTATTTTGCTCAAATTCAACCCGTGCTGTGGACTAGTCACTTACGTATGTATGTATGTAAAACACCTAGAGGCATTTTGTTCGTTATTTGAATTTTACAATTGATGCCAGTATATAATCCATCAAAGTCGTATGAATTTGTGCTTTGGATATAAAAACTCATAAAATCACACAAATAGAGAACCTCCTCATTTTGTAGAGCTGTCAAACCAACACATTTTTTTTTGTTGTCAAGGAAACGAAATTGCATTGAACAAAGTTTCTTTGAAACCAATTCTTATCAAGCCAAATATTAAATTTCTCAGAGCGATGGTAAAGAGTAAGTTTTTAAAATTATCTTAATTTACACATTAATAAAGTTTTTCAATTGAAAATTTGCAGTTACCGAGGAATTAGTGCGCAAGAAATCCGAGCATAATGAGTGTCTTATCAGTACGCTGGAAGAACTCTCGTTACACCAGGAGGATATTGAACGAATCGAACATTTACAAAATTGGTGTCGGGAACTGAAAATTTTACTCCTCCAATCGAATCTTATTTCTAAAATAGAAAATTTACATAAATTGAAAAAATTGGAATATTTAAACTTGGCTGTTAATAATATTGAGCGCATTGAAAATCTGGAACAACTCGAGTCTCTAACTAAATTAGACTTAACATTGAATTTCATTGGCGACATAACATCGATCGAAAGCTTAAAGGGAAATTATAATTTGCGCGAATTGATACTCATTGGAAATCCATGTTGTGAATATCCAAACTACAGAGATTACGTAATGGGTACATTGCCGCAGCTGAATAGCCTGGATTCTGAAGAAATCAAGTTATCGCAAAAATTACAGGCACAGAAATTATTGAGCAGCTACCGTCCGATTATTGTGCAAAAACAAGCAGACTATTTTATTGAGCGCGATGAGCAAAAGTTGAGAGTGGCACAAAAAAAAGAACAGCTGGAAGCTGAAATGGCGGAAATCGACGATGAAGATATGCGTTTAAAGAAGTTTTGGGATGCCAAAAGCGAGCATTGTCCGGAGACACGCATGGATATTGCAAAATATCATAAGCTCGGTCGAGAGAAAAAAAGTGTGGACCAAAATGACAAGCAGGTGCGTAAAACACCGGCACTCTTCGCGCCGTGCGGACGTCCATATAATCTCAATCAACCGAAATTGCCATTCAATTTGAGGGATGAGGCCAATGAGTACATACTGGAGCTGGGAATTTACAAGTAAGTGTTCGGCATCGTTAAACGCCGAAGGTTACGTATTTCGTTGGAATCAGCAATTGAACCGGGAATCTGAAATTGTAGATTTTTATTAACACTTGTACGCCAGGGGATATAATTTTGTCACTTAACGGTTGTATGTAACAGCATAAAATAATCGAGATAGATATTTAACCCCTTGCCGTGCTTTATCGAGTCTGACTCGTGATGAAAATTTTGGCCTAAACACAAATATGACGAGCCAGGCTCGTAAATAGATCGACGGGCCAAACGTAAACATCACGAGCTGAGGTCGTGTACAGATAATCGGATCAAACGTAAACATCACGAGTCTGGGTCGTGATTGATTGTTAGTTTCTATCTGTATGCCACCACAGTTAATCACGAGTCTCATAATTGCTGTTACATCATTTCGTGCATCAGTCTGATCTTTTTACCACGCATTGACGCGTAACACTTGAGCCCGAGTTTCGCCGAGCTAAATGGCATGTCAAGGGGTTAAACATACATAAGTGTATATTAAAATGCTCAAAATGGTGAGAGGAGTCGAGTTAGCCATGCCTGTTCGACCGCCCGTCCGTACTCACGATGGGTTAGTTTAGTTTATACTGGCTGGCCGAAGCCACGCAGAGACCATTTTGGTCCATAGCGTACCGGATCATAGTCCTATTTAACGAAAATATGCATCACTTAAGATGTTCGCAAATTTTAGGTGTCGCTCGAGCTTTAGTTCAGGGATAGATTCTAGC
This sequence comes from Anastrepha fraterculus, assembly GCA_037575425.1. NCBI lineage: Eukaryota > Metazoa > Arthropoda > Insecta > Diptera > Tephritidae > Anastrepha > Anastrepha fraterculus. The sequence continues at coordinate 1,295,207 of JAYXIM010043962.1, forward strand.
CTTTCAAAGCTGTAAGCATCCAGGTAGAATAGTCTAGTTTTCGAGAGAACCGGACAGTAGCATAGAAGATGATCTAAGGTTTCTCTAGTACCCGGCTCATTACATTTCCTGCAAACGTCGTTATTGGTTAAATTTAGGTTGTAAGCGTGTGCTGCAACTAGGCAGTGCCCTGTTAGTATACCAACTAAAGTTCTACAGTTTATTCTATCGAACGATATAACCGATTTAGTAGACTATTGCACATTCTCCGATGTTTCACTTCCTCCGCATTGGCCTGAAAAGGCAGGAGTGAATACCATCGATGGCGTAAAATCTCCATACGCCCACAGGAGCGGAACCTGGACGCAGGAACCTGTTGTGTCTATTGATATAAACGCGGCTCCACCTTAAAGATTTGTTAACGCAGTGCCAGGGTGGAAATCAGCAGAGGAGGAGGAATGTTAAAGGGCTAGTGGGAGCATGCCCCACATACCATTAGTATGACGGCACCTTTGATGATGTTTCTGACATTTTGATTTACACCTGCTGACTAAAAAAAATCCTACATTCCTAAAAATCAGATCCTATCACTACGATATAACTCGACCAAATAAGTTTCAATATTCCTAGTAGAGGACTTCGCTCTTATAATCTTTTTTATGTTGAAGTCCTCAGATCTAATTAAAATAGCCTTGTATTTTATATGTAATTTAGAAATTATTACTACCTTTTTTTGCAGATACTTGGACACATCGCAAATCAAAGTGGATGTAGAGTCAAATTATCTGCGAGTTTCTGTGAAAGGAAAAATTTTCCAAATGACATTTTCGGAAGAGATTAAAACTACAGAAGCGAGAATACAACGTTCACAATTAACTGGTCACCTCCTTGTAAATTTGCCGAAATTGAAGGTCAATGAATTGCTCATTGTGCGGGCAAAAAATAAAGGTATAAATAATTTGTTTCTCAAGAAAACTTACAATAGCGAAATGAAGTAACGCGTAAAGTTTGTGTGTAAAAATAAATACACCAAACTCTTTTTTTTGTCACGGTAGATACGTTCCTTAGAAAAGCGTGCAAAAAATTGTGAAAAAGAATACATGCGATATACAAGGTGAAGTCCAAAATAAACAATACTGAGCAAAAATAGAAATGACAAGAGCTTTGTTCTGATAACTTCGAGCTTAGTCCCTATGGCCTCGATACACTTCTTTGCATGATCTAAAAGCTTTTCAAAGTGTTTCAGGTCATTGACAGAAATATCCTTCAAGATGTCGGTACAAGCCTCTTTGGATGGCCTCTACGAACGCAAAGCGTTTTTCCGTTTCATGCAAAATGGAATTTTCTGAATAGGTAGAAGTCACAGGGAGCCGTATCAGGCGAATACGGTGGGTGATTGATGGTTAAAATGTGATTTCTAGTCAAAAAATCGGTCACAAGGGTGGATCGGTGAGATGGTGCATTCTCATGCAATAAGACCCAACTTCCTCCTTCGCGATATTCAGGACGACAACAACGCTTTAAAACGCCAAGATAAAAAATTGCATTGAGGGTTTGGCCCTCTGGGCACGAACTCCTTGTGGGCAATTCCCTTGGAATCGTAAAAGCAAATGCACATCAACTTGGTTTTTGACTTCTTCAAGCGCGAGGTTTAGGGTGGTGTCTTGTCTGAGGCCTTTCATTTGGCACTTTGCCGCTGAGTTTCAAGTTCACGTTTCATCACCAGTTACAATGTTGTAAAGGAAGTTCTCTTTTTTTCTCGCCTCTTTAATGAGGTCTTTCGAATGTTGAATTCTGAGCAATTTTTGGCCCTCAGTTAACTTGTGCGGAATGAAACGTGCACAGACCTTTCGTAAGTCCAAATGATCACTTAGAATGCAATAAATCGAAGCTATTCAACTCCGGTTCCATGAATTTCAACGATGATTTCGGTTCATTTTTGATAAATTTACGAACAATTTCGATGAAGTTTTCGCTGCTTACTGATTTTGGGCAGCCCATATGTTCATTGTCACTTATGTCCTCACAACCATCTGTGAAACGTGTAAACCACTCATGAACTCTGACACGAGATAGACAATCATCGCCATAAACTTCAACCATTTCATCAATTCAAATGTTTCGGTAAACGTTTTACGGATTTTAAAACAAAATTTGGTATTAGCTCTTTGTTGGAAACTCATTTTTGTACCGATGACACAAACATACTGACACTTTAGATGCAATAACTTCGCTTCCACTGAACCGAATGTCACCAAGCTTGCACTGGAAGTTAGCTAGGGGTGTAACTTCCAACGCACTAACTCATTAAAAAGAAAAGAAAATATTTTTATGACACCAGTCTTGTTTATTTTGGACTTCACCTTGTATAATCTCGATCATAGAACTTCTTATAGAACTTATATTCAAATTAGTGAAAACACACATTTTTCTATTCACAGACAATACCAGCCAGTTTGCGAGGTCTAAAGCAGATAAAAGGTAGGTTTTGACAGTTCGGCTTGTAATAGAAAAAATTAAACATCCACCAATGATCTTTCGGAGATCGCTGCTCTAAGTTTCCAACTCTAAATTTTGCTCAAATGAAATGAATAACTTAGCTGCCTAAATGATAACCCCGGCAAGTTAATGTCATGGTTTTATTGTATTATTTTTTTATGAAAAAAGCTCACGCCAGCAGAGAACCAACCGCTTAAAAAAAACGAAAGAGGCCATAAACATTAGTTTTCTCCCTCGGATTAATATCGAATCTATGTCCTTCAGGCTAACAACTGATGAGTCACGCATCATTACACTCACCCTAGTATAACATACCTTTCAGTTAAACTAAATTTAAACGCTCGATTTTGCAGTACGAAGAAAAAAATATGCTTACAAAGATATTTTTTTATTTCTACCCAGGTATATTATGCAAATTCGGGCACAAATAAAATTCCGAAGAAGTGGTTAAGAACAAGTAAACCCCTTTCTAAAGCACTAAAATACAATGCATTAACCTATGAAGCTGGCCATCGACAGGAGGGACTACGCTATGGGCATCTTTTTAGACATAGAGGGGGCGTTTGATAATACCACTTTTTATAGTATGTGCACTCTGCTAGTAGGCACGGCGTAGACTGGTGTATTGGATTCGTTCGATGCTGGCCCAAAGAATCATCTCGGTGCGAGCAGAGGAAGATCTGCTGGTGTCATCCGGGGTTAATAGAGGTTGCCTCCAAGACGGTGTGCTGTCTCCTTTGCTCACCACCTTAAACGACTCGGAAGTCTGCACATAAGCATATTGGGCCACTGCCTTGGCCCGGCGCCCGTTCATGTCCGACCGACTGTCGCAGTTCCTCCTGTCACTAAGCAGAGGAGACTGTAGGCGGCTGGTTGGACTGATGACGAGCCATTTTTTATGGGCAAAGTACATGAAAAAGGTGGGCATCTCAGACAGTGCACTCAGCCCAGTAATGTAGAGAGGAGGATGAGAAGGCGGACCACTTTCTGTGCGTCTCCCCACCTTCGCCCGATTCAGGCATGAGGTCTTTGGAACAGATGCGTTAAGAAACGACCACCTTGGTTCCTTGGCACCACAAGATCTACTCAGATTTCTTCGGAGGTCGAAGCAAAGAGTAAAAAGTACTATTTTACTTTCTGTAGACTTTTACGGCCTTTTAATGGAAATTTGATCTGAAAAGACCCCAATGAAATATTTTTTAGAGCCTTTTAACCCTCCAGCGACCTTACAACGAATTGTTTTTCAAACTTCTACAAAAATTATCCAAACGACCCTATTTTGAGCGAGCTAAGGGGTTAACAATATCTAAAACAATATTTCTCGTGAACTTCACTCAGATAATTATTTTAAACGTTTTTTCCACTTTTCCGATAATTGCTTAGGTACATGAGAATGCATAAAACTTTGCATGCTGAGTTGGAATCTCGCGCTGTCAAAATGGCTATTGCTTTGAATTTAAGGTACTTGACCACCTTGGAAAGCTAAAAAGTACAACATATTCAATAATTTTTTTTTCATGTTCTGTATAATATATTAAAATAAATTTTTTTTTTAATTTTTATTTAGAGCTTATATAATACAAAAAAAAATTGATTTATTAAAATTTCTTTTTTTAACATATATCCAGGAGGCGCCAAAGTCGAGGCCTGAAGAAAATCATGTGTTGCGGCGGACAGTTAATCTTAGAAATGGTAATTCTAAAACAAAAGAGAGAAACAAAATTTTCAAAAGGAAGGTTCCTTGCGTGAGAATTTACCACAAACTGATAAAAAAAAAAATAATAAAAAAATGGCGGATGTTTGAAAAAAAGTTAAGAAAACACCCCTGTTTTTCACAATGTTATGCTTAAAAAGCAATACTTTATTAACTTTTTTTTTGCAAAATGTGGTAAATTGGCATACAAAACATCTTAACAAATAAAACAAGACCAAAATCATTAAAATCGGCTAAGCAGTTTCGGAGATAAAGTGTCCGCCATTCGAAAAAAAGTAATTTCTGGAAAAACGCGTTTAAAGTTAAAACTTGCTATTTTCTTTCCGCTGAGTCAGCAAGTAATGAGTGCAGGATGCGCCTGTACATTTTCACTGATTTCACTTTGTTAGAATTCGAATTTAAAAAAACAGTTTCAGGTGATGATTTTTAAAAGTATAAGGATTGAAAAAATGTAAGAAAAAAAAATTTAATTTTTTGAAACTTATAAGGTGGTCAAGTACCTTAACAAGAAGCGTAATGCTACCATGCCTCTTTATTGCATATTTTTAGGCACATAGCATTTTGGGTGCTGTATATTCTGCCTACATTAACACAGGCTACACATACACACATATGTATGTATATGAATGCATGTATGTATGTATAGATTTGTCCTTTTACCGCACTTCTTCGATACTTTCTTGTTTTTAAAGTTTTTCTGTTAGCGAAGCGTTAGATTTTGAAATTTCATATTTCACATACAATTTTTGGTAATAAGCACTTTTTATTAACTTAGTAATTTTTGCAGAAGAAACTAAAACAAAGAAGCCTTAATTTGACCTATAGGAAGACCCTGAATCTGAACTCTCTACGCCATTTCTATAACTGCCGTGCTCATCGATATTAACGCGCAAACCTTCACATTTATTCCCGAGAATCTTTCTCTGGTTTAACATGAAACGATTAAAGAAGGCCATTCCTATATCCTTCGCGGTTGGTTCTCTAAATAGACCAAATTCTACAAGCGTTCCAATTTATAACTGTCATGTTGCAAGAGGTACCTCTTTTTTAGACTGAGAAAATTCCTTAGATGTATCGAATGCGGAGGAAGGAGCCATGGTGAAGCTCAATTCCTTGCATGCAAAACCGCTCGCATTTGAATTTCTCAAGTGTAAGAATGCGGACGTAAGCACCGGAAGTAATTCGTGTCAGCCATTCATTTCGTCAGTATGTCGGAAAATTAAAAAACAAAAAAACAAGTTTTGATTGAGATCAGGAACTTGTGAGTGGCTCGTTGTGCCGGAAAAAGGCAATTTTTTCTCGCCGAATGGCGTGCGTTAAATTAGCGTCGAAGTGAATTGAATGACACCGTGCGTATCTCAAAAAACTGCCGTCACGACTTATTGGTCAGGAGACTCAGCTTGGCTTTCTTCGCCTTTGATTCCTGACCGTTTGGTCGACTGATACTTAGTCTGTATTCTTAGGGTGCATTCTGATGAATCCATCTTTCGCTCACGTTAACGAAGCGCGATACTTCTCTTTCGGATAGTTTTTTTCATATCGAAATATTTATTTAAAACTGGAGTCACTGAGTCACTGATCGAAGCTCGAAATAAAAAAAAATTATAAAAATTGTAAAATTAAAAATTTTTTCGCGTTTTTAGAGTAAAAAAAATTATAAAAGTCGTAAAATTTAAAATTTTTATGATCGAAGTTCGAGAAAAGTTAAATTTTTTGGCTTTTTTAGAGTAAAAAAAATTATAAAAAACGGAAAATTTAAAATTTTTAAAGTTCGGACTAAACGACAGCGACACATTTTCTGAGTATTTTGTAAAAAATTGAAACCAATCGATCCGTTATTATTAGTTATCATGTCGTCCATTTGTAAAAACATCACTTTTGGAATATTGGCTTCAAAGATGTTCATAATTGCATTAGGGAAAGGCAACGCAACAGGTGGCTCTCGCACACCCGAATTAATACGCATTGCGGAAAACTCTTTTCGATCTAAACTAAACTCTTTTCGATCTAAACAACTTCTAGACTCAAAAAAATCAAAAAATAAAAACAAAACAAAAAATTTTCACTTTTCCAATCTTCAAAGGAAGAAGAGCCCACATCAATCCCAACACGTTCACTCGCTGATCGTGGTGGTTTTCGTCGACCATTTTTGGTGCGGTGATCTCAATTGGGCGACCACAACGTTCGACGTCGCTTGTTGTGATTCGACCGCATCTTCAATCTCTTCCCAGTAGTAGTCGATTTCAATCGATGATTAAAAGGTTAGGGGTAGTCAGGCCTGAAAAAATGATGATTTTCAAAATTTTTTTTTTTTTTTGCTGGTCAATTGCTTTATTTTACAAATATAAAAACATTGCATTAATACATTATATTTTGACTTGACTTTATCAAAATTTTGAAAAAAAAAAATTAATAATTGTAAAAGTTATCGCTATTTGTGTGGAGCCCGTTTCTCCAGAAGTCCCTTGCGGTGATTATCACTAGTCCTTGGAGATTCATCACAAGAAATTAGTTCCATTAATAGATAATCCACGTTTTTTTTCTAAATTAACAATATGGAGGTCTCAGGAAATATTTTTCAGATTTTCGAGAAAAACACCGACAATTAATGGTTTAAAAAAAATTTTTTTAAATAAATAATCCCTCGATCAGGCACGAGTTTTTATGTTTTTCAAAAGCAATATTAATTTTATTGAAATCTACCAGGCGGTTTTTAAGTTACAGTGATCACCAGTTCAAAAAACATAGTTTTGAGGAAAACGCATTTAAAGTATTGCTACTACTTTTGCTCTCGAACGCTCCGGAGCGCCTTTTTTTAATTGTTGAGTAACTCGAAAAGTATTTGTCGGATTCACTTCACATAAGCTCAGAATATTTTTAAGATATTAAACTTTAAAAAAATGCAAAAAGGTATATTTGACCGATCAATTCGAAAATTATGTTGGATTTGATGTGGCAACACCATCTCTTCTAATTTTCAGGGATTCTTTCATACGCCCTTGTATTGTAATGAGTTAGTAATCCGCCGTAGCCGAATGGTTGGATGCATGACCACCATTCGGGAGTGCGTAGGTTCGAATATCCGTTCATGAAACACCAGAATTAAGAAAAGGTTTTTTCTAATAGCGGTCGCCCCTCGATAGACAATGGCACCCCTACGAGTGTATTTCTGCCATGAAAAATCTCCTTCGGAGTCTGCTTAACACTGTAAGTCCCTCCATTTGTACACCAACATCAAGACGCACGCCACAAATAGGAGGAAGGACTCGGCCAAACACCTAACAGAAGCGTTATTTATTTTTTTCGTAATCAAAAGTGTTTACATACAATAATTATTTCCTTTTTTCCTTTTATCTCGCAGCAAATCGGAATTAAAAGGAACTGTGGATATTCAAAATATTTGCAGCAACGAATACTTGGATGTTCCTGAGCTAATCGATTGAATTATTTGCTACCGACGACTTTCTACGCTGACTTTCACTTAGTAAATAAACGATTGTTTGCTTATATTTTTTAAATAAAAATCGCATTTGTTTTATTTCTTGAAAGGGTAGTACTCGTTTCTATGTATGTATGTATGTTTGAATGTATGCATGTGGATACTTACAGTACAGTGAGTATTTGTTCGTACAACTACCGTTAGTAAATATATTACTTGGAAAAATTTTGAGTTTGTAGTTGGATCGCTTTGTTTTTATGTATGTATGTATGTATTTCGCGACTTCGAAAAACTCGTTTTGGTTTTATTTTACACGCTACATATAAATCTTTGAGTACATTACGAGTTTGTATGACGCGTGGTGTAACTGGTGTTTTTTTTTTGCCTTGTGAAAAGTGAAATAAAATTTTGCCTGTCGTATTGCGTTTCATGTTCGTATGTCAACATGTATGTGTGTATGTACATATGTATGTATGGATTGATATATGTATGTAAGTCGGTGACGTATCGGAAACTCTATATATGTATGTATGTATGTTTTCTTTGCGTACTGTACTTGTTACCCTCTTCGTCACATCGCTTTTTTTCTTGTTTTCTTTTAGAAAATTATAAATTCAGCTGCACTTGTTTGTGTTATTGGTTATTTGCTTAATTGTTTTCTTTTTTTATTCGTTTCGTTTTGGTTTTCTTCTTTTAATAATTTGTTGTTGTTTTTGATATTTTATATAATAAATTATTGCTTTAAAAGTTGCAATTAAAAATTAAGTTTACATTTTGCTGCGGTCTAGGCGTCCAGTATGTATGTATGTATGTATGTACCCATGTATGTTCGTCTTTTGGTCTTCTTGAAATTTTGTTATCTTTGCTCTCACACAATTGTTTTTTTCTTCTCTTGCATAAAAATAATAGATTTCATCTATTTCTTGCCGTTTTATTTTTTGTTTTCTTTTTGCTTTGTTTTTCGGTTTGCTTTGTAAAAAATGTAAAGTAGGTCTGTATCTCTTTAACGTATGGATATCTGAAGGCGTAAAATATTCGTTTGAAATCAACTTTTAATTTGAGTTGTTAATTTTCTCATATTTTTTATTTCGTTTTTGTTTGTTTTCTATTCTTTTGCTCCTCGTCTCGTTTATTTCTTAATGCTAAGTTTAATTTCCTTTTCTTTGTTTCATACAAAATAAATATGTACTTATTACTTTCGGTGATTTATTTTATTTCGAAGGTATGTATGTATGTATGTATGGATGTATGTACGAGTATGAATATATGCGTGTATGTTATATGCATGTCCTATTGCAGTAATATTTACAGTAGTTATATTAATGTATATATACATATACATACATATACGTGCATATGTATGTGCGTGAGAACAATTTTGGTAGATTTGCTAGAACCTTAAGGTGCGCGGGAGGAGCATTAAGGGTGTTCAAAAGAATATTCACTCAATGGTAGCTGTTCGACTCATCCTTTTCGCATTTTTTGTATTATAATTTTAATTGCTGTATGAAGGTCCAAAATAAAATAAAAATTATATCGCCCTACTATGGGGCAAATGTGTATTTCTGACTAGAAAACCAACTGGAACTAATCTGATTCAGCTTAAATTGCAATTGATTTGTGGTTGAACTTGCGAGCCGAGGTTTGTTTTTAGCGGAGCGGGCCGGGAACTGCACTTTCTTGCCTTCTATATTTTCAATATTTGCAAAGACTATCAAAACAGGCAACTCAATTTCATAATTAAAACGTGCTGCCAATTATATGCAAACCTTATGCCCAAAATTATGCAACGTTTTGTTTTTTGTGTGTTTAGAATAGAATAAACGGAGGTTTGCATTTCAACCTAAAGATCTTTTATACCCTCTTTTCAGCACAATCAACAACCAAAAAAACGTTTAGGTATTCAAGCATAATACCTCAATAAACCAAGTATAGATAATGTAGAGCTGGGTTGTGCAGCAGGTATGTGACCTGGCCAAACCTGGTTGTTGTTGTTGTAGCTGTAACTTTGCCTTGTCAGTGTAGTGTAATCACCGGCCGTCTTCGTCTAGCTCATCTAACGGTAGGCCCAGGAAACTACCTGTTTCGACAGGTAGGGGCCAGAGGGAGAGGGGTGTTAGATCAGTGGGTTTGATGGGACATGTGAAAAGGTGGTTAGTGTCGTGCGGGGTGCCTTCACATGCCGGACATGTGTTTAGTATGTCGGCGACGATTCTGGATAAGTAGGAGTTTATCCTGCAACAGTATCCAGAACGTAATTGTGCCAAGGTTAGACAGGACTCTCGGGGAAGTTGGAGCTCTTCGGCTGCGATTGGTGGTGGTTGGACACCGATAACGGCACCTAGTCGAGATCTCTACTTCTTATCGCATTACGTTCGATATATTGGAGTTTCCGGAGATTGCTTGCTGAAACGACTGGAGCCGGTAACTCAAAGCCTCGAGCTTGTGAATGCCGATGAACATTCCCAGTTTGTCCTTAGGGAGGCTTAATCTTAAGTCTTAACCCTTTTGCATCATTCGACGAAATAATCTGTGAACAAAAACTCTTTCTCTTATCATCAAGAGCGGGATAAACCGCATTAAATTATTTTTTGCTAAAATTGAGGAAATAAATAATTTTGATAGTCCTGTAAGATTAGTTTTCATTAGAGCTAACTGTAGAAGTCTTGCCGACGCAAGGTATTTTGCGTACATCGCGCATTTCGAGAGGTGATGCAAAAAGATCAAATCTGAGTATATCTCCTAGACATTTTGCACTCTGCAAGTATTTTTTTTAAATCACCTTTAAAACGGTTTTTTTTTAGTAAGGATGTAACCCCTTTTTTCTTTCAACTAAAATGAATGAAAATTTTCAATCTTCAAATAAAACAACAGAAGAAATCTTCTAAGTCTAATTTGGAAATTAACCACAGTTAAATTTGAACTGAAAGACGAGCTTAGTCTTTCGTTTTTTTTCGCGTATCACGTAACTGTTTTTCGTACGATTGCCGATACGTTCACGGATGTGGCAATTCGTTTCCTGCGCTTTTGCAGTGAAACACTAAGCCTTGCACTGTCTTGGTTTCTTTACCAAATGAGTATAAATATGTCGGGCCCACAGCTCCATACGTTACTAATGAACTGTTTACGAGTATATCGGATCAGCCGTCATTTATGTGCGGCCAAGCGAAGGCACTCAGTATCATTTGGCATACCGAAAAACAAATTTATGGGGAATTCTACAACAGCAATAATCGCAATTCGACTTCTCATGGCACCTTTAAGGCGAACTATCTACTCTCTTAGTGCTCTTTTAGACTGAAATTTGTAAATTCAACTAAATAACGGGTAATGCGCCTCGTCTTCATACAGGCATATGTATATTCTCTGGTCCGACCAGCTTTAGGGCCAAACTAAATTTAAATGTTCAATTTTGTAGAGTTAAACCGGGTGGATATACATATGTATTTATTTAAAATTGCAAAAATTAAGTTTTAATATACATAGGAGATTTGATTTCCGCAGAAACCAAAGGATACATTTCGCTCATTAACTTCGTGTCATAAGAAAAAAAAATTTGTAAATTAAAAAATTTTGTTTTGTGTAGTAAAATTAAAAAAAAAAAATTTTTTTGTGTAGTAAACGTAAAAACAGTAAAAAAATTTGTTTTGTATAGTAAAAGTCAAAATTTTTTTTTTTGTAATAAACGTAAAAAATGTAAAAAAAAATGTTTTTTTTAGTAGTAAAAGTAAAAAAAAATAATATTTTTGTTTAGTAAAAGTAAAAAATGTTTTGTTTTGTCTAGTAAGTTAATTTTTTTTGTGTAGTAAAAGTAAAAAGTCTAAAAATTTTTTTCCAAAAAACAAAAAAAAAATAAAAGCTTTTTTTTACTACACAAAAACAAAAAAAAAATTGTTTTACTTTTCTACACAAAAAAACAACTTTTGTGTAGTAAAAAGTAAAAAATTTTTTTTACTACACAAAAAAAAAATGTTTTCTTATTTAAGTACGCAAAAGACGTAGACTTATTACAAGATGTCTACTATAGAGAAAAGTAAAGGTCTAGCTCCATCTGGTGCCACTAAGGACCAGTAGGCCTATGTGATGGCCTTCAGACAGCCAGCCAGGTCAACCTAACCTAAATATGCAGAAATTACCGTGTACAAAATTCTTGGCGATAATTGACAGTATTTTATTACACGCGAATGCGTTTTAACTTCAACATAGGCCGGCATAGCAAATTGAAAAGTAAGGCATAAATGAGCGACGCGAGTAATCGATTATCAAGGGAAATGTGGGTATGTATTTAAATTAGGAAGTGGGCAAAGCCAGTAATAATTCAGAAAATTGTCGAATTGGAACTCAGAAAGCTATAACTGTTAAATTTCAATTAAAATCCACATTTAATGTACATTAGTGTGTATGTAAAAATATATGCACATACATAACATCCATTCAATGAAACTTCATAAATGTACATACACATTATATTTGTTGTTTAGCAGGTGGTTGTTCTTGTTGTTGTTTTCTTGTTGTGGTTGTGGGGACACTAGTCATCTACGTACATATGTCTTTAGTTGTTATTTATAAGTATTTGAATTTGTTTGTTAGCTTTCTTTGTGGTTGAATTGTTTTTGTTTTTGTTTGTTTTTTATTTACTCATTTGGTTTTGGCAACAATCTTGTTTTCTCTCTCGCAAAATATTGTTAAGTTGTGTTTTGTTTTAACGGTACCTTTGAATTTTCAGATACTCTACATATTTATTTCCTAGTGTGTGCACCTATTTTTATTTTCTCTTCGTGTAGTTCATTTACGTTTCGTTTTGGTTCGCATTGCTGATAATAAAGAAAATTACATTTTGCTCTTTTATTGCATTTACAAGTAAGTAATAATTAGTTTAGTAAGTTTTAATCAGTTCTATTGATGTGGCTCTGGCTCATGTTATGTATATAAATGTATAGTTCATATTGCTAGGCTAATTTTAGGTGTTTAGTCACTTACTTTACCACTGTTTGTTTCTTTTGTTTAATTTATGTATGTTCGCTTTTGAGTCACTACACTCGCATGTACCTCTATATAATTTATGCACGTATGATTACATTATATGTATATCAAGTGAATTAGTCGTTAGAAATATACATACAATGAAATGTAAATTACAAAATGCTTAGTGTTATACACCCTGCCACACAGCACTGATGTGTTTAGTACATACATACATTTATCAGATTCAGAATTGCATTCGTACGTCGGTTTGCAAACGAAACAATGAAATAAAGAAATAAAAATATGCAATCACATGGCCACACGCTAGTTCTAAACGGATATTCAAATATTATTTTTAAAATATTTTTTTCAAAATTTAAAATGTTTAATTTTAATAAATTAAAAGCGATTCCCAATTGTTAATTGTTTGTATTTACTCTACTTAGTTTAAACTTAAAAGTTATATGCATTAGAAACTAAAAAAATATACAAGCAAATTACATATTTGAGTAAAATAAACATCGCAACATTACAATTGCGCATTCTTGCGGAGTTTAACGAGTTTCGAAAGTGTTGTAACTACAAAGTAGTTGTGGTCAAGGTTTTGATGTCAAACTAAAAGTATATAAGTAACTACTTGTAATTATCGTCATATGCGTTATATAGATTATGTTTGTGGCTGAAGCTGTGGCGATGTATGTGCGCATGCTGCATATTTTCGACGTTGTCTTATGCCTTTTCTAGACGCGCAAAATTTCGCATGCTTTCTTATAGCAAATCGCTATCCAATCGGGTTGTGTCGCACCCCATTGTATTTGATTCACTTCACCCTCGGCGGCTGTGTACGCCAAAATTGGATCCTCTATTGCCCGCGGCATTTGTTGAATATCCCAGATCAGTGCTTGGTGATCATCACCGGCAGTGCATATGTGACAGGAACTATACAACAACAACAAAAAATATAAATACAAAATTAAGTAATTCTCTTTCACTATAACAAAGAAATTATTTTTTAATTTACCTGTGCGGCGCCCACGCAATGCCGTTGACGCACGCTCTGTGATTGCTCAGTCTTGCAACAGGTGTACAAGGAACACGAACATCTAAAATTATAACTTCACACGAATCCATCGCTACTGTAGCTAAGTAATTTGGATCTTGTTTATTCCAGGCTAAGCGTAACAAAGCCGTATGCGTGGGATCCTTTTTAGTAAAATAATAGAAATGTATCAAAGAACTTTATATAGAAATTACAGCAAAAAAGATTATCAACAATTTCAATATACCTCATATATGATAGTCGAATGCTCTAAATGTCTCAGATCGAACATACGAACTGAACCATCGGCGCCAACTGATGCGAACATATCGCGTCCACCGCCGGCACGTGAGAATGCTATATCGTAAACCTCTTTATCGTGCGCTATTAATTGCGTTTTTACATGTCCGGATACAAAGACTCGTCCATGGGGTTGACCTGTTTCCAGGCCCCAGATTGTGCACGTCGTGTCAATAGAGGAGGTACCAACGAGATTCGGATCTACTTCGTTCCAGTCAAAAGATGTCAATGGAGCGCAGAAATCACTATTTTTATTATTATTAAGAATACATTCCAGCCGTGTATCGGGCTCACCGGCGCGCCAAACACGTAAGTAGTCACCTGCAATTTTAGTTAAATTAGTAACATTCAAATATGAGTATTAATAGCAATATAAATTATATGTACCGCTGGTTGCTAATAAGTCTGGATAGATTCCTTTAGAATCTGGTATCCACATTATTTTGGTAGTCGGGTATGGATGGTCGAAAGTGCTAAATGAAGTGTTAAAAAAAATTAGTTGACAATGAAAAGATTTATTTTACTTTATAAAATTACCTCTTTGCACTGAATTCGCTGGTGTCCTCATCGAGACTAATGATTTGGACTTTGTTGTTGTATTCCTCAATGAAACTACCTAGTGCAAGGCGAAATCGTTTGTCAGGGCGTACACTCCAGTTCATTGAGTACAGTGGCCATGGCGCCAGATACTTGTAGATTTCTTTTCGTTTGCTGGCGGTTGATGACATAACTGCAAAAGGAAAAATTATTGGTATTATTGTTATTATTGTTATTTATTAGAACAATATGAAATATTACACAAAATAATAGGAAATTATATGTAATGAAATAAGAAAAACAAAATATTTTCACGTAGGTTAAATGAGCACAACGAAAATTTTGGATAGTTATTGCAAACTAATAATGAAAATAATTACAGATTCAGCAAAGAACAAGATAACCAAGTCAATTCCCATGGCAGCCGGTTCTACGTTACCGGAATGACTCGGGTTTTTCCCGACCAAGGGCTGCCGCCCCAGTAAACTAGCCCTGCTTTGTGTACCGTATGCCCATAACCAAGTCAAAAAGAGAGGATCCACTCTAGAGAGCTTTGCATGGAGGTCTCGTAGACACAAGCAGGCAGAGAGTCCGAAATCATACGGCCACTGGATATAATGCCATTGTCAATAGACAATTTTACTAGTCTTTTTTATATTTCTTGAAGCACCGTTGGAACACTACAAGCTCAATATAAAAAATCCGCGTAGGTCTGGGAGTCTGTAAAAACTTCAAAACCGAACTGCACAAACCCATAACCGGCTCTTCGGGTTATAAAACCAGAGATGTTAAGTGAAAGATGCGCTAGGATCCTCTTTTCAAGGGACCAAACACACACAGGGGACGATGTAAAGTACTTGTTGCATCTCTGAAAGCACCTAATAAACAAATTAAAAAAAAAATTGTAGGTTTATTGAAAAAGAAGAAAAAAAAAACAGTCAGAAACCCAGACAGAATTCATCTACAAAAGCTCGTAATATTGTCAAACAGTCCATCTGGCTTTTATCACTCAACCGCAGATAAATCGATGGGCTTTTTTCTTGTGTGCGACGCCATCGTATTAGACAGCTTGACTTATTAAGCCCACAGCGAAAACATACTCGTACATGCTTTATACTGTCACAACCATCTTAACGATCTTATAATGCTCTGGAAATTTTCTGGGTGGTTCTTTTCCATCATAGGTATCGAACCCCGAATGAAGATATATCACGCAGTAATTCCTTGTGGCCTAAGCAAATTACTACATTTAAAATTATACGGCACCTTGAATGTTTTATCGGCTATGATTTAGTTACTTGAAATGATTTTAAAATTTATTTTTAACAAAGATGTTCGCGTGCTTGATGTGAGTTCCTCTAAAAAAGACATTTGCATGTAGAATTTCAGCGGTCAATGGCATTGAGTGCGACCATAAATAAACAAAAAAAAAAGGAAAATAAGTGAATTGAAATGGCAAAAATGTAGAATGCAACATTTACCTAAACCTACGAATGTATATATATACTAAATTACGGAAGCTTGGTAAATAAGGAAGTACCTATGTTCGTATGTACGTCTGTAGACTTACCTTAGCTTGTGTTTATGTACTCGTATATATGTGAAACGTATTAATTGTGAAAAATCGAAGGGATTCCTTAAAATCAACACGAATCTTAACTAAACAAATCTCGAAAACGAAAATGCAAAATCAACAAAATCACTCTGCTAAAAAATGACCGATGCACACTAAAAACCCGGTCTCCGGCAATATTTTCACACCATTTTAGCTTTATTCCTTAATTTGGCTGCCGTCTGACCTGACGCCCGTACGCTTTGTATTCACGTTATGAATTAGAAAAAATTGTTCTCGTGGTCGTAAGCACGATTGTGTGGTATATTTATTGAAAATATACAGTATTTCACACTTTTTCGGTTTGTTTCGCTTTTTAAACTGACTCAATTCTTTAAAAAATTGATTTAACTCCGAAGTAGCAAAATTATTCCGTCTTTACAGACGACAAAAAAGTGTATATAACAACGCGCTATTCTGACACTTTCTTTACATATGTACAACTTCAGCGAGTGAAAAAGAGACTTGCCACTACGTTTAAAATTCAACCAAAATTCGTAGTTGCTGTGTTGAAAAAGTGCCACCGAACTTGATACGTCTGTGTGTAGTTAGTGGCCAGTTAAGTCATTAGTCAGTGCAACGGTATAGCCAACATCAAATCAGTAATCTCAGCGATGGATGAACCAGCTGATTTACTGCCGAATTAAGAAATATGACAGCGGTTTGTTTACAGCTGAGGTCAGAATAAATTTAGATTGTGTTAATGATATACGAAAAAATCAGCATACTCACTGCTCATATTACTTCATTGCTATCTGAATCATTTTGCATCTGCATCACAAGATGCAGAACTCAATCTTTTTACGTGAGAGCGCGCCCAGAAACTTACTTGAGTACTTGACAACACTGACAATGCCTGAACAGCTGATAGACGAAAAGCCGAGCTGCCAGAAGCAAGTCTCCAAAAATAATTAAATATTAATAATTAATAATTAAATTGCTTTACATAGCTTTATATCAAATTAAATATAACTGAAACTTCAGAATATAAGAAATATATATAACAATATATATATTACCAAATATTCTTCGTAATTACTCATGTTGTTACCAGACCATTTGAAATGAGAATTAGTTTCATAAACACAATTCAACACTTGTTGGCATCAATCATAATTGTGAACGGCTTTTAGAAAGAAGAAGAAATATTAGTTTAGAAATTTTCTGTTTCAGAGATTAAATTTATTAAAAAAAGGATTTAAATGTTTATAATAACAAAACTTAAAGTGGGTAATAATAAATTCAATACGAGTCCATTAAACTAACTGCAAGGTAATAAATCATTGTGCAATTGTTTGGTGCCAAGCAATTCATTCACTCGCCCGGAAATGGTTTGAATATACTGCTTCCGCCATTTTCCTGTTGTTCAATAAGGCTAGTGGCAATATTAAACCAAGTTTACTAACGTATATACACAGATAAAAAACGTCACTAATAAAATTGGGGAAATACTTACGATACCAAAGTGGATTGGGTCTAGACTACAGGAACAAGCCTATAATTTCACATATTTGCTGCAAGATGCCTACGAAGTACGTGCTGATGGAAATGGAAATATGAATTCTGGCCAGATACAATAGAAGATACAAAAACAAAACTTTGACGCGTTGAGTAATAATTGACTTCTTCTTAAGTTACGTTAAGTTAAGTTTACACTAACTTAGTTTTTTCCCACAAAATATCCTGGTTCACATAGTCACATTCAGAGCGATAAGTAATTTTTTGTAATATATACAAAGAATTGCGGTACTATAGCTGGTCCAATGGCGATTATATTATTAGACTCTACGCATCAGGAAGTTTACTGCTATTTCAAAATAATAGCAAAAAAGTTACCATTGAAGATATTACATTTTTTAGAATTACTATTCGAGTCGGGAATATAAAGTTCGCCTACGCCAAACTTTACCTTTTTACGTAATATGATATGTCATTAAATATAATATTTAAAACATTTTCATTAAAAATAGCTGTTATGAAGGTGTATTTATCTCTGGCGGTAATTTTTAATACTTTAAACAAACAAAATATTGTGGTTAATTTAATTAAAATAAAAGCAGTTTATATTATTTAAATGTCCCAATTATATGCCCGCAAAGTATAGTCTTACTATTTAGAAAATGGAAAATCCCCTCTACCACCCTAACAACTGCCCATACTTCTCCTTTTTTAAAGCGTGTTTCCATGTTGGACTATTTTCCTCCGTGGACTCTAATAAAAACACGTGATAAATTAACTATTTGAATATTAATTCAACAAATTATTTTTTTATTAATTAGCATACATACAATTTTGGTTAAGATCTACATTGCAACCATCATCTACTAAAAAATTAGTTTAGTATATTGGCGCATATTTTTATACATATGTACATACATATATACGACTGATATTAAGCCTTTACTTTAAACCTCTGCTAATTTCGCTATAATTTTCTTATAAATCTCAATCCCACGCAAATAAGTATCTGCTTTTATGAACTCATCGTGATCATGTAGCAACACTGGGGTATTGTTCATCGGCGAGAAACCCAAAGCCGGTATGCCAACTTCTCTTATATAACGACTGTCGGTGCCACCAGCAAAAATTTGCTTAGAAATCTTTAAATTCCTTGAAAAAGTAATGAACTTTTTTAAACAGACAAGAAATTTAAATTCGTCTTTAACTTACAACTCGTCGGTAGCACTTTTAAATGCAACCCAAAATGGATTGTTTTTATCTGTAGGAGTGGGAGCAACACGAGGACGTTTTTGTTCATACTCAAGTTCAATACCTCCTCCAACATCTTTGCACCACTGATGAAGCTGTGTAAAGAGGGTAGATATAAATAGATAAGAAATAGAAATACCATAGTTTCTCCATACAAAGCAGTGAGCATTAAAAAAAAAATAGTTTTTATAGTTATTAGGCCGGGTCGATTTGTGGGGAGGCAAAAAAATCGCCCATTGCTCTGTGAAAATCATATTCTAGGGATCAATATAAGAAACTTTGCCGAAGGAACCATACCTCTAAAACGAATTCTGATGTCCCCCAATTTGGGTCGAACTTTTACTGTCTTTTCTGGGGAGGCAAAAAAATCGCCCATTGCTCTGTAAAAATCATATTTTAGGGATCAAAATAAGAAACTTTGCCGAAGGAAAGAGGTGTGGTTCCTAGAATACGATTTTCACAGAGCAATGAGCGATTTTTAAATCGACCCCCCCTAATAGTTATAGTATACATATTATGTATGGATACACTTATATAATTGGCCGAGCTTCTTTTAAATTTGTGGTGCGCTTCTTGATGTTGTGTCACAAAGGGAGGGACCTCCAATTTCAGGCTGTTTCCGAGCGGCAGATAATTTTTTATTAGATGCTTTTTCATGACAGAAATACGGTCGGCGGCTTTCCATTGCCTGCCTAGGAGCGGTCGCTATTAGAAAGAAGCTTTTCTATTATTCATTGATTCATGTCGTCAGTGGGTTTCGCGCCCGGGCCTTGCGAATGACGAATATTAGTTCCAATATTAACACCAAACATTCTGATGCTTGAGGCTTATAAAGTACTGAATTAATTTGGGTGATTTTATCAAAATACCTACATAAAAATACCTATAGAAACACAATAGTACTTTGCAATTACATTTCTCTATACGTTTTACCTGATTTTCAAACTCTTTTTGATCTACATCGATCGCCAAACGTACATCGAAGCAAACCATTAACGACGGCGGTACGACATTACTTTGAACACCACCGCCTAGGCGTGTTAAATTTATTGTGGTCACATCGCCGATGGTGAATTCGGGATTATTTTCCAATTTTTGTAATTCCTGCTCACGCATTCCCATCATTTTGTTAACAATATAGTGAAGTTTCTCGCCAGCTGTATTTTTCAAGAGAAGTGAACCATGTCCAGCTGTGCCTGAAATCTGAAAATATATACCTAAACCGATATATTTTTTATTTTGTATACAATTAATCCGCTTTAAGTTGATAATTCCAACAATCAGTCTTGATTACTTACGCCACACACTACGCTCGGCAAAGAAGACGGGGAACTCTTCATTGGGCGACGCCAGGCCCTCATCCAATGAAAATCCTACATTCAAAGATTTGAATTCTGCAGTATGCACAAATGGACGCATTCCAAAACGTCCACCCATTTCCTCATCTAAACGGATTTACAAATGTATTAGCATTATAATTATACTTATATTAAATTTTTCGCCTATATCTTTTGAATCAAAAATCGCATTTTAATAGGAACAATAAATGTTTGGTAAATAAAGTTCGGTTCTACGCGAGCATAGGCATTTCTTTAATACCTACAGATGTTGTGACTCGAAATCATAAACACATATAACTTATAAACAAAGTTCCAAACATTTTACAAAATTTTCCAACATTTCATTAACACTTTCAACTTTTTAACCAGAAGTTTTAGAATTATTCTGAGTATGCAGTTTTATAGTCCTCTAATCTTTAATATAACAAAGTGCAAGTTTTAAGTGACTGTTTACATTGACTCTTGATTTTTTGTTTTGATGATGCCATATAAATATGATTTTGACCATGTACATACTTTGAATGAAAAAAAAGGCGTGAGACATCTGCGAAAAAAAAATTAACTCCACGGCATTTTGTAGTCATTTCAAACTTACACTTTGTTATACTAAAAAAATTCTAAACATTGTATCTAGTTAAAAGTTGAAAACTGTTATAAAATTTCTAAAAAATTTATGAAAGGTTTGAAACTTTGCGTTATATGGATTTGTTACAGTATGAACTAGATTTTTATAAAAAAAATAGTGGTGTATTCGGTCGCCGTAGCCGAATGGGTTGGTGTGTGACTACCATTCGGAATTCAGAGAGAACGTAGGTTCGAATCTCGGCGAAGCACCAAAATTAAGAAAAAGTTTTTTCTAATAGTGGTCGCCCAGGTCGGGCGGTCGGCAGGCAATGGCAAACCTCCGAATGTATTTCTGTCATGAAAAAGCTCCTCATAAAAATATCTGCCGTTCGGATTCGGCTTGAAACTGTAGGTCCCTCCATTTGTGGAAAAACATCAAGACGCACGCCACAAATAGGAGGAGGAACTCAGCCAAACACCCAAAAAGTGTAAAAGACAAGCGCCAATTATATACATATATATATATATTTTGCAACGGGGTGTATATAAGGAAGGATCGTAGGGGCACGAATTAATGGTGAAGTAAGTGGAGTTATTGATCTGATTTACCTAATTAACATACCAATCTACAGTCACAGCTTCACTTTGAGAAACAGTTAGCGACTCGCATGTCGCGAAATCTGATCAAAAATGGTGGTTGTAAACTACCACAAAGTTGATATACTCGGTTGGAAATGTCTTGACAATCAACACGAAAGAAGCATGCACAGCAAGGAGTAGAAGGTAGACAATTTAGAAACCCTTCGAAGGTGTATTTCATGTATGGAAACACAACAACACAAAACACAACAATTGTTGCACTTAAGATTTTTACGGCAAAAAAAAAGCGGTCGGTATGGCTATACTGATTTATTTGCAGAAACGACAGACACTGTATTCAAAAGGAAAGACCTCATGGCAGCATCAGTTCCGCTATTTAGTAGCCATACTCTGTATGGGCATTTCTTTAGAATATATCGGTTTTTATTCAAATTAGCGTGTACATGGACAGATAGACAGAGAGATTTAGTCGTAAATTTATCTCGCCATTTACATCGTCTTGGCATACATACACATATATAAGTACAGTGATTAGTAATAAATCCAAAAATAATAATTTAGCGGTTTACATATGGCAGATTGACAATAAACTTTCAATAGTGGACCAAAATTTAAAAGGCTACAAAATTGCATACTCGAAACTTTTCTGAAATTTGAATTAAAAAGTTTGAAATTTTGATGAATATTTGTTGAATTTTTTTTTAATTGCACAAAGTGTGAACCTTGAATTGATAGGGTTTTTGTAGTGGATTGGACTGTATTTTCATAAAGAAAATATTAAAATTAAAAAATTAAAAATTTTTGTGAAAAAAATGGTTATTAAAGCAAACGCACTTGATCTAGTAACACACGAGTTTCTGATAATTCAAGGGAAGACTGTACTATGCTCAAAAATAAACATGCATCAAAATATTTTTGCATCTAAAGGT
The DNA here is from genome assembly GCA_037575425.1 of Anastrepha fraterculus. Lineage (NCBI taxonomy): Eukaryota > Metazoa > Arthropoda > Insecta > Diptera > Tephritidae > Anastrepha > Anastrepha fraterculus. Next base: position 1,317,433 of record JAYXIM010043962.1, read on the forward strand.
ATTTCGCAGCAGTAAAACATCAGCAGTTGTAATTTATTGGTTCACTTGGCCTACATTATTTGCGCATTAAAGTTGTGAAAGGAATCGGTTTTTTAAGTATTCATTGTGTTTGGTCGAAAACATCTTAATTCTACTAAAAAGGGAAAGCGGAAAGATTTAACAGATTGCGAAAAAATACAAATTGTTATCTTGACGTTAGAGGGACTTTCAAATAGCCAAATCGCTCAAATTTACAAGGGATCACAAATTTTGGAGTTCTGTTACAAATAACGATTCCGGTGAATGGAAAAAAGTAATTTAGTGACGAAAATAAGTTCAATCTAGATGAGCCGGATGGATACAATTACTATTTCACTATCACAGCCATGAAGGTGAAGTTATGGTGTCGGAGGCAATATCGTACTATGGCGCGTTCTATTTGAAAATTGAAACTTTAGCATAGACGGTGGCTCCCCAGATCTGAACATTGTTTAAAATCTACGGGGATGGGGTTTATGAGAATGGGTATTGGGTATGAGTATTACAGCTGCTGAAGTTTTACTGCTGCGAAATACTGTTAGATGGAATAATACAAGATGAAGTCCAAAAAAAACAAGACTGGCGTCATAAAAATATTTTCCTTTCTTTTTTCTTAATGAGTTAGTGCGTTGGTATTTACATCCCTAGCTAACTTCCACTGAAAGCTTGGTGACATTCGGTTCAGTGGAAGCGAAGTTACTACGTCTAAAGTGTCAGTATGTTTGTGTCATCCGTACAAAAATGAGTTTCCAACAAAGAGCTAATACCCGTATCAAATTTTGTTTTAAAATCGGTCAAACGTTTACCCAAACATTTGAATTGATGAAATGATTGAAGTTTATGGCGATGATTGTCTATCTCGTGCCAGAGTTCATGAGTGGTTTACACGTTTCAGAGATGGTTGTGAGTACATACATGACAATGAACATACGGGCCGCCCAAAATCAGTAATCATCAAAAACTTTATCGAAATTGTTCGTAAATTTATCAACAATGAACTGAAATCATCGTTGAAATTCATGGAGTCGGAGCTGAATATCTCCCAAACAACAATTTATCGCATTTTAACTGATCATTTGGGCTTACGAAAGGTCTGTGCACGTTTCTTTCCGCACAAACTAACTGAGGACCAAAAATTGCTCAGAATTCAACATTCGAAAGACCTCATTATAGAGGCGAGAAAAGATGAAAACTTCCTTTACAAGATTGTAACTGGTGATGAAACATGAACCTGAAACTAAGCGTCAAAGTGCCAAATGGAAGGCTCCAGACAAGCCACCACCTAAAACATCGCGTGTGGAGCAGTCAAAAATCAAGTTGATACTCATTTGTTTTTACGATTCCAAAGGAAATGCCCACAAGGAATTCGTGCCAACGGGCCAAACCGTCAATGCAATTTTCTATCTTGGCGTTTTGATTGTTCGGATTCGCCCTGAATACCGCGAAGGAGGAAGCTGACGCTTATTGCATGATAATGTACCATCTCATCGATCTATAGTCTGATTTTTTGACTAGAAATTGCTTTTTAACCAACAATCACTCACCGTATTCGCCTGATATGGCTCCCTGTGACTTCTACCTATTCGGAAAATTCCATTTGGCCATGAAATGGAAAAACGTTTTGCGTCCGTAGAGGCCATCCAAAAGGCTTGTACCGACATCCTGAAGGGCATTCCGGTCAATGCCCTGAAACACTCTTTCGAAAAGCTTTTAGATCACGCAAAACAGTATATTGAGGCCAGAGAAGACTATTTTGAATAAATAAACTCGAAGGTGTCAGAACAAAGCTCCTGTCGTTTCTATTTTAACTCAGTATTGTTAATTTTGGAATTCACCTTGTATTTTGATGCATGTTTATTTCCGAGCAAAGTACAGTATTCACTTGAATTATGAGAAAACCTTGTCTTACTAGATCAAATACGGTTGCTTTAATAATCATTTTATTCCATAAAATCTATGCCTCTAATCAAGTGAATCGAACTGTATGTGCATATATCCATAACTACCAAAAACCTGTTATGTGAAAAAAAATCATAATATTGAGTATCTACGCATAGGTATGTGAACGTAATAGTGGAAAACACTTTTTAATATTTCCATAACGATTTTTGTTGAAAACGTTTTCCCATATAAAATATCATATGTTTCAGGCTGAATAATTGAATAAGGGCGGATCATACCTGACGTAGTATAGGAACACACGGCAAGGATATTATTCCAAATAGTTGATCATTTCTTTTATACGAGGAGCGATATGATACCTTGGCTTGGCTATTTCATCCGTATAATTTTAGAGTAATAAGATTAATTCCAGTTACATTTTAATTTTAAAGCCGTTGGAACTTAGGCGCATTATGTATGCACTTATATATGAAAGAGAAACATATAGCTCTGCAAACTAATCACAACTTAAATGCCATCAACATTCACACAAACTAAATTTTTCTTTATTTTGCCAGCTTTAGTCATACTTTATAGGAACTTCACTAAAATCTAACTCGGATGCCTATATTTGGAGCAAAAGTAGACTTTGATAAGTCAAATTTTTCTACACACATAAGCTACTGATTATTTCAAAACTGCATGCCAACTGAATTGAGAATAATGTCTTCAGTCTCTCATCCATAGAAAGCGCCATTATTCCTTTCCTTTTCATTGGTGATGCATATAAGTATAGTATACGACTCAATGAATATGAATGGCTATTACGATGTTATTATTTGTATTTGTATGTATGTATGAGTATGTAATTGATATATGTATGTATATTAAAGCATTCCACTTGAACGTTTCTAATCATACCTGCGATAAACGATATATGAATTGTTCGTTTAAATTTTGCTCCACTCTTCTTGAGTGCACGAATCGCGCCCAGGTATTGCATTCCAACACATTTCATGTCTTGTGCGCCGCGTGCAAATATCCGTCCTTCTTCATCGATGTCAGCGGCGAATGGTGGATGGGACCAATTCTCTGGAAATACCGGCACCACATCCATATGCGAGTGCAAGAATATGGCAGGTAGCGAAGGCTCTTTGCCTTGCCATGTTAAGATCACAGCTGGATTACGATCATTGGCTGGATAATGTACTTGTATGGGAAGATCGAGCAATTTCGCTTGAAGTTTTAAAAATTCCACGCAAGGTTCTGCAAATGCGAAAAAAAATAAGAATTCGGTGAACTGCAAACAAATTGTATTATAGTTTATCCTAAAGTTACCATAATCGGGATCTGGGTGTACACTAGGGATTCGGAGGTATTCCCGAAAATACTGTATTTCCTCATTGGTTTCCCACCTGCTTTTCGTAGCCATTATTCTAGTGTGATAAAGCAGCGATCAACGCTGGCAGTTTACGATACACTAAACAGTAATGTTTTCAGCGACGTTTCAACGCTTGAACACTTTAACTCATAATTTAAATAAATTTTGTGTTTGCTTCATACCCAACAGTCAATGGGATTACTTCGACAGTTAGTTACCTCAACCTCGTTTAGGTATTCAGTGAATAGTTGGTAACTAATTAAGTGACGCGTTGATCAAGTGCTAAGAGTTGATGCCAAAGGAAAAATTTAGAATCAATAGTGGACTAGTGGACTACTTCCAGAAATTGTGAAATATTCGCAAAAAGTACCTTAGAGAAAACGTTGAGTGTATCCTCCAAAAATAATAGTATTGAAATATATTTATTCAACAATAGCTGATCAGTCCTCATTCTTCACTCATTCGGCAAAGTTATTTATTTATTTAATAATTTTTTGGAAAACCAGTGCTTCCAGTTAAACTAATTCAAAAGATCGTAAACCAGCGATTACAGCCATCCAAAAGTCAACTAAAGGGTTTTCCAATAGCAGGTGCTATTTTGAATAGCCCGCTATTTCGGTAGATGTCACTTTTGAAGCTATCATTTTTTGATATTTGACAAGTAGAAACTACGCCATTAATAAAAATGGAACGATACACGCGTAAACAACGCATTGAAACTATTAAAATTCACTATAAAAATGGTGAAAATTTGGCAGAGACGGTTCGTAAAACTCGAACATTTTTGGGTCAACGTGAAGCACCTTTTCGGACCGCAATACAGAAACTGGTGAAAAAATTCGAGCTGTTGGGACAAGTTAGTGATGTGAAGAATAAAACCTGGGCACGTCGCTCAAGAACCACCGAAAATATTACTGTTGTAGCCGAAAGTGTTGAAGAAAACCCAGGTTTGTCCATTCCTCGTCGTTCTTTGGAATTAGGCATTCCACAAATGTCATTACACCGTATTTGCATAAAGATTTTGGTTTTAAGGCTTATAAAGTCCAGTTAACACAAGAACTCAAGCCGTCCGATCATCAAAAACGTCGTGTCTTTGCTGATTGGCTCGTTGAAATGCATGAAAATGATCCGGAATTCCATCGAAAAATCATCTTGAGTGATGAGACCCATTTCCACTTCGGTGGCTTCGTCAACAAGCAAAATTGTCGGATCTGGGGCTCAGAAAATCCAAGAGTTATTGTTGAAAAGCCTCTCTGTCCATAACGTGTGACTGTTTGGTGCGGTTTATGGTCCGGCGAAGTCATTGGACCTTACTTTTTCGAAAATGAAGCTGGAGCAACAGTTACGGTGAATGTATTGCGCTATCGAGAGATGATAAACGATTCATGGCCGGAATTGGATGGTATTGATCTGGACAACGTTTATTTTCAACAAGATGGCGCTACGTGCCACACAAGCAACGAAACTATTGATCTTTCATCAAAATAACACCTCTTATTGGAAAACCCTTTATAATAAAATGCCATGTTAAATGAAAATCGTGTCAACTGACTTAGGAAGACTTTATTCGATTTAAGTTTGGCAAATGATGTATAATTTCGAGCAATTAAGTATCGATGATAGTAGATACCAAAGTGTATTCAAACAAGTGTGCTAACTATTGAGAGCTCAAGAATTCGGCTTTCTTTTTCTTGATTAGCACGATAACATCTTACGCGTTTTTGGCCCAGTTTAACAAAGCGCGCCAGCCGTTTCTCTTTTGTGCCAAGTCGGAGTGAGGCCAAGTCCTTCTCTACCATATCTTTCCAACGCAGAGTAAGCCTTCCTCTTCTTCTGCTACCATCATGGCCCAGTCAACGAAGCCGCTGGATCTTTATTCGCTGCGCTATGTCTACATCGCTGTTAAGCTCATACAGCTCATTGCTCCATGGCCTACGATACTCGTCGTCACCAGCGTGCAAAGGATCAAAAATCTTGCGCAGAATCTTTCTCACCAACACTCCAAGGGACGCCTCATCGGTTATTGCCATCGTCCAAGCTTCTCCGTCGTACGTTAGAACGGGCATGATGAGAGCCTTGTAGAGATTTCGGCATTCTTATTGTGTCAAAACTTTTGAAATTCCTTAACCCAAAGTATACGCATAAAAATAAAAGTTGCGTGACAGACATAAATATTTTTTAGACAAAAATCAAACATTAAAAATGAGCTTTTAACTTAATTATAGTTATTCATGCGTCCGGTAGACCCGAAAACGAAGGTGAAAGTATAGAATAGGAAGCAATAGAGTTGAATGTAGACAATTTACTAGGAAATAACAACTGTATCTATAAAAGCGAGCCAACTTTTCAATAGGTTTTGTAAATCTAGATTAGACCTGTCGATCTGTTTTCCATCATTCCCATAGCAGCCGGTTCTAAGCACTGGAAGGGAAGTCGCCCCAATAAACTAGCCCTGTATAGGGCGCTGAACTGCACCCCCTCGCCTATCGTCACCGAAGCATCTACTTCTGGAAGCTTATTTCAGCTGCGTTTGCCAAGCATGGCTCCACCCGAACTCAACTTCGGACAAATGTAATTAATGCAATGAGTAGTACCACCTTAAGATCTGTTAAGGACTTAAGAGCCACAGAGAGTGGACCACACAGTTTGTGTTGCTCTTGCCGTCAGGCATACCCAGTCTCCACGGCTTCTACGCCGCACAATGCGCCGGTGCCTCCATCAACCACCACAAACGAACGAGACCTCTACAGCTTCTCGGAGCCCATCAGAGTAACATCACTCCCCTCTTCTATATTTTACTTTACAGCTTCTGCATCTCAGAGCTTCCTCAATCACCAGAGAGAGAGAGTTTCATTGATCTCATATCCTAACACTTGCGCGATAATGACTTCCAGCAATGATATTGCTTTCCCGCTTCTTCACTGCGAGAAATCTCCAACTTTCCTCACTAGATTTACGACGACCCTATTTACCATCTGAACGAAGGAGGTGAAATTACAGCCACCGGGAAAGGAGCATAGATAGATGCAGATAGAGCATAGATAGGATAGATGTTCAGCAAACAATTCCTGCTGGGTTGTTACCGCAGCAACCATCTGAGCAGACATTTTCTGGAGGTTGTGCCAAGCGAGTCAAGAGGCATCTCTTTAACTACGACATCCATCGAGAGACCCTTTCCACCCCCCTGAACTCCCGATCCTCGAATGATGTAATCCAACCACCACCTATTGCAGACGACGAGCTTCAGCTGCCTCGCGAAACCCGTGTAACTTTGACCCAATTGCGTTCTGGATATTGTAGTAGAACCAGAATCGACCCCGCATACACAATATATATTCAGCATGTGAAGGTAAACCGTACCACATTAACCACGTATTCACATGTCCTATCAAATCTGCTCACCTAATATCCCTCTCCCCCTGGACCCAACCTGTCGAAACAGCACGTTGTCTGGGCCAACCCTTAGATGAATTAGACGAAAATGACCGCTGACTACACCGCATTGATAGGGTTTAGTAAACTGCTATAACAACAACAATTGGGTTTGGCAATATATAGACGGGCCTTAAATGACATTCAGAAGGAGGCTCTACTTCTTCTTAAACTGCTGCCCCCCAAACACGAATGAAGACGAAAAGCTTCAGCTGCCTCGTGAGACATAACGCGGGATGACATAATTGTGTTCAGGATAATACAGTAGGTTGGACTCGGGATTAACCCGGGCACACTTAACGTATGTTTGGCATGTAAAGATACCCCTAACACTCTAACACTCCCCTCTTCTTCTAGACCCGACAGCATGATTCTGATGGAAATAGACGACGAAGACAGGTAACTAAATCATACTTGCAGGGCTTGATGAACTGCTACAATAACAACAAGAACCTGTCTTCCGTAAAAAAATATGTTAAATTCTACTTCAAACCTACTGCAAATTTTTTATCAACTGGTAGCCGGACAATTTATAATTTGGTTATTTTTGAACTGTGACCTTTGTAATATTTTATAATTATAGACTCTATTTGTGCCTTAGCTATCCTACCTATCCTTATTATCAATGAGCTCATTTATGATCTACATCATATTTCCCACTGGGTTGTCTCTATGTCGGTATTGTACAGATATTTTATTACTTAGTACGAACGAATGTGTATATGTATATTATATAGTACAATGTAAGTATCTATGTATGAGTGTATGCAGTTATCACTCGTAGGTAAGACTAACTGCATTAATGAACAAAAGTAGAACGATTTCAACAAGTTGTATTTGAGCAACGATTTTACTTAGTTAATTTATTGAAATTTATGTGCCCCGCATTTGTCCACTACTCGTACAACTGGTTTGTTTAGATTTCGAGATTTTCAAATAAGCTTTCCGCACACAATTTCCCATTTTTGCATGTACATACCTAAGCATTAAACACACATATGCATGTACACCTGTGCTCACAATTAAAGCAGCGCAGCATATTGCACGTCAACATTTTTTTTTACAAATTTTTTAATTTTCATTTTGTTATATTATATTTTTAATACAGTTATATTACATTTAAAATTAATTAAATTACAGTTATATTACATCATAAATTAATACAAAATTACATTTAAAAATATTTAACAAACTTTCATCAACTTTTTAATCAGAACTTTTAGCAAAACTTCGAAAAGTTTTATAGCCCATTGCATTTTGGTATAATATTGTGCCAGCTTCAAGTGTTTCGCGTTGATTTTTGTTAATTTTTTTGTTGCTTGCTTATGCATTTTCTTCCATACTCTTCCATGAATACTCGAAATTTTTCATGTACAAGACTGCCAGCACAAAAATATTCTCAAAAATTAAAACAACTTGACACGACAATGGCGGAACAGGATGGATAAACTAGGAATTGAGAAACAAGCCACCATCTACTGGATTCTAGTACAAAAGAGAATTGAAGGAAACGAGAAAATGGATATACATACCAGCCAAAGCAGGCGCAAATTTTCCCGTAGCTGGCACGGCTGGTATACAACCACCACCTCTTTGCAAACAACGACTAGATATAGATGCAGCAATGATTCAAGAAACGAACTCAAGATGGGAAAAAACCATCTCATGCAGAATCGCGAAAATCATCCTACGCAGGCACAATGTGAGGTCTAGAAATTATATTTTATCTCTTACCAGGAAATGGTGTAAATTTGTAGTGGGCACACAGTCGGGACACTATCTCACTCCATCGCACGCGACCAAACTGAAGCTAGTGCAAAACGGTACATGCACATAACGAAGTCAGCGCGAGAGGAACTCTGGTACACCTACTCTGCCACTGTCCTGCACTTAGCAAAACACAAATAAACTGCTTAGGCTCTGCATTAATTTCAACTTTAGAAAGTGTGGCAGATCAAAAAATTAATTAATTTATCTAAACTGTGTATTAAAGACAAAATAAATATAAAGTTCTTACACTCTTCTTACACTTGGTATCACTATGCATCAATTTTTGGTTCATATGCGACCAACAGGATCAGACAAATAAGACCTAACCTAACATAAATTTTGATGCACTTCAAACTTGCACTAAGTCTACAAACATTCAAAAGACTATAAAACTGCATATCAAATTTTTTTCTAAAAATTCTGATTAAAAGCTTAAAATTTGATATGAAAAATTTTTGAAATTTTTTATAGAAGTATTAACTATTAGGTTTTTAGATTTTATTTTATTTTACAATGATTTGTTTGCTGTTTGGCAAAGGGTAAGTATACCTTCGATAGAACGCTTTCGGCTCTACAAAACTTTGTTAATTGTATTTTTGAGTTATTTAACTTTTTAAAAATAGTTAATTTTTTGTTAATTTTGAGGCTTAGAAATGAAATATCCATGATAACGTTTTCGACACCTGCTCTTCTTTGCTTTTCATCGAGGTTAAAAAGCTACCGATGCAGGACGGGACATTTGCAACGCGTTTGGAGCAGGTGTCGTAGATGAGTCTACAGCACCGAAATGGTTTGCAAAGTTCAAAAATTGCGACTTTGACGTCGATGATACGTCACGCAGCGGAAGGCCTTCAGAATTCGATGAAGAACGTCTCAAACCAATTTTGAAGGAGAAAGGTTGCCAAACCAGTCGTAAATTGGCGAAAAAAATGAACGTAACGTAACGTAAAAAGTGAATGATCACAAAACAATTCTCAATCATCTTCATTCAATGGGATTTACCGAAGAATTGGAAGCCTGGGTGCCTCACGAGCTCAATGAAAATAAGAAAGAAAGTCGCCTTCAAATTGCAGCGTCTCGGCCGCCATCGAGCAACACGTGATCATAAACAGCGATTTTTGTACCGAACGGCATGGAGCTCTACATTGCCCAGCTACACCACGTGAATGAGGCTGTTCGACTGAAAAGACCTGATCGACATGGTCAAACCATACTCCTTCACGACAACGCCAAGCCCCATGTAGCTCAAGTCGTCAATGCCACACACCGAGAGCTCGAATGAGAGGTCCTTCAGCATCCTTCAACACCTTTCACCGACCGATTACCATCTTTTCCGCTCTTCCGCTCCCTGCCAAACCATATGAAGGGCTTTACCTTCGATAACAACGAGGTTCTTAAAAACTGGCTCAACAACTTCTTTTACACCAGATCAGGCGATTTTTGACGGAACGTCACCAACAAATTGGTCGAGAGGTGGGAAGAGGTTGTAAACAGCAACGGCGAATATATAATTGATTAACTTATTGATATAATTACTGTTTTTTGTTTAAATAAAAGTCTTCGGAAAACGCTACGAACTTATTCCACAACCAATATATTTTCATAAATAAAAAATAAACAAATAGCCCACACTTTGCAATATATCACACTGCTATTATTGTGCACTCAGGTGTACATACTTCGTGTGAAAAAAATCCACATTATTCAGCAGATTTCTAAAACTGGAGGAAAAAATCTGGATAACTGATAACATTTAATTCGCATTTGGTTTAAGTGCTAGAGATTATAATGCTTTGTTTATTTTCGTTGTTTGCAATTGCAGCCATATCTCGCATCATTCAGTCAGATTACTGAAAACTTAAGACGCAGAACTTAAAATTTGTCTGAACCTAAATTACATGAAGTAGAAAAAGTTTTTCCTAATAGCGGCCGCCATTCGGCAGGCAATGGCAAACCTCTGAGTGTATTTCTGCCATCAAAAGGCTCCTCATAAAAATCATCTGACGTTGGCAGTCGCCTTGAAACTGTAGATTCCTCCATTTGTGGAAAAACATCAAAACGCACGTCACAGATAGGAGGAGGAGTTTGCCAAACACCCAAAAAGGGTGTGAATGCCAATTATATATAAAGAAGTATATGGTGTACTCTCTCTCGAGCGGACACGTAGGGACTGAAAAATTTGTCCGCTTATGGCAGGTGTTTGCTATGAGAAAAGTGTAAAAAAAGTTAATAATATGTCACTGGCCAGAGACGAGAGATAAATTGCTCACCGAAACGACGACGCAGTAAATCCATTGTTTCACTTGCTACATGACAAGTAGCGCCGTCTTGTTGGAACCAAATGTTTTATGTTGTAGAGATCACAGGCTAAAATTTCCCGCTTCATAAAGTCGTTTATCCTGGCGCGATAGTATTCACAATTGAATGTTACATTGGCGTCAGCCTCGTCTTTGAAGAAATAAGTGCTGATGATTCCTTGAGCCCATAGGGCACACCAAACGATTGTGTTCAAGGGTGTAATGGCTATTTTTGAAAGGCTTCAACCCAAATACGGCAATTTTGTTTATTGACGTAGCCATTAAGTCAAAAATGGGTCTCATCGCTGGACAAAATTCGGGTTCCCACATTCATGCCGCACGCCTCGCTGGTACAGAGAAACATCAATCAACTCTCTACTTTTGTAGTACGGCAAATCCTGCACAAGAAAAACCTAGGCAATATACGAATGCAATACTTTCATTGCGTCAGCCCTCTGAGTTTTCACGGCATTCTTCTCGTTTTAGAAGTAAAGTATCAAACCCTCTATAAAGATTATGTTATACCCCATTTGAATAATTCTGACATTTTTATGTGATTTTGACACTTCTTCTGTACCTCTTATTCGTACTGTTTAGTTTTTGACGTCGCAGCAAGTCGCGAACACGACACATCGTTTTGAGGGGGTTAAGGGCAGAAGAAGGACTATGCTTTAAAGTGCTTTTAAAACAATTCGATTGATCAAAAATGTTAAGAGAATTGTTATTCGTTAAAAAGAAACGGTAAACGTGGAAAACCGTGAATGAGAATAATAGGATAGTTTTTTAAAAAAGATAAATAAGTAACAAATAAATATAGTAAAAGCTCTAATTAAAACATTAAACAGATATAAGGAATAAAATTATTCTAAAAAATATATTCAAACTATTTTTTGCTCGTTCTCATGACTTTCGGTTCTACGTTAACGAAACGACCCGGATTTATATATGGCCAAGGACTGTCTCCCCATCATCATACTCCGTTCATGTATGGAGAATGTTTATGCTGCTAGAAGAAGAGTGCACTTTTGCACTGAAAAGTATTTGCATACAAACCCACCTAGTAAATATCTATTGAAAATCGAGCACATTTTTTTAGTTGAACGTTCGCTAATTTAAAGCATAAAAATTTATACGAAGTTGCCTTTTATATTTCGCCCATTTGCAACACTACGTGTGATGAGCTGTAATCCGATATTATCGTCGAAAAGTTTGCTATTTTTTAGCATAAATTTACATACGAATATAATATAATATTTTCACATACGAGCTTTACTCGTATTGGTTCTTTTTTTAGTGCGTTGAAAAATGCATATCGCACAAAAAGATTGAATTAACCCCGAAAATTTTTATGCGATGATTTATTACGATTTTCGATGTTGAATACCGAGACAGGAGTGCATTGATCAACTTACTTCGACTTTTGGCGTTGAAGCACCACACTGTGATATGCTGGTACAATGAGTTCCAATGAGGCTGTCAGTCCTTGAATGAAAGTATGAATTTCATGAAGGCCGTCCAAAAGCAATTGATAACGCAAGATCGTCATGTAATATATTGCGAGATGGAGACATTTTTGGCATTAGTGGGACCAGCATGTATTCAATATTACATCAGCATTTGGTGGTCAAGAAGATGTGTTCTCGTTGGATATCGCATAATTGTACAATTGCTCAAAAAATGGTTGGTGCCGTCTGGTGTTGAGATATGTTGAAGAAATTTAGCCACGTGCAAAACTGCGTCAAATCTTGGATCTATGCATATGAGCCGGAAATAAAACAGCAATCGACAGAATGGGTATTCCAAGCCGAGCTGACACAACCATCTGCCAAAAATTTTCAGAGAAATAAGGAGAATCAACCGCCAAAGACAAATCATCCTTCACCAAGGCTATGCGAGCTGTTGTTATTTTTGTTGTTGTAGCAGCATAAACATTACCCATAGACGTACGGGGAATGCTGCTGGAGTGACAGTACTTGGGCGGATATAAATCCGGGTTGTTCCGGTAACGTAGAACTGACTGCCGTGGTGTGCTCTCACGTATCGGTTTATACGAGCGAGTTTCTGTGCACTAAAAATATCGAATTAATAAGTACTCCGCCTTACAGTCCTTATTTGGCACATGATGATTCCTTCTTGTTCCCGAACATAACAAATAAAATGCCAGGCCAATGTTTTTCAACGCCTGAAGAAGCTGTTGAAACCGTTTTGGAGGCATCCACTTCTGAGTGGTAGAAGCGCATTCAAAATAAATTCAAGCGCATGCAGAAGTTTATAGACATTCAAGCAGAATATTTTAAAAAACAATAAAGCCATTTTCTTTATTATTTTTCTTTGTTTTCAGTATTTCGCGCAATAATTAATATAAAAGGCAACACTTGTAAATTGCATTTCATTGAAAACGAACAGAGAGAGAATAACATGATTTTTTTCAATCAAATGCTCTCATATACTTACACTCTCATTTATTTTGCATTGTTGTTCTCAGAACTCATAAAGCAATAAATGCTTACAGGTGGCGGTTGAGTTGTTTTTTATTTGAGCTTTTGAGGAGCTTTGAGTGGAGATTTTGCAAATTTCATTTTATCATTCTTATGAGCCCCTCAACACTTAACTATTTCCAAAAACTTTACATGGCGGAATTTCTATCAATTCAGCTCCTCAAAGTATCTGCATTTTAATCGTTGAAACATATAATATGTTCCCGTTATCGTATGGTTGTGAAATATTTCTTAATTGTGGTTAGTGGTGCAAGCACAAGCGTAAAGTATGGTTTAATAATATTACCGTTATGCGTGCGAAATCAAGCCAATAAGCCACGCTTCCCTCGTGCCTGGATAAGCTTTTTCAGTTCAGATCCTTCTTACTTTTACATACTATTCCAAAGCACCTGGGTACCTCGGCCTCAGAATAGCTGCCCCGAAATCTATGAGAAACGCCACACTTCTCATTGCCACCCACAACGTTTTTGTAAGTTTGACATTTTTTGATAGGGTCCCTACTAATCGTGAGAATTTCTAATGGTCATCCTCACATACATACGTATCTGTATAATAAATATAATGTATACAATGGCCATAACAAAGCTATCAAATGAGATAAAACAAAACAGAGAATTTAATTAATATGTAGTGGGAGCAACACTCTCTGAAATGATCGCGGCGATAGAGTAGACTGCTCGCCTGTACAAGTTACGTATGTATATGTATTTGCATGTGCACATATTCGGAAAAATATGTAAACATATGAGTATAGCACGCAAACCCCTTTGGGAAAACTTGTACTTGTACGATGGAAACGAGCACCTAATTTAATATGAGCGTCATTTTTTTGACGATCGTCCATCGTTGTTGTTTAACTATTGTTGTACAAGCACAGGTATGAACATTAAGGTATGAAAATCAATAATTGAAATGATTTGGTGCTCCCAAAACCAAATTCTATCGGAATCGGAATTGTACACTCGCGTTCTGTAATACTAACGATTTAGATTTATCGGAAAATATGTTTGAATCTGATTGTTGAGCGTATTTGGTGTTCTGCATGTCGATTTTCCGGAAATTTACATTTTTATAAAGCCGACAAGGTGGCCGAATTCGAGAACTTTTTGATATTATCGTTTTAACAACCATATAAAATAAAGAAGTGTAAGTATAAATGCTTCCCTTCTTTTATTCATAATTTATACAATTTTTTCCTATGAAGGCGAGACCACAAGCATGCAGCTCTAGACGCAACTTGGCTGCAAATTTATGAGGCACAATTCTGACAAAGCCAAATGTCATATCAAAGGAGGCCATGCAAAACTAGAACAGCAATTACAAGATTTGGCTGCCGTTTTAAATATTCAGTGCACATACAAGGACGCAAATGATTGCAAAAAGGTAAAATTTGAATTTAAATAATCAATTTAACTTTCCCAATTTAAAAGAAAATATTCATGGTGATAATACGATGATATTGATATTGTATTTTAGATTAAATAAATTAATATTTCTTTTCTCTTTTATTTGTGTTTTTACCGCCTAAGCGATTAATAAAATAAATAATTGGTGCGTACACTTCTGCTAGGTGTTTGGCCCAGCTCCTCCTCCTATTAATGGCGAGCGTCTCGATGTTGTTCCTTAAATGGAGGGACCTACAGTTTTAAGCCGACTCCGAACGGAAAATTGGTTTTTATAAGGATATTTTTCATGGCAGAAATACACTCGGAGGTTTGCCATTGCCTGCCGAGGGGCGACCGCTATTAGAAAAACTTTTTCTATCATGCACGGAGATTAGAATCTACGTACTCCCGGATGATAGCACCAACCAATTCGGCTACGGCGGCCGCCTCCTAAGCGATCTACTTATTACTAAGTTTTTTAATGATAAGTATCAGGGAGGCTTAGTGTATTGTTTAGTCATACAAAATTTTTCTTTTTCTGGTATATTTTGCTCACTGATTTCGATGGGATCGCAGCCACAAGCAATTTGCTAAATTTATTATAATTTTTCTGAATTTTTCCTTAACAAACGGTCAACTCTTTGGCAAATCTGTTCGCAATCTAGTGCAACGCGTAAACAAAATAACTGATTCGATTCCAACTTTAATACAAATTATAGCATTTTACGCTTCTAATTGAAAATTTCGCTAAAGAAACCACTGTCACGAAGTGACCATTTTTCAGACGTTTCAGAATGTCATGAAGAATTGAATCCAAATAAGAAATAACGGGTGATTTTTAAGCTATTATCTTTTTAAACAGTTGGTTTAAACAGCTGACGCACGTTTCGTGTTTTGTTTCACTGTCAAACATCTTCAGATTGGTCTATAATTTAACCATGAATCGTCTTACAAACGAACAACGCTTGCAAATCATTGAATTTTATTATAAAAATGCGTGTTCTGTTAAGAAAGTTTAAGATCCACTTTTTTGTCGAAAAATTGTGTTCTGCGACGAAGTTCATTTTTTGATCAATGGGTACGTAAATAAGCAGAATTGTCGATTTTGGAGTGAAAATCAGCCAGTAGAATTGCAAGAGCTACCAATGTATCCAGAAAAGGTCACAGTTTGGTGCGGTTTATGGGCTGGAGGTATCATTGGACCGTACTTCTTCAAAGATGCTGCGAATCGTAACGTAACTGTGAATGGTGAGCGCTACCGTGACATGCATGACATGTGGTTTCAGCAAGACGGTGCCACATTCCACACAGCACGCGTAACAATGGACTTGTTGAGAGGCGAGTTCGGTGAACATTTTATTTCACGTTCGGGACCTGCCAATTGGCCACCCATATCGTGCGATATAACGCCTTTAGATTATTTTTTGTGGGACTATGTTAAAGCTCATGTCTATTCAGAAAAGCCTGCTTCAATTAACGCATTGGAAGACAACATTAAAGCATTTATATGTGAGATACCGGCCGAAACATTGGAAAGAGTATGCCAAAATTGGACTAAGCGGATGGACTATTTTAAGCGCAGTTGCGGTCAACATTTGCATGAAATAATCTTCAAACATTAAATTATATGCACTGTACTATCGATTTAAATTTAAATTGCATGCAGTTTTCTGAATTTTACGTGTGTTTTTTTGAAAAACTTTCCTATAGCTCTTAAAAAATCACCCTTTATATACTTGTGAGATTAAAAATACTTACTATATTTTACTTTCCTAACTATCGCTGCCTAAAATTCAAATTTTATGTCTTAAAAGCCATTAAAAGCCCGCGTTAGTCGAATGAGTTGGTGCGTGACTATCATTCAGAAGTGCACTGGTTCGAATCTCCGTGCATGAAATACCTAATGACTGAAGCAGTTTTTTCTAATAGCAGTCGCTTCTCGGGATGTTCCTCTGCCAAGAAAAAGCTGCTCATAAAAATCTTTGCCGTTTGGAAACGGCGTAAAACATCAGGACGCACAACACAGATAGGAGGAGGAACTCGGTAAAACATCAGGGTGTAAGCGGCAATTATACATATATATAAATGCGTATAAGAATGATAGAATACAAGATGGAATACAAGTCCATCCAAAGCAAAATTGTGAGAGTGACTTTGCTAATCACAGGGAATTGACAGCTCAGTTTTGCGTAGTTGACTGCGTTTATTTTTCCGTATATTACCACTACAATTTCAGTTTTTGATGACTTCTGGTCTAAACGAACCGCTGTCATCTCCCTTACGACATCAGCAAATCAGATGATACAAATTCGCTGAGAGGCGATTAGTGGCTTGGTGTTGTTAATATTTTTACATTCTGTACGTTGTGAATCCACCAACTGGGGTACAATTCATTTTCCTACAGGGGTGTCCCCTACATATATGATTATATATGTATGCACGTATGTACGTGTATATTGTGTGTATCACAACGGTCCTCCATCTCTGGCCAAGTGTGCCGCATATCAAGTGTGCATCCAATCATACGTAAAGCGAGCGTCGGCTTATCAAATATTTCAAAGTGCTTAAATACTCCGTTGAACTGGGTAAACTCTTCAGTATTAAAAGTGTTTTCGAGTACTTTGAAGTGCGTGTAGATAAGTGGTTTGTGTGATTTTCGAATAGTTAATTAGAAAGACGTGAAAGGCTAGTGAAATTCTCCAAAGTACAGAAAAACAAAATATTATATAAAAGTAGCTCGATTTTGCTCTGTGATCGAATCGATCAGTTTCAAATAAAAGCATTCACTTCTAATCAGTGTAATGATGCAAAGTGTGCCAACCAACTTGATGAACGCACATCTGACGTTGCTTCATTTGAAAATATTTTATGAAAAATAAGGCAGAACCAAGGCGAAATTAAAAATATGAAATTACTGTTTAAATTTAATGTCATTGCAACCTGGCACACTTTGTATAATTGCACTATCCTACTAATAACCAGAAATACATTCAGAAATACATTTGTGTACTTTCTATTTATTTTTCATTTAAACAATTAATGATTGTCATACGATGACAGCCGAGAAATTCTACGGGGGCCTTTTCCTTTTTTGTTGAATTTAAAACTAATTTCCAAAATATTTGTTTGCCTTGATTATGTTTTATTCCACATACGTACGTATGTATGTATGTATGTATGCATCCACTTCGTTTGGATAATTCATGAGAGGCATTTGGCATAGGAAAACTCGGCAACTTGGCGAGTATTTGTATGTATACATACATACATATATGAACAGATTTTGCCGGTGTATACATACTTATCAATTCCTAAGGTGATTCGTTTCAGAATTCACTCTCGTTCAGGTAATGCTGTTTCGCTTGATTCCTATAATGCTCTAACTAATGAAGAGAGAAAAGTTGGATTCCATTTATTTTATTTCATATGGCTAGTAACATAGTAAATAGTTCATTCATAATAAATTTGCTTAAGCAACACATCCATGAATGAATACTAGTTTTCAGTAATTGAAACTGGAGGCTTTGAACTAGGTTGTTCAAAAAGTTTTGCGGTTCGATAAGAAAAACACAATTGTATGCTCTTTATTATTCAGAATATCAATACACTTGGTCCAACGAGATTCTAATTTATGAATTTCATCCCTGAAGTGAGAATCTGGAAGGTCTTCAAAATACGAAGAACATTTTCCACGCATGCATTTTTTTAGGTTTGGAAACAGATGGAAGTCACAAGAGGTCACATCTCATGAATACCGTGGTTGTTCCAAAAATTCGAACTTTAATTCATGAACTGTGGCCATTGTCAAAATGCTCTTGTAACACGGGGCAATGTTCTTATAAAAAAGAATTTTTTTCTTTCCCTAACTGGGCCTTTTCCCCCAAATTGTTTCCTTCAGCTGGTCCAAAAGGTTACAATAATATTCAGAATTATTTGTTTTACCAGTTTGAAACTAATCCACACACCACATTCCTTTCGCATCCCCAAAAAATTGATGCTAACAACTTCTCGGCCGATTTCCGGACACAAACTCGATTCAGAAAGAACCAGATTCACACCACTCGTTAGACTTTTGTTTTGATTTAGAATCATGGGGATAGATCACAGTCTCATCCATAGTGACGAATCGATGCACAAAATGCACTTTCTCCTTTCGAACGCGCTGTAAATGTTGCTGAGAAATTCACATTCGAATGTGTTTTTATTCCATTGTTGGCGAAGGCA
This sequence comes from Anastrepha fraterculus, assembly GCA_037575425.1. Taxonomy (NCBI): domain Eukaryota; kingdom Metazoa; phylum Arthropoda; class Insecta; order Diptera; family Tephritidae; genus Anastrepha; species Anastrepha fraterculus. Next base: position 1,336,319 of record JAYXIM010043962.1, read on the forward strand.
GCTCCCGTTTTGCACATAGCTTTCTGAAGCCCAATACTGCAGCCCAATGAGATGCCGGTTTTCTACTACATCTGTTTCAGTCACTCGACAATTTAGCCTGTATTTTGTCTATGATTTCTGATGTTATCGTACTTTCTGGACGTCCTTGTCGTGGATCGTATTCAAGGTTTGAATTCAGCAACCCATCTTTCTATTGCTCTAATTGATGGCGAAAAATCCCTATACACTTTCAACATTCGTTCATAAATTTCCGTTGCTTTTAGACGTTCCAAAAATAAAAATTCAATCACCATACGATACTTGATTTTTTCCATTGCAGAAAATACTGTGACACGTCGGTACTACATGGCTTTTAATCAAAGAATGAATGGACAGATTAAAATGAAACTTCACATACGTTCATTTGAAGGCTGTACCAACATAACAAAAAAAAAAAAAAAAAATAGGCTAGTAGCAATGCCCTCTCTTATCGAACCGCAAAACTTATTCATCAACCTGGTATATCAATAAGTTAATCAATTATATATACATACGTCGTTGCTGTTTACAACCTCTTCCAATTTTATGATGCCATTTCGCCAAAAATCGTCTGGTCTGGTGTCAAAGGAGGCAGTATCAGAGCCAGTTTTTAAGGGCCTCGTTGTTACCAAAGGTAACGCCCTTCATATGGTTTAACAGGGAGCGGAAAAAATGCTAATCGGTCGGTGCAAGGCCCGGAGAATAAGGCGGATGTTAAAAGGCTGTCCATTCGAGCTCTTGGAGTGCGGCTTTGACGACTTGTGCAGCATGGGGCCTGGCGTTGTCGTGAAGGAGTATGGTTTAACCATGCAGATCAGGTCTTTTCAGTCGAATAGCCTCATTCATGCGGTGTAGCTGGCAATGTTGAGCTCCTTGTTCACAGTGGTATTCTTTTCGAGCATTTCCACCACCATTTGCACCATGCCCTCCCAGTCCCACCAAACACATATCATGAGCTTCTTTGGATGAAGATCCGATTTTACTCTTGGCTTTGGCATATCTCCTGGAGCCACCCACTCCTTTCTTTGCTTCATATTGACGTATCGGCCCCATTTCTCATCTACCGTGACGATTCGGTACAAAAATCGCTGTTCCTGATCGCGTGTTGCTCGATGGCGGGCGAGATGATGAGAAGCAGTTTGAAGGTGACTTTCTTTGTTTTTTTCCTTGTACTTATGAGGCACTCAGGCTCCCAATTTTTCGCAAAATCCCATTGAATGAAGGTGATTGAGAATCGTTTTATGATCGCATATCATTTTTTCCGTCAATTCACGACTGGTTCCTTCAAAAGTGAGTTGAGACGTTCTTCATCGAATTCAGAAAGTCTTCCGCTGCGGGACGTGTCATCGACGTCAAAGTCGACATTTTTGAACTTTGCAAACCATTTCCGCGCTGTAGACTCGCCTATGACACCTTCTCCATACACGTCGCAAATGAGCCGGACTGCTTCAGCAGCATTTTAACCTCGATGAAAAGCAAAGAAGAGCAGGCGTAAAAAACGTAGATTTTTGCTTCCTGGGTATTCCATTTCTAAGCCTCAAAACTAATAAAAGTTAAATAACTCAAAAATACAATTAACATAGTTTTGTAGAGCAGAAAGAGTTTTATTGTAAAAACAAATAAAATAAAATATAAAAACGCTACGAACTTATTCCCCAACCCAATGGAAAAAAAACTATTTTGACAATATATCAAACGCGCTTCGCTTAAATGAAAATTGCCGGGTATCTATTGCATAGATACTATTGGCTGAATGTATGAATTGATGAATAAATAAAAGGTGGCGCAAAATTAATAATCCAATTTTGTTTCTGAATAACTTTTTTACGAAATACCAAAATAAAAACAAAATGGTTTTGAATAACGGAAATCTTTATTTTGGGCCCGGAGAAAATTATTATTCTCTAAATTTTTTTTGTTTGCTAGTCAATTTTTTTATTTTACAAAAATAAAAACATAGCATTAATACATCATGTTTCGACTTGACTTTAGCAAAATTAAAAAAAAAAATATATAATTGTAAAAGTTATCGCTATTTGTGTGGAGCCCGTTTCTCCACAAGTCCCTTGTGGTGATCATCACAAGTCCTTGGAGATTCATTACAAGAAATTAGTTCTATTAATAGATAATCGAAGCTATTTTTTTAAATTACCAATATGGAGGCCTCAGGAAATATTTTTCAGATTTTCGAGAAAAACACTGACAATTAATGGTTTAAAAAAAAAATTTTAAATAAATAACACAGGTCTGCAAAAAAATGTTCTAGGAAAGTGTAGGGTCATTTTCGAAGTAATTTTTTGCGTAGAATCCGAATCCGGGGTTTAAATGGCTCTATCACGTCAGGATTTTGAGATATCCTAACCTAAAAGTGCAAAAAACGCTGTTTTTGTCCATTTTTTGAGGTTATGTAGCTACGAAGATTTTGCTCTTCATAAAAAAGTAGACGTGGTATTTTAAATTATAAGTCTTCCTCTTTTAAATGCCGTTGAGTTTGCTCAAATATCTTTATTTTTCACTGAGATATCGCATTTTGAAGTTTTTTTAATTTTTTTTTGTGCGACTATGTAATCGACCGTATCACGTCTCATGTTATCTCAATGGATTTTCGAATATCGAAAAATTCACAAACATGGAAAGTTCAAAATGCGATATCTCAGTGAAAAATAAAGATATTTAAGCAAACTCAACAGCATTTAAAAGAGGAAGACTTATACTTTAAAATACTATGTTTACTTTTTTATGAAGAGCAAAATCTGCGTAGCTACATAACCTCAAAAATGGGCAAAAACAGCGTTTTTTGCACTTTTAGGTTAGGATATCTCAAAATCCTGACGTGATAGAGCAATTTAAACCCCAGATTCGGATTCTACGCAAAAAATTACTTCGAAAATGACCCTACACTTTCCTAGAACAAAACGTTGTTGACCTGTGTAATCCCTCGATCAGGCACGAGTTTTTATGTTATTCAAAAGCAATATTAATTTTATTCAAATCTACCACGCGGTTTTTAAGTTACAGTGATCACCAGTTCAAAAAACATAGTCTTGAGAAAAACGCATTTGAAGTTTTGCTATCTGCTCTCGAGTGCCCGAGCGCCTTTTGTTAATTGTGGAATAACTCGAAAAGTATTTGTCGGATTCGCTTCAAATTTTCACACAATATTTTTAAGATATTATACTTTACGACAATGCAAAAAAAATATAATTTTTTGAAAATTCTAACTACCCCTAACCCCTTAACTGTTTTTATACTGCGGCTGTCTAGTTCACAAGGGTCAAATAAGATTGACGTGCAATGTCATCTTCCGAAAGGGTGATTAATTTTGCGCTCTCTTATATACTATATCTATAATTGGCGCGCACATCCTTTGATAAGTCTATGAACGAGCTCCTTCTCCTCCCATTTGTGACGCGAGTCTTGATGATATTTTACAAAGGGAGGGACTTACAGTTTTCTAACGCATTCAAACGACTGATGGGTTTCTACGAGCTTCTTTCTCATGGCAGAAATACTCGTATACTAAGAAGTTTGCCTTGGTCCGACACGCCAATTGCTCGTTTAGTTTTTCGCAATCTTAATCAAAATAGGGGCTTGTTCATATTTTTTAATACCTTCTAAATCTTGTGTGCACAGATCGCTGTTAAAATGAGCTCTTGGAAGAATAATCAAGAGATCGAAATATTTCGGGAATATCTGCGCATACCAAGTGTGCATCCGGACGTTGACTATGGTATGCATAATTTAAATTATGTTATTGGCAGACGCTATGAAGATTGTCCATAACCGCACTGTATCCTTTCTTACATAACAACAAAGTAATGTTACGGGTAGCATTTTTTCGGGTTTTGTACAAATATTAAATATAAAATCATATTTTTAAAGCCATAAAGCTCTTCAAGTAAATAAATAAATATGTATGCACATATAAACATTGAAACTAATTGGTTTAAAATTTAAAAAGAAAATTCTCTGCATCCGAGCTGCAGTGGTAGTGGAGTAAAAAGTTTGGTTCAATCTTCTTCGCTGCCTATTCAATTATTTTTATTCACCAATAAAATATTCACATTCCTCTTACTGCAAAACCATTTGTAGCGCCTTGCGTGGAGTTTCTGAAGAAGCAGGCAATCGATTTGGGATTGCCTATTGAGGTTTATCATGCCAGCGGCCCAACCAAACCGGTTGTTGTCATAACATGGGTGGGGCAACGCCCAGAATTGCCAACAATTGTTTTGAATTCCCACATGGATGTGGTGCCCGTATACCCCGAAAAGTGGACGCATCCACCCTTCTCTGCTGACATCGACGAGGAAGGTCGGATCTTTGCGCGGGGTTCACAGGACATGAAATGCGTGGGCATGCAGTACTTGGCAGCGATACGTGCCCTCCGCAAGAACGGTGTCACCTTGAAACGTACTATTCATGTGATTTTCGTGCCAGGTAAGTAAATATGGAATTGTAAACCAGACGCAGCAGTTGGAGCGTGTGCATTAACGCGTTAAACTAATCTCATTACGTGATTTTATGATGCTCATCTCCATATTTATGAGTCTTGTTTACTTTTCTAATGTGTTATTTAAGCATTTAAGAATGCTATCTACGCAGATTAAATCTATTCAAATGTTTGCAGATGAGGAAATCGGTGGCACAAAAGGAATGCGAGTTTTTGTTAAGTCTAATGAGTTTAAAAAACTAAATGTCGGCTTTTCCCTTGATGAAGGTGTTGCATCTGTAAATGAAACCTTCCTGGTTTATTATGCGGAACGAAGCATTTGGCGTATGCATTGAACTTATAATTTTTTTTATTGGCCATTTCTCAGATCTTTAATTTTACTGCAGATGTCAACTTTATTATTAGTGGAACTGCTGGGCATGGTTCATTGCTGCACAAAAATACAGCAGGTCAAAAGTTTCACTATATACTGAATAAGTTAATGGAATTTAGAAAACAAGAAGAGGATCGTTTGGAAAATGATAGCTCTTTGACGATTGGTGATGTTACAACAATCAACTTAACCATGGTTAAAGGCGGTGTGCAAAGTAATGTGGTGCCACCCACAATGGAAGCAGTTTTCGACATGCGTTTGGCGTTAAATGTAGATCACGACGCTTACGAGAAACAGGTGTGTAACAACCGAGGAGGGTGATTAAATGACGAGCTTATATGATTCAACAAAGAACAGAAAAAAATGTTTGTTATTGCTGTATTCATCGTTTAATTTCCATTAACTTTCACAATACAGTTAAAGCAGTGGTGTACGGAAGCTGGTGGTGGCATTGAAATTGTATTTGAGCAGCAGCAGCCCAAGGTGGAAGCCACAAAAATTGATGATTCCAATCCCTTTTGGTTGGCTTTCAAACAAGCAACCACGGAACTGTAATTACTAATTTCACTTCTACAAATGCCCAAACTATTTCTATTAAATTTTTCTCTTTTTTTTATTAAATCTTACTTTTACTTTAGTGGCCTCAAAATCCAAACACTCGTATTTCCTGGTGGCACCGATAGCCGTTATATACGCCACATTGGCATTCCTGCCATTGGCTTTTCACCCATGAATCATACGCCAGTGTTGCTGCATGATCACGATGAATTTTTGCAAGCCGATGTCTACTTGAGAGGAATTGAATACTATAAGAAAATTATACCAGCCGTTACAAATGTTTAGCAGATTTTTATTCTGTATAAAATTATGTTATTTAAGGATTTTATGTACTTTTATGTGATGAATGATTGTAAATGAAATAAAAAAGGGATAATGATTGCTTACTATTACGGTGCCTGGCAAACGTCATCGAACTTTTTCATTTACTTTATGAGTGTTGCGGCAATTTGAGCTTTATTCGTAATATTCTGTGCAAATTAATGTTTTAAGTGTTTAAAGATTAGTGTGAATGTAAAAATTACAAAAGAAAACCGTAATTTTATCGATCAACGCGAGTTTTGTAGCATTCACCTCTTCTTCAGTTAGTATATATATATATAATTGGCGCGTACATCCTTTTTGGGTGCTTGGCCGAGCTCCTCCTCCTATTTGTGGTGTGCGTCTTGATGTTGTTCCACAAATGGAGGGACCTACAGTTTCAAGCAGACTCCGAACGGAGCTTTTTCATGGCAGAAATACACTCGGAGGTTTGCCATTGCTTGCCGAGGGGCGACCGCTATTCGAAAAATGTTTTTCTTAATTTTGGTGTTTCACCCAGATTCAAACCTACGTTCTTTCTGTGAATTCCGAATGGTAGTCACGCACCAACCCATTCGGCTACGGCCGCCGCTCTTCTTCAGTTATTACTAACCTTAAAAAGACATCTGTTAAAATTCATGATATTCAACTCATTAGTTCGTGAGTTGTTGTGCTAGAAGTGATGCCACTTTTGTTGTTTTCAAAACAATGCATCCTAAAGAACTTCGTGTTCTAAGTTTACACTGATGGCAAAAAATACCGTTCAAGCGAAACAATGACTTGAAAAGTGTTAAGGGGACTCCGCTTTATCAGAAACAACAATAAAACGAGGGTTTGCTGATTTGAAACGTGGTCGTAGAGACACCGATGATGCACAACACAGTGCACGTCCAAATGAGGCGGTAACACCAGAAGATATCAGAAAAATGCACAAAATCGTTTTGAATGATTGAAAAGTGGAGTTGCGTGACTTAACTTACATCGTAAAGATATCAAAAGAACGTATTGGCTTTATACATTTTGTCAAAAAAGTACCGGGAATTGTTCCATAAAACGCAAAATAATAGTTTAATTATAAAAATTTAGGCTCCATCAAAATAGGCTCCATTCGAAACAATACACTTAGGCCAACGATTAGTCGAGTCATCATCAAAGCACCTTTTAAACACGTTTGAAGAGATCTTCTTCAGCTCCTTCAGCGAATTCCCCAAAATGGCCTCTATCGACTCAAAGCGGCGTCCGCGAAGAGGCAATTTAAGTTTTGGGAAAAGGAAAAAGACACAGGGGGCTAAATCTGGTGAATACGGTGGTTGTTCGATGATAGTTGTCGAGATTTTGGTTAAAAAAGTGTTCACAATATGATCCTTGTGAAACGGTGCGTTATCATGGTGCAAGACCCATCAGTTTTCTTTCCACAAATTGGGCCGTTTCCTACACACATTCTCTCTCAAACGTCGCGTAACTTTCAAATAATATTCTTTATTTACCATAGAACTATTTGGAACGAATTCCGAGTGCACGCCACCATGATAATCTAAGAAAACGAATAGCATGACTTCCACTTTTGACCGACTTTGACGTGTGTTTTTGGGTTTCGGCTCATGTAGACAGCGCCATTCAGCCGCCTGTTGTTCGGTTTGCATGTCAAACTCACATATCTACGTCTCGTCACCTGTCATGATGCGCTGAATAAACGTTGTGTTCGAATTCACTTGCTCAAGCATGTCTTCAGGCACCTTCTTCCGATGAATTTTGTGAAAAAAATTAAACTCTCTTGGAACGAGTCGAGCAGCCACGCGTCTTATGCCCAATTGATGGTGTGAAATGTTTCGAAGGTCGCGAACTACCACCATTAAACTTAACACGTTGAGTGCCATGTGACTCCAGGTTGGTCTCACAGTGCGAAGAGACTTTCAGGCCTCGTGGTGACACTTGGTCTCACGGTATAATGTGTGAGATTTCGGTTCGTGCAGATGCAGCTGCTTCATAGAGGCTATTAGTAGTAATGTATTCACGCCATACTAGAGCCATTGCATTGTTTATGCTGCTTGGCCTATGGGTATGAGACCAATGTGGCATCATATGGCCTATTCAAAAAGTGATTAAAATTAACGGATTTTTTTACTCGTCTAGGTTTTATTTATATTTGTAGGGAGAAATAATAGCTTTTGGATACAGTTTTTGATTAAAATAAACTTATTAGTTACAGTCAAATTCATATACCTAAATATTTTTACATCAATTCATTAAGAAAAAAAGTAAAAAAATAAACTCACTTCAAGTACATTAACATTTTTACATCAATTTATTGAATTTTGTGTTATTTTATGGCAGTCAAAGAAACATTGAAGACAATAGTATTTTTCACATGCTACGCATTTCAATGTGGTTTGCGGTGTTTTCCTGGTAGCCTGTTCTCTACCCGACTCTTCAGCTATTCTTTTCTAGCATATTATACACCGACGGCGCTTTGATCGACCGAGATCTTCCAATCTATGAGCTTTTGGTTCTGGTACGTCCAATTCATGATTCTTTTCGAATAAATTGTCAACAATTTTTTCCTTGAATTCCGTTATTGATAGTTTTTCATTGGTTACTTCTTTATAAGCCACAAAAGCATTCCCTAAAGCCGTTCCTGTTATTAGTTCTATGGCAAGTTTCCTATACCATTTCAAAGAACGGCGAAGACAGGTATTGTAAGATTTCATTTGGTCAGATATATATATGTAGGATTTGTATTTGTTATATTCAACTACATTTTTTGGTTTTAATACTTCTCGTTGGCTTTGTTTTACTTTTATCATTTCTTCCCCATACTTCGTACTTTAGACAAGAACGTCTCTTTTGTCTTTCCACTTTTGACCCACAATACCTTCCTTACATTCCATGGATATACATTCTCCTATCTTCAGTGTTCTTTGAATTACTTCTCTTGGATTAAATTTTCGGTTTGATCGCAGAGTACCAATCAAATGCGTTTTACGTTGCTGTAAAGTATTTGCCAAGCTAACAGACGTATAATAGTTATCTGTAGAAAGTGTACGACCCTGATCAAGTAGTTTTTCCATAAGGTCCATGACAACTTTAGATGGTACACTCATGTTTTCATCCTTCGATTTTCCACAGTATACCTTGAAATCATAGGTATACCCGTATTCCAAGCACAGCTTGAATAGTTTAATTCCAAGCTTGTGTCTTTTATTTGCAATATACTGGCGGAACTTTAGTCTTCCGCGAAAGGGTACAAGTGTTTCATCGATACAGACATATTCAGATGGAATAATATGTTGCTGAAATGATTCCCGTAGTTTATCTATTAATGGTGAAAGCTTATGTAACCTATTTTCTGTCAGATCCTCATTATTGTTGAAATGCAGCATTTTCAGCAATAATTGAAAACGATTTCTTGGCATTATGCTGGGCAAGCAATTCTGATAAATCGACGCCAATATGATTGCAATGAAGGATATGGGCACAACCCCATCCAGATGATTATACCGATAAGTTTTTCAATTTCATTACGATTAGTTGGTGTCCATTTTTGAATACGGGAATTCGGCAAAGAGTCTTTCTGGGTGCATTGAGAAGCATAGCGATTTGTTTCCAGTACCTAAACACAAACAATTTTAGATATTGAATATATCTACCTGCTTCCAATGGCGACAACTTACAATTAGGTCCAATATATCGTTATTTACAAACAATTTGAAGAAGTCCACTGGCTTTTTATTGTACATATCGTATAGCTTACTTTGAAAGCCAGAAGACTCTTCGGTGAAAGAAAAAGTTTTAAATTTGTTTCCATCTGCAGGATACCAGTGAAAGGTACTCCTTTCGTTTGTGTGAGATCTGTTTGCTATATTTTCAGATAAATTTACTTCTTCATTTTCTTCTTCGGAATCGGAAAATTGCAAATTTTCAATAACACTCGAAAAAGTTTGATCAATAGCGTCCATTTCGCGTCTTGAAGTTGATGGTTCATCCTCAGGATTTACTTCTGCTCTTTTTTTACGAGGAGGTGGTTCGCTATATTCACTACAGTCGGAATCACTTGAGCTTGGTTGATATTCATCCGATGTATCATTATTAGCAAACGGATCACTCCTCTCATTTTCCTCATCGGACATAAGTTCTTGCCATAGCGCAAGTGCATGCTATTTATCGAATATTACATATATTTTAAGAAAAATCGGATATTCAGAATTGTTGAACAATATTCTATTGTATTATGTAAAAAAAAAATCGTGGCCGGACGAACCCCATTTTTTTTGTTGTATGGTGGCACTCAACGTGTTATAAATTGAACTTCGAATGGCTCCCACATCCACCGTATTCGCCAGATTTGACTGCTAGCGACTACTGGCTGTTCACAGACCTAAAAAATGCTGAAACTGAGGCTTATTTTGAGGTAAAAGATAAATCGTTGCACAAAAGTGGTATTGAAATGTTAGAGTGGCGCTGAAATGATTGCGTTCTTCTTGATGCAAACTAAGTTGATGAATAAAGCTAATTTTGAACAAAAAAACGTGTTTTCTTTGTTACGCCCAGGACTTTTCAGTTCATTTGTTATATCATCTTTGAAAGATTCTCTTTGAGCGCACCGCAGAAAAAATTCAAGATCTTTCACATTCCATGCGTTATCAAATATTAAACAAAAAAATATTTAAATGAGTTCACAATCATAAAACGGCTTATCTATTTGTAAGTGCAGGCATATAACTGTCGCTTGGAAATTCCATATGCTGAAAATAGTATTTACCTTCATAAGAAAAAGTGGAATAATTAAAAAAAAGCACGCCAATAAAAACCGAGTTATAAATAATAAATCTAAATTCGGAGAAAATTCGTTTATTTTGCGTGTCATAAAATGTATAAAATATTGTTTTTAAAATAATGTCAAAGAAAATGGCGACGGAGTCTTTTTTCAATTTTTAATTTACGGTTAAAACGATTTTTTGTATTAGTAATACGTACATTAGGGCGGGTCGATTTAAAAATCGCTCATTGCTCTGTGAAAATTGTATTCTAGGGATCAAAATAAGAAACTTGCCGAAGGAACCATACCTCTAAAACGAATTCTGATGTCCCCCAATTTGAGGCAATCACCCTGCAGCCCCTTCTCACCACCTCCTTCTGAGAAATGGCGAGAGAACACTGCCTTGGGGAGTGCCCCTACTCACCTACCGGCCACGAATAAAGTTGAAATCAATGCATAAAAATTAAGAGTTTCATATGGAATTTTAATGAGAGAGATGGTATTTATTCAATAATTTTTGGTCGAACTTTTCGCTCAAAATAGTTTAATGCCGTCGTAGGGATGAGTTTTTTGACTCGTTTTCTTACAGCCCTTAGTTTGGCATATCACTATTCTGGGAAAGGTAAAGTTTTTTCTCGTTTTAAAACGAAACAGAGGTCTGCGTCACTGTATCCAAAAGAACGATCGGAATAATGAAAAAATGCCTGTATTCTGCACTCCTTCGCATCGAATAAATATTGTTAACGAATTCACTGTCAAAACTGACAAAAAATCAGCCGTTGTATTCAGCGGATCCTGAATATGCTTCTTCTTTATTTTTCCAAAACTGAAATCACGAATATGACACTGGAGTACCAGTTTTGAGTCACCCATAATGAAAAAAATATTAATTGAGTTATCTCTTCCTTTTAAAGAGTGAAAGAAGAAATATACTTGCATTTTATGTTGATAATCTGCGGTTTTTTGCATTATTCTCGCCTTATCAGTTGAGTGTGAAAAGGGGCTCGTACTCGAACATAAGTATGCTAACTATGTACGTATGCATGTGTAGACACGTATATAGTATACTTATATGTATGTAGTATCGAATCGCCTCAAAGTGCTTAAATAAAAGAACTATTCAGTTTAACCGCTCAGTATTCAAAGTTCCCTCAATTAGATAGCTAAAAAGTTAACGTCTGTTTCAACTGTGCGCGTGGGGAAAGTACGGCCAACTTAGTTGCAATTCTTACAAGTGCACTTGTGTAACTTACATTATAAAGATAATATAAATTTAAAAAGCAGATAAGAATCAAACCACGTAAGAGAAGAATTTTCGCAATGGTTTTGCACAGAAACTCTCTGTCTATAGTGAATGATCCACAAAAACAAAAAAAAAAAACATTTGATAATTTGTTTACTGTTATATTGGCTGATAGCAGTGTAGAAATAATCAATTCTTGATTGTAAAATTGTTAAATAATTGGTGGTGCTTTAATCTTACTCATTGTATCAAGAGTTTTACTGAAGCCACCAATACTTTTTAAGTGGCACATTTCGTGCGCATACTGCTGTGATCAAATAGGAAGGTGAAACTGCCAACCGAAAAATATACTGTATGACATGTATTTGAGTCGAATCTTAAATTGAAGAGTCCCTTTCAAATTGATCGCATACTAACTAATAAATATGTATATGTGTCTTAATTTACTGAGAAATATTATTGTAGACTGCTGTCAAAATGAGCACCTGGAAGGATAATGAAGAGATCGAAATATTTCGTGAATACCTGCGTATAGCCAGTGTACAACCGGACATTGACTATGGTAAGCATGACTAAAACATTCATACAAGGTGAAGTCTAAAATAAACAAGACTAAGCTAAAATAGAAACGACGGGGTCTTTGTTCTGATAACTTCGAGTTTATTTATTCAAAATAATCCCCTCTGGCCTCGATATACTGTTTTGCGCGATCTAAAAGCTTTTCGAAACAGTGCTTCAGGTTATTGACCGGAATGCCCTTCAGGATGTCGGTACAAGCCTTTTGAATGGCCTCTACGAACGTAAAACGTTTTTCCATTTCATGGTCAAATGCAATTTTCCGCGTAGGTAGAAGTCACAGGGAGCCATATTATTCTAATATGGTGAGTGATTGATGGTTAAAAAGCGATTTCTAGTCAAAAAATCAGTCACAAGAGTGGATCGATAGATGGTGCATTATCATGCAATAAGCGCCAACTTCCTTCTTCGCGGTATTCAGGACGACAACAACGCTTCAAAACGCCAAGATAGAAAATTGCATTGACCGTTTGGCCCGTTGGCATGAACTCTTTGTGGACAATTCCCTTGGAATCGTAAAAAAAAATACCAGTCTAACGGTTAGACGCGATAGAAGTGAAACCTTCCGTAGACAAACTGAGAGAGAATGAGACGAAAGCAGCATTAGGAGCGGGATAATTATAGGTTCATTATAATATTGCTATAAAGTTCATATTTCATTTTCTTCATTTTATTGTTATTCATCCTCAATGTTTTCAATTTCAACAAATGATACGAGTGGCTTATGATAGCTAAAATATGATACAAATGCTTTGGTTTCGATGTTGTCAACATATCTTTGAAATACCGCGTCAATTGTTGTTTTTGATCGTGTTGTCGATTCAGTGCGATTGTTACACATTTTTAAATTGAATGTTGTATTGAGAAAGTCAATTAAAGGAACCGCTGTGTCCAATGCAAAATTTACGTTAAAATCTCCACTTAAAATCATTGGAACTTTATCACAATCTTATCATAATCTTTCAATTTGCCATGAACTATCGAGAGGCAAACACTTTTTCTACCATTCACTAACTAACTGTATTTCTTGCTCGAAGTGTGTTTCGTTTCTACGTCCTTCCAATAATGTAACAACTGAAAAATACTTTGATCCTTAAGTTGATGATAAAATAGGTATAGGAATGTTATCGTCAAATGAGTCCTCAATTCGGAGCTTTTCATAACTGAATATGAAAACAAATATACTTTTAGCACCCATCGTGGAGTTCCTGAAAAAACAAGCCACAAATTTGGGATTACCTATTGAGGTTTATCACCCCGGCAGTCCCAGTAAACCAGTTATTGTTATAACATGGGTGGGACAACAACCAGAATTGCCAACAATTGTTTTGAACTCTCATATGGATGTCGTACCAGTGTATCCCGAAAAATGGGCGCACCCACCCTTTGCCGCTGAAATTGATAAGGAAGGTCGGATTTTTGCACGAGGTGCACAGGATATGAAATGTGTGGCCACGCAGTATTTGGCAGCGATACGTGCCCTACGAAAGAGCGGTGTCACCTTGAAACGCACCATCCATGTGATATTTGTACCAGGTTTGTAAAATGCAAACAAGTTTAGGAGTTCAAATTTTGATTCTTCTCTAATTGCAGACGAGGAAATTAGTGGCGAAATGGGAATGAAGGCCTTGGTCAAATCACCAGAATTTAAAAAACTAAATGTGGGATTTTGTCTGGACGAAGGCATTGCATCTGTAAATGAAACTTTTTCACTTTTCTATGCCGAGAGAAGCCTTTGGCGTGAGTTATATAATTTTGGTTTAACTGGAGGCAGATGCTAAAAAGAAAAGAAAAAACCAAGTTAGAAGATGTAGTATTTTTAACTTGAGTGCACGAAGCGCATCTACTAAAGTATTATTTTAATTTGATTTATTATATTGCATTTCTTTATATTTCAGATGTCCACTTTATCATTAGTGGCACTGCTGGACATGGTTCATTGCTGCTCAAAAATACGGCAGGTCAAAAGTTTCACTATATACTGAATAAGTTGATGGAATTTAGAAAACAAGAAGAGGATCGTTTGGAAAGTGATAGTGATTTGATGCTTGGTGATGTCACAACTATCAACTTAACCATTGTTAAAGGCGGTGTGCAAAGTAACGTGGTGCCACCTACATTGGAAGCTGTTTTCGACATGCGTTTGGCGTTAAATGTAGATCACGACGATTTCGACAGACAGGTGTGTACTTAACTATGGTTAGGCTAGGTTAGGTTGTCCCCTATGGGACACACTCAGACTCATAGCCCATTGTGAATTGGAATTAATTATGTGTTAATATTGTGATTTTTCCCAGATTTAATATTTTCATGCAATTCCATCACCTGGAATTGCAGTTTAGTTTTTTCGATTCCTCAAAGAAATTGTAAAAGTAATTGAGGAGCTGAAAGTTCAATCACGAATGTTTGTCGTTTCCATAAATTAAGGTAGAAACCCTACATTGGGCATTTTTTAGCTTCGCCTACTGATCCTCTGTTCGAATTTCTAATTGGATCAAACCATTGAAGTTTTACTTCAGAATGCCACAATTGCACACTGATTTGCGCAGATAAGGTAAAATATTTCTCAAATGATTGATGTTGCTTCAGGTGTTATTAACAATACAATTAATTTTAGTTCAGATCGTCTCCAGAGTCAGAACTAGGATCCCATTTTCCCCTTGCAAATATCTGCTGCGTCAGCAAAAGGCTTTATAGCAGCAGCAAATGCTCTAAGTTACAAGAAATTGAAGAAAGCGATTTCAATTCATAAGTCAATAAAAAATTTAATACATTTTTTTCGATTAGTTTGAGGAATCGAATGGAACTGAAGGTAAAAAGATATTTTTCAATTGCATTCAAGGGAGTTAAAAAAAATGTATTGAATGTTCAATTCCTTTCAAAGTATATATATATATATATTATTCATTTCTTTTTAACCAAATAATTTCATATTGGCGAAACTTTGCAACTTCGCGATCGGCTTTAAATTTAACAATTAATTCACAAAATAAAATCTTGGATTAGGTGAAGTAATTCTTGTTTTAATATTAGACTTGGCAATTTCCGCTAATAACTTCTATTTGTACCATTTTTTACATTCATGTATTAATTAAAATTTATTTTTTAAACCGTTCGCAGTTTGTTTCTGCTACCATTTTTACCAAAAAGGATTTAAGTTGTTCCACTTTATTCACCTTCTTAAATACAACCTTTTGTAAGGGAGTGTTAAAAATCGAATGTCAATAGTGAGCAAATCTTTAATAATTGAATCATGCGTAACGAGTAAAGCCCTGGAAAACGTAGCTGGCTTTAGAAGAAATATTTTTGAAGGCGATACAAAACTTTTAAAAAAATTAACCCAGTCTTTTATTGAAAAATTTCTTATATTTGTAACACAAGTTGCACCTACATATGCACATATTTACATATGTATCGTTTGCCGATTTTTCACCACTAAAGCAAAAGTATGTGCTTAAGCCCTCAACTGACTGTTATCAAAGGTTACCAGGCGCGTGTCTCTTACATAACTACCCACCTTTTTGTCTCACACGTATTTTGATTTCATATCTGTCATCTTATTTAGACCCAAAGAGTATAAGTGGAATGTTCTTTGTTGATACCGGATTAAATTCAACTTCGTTACATTAAAGGCTAGACAAACACTGTACATTGGTTTATTTGCATATATAGTCTTTAGATTACAGACTGCGTTAAGCTAATGCACAATACAATAGTTACTAAGAAAAAACGATTTAAGAGGATTGACTAAGATGGCATACGGTCAGAAGAGTTGAAAAACAAATTTAAATCCGCACATGCCATTGAAATCGGAGCATTCACCCCATAACTGATTCTCGAGAGAAGCCAAATTTTTAAGGGTTCATACTGTCGAAGCTTCTTTCAGGAACATTAAATTGAATTTTACGCAGAAAGGAAGAACAATAAATAGTTCCAGTAATGATACTAATAATAAATGAATTTATAGAATAGGTCTTCTATTATCAAGAGTTTTTAAGTCAATCAATAAACATGGAGATCGATGGTAAAGGTTCTGAAAAGATCACAGATCGGAGCGCAAATCGTAGAAAAACTTTCTGAACTCTCTCAACCTGCTTTGAGAAACCTATTTGGTACGGTCTCCAGATGAAAGCGGCATACTCTAATCTCGATCTAACAAAAGCATAATACAATATTTTGAGAGGACATGGGTTAAGAAATGCAGAACAATGTCGACGTATGAATGCTAGCTTCGAATATGCCGTGGCTAGTGAAATTCAACTAAGAATCAAAAATAACGCCCAATTATTTAATTTCTTTAATGGATTGCAAGGGGGAGCCAGCAATGCTATACGAAGTATGCAAAGTATTGGTCGATTTAGCAAATTATACGTAGAAGCATTTGTTTATGTTTAGAGAGAAACGATTTAAATACATACAGTGTCTACATTTTAGACAAAATCGTGGAGTGAATACCCATCGACGCAAGCTTCGACAAGAGTATGCGGTGGGATACGCTTTAAAGAAGTCAGTGTAAATTGAATCAACTGGGGATATGTTTTGCAGAGCAGAAATGCAGTAATCACTGAAAATAGACAAATTGGTGACTGTGAAGCGGCTGGTGGAAAGTAGGACTTTGACAGCAAAATATTATATAACTTTTCATTCACAGTCAAAAAGTTTTGAGATAGACGATAGCTTCGAAATCGGTATGTAATTGCTAACATCGTTTTTATTGACACTCTTAAATATGGGGGTAACGAATGTCAATTTCAAGCCATCAACAAAGATACCAGAGGACAACGATTTATTAAAATCATTTTAGGAGGCTCTGTAAGACACACACAGTTCTTCAGCAATATAGCCGATAGGCCATCGCAGCCAGTCTACTTAGATGTGGGCTTGAGCTTCCTAATGCCATTGACGACATCAGTAACAGAAAAGCACAATGATCCAAAATTAAGCGCGGAATAACTCATAGAAAGCAAACTAGAGTTCAAGTACAAGTCGAGTCCAAAATTAGACCAAAAAAAGTTAGCAAATAAATTGGCAGAATCTATGGCGGAATTTGCACACCTTATATTGGCACCGTCACACATTCTTTGGCACCGTCGAACAAGACTTTTTAATTTGATTTTTTTAAATTCAAAATATAAATTCTGTAGAAGAACTGCTTCAAACAGTTTAAATCAATTAAATGGCACGGAAAATTTGAATAATGCTCTGGGTCACCAGTCCTTTTATACAGTTTGCAAAAATTGTTTTTCAGATTCTTTAGATGCCTTAGCCATTTGATATGCCAAGATGCCGTGAGCTTTCTTATAATAAATAGGAATGTGCTTCAAATACAACTGATGCTTTCCATTTAAATTCAACCGGGCTATTCGGGTCATGTTCTTCGATTTCGATGTAACTTAAATGTGTTGCTCTCTGGTCAAAATAATGAGACACGTATTTTTTTGTTCGCCCGAAAAAAATTTTTTTCAAGAGTTATCGGCAGTTTTGTTTTTCGGCTCAAACTCGATTTTTTTAAGTATATAAGAAAAAAAATTTTTTAAATGCCCATAACTTAGTCAAAAATGAACCGATTTTAATAATTCTGGGTTCAAAATGATCGTAATTACTTACACGAGCGACTTCATGTAGAAACAATTGCAAAAAAGTAGTTGAACAATTTTTATTTAGCAAAAAAAAAAATTCAATATTTCAAAAAGTGTATTTTTTTTTTTATAACTTTTTCCAAATCACAAGGACATCTCAAACTTTATTTGTGCTGAATGCCTAGTAGCTAAAATGAGTTGTTTTTGAGAAATGAATTTTTGAGTAAAAACCCTGTTTCGCACTTTTTGTTTTTTGCAATATAAAACATTTTCAACTACTTTTTTGCAATTGTTTCTGCATCATCAGCCGATAACTCTTGAAAAACATTTTTTTCGGGCGAACAAAAAAATACGTGTCTCATTATTTTGACCAGAGAGCAACACATTTAAGTTACATCGAAATCGAAGAATATGACCCGAATAGCCCGGTTGAATTGAAATGGAAAGCATCAACTCAAAAACCTTAATTTTAAAGTATTGAAAACAAAAGGCAGCATCACCGTCATTCAAAGCATCACCCCAAGCAATACTTAATAGAATTTCGTTAATAACTGGAAAATCACATGAGTTATAGTTGGGCAATACTTTCAGCTAGTCAAATATCAAATGTCAGTCAATGATTTTGCAATAAACAATTTGCTATTTTCTTTGTTTCTTGATTTTTAATAAAGCTAAGGACGTGGTGCACAGAAGCTGGTGGTGAAATCGAAATTCAGTATGAACCAAGAGAGCCAAAAGTGGAGGCAACAAAGTGCGATAATTCCAATCCTTTCTGGATAGCCTTTGACAAGGCTACATCCGATTTGTATGTTATAATTTCTTTCTTTCATTCTATGTTTGTTTTAATCATTCAAATTAATCAAAATTTAGGAGGCTTAAAATCCAGCCACTTGTTCTTCCCGCCGGTAGTGATAGCGCTTACATTCGTGAAATTGGCATTCCAGCGCTTGGCTTTTCTCCCATAAATAATACACCGGTATTACTCCATGATCACGATGAATTCTTACAAGCCGACGTCTATTTAAAAGGAATTGAAATTTATAATAAAATTATATCGGCTATTGCAAACGCATAAATCATTAAATAAAAGTTTAATTAAATTAAAATAATAGTTGCAAATTTTAATACCTGAGGGCATAATTTTTATCATAATAAACGCATAGAGGGGGAAATGTAATCAAAAACTTGTTTGGCATTCGTTTGATATTTTTCACCTTTATGGTACTCGAATTACATGAATTCGCTTTTATAGTACACGGTTTTTAAATCACAACAAAAAATTTGTTTTGGTTTTATTCTGGTAGGTGTGTGCGTTATGCCATTTACCAGTATCATATTGATGAATGTACTCTTTGAAAAGCTCGTTCAAAGTTACCAAACGCACCCTTTTCCAAACGTCAACCGCAAATATTAAGATTGTAGAATTTTACGTGAGGAAGAAGAAGAAAATCTTCAAAGTCATTTGTTCCCATAATTATGAAAGTCATCTTAGTAAAAATTTCAAAAAAATTAGTATCACTTATTTCACATTCACATTATCTTAAACTATATGTATTTAATGTGATTTTCACGATATAATCAAAAATGAACCTATAGGTAGTGGATGTTTTTTCAACGGTATACGGAATTCATTTAGTGTTAATTATGAAAGTGGTCTAAGTCAAAAATTTGAAGAGATTACATATAATTTAAATTTACTGAGTGGAAAAATCCAAGTACGCAATAATGAGAAAGAGAAATTACATCTTAAAGAAAGTCATGATGTATCATACATTTACAAAATAACGAAAGAGCAAGGAACTGGCTTGCAGAGGACTAGAAAAACGCCAAAGAAAATTCCAGCGAATACTATGGATTCTCATTTAATTTACAAAAAGCACTTCCGCACCCTAAACTGTCTGTTTCGTTAGCCCATAATATAAGCGAAATATGCATGTTTATAACTTTTTTTTTTTTTTTTTACATCCCAATTTTTATTACATCTGTCCATGGACACCTAGTAACTTTTATAACTTGGGTGGGAGAGTAATTGTTGCTTGAAAACAGCATTTAAATAACATATTTCAATGAATAGTTACATAGCTTACATTTAATATATTAGCAACAGTAATTAAGGTTGTCAAAAAAGTCTTGCGGTATTTCCGCATCCACCGTATAGTCCGGATCTCGCACCAAGTGATTACCACCTATTTCTGTCCATGGCGAACGAGCTTGGTAGTCGGAAGTTGTCCACAAGAGAGTCCTGTGAAAATTGGCTCTCCGAGTTTTTTGACAATAGGGAAGCGAGCTTCTATAAGAGGGGCATTATGAAGTTGGCATCTCGTTGGGAACTCGTCATCGAACAAAACGGCGCATATTTGACTTAAATCGCATTATTATAACCAATTTTATGAACAATTGAAAATTCAATAAAAATGCCGCAAGACTTTTTTGACAGCCTACCGCTGCTACCGCGGGCTGTGTCCCGTCAGCACGCCTATCGTGGTTGTACAATCCCTTCATGTTAGTGATAGTATAAATCGAATACGATTGTGATCTTCGCATTCCTGCAAGTGTTCAGAGCCTCCTATCTTATTCTGAATTTTCTGATCAGGTTTACGTCTAATCCGTTGCATAATATTCGTATTGACTTTGGTATTTCGTTGACCCCGTTTTTCGCTATATCTACTATCTCGTCCCCTTCGATGCCCTTATGAATTGGAACCCAATAGAAATGTAGCTTACAATTCATTTAAACTCAACTTAAATATTATTAGCGAAGTTAAGTATGTATCTTGTTTTTTCTAATAGCGGTCGCCCCTCGGCAGGCGATGGCAAACCTCCGAGTGTATTTCTGCCATGAAAAAGCTCCGCATAAGAAATATTGCCGTTCTGAGTCGGCTTGAAACTGTAGGTCCCTCCATTTGTGGAACAACATCAAGAGGCACATCACAAATAGGAGCAGGAGCTCGACCAAACACCCAAAATGGGTGTATGCGCCAATTATATATATATATACCTTGTCCTGGATGCCAAGCTTAGCTGGAAACTTGGCCTAAGCAACAAGGCTCTCTTGATCTGCAAACGTTTAGCAGAAAAACCTTGGGTCTGTAGCCCAAGAATTCTCAGATGGATGTACATCACGATAATAAAACCAATGGTGACATATGGAACGGTTGCTTGGGCATATTATTAAGATCGGATAACAACCACGTCCACTTTTTATTTTTGAAGACTAAATTTCTAATTACTCATTGCCTATTAAAAACCAGACAAAGTTAAATTTTACTGAAGTGCGCGGGTGTGAAAAGTTCCGTCCGTACCCAATTTAGCCTTTCTTACTTGTTTCTTTAAGATGTTGCGAGTTTTGATATCTACCGCAAGCAACTTTCTTTCGAGCGGACTCTGGAGATTCACTGTCACTCGCTCAATTTTCAATATTTCGCAATGAAAAACTTGGAGAAATTGTTCCAATGTTGCATTATTATACTAGAAATTTACTAAATATCTGCATTGGTAAAACCAAAAAATTCTTGAAAACATAACTTTACTCACCGAATCAACCTTACCCTCCTTAAATCGGTGGGATTACACTGTTAGAGTCTATTAGAACAACCTCAGTGAAGGTAGCAAGTCCCCTGAGAAATGCTACCGAAACTCATCTGTTGTAATAAGCCACTACTCGATTAAAGGTTCTTACTGATATTTCTAATTAACCTCGCAAGGTACTTTAGCGAGATACCATTCAAGTCGTGCGTTTCCAGATAGGGTGCTCTAAAGAGGTAATACCCGGGGCTGGTGAGAGCTGCACAGTGATGCATTATTTGTTATGCTGCTTCCTGCTATTCGTCACAGAGCATACAATGATATAATAGGCCTAAATATGCGAGTAAAACGATTCCGATCATCAAAGCGATCAATATTTAAAAAAAATTGTAAATGTTTAAATCTATTCATCTCCACATTCCAAATGTTTTTATACATGTCTGTATGTGTATTTGTATGCGCACATAATTTTATTTCTTTCTCATAATAGGTATTTAAGGATAAAAGCTAATTAAGAAGTAATGATTTACAAAAATTTATATTATATTAGTAGTTATGCCAGAAGATGTTGTCCAATACCTCCAACGATGGTTATGCTCCTTTTTTGTACTATTCGATGCATCTACATATTTTAGCATCATCTAACGCCCTATATGCTTCTTCCAGTGCTTCATCAACAGCGCCACTTAATTCTAAATAGAAATTAATTTGCCTAATTGATTTTATTGCTAATAAAAGAGTCTTTCAAATGTCTCCCCTAGATGTTGTTTTAAAGCACGGCTCTTAACAATTAGATGTGAAAAATGGTATCATTTGAATGTTCACCATAAGCACGTCCACAGGTAATATAAGCCAAACAGTCGATTCATGAATTACTAGTCGTTGAGAATGTCGAGATATCGACTTTGAAGGTTGTTCAGCAACACCTTGCGCTACAGCAGTAATATTCTCAACAGAGCGTACAGTTTTTGATCTGTCAGTCCTTTTTTCTATTCTCGACAGAATCATTTTCTTGAAACTTTTTCATCAACCTTAAAATTGTCGACTCATTCGGATGATTATTTCCACAAAAAAGATCTTAAAGATCGACCATTCTAATAATGGGATTCAATAATTTCAACGCGTTGTTCTATCGTGTAAAATTGCACATCTGCCTATTTGTCAAATGTCAGAGATGATATAAAAAAAGTACTACCTAGAAATTATTCACTGCTGACATCTAAGAGCCACTTTTGAAAGACCCTTCATAAGGTAACATTCAACAAACCCATTTCGTCTGGAACTTTTTTCTTAGATGAACTTCCCTGACTAGGCTCACTTCCTTTACCAAGCACTAGTTGTTTTATCAAATTCACGGGAAACGGAAATATTATATTTTTGTTTTGATCACCAGAAATAAGACTTAAGGTTTGCAGATAACGTAACTAGATAAGCCAGGTTGTGATGAAAAATAAAAAAAAATGATTTACTAATAATCTGTGATTCTGTAAAAATATACCTGCAGCGCTACGGGATTGGAAGCCATAACATCAGATGCAGCCCTAAGGGCCTTGGAAGCGCTCAGTTCGCCTTCCGCGGAAACTACCTTTGCTTTCGCCTCTCGGATTGCTTCAGCTTCGGCAGCCATTGCTCGCTGCAAATTCAATGGTAGGCGGACATCCTTGCTGAAATTCAAAGATTATTTTATATAATATGAACAAGGAATACAGCTCTGTTCTATTATTTTTCCCTCATCTTAAAAAGGCTAAGCTCTCGACAGTGACTAGGAACTTTGCAATCACAAACCATGGAAGGCGCAATTCTTCTCAGTTCACAGACTTGCTTCCCACATTTTAATCTTAACCCCGATCTAGAGATGATACGTTAGATAGTGATAGTTCTGACGAATATTACTTTGAATCCGATAAGACGGAAGATGACGACATTACTTCGTCAAGTGGAAGTGAAATCCGTGCAATGAAGAATCCACTCAGGCATTACAACATTAGCAGTGATAGCAGTTGGTTTATAACTTTTTTTTTTTTATTTTATAAAAAAAAATTCTTGTGTTACCATAAATAAAGCCTTAGTTTTTATAACGTTCAACGTATTTATTTTCTTTACTGTGCACTCCTATACCCCTCGCCCTCATCGACGCTCGCCCGTCGAGCTGCTCCGTCATCATATCACTGCATGAGGGATTTATTAAAAATGTTCACATTCCATTTTGTCCGCATAATATCGATCTTTCGGGACATCCTCCAAAACAAGTTTATCGCCAAGATGACTTAATTTAATTAATAATTGGCGCGTACACTTCTGTTAGGTGTTTGGCCGAGCTCCTCCTCCTATTTGTGGTGTGCGTCTTACTGTTTTTCCGCAAATGGAGGGACCTACAGTTTCAAGCCGACTCCGAACGGCAGATATTTTTATGAGGAGCTTTTTCATGGCAGAAATACACTCGGAGGTTTGCCATTGCCTGCCGAGAGGCGACCGCTATTAGAAAAATGTTTTTATAAATTTTGCTTTCACCGAGATTCGAACCAACGACCTCTCTGTGAATTCCGAATGGTAATCACGCACCAACCCATTCGGCTACGGCGGCCGCCAAGATAACTGATAGACTCAATTATCGAACTGCAACAAAAAACGTCCAAGAAATGTTGCTAATCATTCACGCGTTAACGAAAATGTCAGTACTTTCGAAAAAATTTACCAATAGTAACCCCGAAATTCACCCGAAACTTGCAATCTTGCGAATGCAGAGCTTGCTTTCAATAAACACCATGTTTGGGCAATCCACTTTGGAAATAAGTTTTTCATATTTCCCGAAGTTCAAGCTTAAAGCGACCCACTTCGTTTCGCGCAGCTATATTATCATAGCTGAAAGGGAAAATGTTGAGCCCTCAGCATTTATGTAAAGCATAAAAAGCAACTCGTACTCGGTCCACTCTTTTTAGCTATAGATTCAAGGCAAATTCATTAATAGCTTCGCCTCGTATAGATTAGTTCAATTTACATTCGCTTTATTTAAGTTTTTTAGGGTTCTTACAGTCAAGAAAGACAGAAGGTCGATGGAGGTCTATTCGTATCTAACATTTCTTTGTCAAATTCTTCTATCCCTGCATTGTTTCAACAATGACGCCCAAATTTATTTTCCCGATAGCGCATAGAAGAACTCTTTTTGTATTTTATCTTGACCAAAAATCAAAAATCGGCCGCCGTAGCCAAATGAGTTGGTGCGTGACTACCATTCGGAATTCAGAGAGAACGTAGATTCGAATCTCGGTGAAAGACCAAAAATGAAGAAAAAGTTTTTTCTAATAGCAGCCGCCACTCGGCAGGCAATGGCAAACCTCCGAGAGTATTTCTGTCATGAAAACGCTCCTCATAAAAATATATGCCGTTCGGAGTCGGCTTGAAACTGTAGGTTCCTCCATTTATGGAACAACATCAAGACGCACGCCACAAATAGGAGGAGGAGCTCGTCCAAACACGCGAAAGGATGTACGTGCCAATTAGATATATGTTGACCAAAAATCGCAAAGAGGCCAAAGGTAAAAGGCAACGTCTACTTATAAACCAGCATAAACACCATCACATGACAGTCTTCATATCATGCGAAGAATAATTCTTGCTAACAGGAGTGTACTCTTACTTTTGTATGATGCAAAATGGTGGATACCGAAGAAAGCAGGTTGATGAACTGAACGATCTTTCCAAAAGCATGAACGTAGCATTCATGTTTGAAAAAAGCATTCATAAGAATACGACTGGGTTATCTTGATCATGTCATATTTACGAACGGTGATGCTTAGCTGATCCGACATTCATGACTGTAAAACAACGACAATAATGTCGCTTGGCAGCGCAGATGGCAGGGTCAAGTTGAGAGAGAACTGTCTCCGTAATCAATTAAATAAAAAGTAATCAACTGCAGTGGCAAATAAAGCAGAATATCAGCGCCCTTGCATACCGCGCAGCAATTGTATAAATGATAAAGAAGTTGGTTACAGCTTTCGACAATCTAAAGCTCAATACTTGGTTTGCGGTTATAAACTTCTTTGGTGGGAAATTGCTTGGTCGTACTTCCTAACATCATCTTGGTTTCCTCTACTGCTATGTACTCTTACTCACATTTCAACACGTTCCACATACACTCCCCATGGTGTTGTAGCGGATTTTAAGATTGCTGCCATAGCCATCGACACTGAATCTTTTTCGGACATCAATTCCAAAACTTGCTTTTGTCCAGCTATATTGCGTAGTGTCGCCTGCGCCAGCATTCTGGTAGCGAAATGAACTTGCTCCACTTGTATTACGGCTAGCAATGGATCGAAAATTCTATAATAAACTGCTGCATCAAGACTAATTGTTACGTGATCCTTTGTGAGAATTTCCTGCGCTGGTACATCGTACGATATCGTACGCAAGTCAACTCTTACACAATAATCGACACATGGGATTCTAAACACAATACCAGGACCACGTGCTCCACCACGCCTGCAATAATGCCACCAATTTTCGAATTACATGGAATAATTGAAGCTTTAAAGGGAAGAAGATAACGAAAATGCATTGGTATACGCACTTTAGACGGCCGCATCTGAATATAACTGCCCTTTTATATTCTGGCATAACAATCAAAGATAAAAATATTGATATTGGAAGCGTTAGTACAACAAAGAGAAGGCTTATGAAAACGATGGCCTGTTCAATACAGCTTGGTTTTTGATTTTCACCTGAAAATATTGATGACCTTCTAATTACTGATTCATTTATGTCTGCAAGTGTATGATCTCACTTGTTGCAAAATATCGAATTTCTCTTCTATTACGATTCATCTTTAATCTGCTGACAATTTTGCAACACAAATTGAATTAAACAATATTTCGAAATAAAATAATATTTTTTTATTATTTTGATGTTTTCTTTAGTTTTTATTTTCCTATTTACTGTATACTTAAGAAAAAGCAAAAATTCGAAAAATTCAAATAAGGTTTTTAATTTACTACGCATCCCCAAGTAAAATAAAAACACTTCGTCTTCTTCTTAATTGGCACGATATTGGCCGAATTTAACAAAGCGCGCCAGTCGTTTCTTTCTCGTGCTAACCGGCACCAGTTGAACACACCAAGTGAAGTCAAGTCCTTCCCCACCTGATCTTTCCAACGCAAAGGAGACCTTCCTCTTCCTCTGCTACCACCAGCTGGTACCGCATCGAATGCTTTCAGAGCCGGAGCGTTTGTTTCCATTCGGACGACATGACCCAGCCAACGTAGCCTCTGGATATTTATTCGCTCGCATTGAAAAAAACGACACACAGCACACCTATGGAAAGTATTCAACGTCTTGCATGCGTACTCCTACGGCAGCACTCGAAAGAATACTCAACCTACCACCGATTGACATTGCGGCAGAAGATCTAGCAGCTAGATCTGCCGAGAGACTTAACGCAACGGGTGAATTTACCTGTAAAATATTAGGACATAGCTCAATAGGTATGAGCTATCGGACCAATACGGGTTATATGACTCCGAAATACAATTGGGTGAAGAGATTCCGAACAACAATACAATAAAAGGGGTGGAAAAGAGGTATGAAACATGGCTCCTATTCCAATACGCTTAATATATTATATTTACTGGCGGATCGAAAATGATGGACGAAGTAGGTGCAGGAATTTATTGCGCAGACCTGGACATCAGGTGGCCAATTAAGCTCCCTGACCAATGCAGTATTTTTCAAGCAGAAGTCTTTGCGGTAGGAAAGGCTGCAGACATAGCACTAGCAAAGGCATCAAGCAATTCCAACATAAATAAATACGTTGACAGTCAAGTGGCAATAAAGACAATAAACTCATATCCAAAAACGTCCTTAGGACCTGGGAAGCCATAGAGAGACTAGTCGCAGACAGACGGTTACACATCTATTGGATACCCGGACATAAAAGCATTACAGGAAACGAAATTGTAGATGCGATTGCCAAAAGCGCTGTTTACATACAATTCGAACAAGAAAACGGCATACTGAAACCTTTAAATACGGTATACGTTGGCATTGCTGCAGATATGAAAACACGGATAGACAGGAATAATCTAACCACTTGCAAAAACCGCGAAAATCATGTGTACAAAAAATGCAGATAAATACGCCAGATTCGTACTAGCCCTGTCTAGAAAGGAAGGCAGAACTATCGAAGGTATACTGACAGGCCACAATTTGTTAACGGCACACGCGCACAAGATGGGAATTGCAAACAAGGATAGCTGCAGATTTTGCAATGAACTAGAAGAGAGGGAAACCCTAGAACACCTTCAATGTTCTGGCCCGAATGAAATGTTTAGGAGCTCTACAATGTGAGAGGTTCGAATGTCTCTCGGGGTTAGAGCTTCAGAATTTCCTTAGGTTCGCAAAAGACGCAGGCTTATTACAAGAAGCCTACCACAAGGAAACAAGGACCAATAGGTCTATGTGACCTAACCTAACCTAACTAACTAACTAAAAAAATGTATTATGGCATTATTTCAGCTAACAAGTAATACATACATATATACAGTTTATTAAGAAATTGTTTTGACATAATAAAGTATTCACGTTATTTGCACTTCTTTAACTAAAACCATCGCTTCTTATTGAATTTGAAGAGCCTTGCAAAATTGTTTCATTAACTTACATAGTTACAGTTTCATGTGCTATTTCGAAAACATTGTGACCCTAGTACAATAGATGGAGGACTCAGAGAGTTCTGGGGACTCCACGCCATTCAATTTTCAAACTTGTAGCTGTGTTTACCATTGCAGAAGCTGTGTGGACCCTTCAGAGAAGGAGATTGTTGGCAACTTTCTTTGTAAATGTCCATGTTTGGTTACTGAGTGTTCCTTTCCTCGACACGCTGGAGCAGTGCGCCAACCTAAGTCCCATCAATCTTCTCTATTATATCATCAAATCTGGCTGGCTGTAAATATCTGCCTATTGGAGGTCTCATAATGGTATCAAAACAGCGATTTAGTGCTCCTTGGCAAGTACCAGAGTGGTACTTCAACCATTTCCCCTGCGTACTTGCCTACCAGTACTTACATGGTTATGAAAATCACGCCACAAATAGGAGGAAGAGCTGAGCCAAGCACCTAACAGAAGCGTACGCGCCAATTATTTATTTATTTTTTATAAATTATTTATATTAATTAAATAAAACCAAAGATTGGAAGAAAATCATGAAAAATATTTTCTTAAGGTGTATGTCTGAATTTCGTTAAATTAAAAAAAAAAAAATAAATAAATAATTGGCGCGTACGCCGTTAAATTAGTAGATATCAAAATACGCTGACATCCTACCGTTTTACGGACTCTGCGAAGAAGTGTCGTCGCTCGCACATAATGAGTACATGCACGGTATCATACTCGTCGAGCGTCTGATATTAGTGTCTTTGCTTGAACTTACTAAAGACTACAAGAAACTGGTTCTGTTATGAGAAGGCGTACTGACATAGGGCAACTCCGTAATTTTGACGAGAAACAAGAAAATGAAATACGTCGTCTCTTTTGGGCGTACCCAACCACATCTACGAACGTTGTTGCAGAACAACTGGGTTGATCGCAGTACATAGAAGGAGTGGCTTGTAATGCGTACTACTGGACAGTACTCATGTCACTATATGCCTGCGGAAGTTATAGAAGAACGAAATTCTTTGAGGCGACTAGACTTTTACAGATTTATACTCGAATATATAGCTTTCTTCAAACACAAAAAAACAAGAATTTTGTGGACAGCCAACTACCACTTTTGATGTCCGAAAGACGTAGACCACACAAATAAAAAGAGAACGAAATGGTCACGATGAAGATTTTAATGAAGAGCAAAATTGTAATGAATAAAAAAGTTTAAATTGTTAAGCATTTTGTTTTGGTCAAGAATTTTTGAAGTTTTCCTTTTTTATGAAATTTTACCATCCACTGGTTGAGTCCTAAATCCTCCTTCGAACTACATCTTTAATTTAAGCGTTGTATTTTTTTGGATAGCTAAAAATACATACTAATTTTTAAAATAACTCCTTGGAAACACTTGATGAAAAATCGTAAAATCAAAACTTTATCGAACAGCCATTTCTAAGCGTTAGGGCATGGTTCAATATTTACAGACGATTTTCATTAATTGGTATGCGTTTTAACTAAAAACAGGAACAAAATTTGACTCTTGAACGCGGAGTAAACACAAGTCTTTTGTTTTTGCGTTTGGTCCCTAGAACGTCAAAATCTATACACACAGATTGACAGTTTAGAACATTGTACAAAATTACGAGTAAAAACACTCTTCTTCTTCTTATTTTTTTGACAGACACCTAGGTGTAAGTTTGATAGGCACCCAGATGTGTGTTGGTGTGAGTGCTTGGTCTTTTTGGTGAGCATATTGGCAGTAAACATTTACGAAATATTGAAAATAATAGAATATCAACAAAAAAATACATAAAAATGGACTTGGAAAATTTACAATAACAAAAATTGCTTTTTATTGAGAAATATCTGAATTTCTACAACAATTTTTAGACTTAGATACGATTTTCTATAAAATTCAATCATTTTTTTATGCAACCATGTTACCGAAATGAGCGTTTTTAAATCAGTTGATCTCAGCTGTAAGCATTTTTTGACAACCAATTGAGAGTGTTTTTACTGATGTGTCTGTACAACGGTTTAAAGTAAATTAAACATAATTTGACATTTTAGGGGCCAAATAAATAGGAAAAAATCAAATGACCTGCCTACTGCTACTACTTGTTCAATGTGTCTTGGTTGCCACACATGTTACCAACATATATTGACAGCCGCGTGCACCTGGCTTGATCTAAGCGACGTTGTTCTTGCACTCAAAACTGGATACAGTCATGGTAGAACGAATATTCGTACACAAGAAAATACTGACTAATTCTGCCAATCCTGTAAGGAGCATTTATATAAATTTACGAACATCGATTTGATTACTGGGTCATCCTATGAAATAACAGATTAACCACATCCAACTTCACAATTCTCAAAACAAGTTTAAAAATTTCTTGCCAATCCTACCCCTTCCTGTTAATCCGTATGACGTACGTCATGTAACTAGTAGCGATGAAATATAAAGGTGGACTATCTCTTTATAATTATTTTTGCTTTCGAGAAATGACAGTCGGTTCGAATTAACAAAACAATTTATATATCTCATTATTACACTACTACACACATACTTGTACATACATATGCAATTTTAAACATCCATCAGCTCAATTGGAAACGGAAATATAATGGTTGTATTACGTTCAGCGGCTATTGTATTCATAGTTTGCAAATATCTCAACTAAACAAAGTTTTGTACTTGAAATTGCTTTTCAATTTAATTTATTTTGTATTTAATTACTTGCAGTGCAATTGGGTTCACTCCAATTATATCCGAAGCCTGTTTAAGTGTTTTCGAAGCGCTAAATTCACCTTCGGCCGCTACAACCTTCGCCTTAGCCTCACGAGTGGCTTCCGCTTCCGCGGCCATAGCTCGTTGCAGAGATAGCGGTAGGCGCACGTCTTTGCTAAAATAGACAAACAAAAACTTAAAGGTTATGTAGTATAATCGGCAATTTACTTACATTTCTACAAGTTCTACTTTAACGCCCCAAGGATCGGTCGCTTCGTCCAATATGTTTTCAATGGCGTTCGAAATGGCATCTTTCTCAGCCAATAGCTCCATTAACATTTTTGTACCCGCAACATTTCGTAAGGTCGTCTGTACTAGTAGCATGGTAGATGCTTCAACATTTGCTACTTGAATAATTGCTCTCAGCGGGTCCTGTATTCTATAATAGATAACGGCATCCAATGCTACTGTCACTGAATCCTTTGTGAGTACCTCTTGGGGGGGCACATTGAATGCCATCGTACGTAAGTCAACACTTTGGAAGTCATCGATGCAAGGTAAAATAAAAAATATTCCCGGACCACGTGGACCACCCTTTCTGCATGCATGTGCATATTATGAATGCACATACATATGTATTGTGAATAATTTACTTTATTTTACTCACCTTAAACGGCCTAACCGAAATACAACTGCGCGTTTAAATTCCATCATTGTGACTAAACAATAGAGAAGTGAAATCGGAAAAAACGCTAAAAATAAAAGAAATGAGCACGCGAATGCAACTCTCTCGAGAACGGTCTCATCCTGATTTTCAGCTAAAATAAATTTTATTTTCTTCATGGTTGTAATTTAGATATGTAAATATAGTACTGGTTGTAACGGGACGGCCGCCATCTTGAGAATGTTTTCCATTTAATGAATGCATTACTAAGAATTTTCAATACACTTTATAATTATTGTTAGCGATATTAATTTTTGATTTTAAATGTCATATAAAAAAACGTTCAAAGTTATTTTTAAACATTCACATACATATAAACATATGTATGCATGTATGTATGTGTATGTGATATGAAAAAATTATTATTAACAAAAAAATTAATCTCCTTTAGATTGGCATGCATATTTATGTATTATATGTACCTATATACATACATAGACAAGGTGTATTTATTAATTTACAAATTCGCCTTGTACATGCATAGATTAACGTTCGTATCAAGACGGAAATTGAAAAACGGAAATCATACAATCGTCCCGCCAAACATATTATTACACATTATGTATGCATATACTTACGCACATACATATATACTTATATATATTATACATACATATTAGAGGCACAAAGTACAGAATGCAATGAATTTTATCATTCTTGTTTTAGAAATGCAAAGGCAATTTTGAAAACTTTATATCAATATGATAATTCTCGTAGGCTTGTAAGGTAAAAAAAATAACTATCCCTAAGTAGCAATAAAAATCAAAAGCGAAAGCAGCAATCCTCTCTCAAAAGCAAGTATAGACCTTTTTTCGCCAAGCATTGGCAAGTGGTATAAATGAACATACATATATTGGCAACGCTGACGCAGAGAAGTGGCGAATAGAAGGCGCCTATAGTGAGTTTTACCAGTTTTATGATGTATAAGGTCTATGAACCATATAAATCACCTATAAATCCACCAAATTAATCTACCCGTTCACATATGGCAGATTACCTGCAAAATTGACAATCAGCTTTCAATACTGCTTTGAGAGGTTTTTCTTCATAGAAATTATTTTGGTGGAATATTTCGGTGTTTTTGGTTTCTTTAATTATTATTAACGATATTAAGAAAAGATAAGAAGAGGGAATAGCTAAGTTAATTGCAGAATTAATTGGCTGCTAATAATAAACAGTTGGAGGAAATCCGCATGCGACGTTTACTGAGGTTGCAAAACATTATGACGGCAATGCGCATGGGATATTCTATATTACATTTTATAATAAGTAATAAGAGGACAAAACATTTATGGACACACGCTTTTTTCTGTAAAATGAATCCCTTCTTAATAATATTTAACAAAAATTTTATTAGAATTATATTTACAGACCTGCTTTCTTTGCCGGCATCTGTTTCATTTAGTTTTAATTTTGATGTTTCTCCTTACATTCGTAATAATAATTATCGATAACACAGAAAACACAGGGCTGTACGTCGAAAAGTATCGTTATTATCTAGGATTATTTTATAATCTCAGATGTTGGGAGAGAAATTTTGTATGGGAAATCGCGCTTTTTAATTGCGGATTTTGAGTTAAGCGTGAATTACTCGATAACTTTATTGTTGCTTTTGCACGCAAATTTTTCAAGTTAATCGAGCATAGGATAGCCAGCGGGAAAATAGCGAATAAAAGAGGCCTAAAGTTATTGAGCAAGATTCGCCGCTAGCTAGTATTGTTGTACCTCATTTGACTGGTATAACTCACGACCTTACAAACCATGTAATTTCAGGCAGCTCTATTCTAGAGATGTCACGAATATTCGGCAACTATTCGGTACTCGACCTATTCGGCCACTTTTTTTGCTATTCGGTATTCGGCCGAATAATACGTACTATTCGGCCGAACGCCGAATACCAAATCATGTAAAAAAGACACGTTATGTTACTCAAAATTATGTATTTATTTTCAAATTACAACACTTTAGTATTTAAAATTGATCAGTGGTAAGTTGTGATGGATAAAAACAAGCTTTTCAGCATTTTTTGGTAGCAAACGATTACGCTTTTCATCGTAAATGTTACCAGCCTCAGAAAATAACCTCTCACTATACACGCTACTTCCAGGAGAAGAAAGATAAACTTTAGCGAATTTCGAAAGGTTTGGGTATTGGTTTTCATTTGCTAACCACCACTTGTAAGGATTGGCCTTCCGATCTAGGCGACCTGTTTTCAAATAAAAATCCAACTCGTTTGCCACAGTATTCCGCTCCACGTCCTCCTCATTATTATCATTTCGCATATTATCTGTAGCGACTTCCTCAAAGCAGTTCCAGAAACTGTCGTGTATTTCCATAGTTCTATCATTTTCATTCAAGTTTCTTTTTTTACGAATTGGAGAAGAATCGTCATCGGTACTACTAGATTCATCACAACTTATTTTCAGAGCTTCTAGAAGAATTTTTTGTCTTGCTTTTTCTGCTTGAACCAATCCTAGGAAACTCGTTTTGAATATTCGGCGGCCGAATATTCGGCGCTTCGGCCGACAGCGTTGCCGAATATTCGGTATTCGGTATTCGGCCAATTCACTATTCGTGGCAACTCTACTCTATTCCCGCGTTGCCAATTTATGTTCATTTATACCAGTTGCTTCATCTATTCGCCACTTGCTAACGCTTGGCGAAAGGAAGAGGCCTAGTGCGAAAAGCCTTAAGCGGGGCACAAACGGAGCAGAATTCCCATCCATGGTTTGTGGCGCAGTGCGGGCACAAATCCCAAGTAATTGAAAATTTTCATTGACCTGGGATTTGTTGTTAGTATGTGGCGCAGTTTGCTGATTTTCTATTTTTTTTTTTTCAGACAGTCGTCGAGATAAGAGTAAGCGGAAAAATGGCAAGTGTTGAAAAAAATATCCTCTGGAGCACTCATTTCCATATTTCGCACGTAGAGGAGCGCCTTGCTGATTAAGCAGTGCCAATCGTTAGCAAAGAGAGACCGACTAAATTGTCGGCCGATAAAAAAAGTTCCCACATCCAAGCTGTCTTAAAATGAATGTTGGTCTCGTCATATATTTAATACCTATTGATATATTATCGATTTAAGACTATCGGTAATAAATTCCTTTGTAATATTAGGGAAAATTTAAACAAAAGTACTAATTAAATGAAGTAAAATGAAAATATTGTAAATACTTGAGACAAAAATTTTCCATCAAAAAAATATTTGTTTTATATGATAAATCCGATACTTCGTTGGCAAAATATTTTTGTAAGCGAAATTTTAGTGCTTTATTAAATATTTATTAATGGAGCAAAAATTTATTATATCCTATTATTGAACAAAAAAATGAAAAAGTACTGAAATACACTTATGTTACACGAGGGCACCCCATCGTGCTGAACGTTTTATTATAGATAAAAAGTACAAATACAGCACTGCTATTTGACTAATACAACTCTGTAAAATCTTCGCATTTGACAAATAAAATTTTCAGCATTACTTCAAAGTGTGTAATCGTGAAATCTCTTTCTTAGAAAAAGCCGATTTTTTGTGCATATAATAATTTTGTGTGACAAAAAGTATGTCATTTGGTGGGCAGCAAAATCAGCCTTGGCAGCGTAAAGGCGGATTCTATCAGGACGCTGGACAGGGTGGAATGTTTATGCAGCAACATGCGGCTTCTCAATCTGCGTTTGGCCATTCGGCCATTTTTTCGCAAAGTGGCGCCGCACCCTCCGTATCTTATCCCCAGCAACGGTCGAATACATTGAATCCCGTTGCTTTTCAACAACCCAATAATGGTGGCCAAACAATGACCAATTCAATAGGCACCGTAACTAAAATCAATAATGATTGTGGGCTTATAAACGATGAAGTCTTCTTCTACCGCAATGCATGTAAGGGCGTAATCCCGAAGTTGGGTGACCGCGTCGTGTTCGAAGCTACTTATTCTACAACTGGACAATTCAAATGGAATGCAACATTGATTCAACTAATGGGGTAAGCACATGATTTATAATAAAAAGTACATATGAAAAAAAAAATCGAATTTATGGAGCGCATGGAAAAATTTATCAAAAAAGTCAAGGGGAGGAATAATTATTTTTACAAAAGATATTAACAAAAAAAAGAAACAGTTTTATAATGTTGCTCTTTTGAAGCACATTTAAGGGCAAATTTCACTTTCTCATTAAATTCATTCATAAATTTAAATGTTCTTTTCTTCGATCACTTTTACCACTTGGATCAAACCGAATGTTAAACTAAATCAAAATAACAAAAAGAAAAATTGAATTTCATATTGTAAAATTCTTGTCAATTACATTATATATTGATTTGTCCGTATATCTCTGATAAAACATTATTTTATAGTGCAAATCTGGAATAAAAAATCACGCGAGTTTTTATTCCAAAGTTTCGCCTGCGGCACTTTTCTTATAAAAAAGGATTCTAATATACTGATTTGCCGGTTTATCTGTTGTCAAAAATTTGATCTCATACAATATGTGTGCACTACAAAGCCAGCCCCACACATAAGCATATATGTACCTATATACACTTGCCAGAAAAAGTATCCGTACACAAAGAAATAAAAGCAACATATTAAGTAATGGATCGTAAAAAAAAAACTAAAACATTTTGAACCTTTATGAGAAACGTTTAGTCAGTAATTTTTCCACAATTTCTATACATTTTTTCCTTACATTAAAAATTAAAATTTCCATTTCTTTAAAAATTAAATTTCACAAAACGAAAAAAAACAAACTTCACTTCAACGAAGCAGAAAAAGTATTCGTACATTGCAAAATACGGTAAAAGTATTCATATTTAACAAAAAAAATAAGGTATTGGTGGGATAACCTTTCCACTTGAGGGACTCCGCAAGTCGATGTGGCATAGAATGGACCAATTTAGAAGTGTCCTCTTGGTAATTTGGACCCATTCATTAATTAATACGTTTTTAAGTATTTCGTTTGAGGTCATACTGTGCTGACGAATCCTGCGCTCCAGTAAATCCACAAATGCTCAATGGGATATAGGTCTGGGGATTGGGGCGGGATACTCAATTGGTGATTTGTGTCATGCAGCAACCAGAGCTTAACATTATATGCCGAATGCTTGGGATCATTATCATGTTGAAGCCAGAAATCATCACCAAGCTCCAACTTTTGAACGCTTTGCATCATGCTAGTCTTTAAAATATTTAAATAAGAAGATTTATCCATGGTTGACTCTATAAAAACAAGTTGACAACTCCTTGTGGCGCCAAAGACCCCAGACTATCGCACCTCCCCTGCCATGCTTCACAGTTGGTACAAAATTTTCTTTTTCGAACGCAGTACCGGTTGTTGTTGTTGTAGCAGCATAAACATTCCCCGTACTTACATACGGGGAATGCTGCTGGAGTGACAGTCCTTGGCCGGATATAAATCCGGGTCGTTTCGGTAACATAGAACCGACTGTCGTGGAAACGAACGCAGTACCGGTCTTACACCACTAGTTTTTTTTTTTTTTTTGCGGTCTTACGTCACACTAGTTTTTTTTCCTTTAATGCCAAATATGCAATATTTGCTCTCCTAAAATTTTGAAGGGTTAACATATTCGTTTGCAAAATCCATGCGTTTTTTTCTGTTTAATACGGATATGTACGGTTTTCTACGTTTTTTTCATATTTGAGAAGCCGTAATTCGAAGATTATTTTTCACTGATTGCAATATGGTTCGTTTTTCACGTACGATCAGCTTGCTAGGTCAACCAGAACGTGGTTTTGACCCAATTGAACCAGTTGCATTGTATGTTTGAACGGCATACTGTACAGAAGAATGACTTCTTACTATGATTTGCCCAATTTCGTGGAAAAATTTGCCTTCATTTGTAAAATTCAGAATAAATTTTCTCTCGCCAACACAAATTTCCTTAGTTTTGATAGCCATCGCTATTTCTTGTACACAAAAACTTTAAAATAACTCCAATGTAATGTAGTCAGAGCGAAATCAATTACAAACTAAAATAAAACCGTTATTGGGTATGAATATGCCACTGCGTACTGCGGGGAATCCCTGTTTTCATGTGTACGGAAACTTTTTCTGCTTCGTTGTTTTTTTTTTTTTGTTTTTGTTTTGTAAAATTTTATTTTTAAAGATGTACTTGCATATACATATAGGAAAAAATTTATAGAAATTGTAGAAAAATTACTGTTTTATGTTTTAGTTTTTCTTTGATGAATTTCTTAATATGTTGCTTTCATTTCTTTGTGTAGGGATACTTTTTCTGGGAAGTGTATATAAATTTCTCCGTAATATATTAGTAAATATTTAAATGCTGCAATATTAAGTAAGCGACCCTTTAACGCCTTATAAACAAAATTTAATTATCGCTACACTCAATAGAATCAATTATGGCTTCATTTCGTTACGCAAACATGCATACATTTTTATTAACAATATATAATATTATATATAAATTAACATTTACCGAGTTTTTATAGAAAATATAGTTTAAATATCGTACCTTGTGTAAATGGAATTGAGCTATGACCTCTAAGAGTATTTACTTTCGTGTACTTAGTGATAAAAGTTGAATAAATTGATACATTGAACTGTTTTTTGTTAGCAAGTTTGAACGGAGAAAAAAACCATTTCGCTCGTTCAGATTATTAGCGCTGGGATCAATACCCATCAATTGGTTACCCCCCTTGACTTTTTTTGATCAATTTTTCCATGTGAACCATAAACTGGATAATTACCAAAAATTTCTTTTAAATCTCATAGGAGCACAATGACTCATCAAACGCAACATTTACCGTCGCTAATGGGAAATAGTGGCAGAGCCGGTAGTGGCTATAATGCAGTCCCGCCTCCGAACGAATATCAACTTGCTCAAATGCAACAACGCCGTCGTTCACCAAGGCATTCATCGCCCATGCGTGGAGATCGTTCGAATGTGCGAAATGATCGTGAAAGAGATCGGCGCGGTCGTAATCCACTTTCACGGGAACGAGAAGATGTAATTGGGTCTAATATACATACATATATTATATCATATATAATTGAATCAATTTCTACTTAGGATGAGAGAGATCGCAAACGTCGGCGGGCGGATAGTGAACGTAGCCGCGAGCGCGCTATATCATCCATAGGGCGGGGACATGAAAGAGATCGTGCTCGCCCTGAAGGAAAGCCTGATACCGCTTTGGAACGCAGAGAGCGTGATCGGGAGCGTGAGCGTGAACGGGAAAAAGAACGCGAACGTGACAGAGAACGTGAGCGTGAGAGAGATCGCGATAAAGAACGTGGAGAACGTGCCGAACGCAGTCCTTATCGTCCTCCGGTCAAAGGTCGACGCACCCGTGCAATTCGACGATATATGATTCAAATACCTAAAAATATTTTGGCTTAGTAAGTTTCTTTTTTTTTTTTTTCATTTATAAAAGTAACTTCTATATACTTTAAGCCATCTTAAATCGGTCACTACGTCTTTTCCATTTTCCAGCAAATCCGCTGATTTACAAGAGTTACGTCAACGTTATTCAACACTATATATTCCATCGGACTTTTTTCACGCCAACATTTTGTGGCCTAAAGTTTTCACACCGGAAAATGCTTTTTCACTACGTCGCCCTTGTCGGTTTCATATAATGCATCGCATAGTGGATTCTCCATTTGAACAAAACAATGACGTTCTAGAACCTTCAGATGCAGATTACTTGTATTCTGCTAAAGTGATGCTTCTAGCTTGTCCCCCAATTACTGAACTTTATCAAAAATGTTTCGAAGAAGACGACAATGACAACGAACAGAATGCAGTACATCCATCTCGATTAATTAGTTTTCTCGTAGGTACTAGGGGGAGAAATGAGCCTATGGCCATTGGTGGCCCCTGGAGTCCATCGCTCGATGGTGAAAATCCTGACAAGGACCCTGCCGTATTAATACGTACGGCTATACGCACATGCAAAGCATTAACTGGAATCGATTTATCACAGTGCACCCAATGGTATGTAAACTAAATATTTATATAGACAATTGAAGCAATATATGTATGTTTAATGCTTGCAAAATTTGTTCGGAAACAATAGTAGGGCTGTTGAAATTAAACAAATATCTAAGTTACGTTCAAAAACATAACTCCTATTATTAGGCAAACCTAAAATTTATCCGACAGGAATTTCAATTTAAAAAATTTAGAAACTTAACACTTTAAGTGCTGGAAGTGAAGAGGGATGAATGCAATTCCATGCTTGTGATCTTGCACCCTCCTCGGAGTATGAAAGTCAAACGTAAATTTTAACAAAAGAAAATGTAGAGTGTGTATTTCGTCTAAATTTCTACTGTTCGTATATACTCCTTTAAAATTTTCGCGCCTAGACTGTCCATACCTCTTTACCAAATTCAGAAACACGTAAATTGGCTCTTCTTTATTTTCTTACGTATAAAAGGAATAGATAAAAAAGTTATCTTAAAAGTCAAAATATGATATTATCTTATCAAAAGAAAAATAGCAAATAATATTTTTATAACTACTCCCCATCTGCAAAAGGGTTTCCTTGATTGCAGAACAATTTTATTAACGGCTCACATCTATTTATTAATTTTTAGCGATGTAGGTTTAGTGGCCTCAACTTTTCGAACTCTGCTCTATTATATCCACACTGTGGTTATTTCAACCAAAGGGAATATTGTGTTATATTGTATATTTATACTACACTAATGGTGCATACAATATTATGTGAAATAACTATAATATTTTTGCATACAAATATTTATTTATGTTAAGATTTTCGATTTTTTACCCACTGTGTGTTTATCATCGAAACAACCAAGTGGGAAATTGGGGCGTGCATTGCCTTTATCTTATAATGAATTAAATGGGAAAATTTATGCAAGAAAGCAACGCACCCGGGATACTCGAGGAGAGTATGTGATAGAAATATCTGCAGTATAAAGAGTTGTTTAAGAATTGTAACAAAGCGAAGCTCTCCGAAAGTAATATGTGGGTGCTCTACGACTTACCTTCTGCATTACTATTTATTACTACTTTTATACTGAAAATCTTCATATCACATTACTTTTTCGCTTACTTTGCGTTGAATCATTTCTGCAATTTTTTCCATTCATAATTTCATATATTGAAAAAGGCATGTATCACCCTGCTTCTCCACTGGGATGAGAAATGCCACGTATTTGTATTTTATTAACAAAATAATATTCTTTACAGCAAGGTGCACACACATTTTAAGCAACGAAATATTAAATTTATTTTCTTAGCGTCAATATTACTATTGCGGTTGTGTACCCCGTTACCCCTTTTCATTCAAAATTTTAAATAACATCAAAACAAAAAAAAAAAAAACAAAAAAAAAAAACGAGCACAAAAATTTTCCACATTCCTTATGATTTTTTTCTTTCTTTTCCATGTTCGTAAATGCGTCTGCTTTGCTTCACCATTTCACTGGTGATTGCACTCATTATATACAATAACAATAAAAAATAATCCAAACCAAAACTCACAAACAAACTGCGTTCTGGACGACACCTCAACTCATCGGATCGGCAAATATCAACATCGTCGTGGAACAACAAAATAAAACAACCGAC
The DNA here is from genome assembly GCA_037575425.1 of Anastrepha fraterculus. Classification (NCBI taxonomy): domain Eukaryota; kingdom Metazoa; phylum Arthropoda; class Insecta; order Diptera; family Tephritidae; genus Anastrepha; species Anastrepha fraterculus. The sequence continues at coordinate 1,377,364 of JAYXIM010043962.1, forward strand.
ACGAATATGCCTGTCGTGGAACCGGAACTGGAACCGGAACCGATGGATAATTGAAACTGCGTTCCTCTCTAAATTTTGTTGTTTCTCTCGTTGTTATTTGATGTGATACCTCAACACCCACAACTTTACGTGATGTCAAACCACAATTACTACTCACTCAACACTAACAACAAAACTTCAATACGAATGTTGATGCTGCATATTCCCGGGGGCTTCATGATAATATGGTCGTATGTCGAACGGCGATTGGAAATCGATTTATTCGATTGGGGTTTCTTTGGTTCGATTTGTTTGCATAGGTACCGCTTTGTGGAGCTTCACTATCATCGTCAAGATCACAAGAAGAGGGACGCACAACCGCGTATTGAAACCGTTGTTATATATTTGCCTGATGTTCATTCTTGTATGCCGAATTCAACTCAATGGCAAGAACTTACTCAAGTCTACAAGAATGCCGTTGAAGGTGTAATCGCTCGTAAAAATGCTGCTGCAAAGGCAGCTGCTGCAAGCACCGCCGCCGCTGATGCTGAAATGGCCGATTCCTCGCCTACCGCTGCTGACGGTGATGCTGCCGATGCTTCGGCCACCGATGCTACAAAAGAAGAACCGGATAAAACCACTGGAGATGAAAGTGTAACAACCAATAACGAGAGTGGCGCGGAAACTACATCTAACGGAGTAGGCGAAAATGCTGCTGATAGGGATGCTGAAGACGGAGCTGACACTTCTGTGGAAGTTATTACTATAGAGGAGGTAGAAATAAGCGCTGATGGTGACAACAATGATGATCAAAAGGCACACATGCAAATGATATTTTTAAGTTATTAACAAGAATAAGTTTTCTTTAATATGTTTGTATGTATGCCGTTGTTTAGATGAGCCTTTTTGTTTCGTCGATTTCGTTTTTATACTCGTACCATATGATTGCATTATCTTTCACGCGCTCATAACGTAGGCGTAAAATGAAATCTTTTAGCGCAGCGCATAGATTGAATTTTATTTTTTTTTATTATTGAATTAATTACATTGGACAAAGTGTCCATACTACATAGATAGTTTTGTAACCTCCAAAAGCAAGCTGGCTATGTTCCGTTCGGAATGGCACACCAAATAACATATTCGCTATCTGCTAATACAGTATTTGATTTAAGCATTTGAAAATCTTCAATACAAACGCCCCATTAAACGATTAGGATTTCAGTATTATGCGCAGATTCCGTCAAATTTAAAGTTCATATTCACATCCTTTTGAATAAATTCAGTTCAATAATGTCGGCAAATCAGAGTTGCTGACGATACTCAATTGTGCGTATATGTTTATGTGTATATAATTAACATTAATTATTTAGAAAAAAAAACACTGAAAATGCAGAATGAAGACATTATGAAATAGTGTACGACGATGTAGTTCAACTTCGCTTTAATAAGACATGCTGATTTCAGGATGACCAAACGGAAGCTACACATTATTCTAAATTGGATTTGAAGTCGATGAAGGTGCAGGAAATACGCGATGAGTTAGCTGCACGTGATCTCAATGCTAAAGGTATAATTTTATTCGTACTCCCATAAATTCGTAAATCTATATCCGATTACACGCACGCTTTTTTGACAGGTGCCCGCAATATCATAATGGCTCGCTTGGCAAAGGCATTAAACACTGAAAAGGCGGAAGATAAGGAAACGAAGAAGGTAGAGCCCAAGACCAAACAGGCCAAAAACCAAACCAAGCCCGTTAAAAAACCCGAAACATTTACCAAGAAAACGGAGCCAAAAAGTGAAGAAACCGCAGAAGGCGAAGAAAACGATAAATCTAAGGAAGAAGAACAGGAAGACCAAGAAGAATGGAATGATGTCATTGACGTTGATATGAGTGACATTGTCATACTTGATGAGTATGATTCAAGTAAAAATCCAGAGGTAAATCCTTATCGCAACATTTTTTTTTATTTTGTGAAAGCAAAACATATTTTGATTATTTCAGGAAACACCAAAAGAGTTGAATGAGAAGGAGAAAGGTCAATTGGTTCGCCGTTACAAATTACCAACGAAAGAGCACATTGTGGTACATCCAAATAAAACCGCCAAAGGTGGCAAATTCGATTGTTCAATTATGTCCTTATCCGTGCTGTTGGATTACGGGCCTGCTGATACAAAGGAACGCTTCTTTGAGGTATTGGCACTATTTTATACAACACCGAAAAATTAGTCAAAGACAGTCATTCGGAAAATAATGATTGTGAAGAAACGATTAAAAAACTTCTTTTGGCGGCTTAAAAGTTTATATTATGGTATACAATGAAATTAGTTTGTATCAACCATAGTCCATCTTATATAGACGAAACGATCCAACCAAATACTGCCAGTATTTTTAGTTTATGGAGACTTCTCTATGCCATTACAACGAAAGAACAAATCAAATGCGCAAAACCCAAATTTCCTAGGTCGGCTCGCAAATCAAAGCGAATTTTCGTTTTATCTTTTCAAAGCTAAGAAATTTTAGAATAAATAAATAATTGGCACATACGCTTCTGTCAGGTGTTTGGCCGAGCTCGTCTTCCTACTTGTGGTGTGCGTCTTGATATTGTTCCACAAATGGAGGAACCTACAGTTTTAAGCTGACTCCGAACGGCATACATTTTTTATGAGGAGCTTTTTCATTGCAGAAATACACTAGGAGGTTTGCCATTGCCTACCGAGGGGCAACCGCTATTATAAAAAACTTTTTCTTCATTTTGGTGTTTCATGCACGGAGATTGTAACCTATGTACTCCGAATGATACTCCGATACACAAACCCATTAGGCTTGGGCGGCCGCTAAGAAATTTTACCGGTTTGTTTTTCGGCCATAAGGAATTATAAACTTCCAAAAACCATCTCAGAGATATTCTCGCTCAGCTTTGGCTTTGTGATGATTTTATATAAAAAGAAATATATACATTTATTGCTTTTTTATTCCATAGGTGTCTATTTTTGCTGAATTATTCAACGAGATGTTAATGCGTGACTTCGCCTTCAATATCTACAAAGAGATGTACCTTTATAAAGAAGAAAACAATGCCTCCAAAGATGCTGCAAAGGATAAGAAAGAGGGCGACACTAATGGCGAAGGTAAAACAGATGCTGAAACCATGGAGGTCGATGAAGAGTCAAAAGCTTCTACGGACACAAAAACAAATGCTGATGGCGCCGGCGACAAAACTATATCGGAGCGTAGAGCTTCAAAACGTAGTGTTGATGTAGAAGCAGACACAGAAACGCCATCTAAGAATGCAAGCGAGCGTAAGCAAAAGTCGGCTACCGGCAAGGATAAGGAGAAAGAAAAAGAGAAAGAACACGTTTCAGACCGAAAAATGATTGTCGTGAAGCCACAACTTTTGCTATCATTTATTTATTTTGACACTACACATTGTGGTTACATATTTGAAAAGGATTTGGAAGATTTGTTCACTGTGCTGGGTTTGAATTTATCACGTGGCCAAATTCGCAAAGTGCTGGGTAAACTTTCCATCCGACAAGCGTTTTACTACCGGTAATAAATATGCTTAGTGTAATTATAAGAAAATTATGGTTGTAATCGATGAATTGCTTATTTTAGAAAACTTACTGATAAGGAAGAATCAGTTGAGGCACCTCCTAAAATTGAGGACGCAGACGATATACCCAGTGAGGAGTTAAATAAAATTGCGTTGGGAAACAACGTTTACATCCCGAATGAGAATGAGCTGAGTGGTGCCGGCGGAGTTGCGGAAAGAGCGACCTCTTCCAAAACCGATGCAAGTGATAGTGATGGTAATAATATAATTTTATAGCTCTTTGTTTTAGGTTATTTTATTTTAATACTGTTGCCCCGAATGCCTAGGTCTAGTCAACTATAAAGGAATTGTTATCCATGTTGGCAAATTATTGGAACAGATCAAACGCACCGAAAAGAACTACGGAGACTTAGAAAAGTTGTACAATGACCTTCGGAAGCAGCACACGGAATTGCACAGAGATCATACCAAGGCTAATACTAAAAGCAAAGATTTACAATCCGAGGTGAAAACCTTGAGCCGAAAACTATCTGATGCAAATCAAGATTTATTTGCCCTTAATGTGAGTACACTCATATGCTTGTGTTTCTTTTACAAACTAAAAACTTGTTAATACTAATTTCTTCATTTCTAATTGCAGCGTAAATATAGAGATCAGCATAATACACTCTCAACTATTTACAACCGTGTAGCGCCATATTTCAACCGTGAGAAAGACAAGGATCATAAATCGGATAAGGATGCAGATAAGGATAAGGATAAAGATAAAGACAAGGATGCAAAAGATAAACCTAAAGAAGCTGCTAAGTCCAACAAAGATAAGGAGAAAGAGAAAGAGAAAGATAAGGACAAAGAAAAGGAGAAGACGAAGGAAAAGGAAAAGGAGAAAAACAAAGATAAAGAGAAGACAAAGGAAACTAGCAAAGATGTTGAAAAGAGCAGTGGTGACAAAGGCGCCAAGGATAAAAATGAGGAAAGCAAAGCAATTGTCATAAAAGAGGAAAGCAAAGAAACTGTCATAAAAGAGGAAGAATTTCTAGCCGAAGAGGATGAGGAAGATGTAGACGAAGAGGAAGAGGAAGAAGTAGAAGAAACCAATGAAGACTAAAAATGCATTTATTTCAAGAGTTAAGCAGGAGCATGATAAGAATATATAATATATGTATGGAATGTTACACCAATTTTTACTAAAGCCTTTGTACGGCAGCGAAAATACTTCTAAGCACATCATATGATGTCAATAGCTTCTTCAGTATACACTGTAACGCATATTCACAGTAATAATATTGAATGAATTTGCAAAAGTACATTTCAAATAAAGAGTTAAATTGGTTTGATAACAGTACATTCACTTTTAAATTGATTAATGGTGTTGTTTCACAAATGGAGGTACCTACAGTTTTAAGCCGACAAGGAACGGCTTTTTGGTGTTTCACGAAGATTCGAACCTACATTCCATCCGAATTCTGAATGGTAGTCACACACCAACCCATTCGACTTCTGCGGCCAAAGACATTCCCATGGCAGCCGGTTCTACGTTACCGGAATGACTCGGGTTTTTATTCCCGACCAAGGGCTGCCGCCCCAGTATACTAGCCCTGTCTAGTGTACCGTATTTTACCCCAAATCTCTCGTCACAGGAGCAACTCATTGCAGCCAGTTTGCTCCAAATACTTCTCTTCCGGGCTGGCGTCGAACCCAACCCCGGACCTGAAGTATTCTACTGCTGCATTTGCCACAAACGGCTCCACCCGAACTCCACCTCGGTTAGGTGTAACCAGTGCAACGGGTGGTGCCATCTTAAGACCTGCTCAGGCCTTAAGACACACAGGGAGTGGTCCACAAGGTATGTGGTCACGTGTTGCTCCCGCTCACAGGCGGCCCCCGCCTCCACGGCTACACTGCCCTCAGTGCCGGCACATCACACTGCCGCCACTAACAACACCTTAACGGTCAGGAGCCCCCGAGAGCAACACAACTCCCTCTCCAACCCACAACCCTCCTGCTCCTACCCCAGTGCGGGGACAAGCCAGCAGCTCTTGGTCCCCCGCACAGTCTGCACCGTGTGTCAGACCGTAGTTCCTCGGAACTTGACAACTGTTCAATGCAATTCTTGCAGTGGCTGGTGTCATTTTCGGAGGTGCTCCGGCCTGCACACCACCCGTGAGTGGACACACGACTACGTTGCCCCCTGCTACAGAGCTCTGCCCCCGCAACTGCCCCCCGTGGCGCGGCCATCAGACAACATCAGGCCATTACCCATGTTGCGGAACGCACAGCAGGACCAACGCAGACAACATCACGCATCCCTCACCCCCCGAATTACGACGACACTCCCGCGTAGCTTCAAGCTTCTGCAACTGAACTGCAACGGACTCACGAGCAAGATTGACGAGATAGTCGACTTCATGAGTCGGTTCGGAATCAAGATAGCTGCGGTCCAGGAGACAAAACTGCACGCTAGCTCCCCCCTGATTACCGGGGACGGCTACAATGTGCACCGAAAGGACCGCGAGCGAGACAACAGTGGTGGCCTAGCGTTCATAGTACACCATTCAGTGCAGTATCGTCTTATTGATGAAGGCATCGACCGCAGGGACAGCACCTTAGAACGTCAAGGTATAGCTGTCCGGTCAGGCGATGCCAAGCTCGAAATTTATAATATTTACGTACCCCCTGTCACCTGCTGCCCGGCAGGATACCTCCCCGATATTGGTGCGATCATCAGAGGAGAAACCGATTGGTAGTAGGTGACTTTAACGCGCATCACGATCTTCGGCATTCAAGCCTGCCAAATGATCGTAGGGGACAGCTATTGGCAGAGCAGATAGACGATTCGACGTTCAGCACTGTAAACGACGACGCCCCCACTAGGGTAGTGGGCAATTGTAGCAGCTCGCCTGATATAACAATTGCTAGCGCTGGCCTGATAAATAGCATAACCTGGCGACCTATGTTATCGCTTGCATCAGACCACTTGCCCATTATCATCTCGATCGAGAGACCTGCCGACTTCGTTTCCGCCGATCACCGGTCATACATCAACTTTAACAAAGCTGATTGGACCAGATTCGCGGAATTTACTGAGGACATCTTCGTAGCCCTACCCACTCCCACCGATGTGCGTATAAAGGATCTCAATTCGGAGATCCGGCAACTGGTCACCCAACATAAGCGGACCAAAGGGGTAGAGCATCTGAAGTCCTGTAACTTCACCTCTGGTGCGAGCAAGCTCTGGTCCACCGTAAGGTCCCTGTCGAACCCGACGAAGCACAACGACAAGGTGGATATCACCTTCAACGGTCGGACCCGAAGAGATGCGCGAGCTATTTTAGACGGCAATTTATAATGCATCCTCCGGTCGACAGATCCAAACGTTGTGCCACCAGGCGGTTGCACAAACTGCCATACAATAGTGCACCGCTTGCTTTCACCAGTGACGAGGTTCAGGGGGCCATCAACACATGAAACCATCAAACGCCATTGGCCCCGACGGACTAAACATGCTGATGTTGAAAAAGCTGGGTCCATTGGGAGTAGAATATCTCACAAAGGTCTTCAACCTGTCCATGGCCACACTCATCATTCCTGATAAGTGGAAATTAGGGAGAGTGGTCCCACTACTGAAGCCTGGGAAACTCGCCAACCAAGGGGAGTCTTATCGTCCGATAACTCTCCTTTCCCCAGTAGTGAAGACGCTTGAAGCCCTTCTACTCCCACTCCTCACTGAACACCTGACTCCAGCCCCACACCAGCATGGTTTCCGTAGAGTGCACAGTACCACCACGGCACTCACCGTCATAAACACCCAGGTAAACCGCGGACTAAACCAAAACCGCCCCTGCGAGAGGACTGTCCTAGTAGCGTTGGACCTACAAAAGGCTTTCGATACAGTCAGCCACGCCACGCTACTAGATGACATTTTACAGTCGACACTCCCGCCAGGGCTGAAGAGGTGGACCGCGAACTACCTGAGTGGTCGTCACTCGTCGGTAATATTTCGAGACCAAACCTCAAAACAGAGAAAAATAAAGCAAGGAGTACCGCAGGGTGGTGTCCTTTCACCCTTGCTTTTTAATTTCTATATTTCGAAACTCCCCCAGCCACCAATGAGTCTCACTGGTCTCATATGCCGACGACTGCACGATAATGGCGTTGGGCAATGACATTGATGGCCTATGCTCTAAAGTAAACGACTACATCGCCCGCCTTTCTCGCTTCTTCAGTGCGAGAAACTTAAAACTTTCTCCCACTAAATCCACGGCGACCCTTTTTACCACCTGGACAAAGGAGGTCAAGCTGCGACTTCAGGTGCACGTCGATGATACCCCAATACCGACGGTTAATAACCCCAGAATTTTGGGAGTCACCTTTGACAGCTTGCTCTCCTTCTCAGCGCACACAACCGCTATTGCAACGAGAGTACAGAATCGTAGCAAGGTCCTCAAGTCGCTCGCCGGCAGCACTTGTTTCTGTCACCGTAGGCCTCACCCATGCAGACACCTCCCAGGCACATCAGGAGACACTTCCTCTACTACGTGGACGAGATCCAGGACAAAACGGACAGACCACTCCAGGATCAGACAGTGTACAGACAGGCCATTAACGACATTCATCGGGAGACCCTTACCACCTTCTTAAGCTCCCGACCCCCGAATGCCGTTATCGGAGTCCAACCACCACCTATCGCAGACGAAGAGCTCCAGCTTCCCCGAGAGTCCCGCGTGACCTTGGCACAATTACGTTCTGGATACTGTAGCAGGTTTAACTCCTACCTGTCCAGAATTGACCCCGACTTACCAAACATATGTCCAGCATGTGAAGGCGCCCCGCACGACTCTTAAACACTTTTTCGAATGCCCCATCGAACCTACTCACCTAATACGCCTCTCCCTTTTGACCCAACCTATTGAAACAGCAAGTTTCCTGGGCCTACTGTGAGATGAGATAGACGAAGACGACCTGTGATCTACATAACACTGATAAGTGTACTGCCACAACAACAACCATATCTCTCCTTCTCAAATCATCGACTTTCTCTCTCTCTCTCTTTGGTCCAACATCATGTTTTCCGGTCTTGACCTCGGTAACCACACTGGACATTTTCACCGACCTTAGTTGAGATACGGTACACTAGACACGGCTAGACAGTTCAAACCCACTCATCTAACACCCCTCTCCCTCTGGACCCAACCAATCGAAGTTTCCTGGGCCTACCGTTAGATGAGCTAGACGAAGACCACCGGTGATTTACATTGCACGGACAGAGTTTAGTATTGCTGCTGCTACAACAACAACAACAACCGACCATAGCTACAACAGCTGATACGTTCCCACGACAGTCGGTTCTACGTAAACCGAACGGCCCGGATTTATATGCGGCCAAAGACTGTCACTTGCACCACTCCCCGTATATGTATGGGGAATGCTGCTACAACAACAACACGGTAGTATTGAGTTTAGCATCCAACTGCTGCAACAACAATGCTAAATTAAAACTATATCTAAAATGTATGTATGTACTTACTGATACGTTTACGGTAACAATCTCGGTAGATAATAAACCGGAACAAAAACTCTCAGAGTATTTAGTTTAGAAAATACGTTATTTTATTGGTTGTGAAAGCAAAGTGCTTAATTACTTATAAATAAGACACAAAAAATATGTTTAGAAAAAAAGTTTTTTTGCACGATTCAAACATTTAAGTTTTTCAAATATTTAACTTGTATGTATATATGTATATGTGTACGTGATTCACTTAAGTAATACTTATACGAGAACTGTCCATTTCATTATACTTAGTATTTTAAAAAGGTTCATTTTTTAGTTCCTTACAATATTTCTACTCTCTAATTCCATTTGTAAATGGTGTGCGTGCCCAACAAATTGCTGAACTTTGCCTAAGCGATTAAATATTTGCTTACAGCTACGAGATTATGACATTTTATTTAAAATTTAATAGAACATTTAAGCAGCCCATAGATTTTAGTACTCAAAAATTTAACATTTATTTTTTTAAAACGAAATGTAGCCTGCTTATTCGGATGACAGTCAAATTATTGAAACATATGCTATTAAAAACATTAAACATCCTGAATGAATGCTATAAAATACACCTTTCTAAGCACAACAACAAAAGTAAAAAGTTGGTAGAAACTCCGCTTTTAAATCCATAGCCATAATACGTAATCGATGCATACGTCTCTACTTTTCCTAATTATCGCAAAATCAATCCATTTCAATTTACTAAAAACTCTTAGGCATCGTCGACGCGACCCATTGGTCGCAAAACGATACGTGGATCAGGTTCGAGCATACGATCAGACTCTTCGGCGCTACTGAGGCTACAATTTATAGAGGATTTCATTTAAATTTCGTAATACGAATTTTATGAATGAATACAAACAAAGGCTCACCAATCTTTGTTATCAGGCATCAAATTTCTACGTTCTTCTTCATCACAGCGGTGCGGCAACTCTGATACTGGTGCATATTGTGTATGCGATACCAACGGATCTGTAGAAGGATTTAACGCCATTATGCCTTCACCACAAACACCTCCATTCTGGCATTGCAATTGTCTAGCAAGTGATTTTTTCTTATCAAACAATGGACATTGACAAATACAATTACGCCGCCAATCAGCCACCGTTATGTACACGCCTGAAAGTATGCCAGAAATGAGATTTGTTAGCATGTAAACCCAAAAAAAAAAAAATATCTTCGCTTACCAAGGCAAAACAATCCGGTTGCCGAAAAAAAGGCACCCGAGATGATCATGCCAATTGGCATTTGTGAACAAGTCATAACAGCATCGTCATCGGATAGATCCTTGGAGTTTCTATTAATGAAAATGTGACCTGCGATGGAGCTAGCTACTACCGCAATACCAGTCGCTAAAGTTATAAGCCCAAAAAGCAGCAGCATAATCTATAAAATTATACATATGAACGTTATTTTAGGTTTAAAAAGATATACTCGTACATAACCAAAAATTGTTTATTACAAGAAAATTTAGTTTTGAATTACGTGCATGCATATGTACATACATCCTCTATAAATATAAAATGGTGGTGTATACGTACATACATATCGCACATATTTTTCAAGTCACAACTCAAATTTCTAAAAATCGTTATTAAGGGCTTTTGATATAAATTTCTAATAAAACATTTACATTACTCCTCATGCTATATAAATAGAAATGGTGAAGACGAGGTTTTCACTTAGACCCTACCCGGCGTGACAGTGTCTTATGATTGCCTTTTATGTTTTCTGGCAAACTAAACATTTTTTCAATTTCCATAATTATAATACCAAACGTACGTACGCGCATACATAGACGATAAGGGAGAATATTAATATTCTCTGCTTATTATATTCGTGCTCGTTGGATAAATTCTGTTACATAGAGCATAAATTTAGGAGACGAAAAAGTTATTCGCAAGCAAAATATTTACTCGCATGTACGCAAACTAAAACCTCTTTGTTATTGATGCCATCGATAAAACTTGCAGATATGTATGTACGTTAATTCAGATTAAAAAAATAATTGCATTCAGTTTTAATAAATAATTCCGTAAATTATTGAGAACAATGACTATTACCTGAAATCGAGGATTGCTCAGTAATTTGCATGCTATTGAACGACTGCTATTGTTCCTGCCTGGCCGAGGCTCATAAGAGACCGATACGGTTGTTGGTTGATAAACTGGATCTGCTCCCATTGGCATTCTACGCAAAAAATGTATTATTGTTTTTATAAAAGCATTCCATATTATTGCTTCTTATATCATTGACCAATATAAAGCGTTTGTTACTCTTATTAGCAAAATAATTTGAAGGTCAAAATGAATCCTGAGTTCATACCTTAATTTTTGTATTTAACTCAAATTTCTTTGCTTTAGCGCCTGATTCTTGTTGCTTCAAATTTTAATTTAAAGAACTTGCTAAGTTTTCTCGATACTCAAAATTCAATATTGAATTCTTTACAAAATATATACTTTGCCGTCAACTACTGTTTTTTTTTTTTTAACAATGCAAATGCATCCTTTTGTGTCCAGTAGGAGAATCGGTGCTGCCAAACAGTATACGAAAAAATTAAAATAAAAAAAACTGTTTGTCAACCCTCAGGATTGCTAAGAAATGTAGAGTAGCGATTGTTTTTCTGCCTTTTAGAGAAGCTACTTTCACAACACTGATAAATTTATTTGCACTCGACTTGCTCGGTACGGAAAGGCTTACCTTGGGCTTACACAGAACAATGCTCTAAAGAAAAATTAAAATACGGATTAGCTGTCGAAAAAGAGAAAAAGTGTTGTGTAATGTCCAGGTAGCTATAAAGACAATCCACTTTTATGCAAACTGTCGTTAGTGTCGTGTCGTACAAATTACTTCCTTTCTCCGGATTGTCCGCTCTTTGTGATTAGCTTTTGCTTTCTTCTGCGAATTGCAAAGAAACGCCACCGAATCGATTATTTACGACATATAATTTGCCAAATTTACTGTCTTCGAAAAATCATTGCCAACAAGGAAGTTATAAATTTATTAAAAAAAAAAATTTGTGCATTGCTATTGTCTCTGCAAAACTGTCCATATCACCCGCGAAAAGCGGCCCCCACTAGTAATTTATCGCATGAAACTACGGTGTACAGAATGCAGAGGATGGCGCGTTCCGAAAACGGGTTCTTAACTCTCCGTGCTTTTGACAACCGATGACATCAGAGCTTCGGATAAACTAAGTTACTGTGAATGTTTGTGGTTTTTAAATTAAATAAACTAATGTAAATGAAGTTCCTCGTGTTCAATTGTGAAAGCACGAATTATAACAATATTTTCAAACGCAGTTTTTTTCCGATAAAAGTACGTTCACATATGCATTAATTACCAATAAATCCTCAAAATTAATCTACCCGTTCACATATGGAAGATTACCTGCAAAATTGACAATCAGCTGTCAATACTGTTGTGAAAGGTTTTTCTTCATAGAAATTACTATCAATATGAAGAAAATACAACGAGAAGGAGTAGAAGGAATAATTTAATTGCGCAATTGGCTGCTAATAATAAACAGTTCGAGGAAATCCGTAAACGAGGTTTACTGAGGTTTCAAAAAATTATGGCAGCATTCAAAATTTGATATTAAATTTTATAATAAGTAATAAGAGGGCATACGTTTATGGACACACGATTTTTTCTGTTATATGAATGCATAATCCTTTTAAATTATATATAAATATATAATTGGCGCGTACACCCTTTTTGGGTGTTTGGCCGAGCTCCTCCTCCTACTTGTGATGTGCGTCTTGATGTTGTTCTAAATCAGCTATCGTTTTTATCTCGACGACGGTCAGTAAAAAAATGAGAAAATCCACAAACTAGCAACAAATGAAAATTTTCAATTACATGGGATTTGTGTCCGCACTTCGCCGTACACGATTTTCTTCCAACTACAACAAATCCCTGGGAATTTTATCCTGTTTGTAGCCAGCTTAAATGATGCTTCTTGCAACCAACCAAAGATTCGTTTACTCGACTTTACTGCCGGTAGACAAACAGTCATGGCTAATTAAATTTATGAGAATATTGATCCGTTCCTGGCCGTTCTTTGCGCTATTAGTTTGGCAGCACTGTCATTGTAATTGGTAACACTGACAAGTGAATGCAGAAATAAACATTAAGTAAATTAGTAAATTTAAAGCTTTAATTTCAGGGGCAAATTTTATGTTGAAAATTTTAATGCTAATCCAATAGACATAAACTACCACCGCCGTCGGTTTCACGCTACTGGAACGACCCGGATTTATATCCGGCCATTGAGTATTACTCCCGTAGCATTCTTCAAACACTTATAGGGTAATATTATGTATAGGGTAAATATCACACACATAATTATTTTAGCAGTTGAGTCCAAATCTGTTTATATTATTATTACAAGCTGTAGCTTACAATTGAAATTATAAGTATAGTTGAAAGTTGTTTTAAGTATCCCGAATGCATTTTCAACAACAATTCTTGTGGAAGAATGTTAGGAATTACTAAGTTTCTTCTTCTTCTTAATACTACCAAAACAGTTGATTTATATCAGTGATACCAATATGCATAAGAATGATCCGGATCGGTCCAATGTGCTTTGACCATGATACTGAAATACCCAGTGAAACCGCTATATGTCTTCATATATCTTTTGGTGCTCACACTCACCAACGTAAATGTCCGCCCGTACCCCCGTATCATAAAAAAGATTTTTGTTTTTTACGATACTACGGAACGGAACGATGGTGAAAATTCATTCACATGGGCCTCTCATTAGTTTAATCGTGTCAGCTGATACCGGCGTACGTTTACGTTGGTGAGTGTGAGCACCATTACTTCAACAAGGCTGTTCCAAACACCCAGTATGTGACAAGAAGTGGTTCTCGTTCCCACGACAGTCTGTTCTACGTTACTGGAACGACTCGGATTTATATCCGGCAAAGGACTGTCGTATCAGCAGCATTCCCCATATATGTATGGGGAATGTTTATGCTGCAAAAACAACAACAACAAGTTGTTCTGTGAACTATGGTAAGTTATAATACTCTAAGGTCTTCATGCCGAGAAAGAAAATCCACTGAAAATCCCGAAAAACGTTTCGTTGTAAAATTCAGCATACTAAGTTTTTATTATACTCAAAATAAATGTTTTTAAGTACATTGGAGTCGCGATAACTCGTCATCCAAGAGATTCCCAAAATATTATATTACAAATTATTTCGGTTTTCGATTTACTAGACACTGTCATCAACCGAGATTATCAGTTATAAAGCAAAACGAAAAGCAAAAGTAACGATGAAAAGCAAATGCGTTTTTTTACTATTTTATCAATTACGAGATACAGAGCAATTTGAATAATGAATACGAGTGTAGAACACTTTCACCAACGACCAACTGGAAAACAATTAACGAAGTTGTGCAGCTGAAAAAAATACGAATTATCAAGGGGACCAAATTACATACATACATTTTGTAAAAGTTATCGAGGTTTTCAACTTATCGCAATTCCTTAATTTTAGATATATGACAGTCCTTGGCCGGATATAAAATCCGACTGTCGTGGGAACGCTCCGTAGCACTTTCTTTTTGTGTGGTTCTAATCCAATATTTAAACTATTAGCCATTGATAGCCTTAGCTCAAAAAATCATCTAATTGAAACTCGAATAAGAACACTATTAAAGATTCGGATTTATTTACTAGGAAAAAAGGGTTAAAGTCAAATAAGTTGTTTTTCAAAAGTCCACTGATTTATTTCGAAGTATTCCTCAATTACCTCCAATCCCCACATCTTAGTACGTTCAAAGGTCCCAAACGCAATACTAGCCTTTAGAAAAGTTCAATGATCATACAACTTTTTTCAACATTTTTTCTCTCAAATACATATTTATATTTAGTAAAAGTATTACTATAACTACTATGCAAAATATGAAAGCAAATAAAAAATTGCAAAACTTAAAGATATTGATTAAAAACTTTTAGCTTGTAAATTTGATGCTTCCCTTTAAAATATACATACTGTGAATTCGAATATACTTAAATACTTAAGTAACTACGTATGTATATACCACTTACAAGCGTGAAGAGCACAACCAATTCAAGTTAGTGTGCAGAATAAGGGTAGATTTCAACGGTAACTACCTACATGCATATCTTATTTATAGCTACGTATGAACGTTATGTAGGTATATATTTATGTCGTATCACGTGAAGTTTCGAAGCCCTTACTTTGTTGTGATTTATTGCAATTTATTCATTGTACATTCGTTTATATTTAGGATCGTAGAATGAGCATGTGTTGGGGTGTATATCTGAGAAATATGCACAGCCTTCGTTACAAAAATATTTAGCTAAACAAACTGTCTGAGCTATTTTCGGCTTCACTATTCAAATAATCCATTGTTGGTAGTGAGCCCCCGCGGCGTTGTCTGCATTGCTCTTGATTCAAACGTTCGCTGAACCATTCATCATTAGACTCTTGCCCAAACTCAAGTGGAGTATGATGTGTTTGATGATGTTGAAGATCACTGTAACAGGTACTTATGGTTCGACTATGACTAATTTGACTACCTCTACGTCGATACTGAGGTAAAGCAGCTATAGCACCGTTATTGCCATGCACTATGGAGGATGTTGTAGTAGCGTTGCTTTGTGCGCTTGTGCTGGTCGTGTTGCTATTTGAGTTAGAGCGTATATTCCGAGTGTTGTTTAGTGTTGGGAAACATTTATATAAATCTAACAATTGCTTAAGAGTAAAATCCGGTTTATGTGGAATATCGTTCAAGTCGATCTCGCCCGGATTCAGAGGTATCCAAAATGTGGCACCCAATCCAGCCAGACAGCCTCCCTAAAAACGAATGGAATACAAATTAACACCTTGGTCTGTGAAATAGTCTCGCATTTTCTACACACCTTAATGTCCGATTCTAGTTTATCACCAAACATAACACATTGCGATGGAGGGACTCCCAGAAAGTTGCAGGCGGCGTAGAATATTTGTGGATTCGGTTTTTCCCATGGCAAATCTGATGAAACAAGGATGCAATCGAAATATTGACTTACGTGCAACTTGTTTATTTTTTCCCACTGTGCATTGGATGGTCCGTTAGTAATGAGCGCCAGTAAGAAATTAGCTTCACGAGCACGAATTAACATCTGTATGTAATCGGCCGATAGAGCTAGATAACGATAACGAAGTTGTAGCCATTTTGGATAGATCTGCTCAGCTAAATGTTTGTAGCGAGGTGGAAGAGCTTCACGCCATAAGTAAGTGCGCCAGGAGTCTAGAGATGTCTGCGAGTTATCTGGGCAACGACGAAATGCTTTTAGAAATGATTGAGTAGCAAGGCTAGATTCTTCTTTCGACAAACCAAACTGATTTTCGAGCACTTCACTTAGCTACAATGGATTTAGGAAAAAATTAACAATCATGTAGAATAATTAGCTTTAATAATATATTTTAAAAATTCATGCATAATGAAGCCCTTCATTTTCGAATGAATTTTAGTAAAATTTAATTTGAGTTTGCTGTTAACTATAGGAATATAAAAAACTAATAGACAATGAGAGTTGCTGAGAGAGCTGGTAACATTAAAGGGACGGACGAAAATTTGTATATCTTATATGTTTTAAATCTTAACATATAAAAATGGACATGGATTTTTCCCGATCTCAATACTAAGCCGGATCTAAAGGTAGAGGGCAATATGTGTACAAGTTGAAGCGAATTTTATTTAGTCCTTATCGAGATATACACATTTACCCAAAGGAGACCTCCCACTTTTCAAAATTTGTCTTGCGTCGCATTTCGTTTTTTTTTTTTTTGGGTTTATAATTCGTATCAAATTTGAGTAATTTGAAATCTTTATCACGTTTTTTGCAATTTTTTAAATTATCGTTACCTTGGTGAAGATTGAAATATATACATTTTTGCTTTAGTGAACGTGCGCACGAGCGAAAGGATAGACATGGCTCATCATTCTGAATAGTTTGCTATATATATGTCCACATCTATCTTAATTGCTTTATGTTGTTATTGTATGTATATATGATACACTCATGCTGCTTGTTGTTGTAGCACTTTACAAAGCACTGTCAAGCACAGTGTAGTCATCGACTGTCGTCGTCTATCTTATCTAAAGATAGACGCAAGAAACATGCTGTTTTGACGGCATTGGCCCAGAGGCAAAGGGATGTTAGGTGAGTGGTTAGACACGCCCGGTGAATGTCGTAATTGCCTGTCTGCATACCGGGATGCGCAGTGGTTGTTGTGTACAATCCTGCATCTCTACGGTAGCACCCTACCAGGAACTGCTTGCTGAGCTTAATATTGTGCTTTGCATGCCTTAGTGTGTATTCGGAAACATCAGGAAGTATCCCGGAAACATCAGGAAGCATCCCGTCACCGTCCTGCATGTTGTACTCTGTCAGGTCGTAAGTTCCGTTCATTGCGTATCACTAGTTTCAAACCTCCGCATAATTTAGAACTGAAAGGTTGATTGCCTTATACATACTATATGTATGTCGCCAGCAAAGTTTCTTCCATTGTAGGAGTTTATCAAGCCCTGCCAGTGTATTGTGGTCACCAATATATATCTCATGTTATGGTAGGTCCAGGAAACATGCCGTCCGTACGGGTTGAGTTCAGAGAGAGAGAGAGAGAGAGAGGGGTGTTAGGAGAGTGGGTTTAAGAGGGCATGTGAATAGATAGTTAGTATCGTGCGCGGTAGCTTCACTTGACGGATATACATACATACATATATTGAGTACATCAGAGTCGATTCTGGAATTTACCTGCTGCAATATCCAGAACGTAATGGGGCCAAAGGCTATAGCCGCAGTAAACTAGCCCTAGACAGGTGCTGAACCTCACCCGAAAGTTTATTTGTTGTTGTTGTTGGAGCAGTATAAACATTTCCTAGTCAAGTACGGAAAATGCTGCTGCAGTGACAGTCCTTGGCCGGATATAAATCTGGGTCCTTCCGGTAACATAGAACCGACTGTTGTGGGAACTAAATTTTCTTTGTCTTTACCTGTACTATCAGCTAACGACTTGAAGTGCTTATTGCAGTTTTGAACTAAGTGACGATCGCGATTCCATACACCAAGAGGAAGAGCTATAGAAAGTGACCTCACAGTCGGTTTTACGTAACCGTAACATTACGGACTTATATCCGACCACGACCTGTTACTACAGCAGTATTGCGCAAAACATTTATGGGAAATGTTTATATTACAACAAAAACAACAACCATAATAGTTTAGGGGTTGTTTATCGGCGAAATTGATGTATCATTGACTTCCAGTGATAGTTCGACTTTTTTCGTTCAGGTTGTGAATAGTCGCCGTGAGGAAGTTTTGAGATTTCTTGCAATGAAGAAGCGTTGAAGCCTGGAGTTTGACTTTACTTTTGATCCATCGATGTCATTGCCGGACCAATATGAAATAACCGTTAGCGTATGAGATGAAAAAAACTCGCTCTGGTGGCTGAAAAAGTTTCGAAATACAGACGTTTAAAGAGGAAGAGACATCACCCTGCGGCTACCCTTGTTTTATCCTTGTATATTTGGAGAGATTTCGAAATGTCACTGACGAGTTTCAATTACAAAAGTACATTGCGGACCACCCCTTTCAATCTCTGTGGGAGAGCAGATTCTTCAATATCAACTAGTATCATGGCTTGAGTAACTGTGCTAGTGGTTTATAAACTCTGTTACATGTTGGTTAATTATGACTGCGGTTATCCAAAAGGAATAGAGCGCTAATCGTGATCGCTATTTAGCTTACGGATTTTTGGACAACTGCTTACAATTCGTATTGGGGTATAATTTATCGTAATCCAAGACAAAAAAAAGGTACAAGAATAGATTCCCCACTATACTTTGAACTTTTTGCAACAATAAAGTTCTTCCATACCGTGTAAATACATATATCTAAAGATAATGTCATTAAAATTCCCGGACACGGAAATTTAAATCCACAAAAAAACTATAGGTATGTCCAGTTCTTTTTCCGTTTTTTCTCCCCGATTTTACATACGCTTCTACACAGTACAAACCATTTTGCAATTAATCAGCACTGCGATTACGGGATTTCCGCAAACACTTCTCTCTTTCCCTGAACATATGTACGTACATGTACATATATATGTATATATAAATTTAATGCAAACGGGGAAGCAAAAGCGACGCGTGTCTAGTCACCCTTACTTCACCTCTTTTTATCAATAAGTCAATGGAAAATTTTCACTGATTCCTCGTGCTTCCCCAACCCATCCTTTTCAATCAACCAACCTTTTTGACAGCTTTCAAATCACCCGAGCGGGTAGGAATCAATGTGTTGTCCAAATCGAAGAAAAGTGCAGTAATCTTTCTTAGCTTTTCACCCAATATAGCGTTATTTATATTGGCGCTGTTGGACGTAGTTACACATAAATTAGCAGCATTTCTTGTGCTTTTGTCGTTTACAATTTCACCTTCGGCCATCAGAGTAAAAACTTAGTGGATAAGCGAATTTTTTCGCTGATGCAATAAAAAATTATTTTACACGATGTATTAGTATCAATACAAATAGCAGGAACACAATTGCTTATTGTGATAAGAATTTGAATACGTTTTAGCACCAATTTAGCTTAACTACAATTTATCAAATAATTAAAACTAGGAGACCGATCAACTGCACACAAATTGCAGCTGAGTAGGTTAAATGGAACTGACAGCAAAAGTGAATGGATAATGGTTAAAAAGCAAAGAGAATAATTTTATAAAGAGAATTTTCGTTTTGTATCAAAAACATTGCCAAGTAGCAGTGTTGCCATATAATTTTTAAATTAAAAATTCCAAATGGTAGTTCAAAACATAATAATTGCTGTCTGTTTTAATTTAAAATATTTTTTTATTTGAACAGTGTTTTAAACATAAAGTTAATAGTTATTATATAATAGTACAACGCAAACTTTAAAGAACTGGGATTTCATTAAAAACTATAGGTGCTTGTATTTACTTTATTTTGCTTTATAAGGATGGTGCATTTTGCAGTTAGTTTTTAGTTAAGAGTATTTTATCAGATTTCACCAATTTGCTTGTAACTTTTACTTTAAACATTTTGGATGTGGTGAAAAAAAACTAAATAACGAAGTGAGTATATTTGCATTGCTGTGCATAAATTGAAACTTGTTAGATCACTCATCAATAATTCCAAGTATAAATTGAAAATCGCTTTAAATGGTGCAGCGCATTTCGCGTTTGAGAATGGAGAATAAGGTCATATACCTCATTATTAAAAATAGGTTCTTGATCATGTTTTGAGCTCGTATTTCAAAATACGTGTTCTTATATTCTTGCATAAATTGATCTACACACACAAGTTATTGTACCTGTATAAAACCACTAACCTAAGCCAGTGTATCCGAAAATTTAAACTCACTGTTCCGATATATTCATATTTGGACTCAAAGCGCATATTTTTGTTAGTGCTACAAAACTAAAATAAAACTTATAAAACAAGCGAGGTGTTTCAAAACTGTAGTTTCTAACTAATTCTTACCCATAATGAATATAAAAATATTCACAAGTTCATCCAAACTTTTCAAAGACTAACTTTCTCCCTGGTTTAATTTTCATTAGGTTATTGATAACTTCATAGTTCTTAGACGATGCAGTGACTCAATAGCTGCAACTTCTCCTCATGAAAGTGGAACAGCTCCTCAGAACCTCGTCGACATAATAATTTTTTCCATTATTAAAATTTAACTTTTTCGAATAATTATTCAAAATTTTAGTTTTGTTTTGGTTTACTGATGTTGTTGTTGCAGCAGCATTATCATACCCCATACATACACGGGGAATGCTGCTGAAGTGACAGTCCTTGGCCGAATATAAATCCGGGTCGTTCCGGTTACGCAAACGACTGACGTGGGAACGTTTTGGTTTACTCAACTAACTTACTTTAAATTACTAATGAGGTAATTAGCGGCCGCCGTAGCCGAATGGGTTGGTGCGTGACTACCATTCGGAATTCAGAGAGAGAACGTCGGTTCGAATCTCGGTGAAAGATCAAAATTAAGAAAAAGTTTCTTCAAATAGCGGTCGCCCCTCGGCAGGCGATGGCAAAGCTCCTCATAAGAATTCGTTCCCATGACAGTCGGTTCTACGTTACCGGAACGACCCGGATGTATATCAGGCCAAGGACTGTCACTCCAGCAGCATTCCCCGTTCATGTATGGGGAATGTTTATGCTGCTACAACAACAACTCCTCATAAAAATATTTGCCGTTCGGAGTCGGCTTGATACTGTAGGTCCCTCCATTTGTGGAACAACATCAAGACGCACACCACAAATAGGAGGAGGAGCTCGGCCAAACACCCAAAAAGGGTGTACGCGCCAATTATATATATATAATTAGCTCTAAAAATTATGTATAACGTAATTCGCAGGGCTATTGGAAAATTAATGGATATGATAAACAGGTGCCCGCGCGAGGGGACCACTTAGACAAATAATCAAATTCGTCCATTGTGATGTTGGTGATGTCACAAGAGGAAAAACAGAGGGAGAAGAAAAAAACGAGGGGGAAGAGGAACAAGGGACTTTGCATCATTAACGTTCTCTGGGCTTTGGATTGGAGGATGAGGACCAAATGGTGGATAAAGATTTTGCACGAAGAATTTTTACTGGCAAAATCTGAAAAAAAGTGTAGGTCAACCAGCAGCTGTTCAGTGCTGTCAAAACAAATAAGTTTGATAAAAAAAGAAAAATCAATTGCAATTGAATTTTCATATTAAAAAAAATATATATTTATTGAAACAAAAATGGATTGCAACTCAGAAATTAATAGTAAATAAATTGTTATGTCATAAAAACATGTACAGTGACTAATGTAATCGTACATACTCACTGTCAAACACTAATAGTGGGATTACCCTAGATGTACACTTAACTTAACTTATGTTAAGAACATAACGATCCTTACTCAAGCTGTCAAATCAGCTTATGTATGCAACCTTATGCTAAGTAAATAGGAGCACGCAATTTCTAAATATGCTTTTTCGTCTCATTTTTATTGAGTTCGCTAAATACTTTTAACTAAAAGTAATCCCTACCTCCTGTAACTCTATTATCTTTACTCTATATCTGGTATTCTGCTCTCCTCCAGCTAAATAATACTTGATAGCACTTTTTATTTTTTATACGCTCAAGCGTATTTTTGACAAATTCTGTTTGTTGTTCTTCAAATTACTGGCATCCATAATTTAAGGCGAACGGATAAAGAATAAATCAGTTGCTTTAATATGACCAACCTGTAAAGATACGCCTCGGTTTAGTTGTTTTGTCATAAATTGTCAGAATGTCTTTACTTTTATTTCCCTTTATAAAAATATTGAATGCAAATATTTATAAATTTTATATGTGATTAAATTTGAACACTCAGTATCCGTGTACGATTAAGTGTAAGAGCCACTGTGTATCAACAGGTTATGATGAAAACTTTTATTTAGTAGGAAACAACAATGAAACGTTTATATATGTACGTATGGGTTCATTATTTGTGAATTAACTGTAAGTATATATGTATTTCTGAATTTATGTATGTTATGTAAAAATTTAAGCTTAGATTAATATTTAGAGAAATTGATAGTTGGTTTACTTTAAACGGCTTTGCATATGAATATGTTTTATAATAAAAGTTTAATAGTAGAAAGAATGGGGTATAATTTGATATGAATTCATAAACACATAAATATTTATTATGTCTCTCCCTCTCTTCCACGCTATAAAAATAGTTTTTAAAATTTTTGAGCATTTTAAAGAGGTCAATGTGATCTAAACAAAGTACGCGTAGAATCGTTGATAAATTTACATGTAAACTTTATCGTCAAACAATACTTATAGTATTTATAAGTCAGTGTTAACGTTTTTAAGGTTTTGTAACCATTATGATTACTATATTTACACATGTATATACTTTGATTTATATAAAACAGAAATTAAATGCCTAATTGCTTAACAAATAGTCGAAATTTTCTAGTTTACAAACATACACGTCTACAATAAAAATAACTTTATCAGTACAAACTGTATAAAATTGATTCTAATATTCATCCATTCATTATATACCAGAATGTCACAGCTGTAAATAATTGAAATTGGTAATAATTCCTATTCTGTGGTTTCCTTCCAATCTGAGCCTGCCCAGTCGGGTAGCTGTGTTTCATATTGCCAACCAGGACCTCTATACTTCCATGCGTGCAAATACATAATTAAATCCTTCGGTTTGGGATCTTTGAAGCGTACTTTACACTCATAACAATCCTTATCAACACTTAGCTTGGCTTTATTATACGCAAAATCAGGAGGATCATGCCCCGTTTGCGTTCCAACTGTCACTTTATTGGGATGCTCTTCGTTATTTTGCTCTGTCAAATTAGTATTTGTATTAATCACGTCAGCAGCTGACAGATCTGTATTGGTAGTAGTCTCAGGCACGGTAGAGCCATTTGCTATAAAATCTTGTTTTGGCAAATTTAATCCCTCGCTCCCGAAATCTCCATCGATGCCCAACCAATTTTCAGCATTATGCACGTGGATCAAGTCTTTTACCAGTTCCTCATCGGTTCTACCACCAATATCTCCGCCACGACCTTTGAGCGGCCCAAATACTTCGTGATTATATAACGGATCATTTACAATGGGATATCCTAAATATTGTAAATGTACACGTATTTGATGCATTCGCCCAGTTAAAGGTTTGCATAATAGTACACTTGTTGTGCCATTGTAACTAATTTTTTCAAATGTTGTGGAGCATTCTTTACCCTTTAACGAAACTTTGCAAACACCTATCTTATAACTGACTACTTCAATGGGTTCCTTACATTCGACGACACTATCAGGGAAATTTCCATCGACTCGACATACGTACTCCTTTTCCACGTCCCTATTTCGAATCTGTTGTTCCAATAAACGCGCTTTTTTGGGTGTGCGACCGAAGAGCAATAAACCAGATGTAAGCCGATCCAAACGATGAATTGTGCGCAAGTTCTTCAAGTTGAATTCTTTAGCCAAAATAAAAACAACAGTATTATGACGATACCGTCCACATGGATGAACCGGTATTGAAGCGGGTTTGTTTATAACCACTATATCTTCGTCCATGTGCACTATGCTAATAGGTTGATCAGTAACAGGCACTTCATGTCGGTGAACAGTATTGGACAGCAAGTCGTTATGTTTTAATATATAATCGACTGGTACATGTTCATAATTAACTTTAAGTGACCCGGTCAATATGCTACGCTTATATTCCTCGGGTGGATGGGCGCGGAATTCACGAGAAAATACATCTAATATTTTTTCACCTACCCAACGTCCTTTGGTAAAGGTAGTAAAGGTGAAATAGTAAGGATAAACTTTTCGTAATCCGTTTTCAAAATAGTAAGAGGTCTCATCATATCTGTCATCGGAGAATCCTGGGCGCTTTGCTTTTAAGGCCTTCGTTTCAAACCTTGCTTTTTTTAATGCTTCTGTCTGCTCTACATCTTCAGCTTTTCTCTTTTCCGGATGACCGACTTTTAATTCAAGATTGTTAACCGTTGTTGTGTGCCTACGAACTGGTACTACGCTGGGATCGACATTATAAAACCACGTGCAAGTCAGCGGCTCTGTAGTGGGAACAGGTTGGTAGAGTATGTTTTTCAATAGCACTATGTTTTCTTCATCCACCGTCGCGTCTCCGTGTTGCGTTTGAGCATGTCGTGGCATTTTAAGTACAACTTGATTTTGGAAACCTGGTAACATACGGTAAAACGTTCCAAATTTCGTTAAATGCATTAAGAAACGATAATTTAACGCCACAACCAACAATTTCAACGGAAGGAGCACAAAACGAACTACCCGAAATAGAATTGTAAACAACCTGGGATGAAACGGTTGCGGCAACATAAATTATTGCAACGGCGTTATGATTAACTAAAATGTCAACATCATTGATTGTAGCATTGTATATAGATTAGTAGAAACAACCGCAGCTGATTGTCAAAAAATGCCCACAGCTGATATCGTAATCATCATAAAAATCGTATCAAAAAGTCTAAAAAATGACGTAAATGTGCACATCTTTCTCAAAAAATCAATATTATAGCTAAGAAATATATTAAAAATATTTGTTATTATAAATTTTTCATGTGAAAGATATTATTTTCTATTTTTTTGGTTTGAATGTTAGCATAAAAGTACTAATTTGTCATAGCAAATCCGCTAATACGCTCAAGCAAAAATACTAAGCACTCACACGATCAAATACTTGCAACCAGTCAAACTCACACCAGCGTGCCTGTCAAAAAATAGAAAGAAGAAAAGTGTTTATACTTGCATTTTTGTACAATGACTGTAGACCATTCTACAGGTAGGGTTGCAATTTTTATTTTGGTCTTTAAATTGTAAAATGTTTTTTAAATACTTGGCGGGGCGGACTAGTTAAAAAATTGAAAGCCAGCATAATTAAGACGAAAACCGAATTTCCATGGCCGCCGGTAAGCCAACTTTTCTTAGTGCGCTGAACCCCGTTCCCCGTCTATAGTTACTGAATGAGCTCTATGCAGCAAAGTTGTTCCAAACACTCCTTCTCAGGGCTGATATAAAACCTAACCACGAACCCGTAGTCTATTTCTGTTGCCTTTCCCAAAAATGCTCCACCCAAAACTAAACTTCGGTTAAATGCAATTAATGCAACGATTAATGCCATCTTAAGGCCTTTTTATGCCTTGAAATACATACGGAGTAGACCACATTGATTTGTGACCGCATGATGTTATCAACAGCAGGCACCCTTCTCTCTACGGCTTCTTTGTGTAATGGCCCGGTTCCTTTTCCTAGCACCCCAAATATAACCTCCACGACTCCCCGAAGCACACCAAAGCAGTATCACTGTATATCGCTGTCATTCAATAAAGCGGAAACAAAACCAAATTTTTAGCGAACTGTTTAAATTTTACAAAACAAAAGAAATGCGTTGGCCGCGGTACTTTTTTTATTAGATTCCCGATTTTTGTAAATAAATTTTTAATTTATGTATGTTGTGGTTGTCAGAAATTATGCTTCTATCCCGTAGCTCCTGAGCGACTTTTTATTTTTTGAAAGAATTGGAATACAGAATTGAGTCTACTTCATGATGTTAAAGATTTTAATTTTTTTTGGCTAATAAATAAAATTGCAACTCTGTGGTTGTTTCTACTTTTGACATTAATTATTTCTTTCACTTTGCTTTTTCTCTAAAATTCGCATTATTATTTTGCTGTTTTGTGTTTAATATAACATGTCGAATCCTAACAGAAGTCGCACGCTTTTAAAAGGTTTTACAAATATATATTTATTCATTAAATGACAGTAAAGGTTTTAACCGACATTTATTATTGCAGGGTCTATAATGAAGGAGGACTCTCCTGAAGATGGACTGTATTCGTTGGAGAAGTTACGGACATCCCCAGAACTGTGGCCTGAAAAAAGTAAGTTTTATGCGTTAGATATACAATATATTTTTCCACTAAATTAACAGAAATTGATGTCTGTAATAGGTAATAGTATATGAACTGATGCATATAGTTTGTTCTGCAGTAAGAGTTGTTATCTACAGAGACAGCGCAGAGATTTATTCCTCTGAATATATATTTTTTCGAAAACAAAAAGGGATCTAAAATCTGTTTCTCAGATATGCAACTATATGACTCCGGGTGACTCAAGTTTGATCACACAGCATTTTTACAATTATGATAGCGCGGCTGATCAATTTAAAATATTTGGGTGAATGCGCTCATCCTTGCTTCCATTAGATATAGTGCATTACATCAGCTGTTGTGTTTTAGCTACCATTATCCGTTTCCACGTCGGTCCGTTCAATGTTTATCGCACCTTTTCCCAATAAAACAATTAATGTATGTGTAATTAGAAAAAAATATGCCTAGATTTCATAAATAATATAATTTTCATAAATTTAATGAAAGACCGCATCACCATTGTGTGTAGAAATTTTCACGTGTCCAATATTTTGTCGATTTTCTCAATTATTCCTCCTCTTCGCTGTTCAGAAGTAAACGTATTTTTGTATTTTGCGACAGTTAACAAAATAATGTATGTATGTCAAAAATTTTGAAGTTTGAATTTTGTTGACTTTGCAGTTCCTGGTATAAGTAATTTTATTGCAATGAGTGACACACCTATACGTACACCGGTACCACAGTGGTCGAAGGACCTCTCCCAGGAAGACATTAACGCTATGATGCGTAAGTTGTGTGTTAAAACCATAATTGATTCCTAATTTGATTGTCGTACCCAATTTCAGAGCTAAGCAATATGCCGTTCAGTAATCTTATAATGGAGATCAAAAAAATGTACGATGAAGCATACCAGCTGGGTGTGTCGGAAGCCAAAGAAATGACACGCGGCAAATATTTGGGTATATTTAACAATGCTAAGAAGAAATCTATATGATTTGATTAGTCAAATGCTTTTAACTTAGTTTAAACTTAATTATTTGCAATAATTTAATATTAATAAAATTCTACAAATTAGTTTTAATTGTAAAATCACTACTAGACTATACGAGTACAAATGCATTTATAATAAAGAATTACAAAAAAGTAATGGTGCCCAAAATTAAGAAAAAAGAAATTGGAAGCCTTAATAATCTGTTGACAGTGTTGGCAGAAATCTTTGGGGAAAATAAAAACGCGACTGCGCACAAATGGTCATCTCACTCTCATAGCCAGATGTTTGGTACACATATAGGTATGAAAAATATAGGGTATTTGAAATTGCAACTCTAACAAACTGTGTGGTGCAATAGAACTTATGTCTTGAATACCTATTTTTATAACGAATTGAACGTTGAAAGATAAAGGTCTGGGTCGCTATAACCTAAAGCTGCCTTATACTTAAGAGCATTTGATTTGAACAAGGTACTGTAAAGAGGTACTTTATTATATTCATCTAAAAAATACAGCTATACTAACTAGATTGGTGAAAAGGTATGTGTATATATAGAAAGATATATTTATATATATATATATGGATATAATTGGCGCGTACGACCTTTTTGGGTGTTTCGCCGAGCTCCTCCTCCTATTTGTGCTGTGCGTCTTGATGTTGTTCCACAAATGGTGGGACCTACAGTTTCAAGCCGACCCCAAACGGCAGATATTTTTTATGAGGAGATTTTTCATGACAGAAATACACTCGGAGGTTTGCCATTGCCTGCCGAGGGCGACCGCTATTAGAAAAAACTTTTTTTTTTATTTTGGTCTGTCACCGAGATTCGAACCTACGTTCTCTCTCGGAATTCCGAATGGTAGTCACGCACCAATCCATTCGGCTACGGCGGCCATCCAGAAAGATACATTTATTTAATTCTTTGCTCATTGTATGAGGTATTTTTTTATTTGAGATTGATTAAAATCGGCCAATAACCTCATTCCATTTTCATATTTTAATTTAGTTAAAAAATTGCTTAAATTTGGTGTGAAATACGATTTGAAAAGGAACATTTGAAAACGAAAGCGCGGCATCCCTCACCTTCAATACAATTTGCGTATTATTTTAAAATCTTGTTTATAGTAATATTATACATATGTAATGATATTCATGATACTCTCTTACTCTACAACCTTTTTATATCCATTCGATTTGTTTGTTTACCCAATGAATTTGCTTTCATAAGTTAACGAATATTTTACACCCTATATCCTCATTGACGTCTTCTCGGATATGCTCATATCTTGCTATTGATTGCATTCAGTATTTTGCATCCAGTTTTGTTTACCAGCAGTTAAGGCAACAATTAAAAAATAAGTAAACCAGCATTTGCTTGCAAAAGCTTATAGCTTAATTTTGAATGTGTTAACAAATAGTATTTGGCATTACCTTCAAATATGTGAAAAAGGCATTATTATAGTTAACAAACGAATGAGTTTCCTATATTTAATTTAATCAAAGAGCCCTCAACCTTTTCCAGTTAACAAATTACACTTACCAGCCAACTAGTGCATCGCACTCACACTCACACGTACGACCTTGCCCTAGTTTGTGTAAGTACTATTTGTACGCCCAACCAACCCACAAAACAACAAGTGACAACGAGCCAAATAGGCAAATAAACAAATACTCACACACGCTCATTCACGCTGTTGACCACTGTGATGGTTGAGGAAGGCGGTTGTCTCAGACAAACAGGCGCTTCACTTTCGAGCAGCATGGTGGCCAACGCCAGCGCAGGCAACAATGTCAAGGGCGGCAAATATGTGTGGACGGACCGTGAATTGTTGATGCACTTACAAAATTATACACCACTAATCTTGCTTATCGATTTCGTCGAAAAGACGCGGACAAAACGTTTCTATGAAGCAGGTGAACGCTACGAAATACTTATGCTGATATTTATCATGCGCAAAGGAGCACCCTTTTGTGAGAATAAGCGTTTTCCGGAAGAGTATTGGGTGAATCTATCGGTAGGGCCCATTGCCGAAGCATTCGACCGTTTGTCGGCCGCCATTGATATACCGGATCCACAGCTGCCCATACATATGACTGTTACCGATTTAACCAGTTGGAAGCAGATGTTTGACGCAGCAATGCTAGACATACGTCGATTTGCGTACTATACAGAGCCGCAGCAGTTGGCCGAAATCGGCGTTTTTAATCGTAATACATTTGAGGAACGTTTCGGTCTGCATTGGCGCATTGAATAGATGGCGTAATTGTTTGTATTTTATGCTTCATACATTTTTATGCAGGCGTCAAATGGTAAACTGTTGAATTTAGTTTGATTATTGTTCCCCTCTTTGCGACTACTTTCTTCGATTGCTACACTTTCATTGCGCGCTGTTTGTTACATCCGCATCCGGAGTGAAAAGAATGTGCAAACAAAAATTTAAAACTAGGATATTTAAACTGTGCCTTTACAACCGCAAATTAGTGAAAGTACTAAAATATATGAAGCAGGAGCGCATAATTCAAATAATCACTATTTGTTATATCTAAGTAAAGGAATTTAAATGAGCAATGCATCACTTATCAGAGAGCTCTACATACATATAAATAAGTATGTAATATACATATGTACATATGTTCTAAAAACTATTAATATGTATTTAGTGTTCATGAACTCATATGTTTATGTGTATTTATATTTATAACTTCCGTTAAACAATCAACTCGAATGAAATTAAATACGCCCAAGGAAAAGCGAAAGTGACTGTTAATGTGATTGTTTTAAATATCAATTAAATAGTGATGAAGTGTAATAATAAATTACATACATATATGCAAAGCAAAACTAGTTATGTACATACATATATAAATAAAAATAATAAATATAAATAGATACAATAGTTACTTACTTATTAATTGCATGCCCAGATTATTTTATGGCACAAATACTTACTATACATACATTTAGAGACACAATCCCGGTTTGAGACAAAAACTATGTTTTCATGATAGTTTGCACTAGGACTCGGACACATACGTTACCGACAGGCATCCGTTACCTCGGGTCAAATTCTAACCGCAATCATCTCCTACATATCACTGCAACCCTTACAGGTCACTGAATGATAGGAGATCATGCAACCAGACTTAATCTTCTTCTCAATCCCATCTGCAGGTTTCTGTCAAGCGAAGGGAGTGAAAGAAAGTCTTATCCACTATTATTGCAAATGTCGAGGTATAGCTAGAGCAAGACTTTACTCTTTCGGTAAGCCTTTCTTACAGCAAATTAATGACATCTCAGACGTCGGAATGCAGAATTTGCTGCTATACTTGGATCTCACAAAATGGATCGGACTTGCAAAAAAAAAAAAACAAGACATCACACGAGAACAGTGGTAGTAAAACGGTGCTGGTTGCTAATTAGGATTATTTCAGTAGAAATCTTAAAATCCATCGGGAGGCAGTGGCAAACTTCCGAGTGTATTTCTGCCATGAAAAAGCTTTTCATAAAAACCATTTGCCGTTCAAAGTCAGTTTAAAACTGTACGTCCCTCCATTCGACCAAACCCCTAACAGAAGTGTACGCGCCAATTATTTTATTTTTTTTAAATATCATAAAATTCAAAATAAATCGCACTGGTTTAGTGACTGACGCAAATCCTTATTAAAAATAGTGTTTATTTTAAAAAATACATACAGGTGTTTGATGTGAAAATAAAAAAAAATGTCCCTTGCAATTTGAAATAACTCACTATAAATACTATCTTAAAAAAACTATGACAAAATATGTGCCGTGCCTTCATCAAACAACAATTTATGCGAACTTTTTATAAATCGTCGCATGCCACGCAACATATAATGCAATTCGGGTTTGCCCATTATTCGCACCAAAATTTTCAGAAATTCTTCGAATTCATCCTGACGGCTATATGCCATCAGCCCCGCGGTGAAAGCACTAAAGTCATCTGGTGGCAGGGAACTCCGTAACTACAAAAGCAAAGTAAATGTAAATTGGATAACCTTTCACAAGTTTATTACAAAACTTACTATTCTTAAAAACTCCACGCGCTCTTGCGGCGCTTCCTTCTCTATTACTGGAGCGTCATGCGATAATTTCGTTTTCGATTTGAAACCAAATTCATTTAGAGAGAACTGTGTACTACTTGTGGGTGACTCAGGAACAGAGGTATCTGTAATTAATTTGTAGCGCTTCTTCTTACTATTGGTAGGTAATACACTAGAACTTTGGCCGCTACTACTTGGGCTTGCAATCGGCGAGTTTCGCTCACGTTTGTAAATGCTAACTTGAGCACTGCTGCTGGCGCTATTAAAATCTATAGCCTAAGGAGAAATTGGATGCGCATACGATTTATAAATACAAAGTAGATAACAAAAATATATTTTTATTGCCTCACCTTAACATTAGTATCAAGCCGACTCATAAAGTCCATTGCGCTAGGTACCTGACTATTTTGTGAGCGTCCTGCGGCTGTTTTGTAGTCATCAGGTGTCCAGCTTTCAATAGTATTGGTTTTCTCAACTTTTCTGTTGGTTATTTAGTCGTATTGTAATCACTACCGATTGCTTATCGAACATATTAAATTAAGAATTTAACTTACATCGCCATTGAATGTGCTGTAGCAAATTTTTGTTTTGCTTCAAGCACCAGCTTCGGATCCGAGAAGTAGCGACTACGAACGATACCAGCTTCCTCACATGTTTCACTTACAAGTGCTTCTATGCTGCGCTCTTTCGGTTTTGGCAGCTATTGAATAAAATTATTGTTAGCCACATTTGCATTAACTTAAATTTGCATAAACATTATCATTAACTGTTTTGTCAGCATTTCGGAAGAATTCACGTAATTCCCGCACAATCGAACCGAAGGGCACACTTTTTGGTGTCGCACCTAAATGACCGCGCACCCATTTCG
This sequence comes from Anastrepha fraterculus, assembly GCA_037575425.1. Taxonomy (NCBI): domain Eukaryota; kingdom Metazoa; phylum Arthropoda; class Insecta; order Diptera; family Tephritidae; genus Anastrepha; species Anastrepha fraterculus. Next base: position 1,409,843 of record JAYXIM010043962.1, read on the forward strand.
ATAATTGTGACACCTGATTAGGTTGGGCAAAGCGTACATCACACAATAGGATAGCGCCGTAATCATGCCGATGACGAATGACGCGTCCGATCGCCTGATTAACGGCGCGAGTCGCTTCCAAGCTGTACCATGCTTGACCTGTTAGTAGCTAAATCAGATTGTAGTTAGAACACGTACAACTTAAGTGTACGTATACATACTTCATTTTCTTTAGTGCGATTATCTTCCAAATAGCGCTTCTTCAAGATAACTTTCGGATCTTTCATTGGCGGGAATGGCAAACCTGTAATAATAACCGCACGACCATTGCGATCGGCGAAATCGAGACCCTCAGATACTTTGCCGCGACATACTGCCATAAAGCAAGCGCCCTTAGCGTCATGTATGCTCTTATAGAATTCCTCCATAGTTGTGGTAAAGCTTTCTTTACTACGTGGTTCTACAAAAATCGGTTTATGTCGACACACTTCAGCCCACACACCGCTTGCCTGCCAAGCATTCACGCACTGGTTGAGCAAAGGGTATGAAGGGAAGAAAACGAGTAAACCATCTGGCACGATGCGTGACACATTGAGTATTGTTTGACCCAGGGAGCTAAGATACTTGGGATTGTCACTGATGTTAAGGATTTATTGCGTTTTGTAGCAACAATGGTTTTTTGGAATGTAAATGCAAAAAAAGTAAAAGGAAATGCATTAGGTAATTGAAGTCAAGCAGTTACTTATTCTCACCGATTAGCAAAATTTGATATCAGTTGTTCTCGATCGGGTCCTGTACCAATGATTTTTACAAAAACTTGCGATTGATTAACAATATGCGGATTTTCGAGACTTTGAGCAATTGGTACGGCTAACTCCGCTATTAATGGCTTCAAAGGCGCTAGAGTGCCACTTGTCAAAATTATGCTGCGTGTTTGAGCATTCAAAAGTTGTTCCATGCTACAAAACATAATAAAAACATATAATATTAAAAACGTTTGATTTTTTTATATTTTTTTAACTTACCCAAAGCCGGGATTGAAGCACCAGTAATTAATAATTTTTGGCAATTTGGTCGAAACCGTACTGTTACTTGATGCCTTTGAGAGCCAGCCATCTTTGTTAGAACCTTTGTTCTGTTGTTTTACTTCCTCAATCTGTACATGCACTTTAAAACTTCTGTGAACCTTTTCAACAATATCATCCTTTTTAACAAATACAACGCTTAGAAGATTGGAAAACGTTTCGAAGCTAGCACCTTTCCGGAATGCACTATTTTGTGACTGAACAGTCATGTATTGAATTAGACGTTCGAGTAAACTTATAGTTGCAGGTGCTATAGCTGGAGTTATCTGTGCAAGTAAAAGGTATATTACTTTAAACCGCATATAAACAGAGCACTTACTTTCGCTGCCGCTAACAACTCAAACATGTACGAGGGCGGGAACGTTGTTCCTTCTGCTTTGTTTTCAACCACAATGTTATCAAACCCCTTTTCAAGGTCCAGGAGCATTTCTTTCAGTAACGCTAGATCCTCGAGTTTGAAATCTTTCGGTTCATCACCGCTCATAAAATCCAATGAATTTTCATTCATCATTGCCTTCATCACATGCGTCACATCATCAATAGCCAACGCAATGTCTGATGAACGTATTTGCACTGATGCTGACTCTTCGCAAATTTTTTCGATATTGTGAGCCTCATCTAATATCACAATAGTATTGCCCAATTCCACTTTATTAGCTTTGCGTGCTTTCGGATCCAATAGATAGTTATACGGCATAAATGTAATATCCGCCTCGCTGGTCAACTCTTTGGATGCATAATAAGGACACACTTTAAGTTTCTGCCCCACTTTGACTAAATCTTCTATATCCATTATCGGCGATTCTTTTAATTCTGGACTATCTTTCTTGGATTCGACACGATTATAGAATGAACATGTACGCGTCTGTATACGCAATTTGCAAAGTTGCACTTTGTTGGAGTTCCCTTGTTCGCGCATAACTTCTGGATGAATGCACAATTGGTCGCGTGAGCCGAGCACCACTGCACGCATAAATGAGTAAGAAGTACGCTTCAATTCTTGCATGGCTTGTGTTAATTGAGAATGTGTACGCGAGGAGTATATAATTTTCGGAATGCCCCAATTAGCGTTTCTCGCTTGTATTGCATTCAATTCAGGAACGCCTGGCTGGGACGCTGCCCCACCTACCACATTCCTTTGCAGCATCGATTGCAAATCTGCTCTTCGGGACAGTAGCCAGGCTAGGGATGCGCATAGAAGGCTTAGTGTTTTACCCGTTCCGGTTGGAGACTCCAATACACCATTAGTTCCATCACGCAGGCAATTGATTACCTTTTCCATATAAGCCGTCTGCACATCGTATGGTTCAAAAGGGAAATGCACTGGTATTCCTGCGATAATATACTCCGGCATTTTAGGTTTTACTTTGCTAGCTTTTAATTCACGTAGGTTTTATATGATTTCAGCTCGACTTTAATTCAGAAACACATTTCGTCAGTTTGTAAATCCTGCAGAATACAAATTTTAACAGCTGATTTTGACAGCTTAACACATTTTTTGGCGTACTCAAACAATTTTTTAACATGCTACTCAACACTGCCTGAATGTCAACAGATTAGGCGCATTGTAGAAATAAAAAGTAAACAAAAGAGCAAAAAGCGCCCAAACTTCGCTTGGTGAGTCTTTCAGTTAATAGAAGTATACGAAATCAAATAAAATGGCAAAATCGAACAAAATGTTTGCTGATAAAGCCTTCGAACTAATTAAAGAGTTGGAACGTTCTTCACAAACAATTCCCCCTTTCGATGTAAGTGCAGCTATATTTGTAGCGTTTGAACAATAATCGAATATGATTTACAGGACGACGGCGTGCGACAAGTGTTGGAGGAAATCAAAGCTATATTCGAGGAGAATTGTGCACAAGCGTATGTTGTGTTTTGTATTAATGGAATCTAAAAGTTTTGCTTACGACTTTCCTTTCAGCGCCAACTACTCGACCTCAGGCGATCGTACCCTATGGCCTCTGCTTAATTATCGTCACGCTGCTCTACAAAGAAACAAACGTTGCCTTTTAACATATTTGTATCAACGTTTGCTGCGTATTAAAACGCTTCGCTGGGAATTTGGGCCAATTATTCCTGCGGACATTAAAGCTTCATTATGCGAACCTGAGGTGAACTTCTTCAATACATACTCAAAATCTTTAGCTTCCTACATGCGTTCCATTGGTGATGGACAGGGTATAGATTTGACGGGTGACTTGCGCCCACCGAAATCGCTCTACATAGAAGTGCGATGCGTTGAAGATTACGGTAAGTTTGAACTTGAGGATGGCGAAGTAATTTATCTTAAAAAAAATAGTCAGCACTATTTGCCACGGGCCCAAGTCGAATCACTAGTACGACAAGGAATTTTACAACATATTGCATAGAAAGCTTCGCTAGTAATAAAATAATATAAGTAACTAGTGTGTAAAAATATTTTATAATTAAATTCCTTTAAAAGCATTTTATTGAATTAAATGGAAAATAATTTTTAATTCAAGTTGTAAGTTGCAATGTAAAGGCTGCATTTCGGTTAAAAATTTCAACCATAACTAATATTTTATAAGCACTTATGGAATAAAACGGTTCGAAAAAAAAAATTAAATAAACTATGGCCAATTTTTACAGAATAAGTTCTTAAAATTATGGTGAGAGCAATAAGGTATATTTATTTAATACTTAATGGTTCATTATTTCTCATTAGGAGAAATGTTCTTAATCGAAGGAGGAAACGGTATCTTTGAAGTAAATCCCCATATTTGTAGTAAAGACAGAAGAATACAAATATGGGTGTGTTCACCTTACACGCAATAATTACAGCAATATTGCAATCCAGTTATATTTTTGGCGGCATGAAGCTGATTAGCTGCTAAAATTTTGAAGAATTTATTTCGCGCCAAACGTGTTTGAAAATATTTACCAATAACTTCGTTTCATTTGAACTTAATTTTGCACTGTTGACAGTAGTATTTATTACCGACCACGACTTTTACCATAAAAATATGCAACTTGTTGAATTATTTTTGTGCAGCTCCAAAACAAGTAGCTATTTAAGCCGCCAATGAGATATCTGCTTTCTCCATACAAATATTTTTTGTATATAAACTAAATGCATATTTATAGTTGAATTGGCCAATTATATTCATAGATTTCCCATTAATCCTTAGCTCTACGCCTATTTTACAACATCACACTTCAATTCTACTTTTTGAATTTAAAACGAAGCCATCTGTTTCGTGATCAGTGCTGCCACCTTTACATGCCAAAGAACACGAAAACATGAAAAAAACATTTACCACACTAAAAATATTAAATCAAAGAATTCTTTTTGTTCGTGACAGTTTGTATTATCAAAAGTGAAAACTTAACATATAATGTAAAGTATAAGTCCCACACAAAATGTATACGATTGTGTAAAAAAGTTTACCTTTATAAATTTAAAATACACAAGTTGTATCGCACATTTATTTCACAGACTCTTTTCTCATAATTTCCAATTTGTGGATTTGTCATATTTTTAATTTTGATAAATGTGTTAACTATCGATGTTACAACTTACATTATTTGGTAAATTATAATTGTCTGCATAATTTTCTCTTTTCAATCCGTTTTTCATGTTGAGCAATGCGGCCGTCGTAGCCGAATGGGTTGGTGTGTATGACTACCATTCGGAACTCACAGAGAGAACGTCGGTTCGAATCTCTGTGAAAAACCAAAATTAAGAAAAATATTTTTCTAATAGCGGTCGCAATGGCATTGGCAAACCTCCGAGTGTATTTCTGCCATGAAAAAGCTCCTCATAAAAATATCGGCCGTTCGGAGTCGGCTTAAAACTGTAGGTCCCTCCATTTGTGGAACAACATCAAGACGCACACCACAAATAGGAGGAGGAGCTCGGCCAAACACCCGAAAAAGAGGTGTACGCGCTAATTATATATATATATAATGCATTTACAGAAAGAAAGGACAAACAATTATGAAAAGTATTCACTGCGCTGAATTCGCGCTTAATTTCTGCATTTGAGGAGGGAAATCACAAGGGCTTGCTAAAATTTGCCACATTTTCAAATAGATTCAGGCCTTAACTCGTACCCATTTTGAAACGGACCCAGTATGACTATTGCATTGAAGCAATAGCTCTCCCCCCGCGGCTAATGCTCGCCAAAGTTTCGAATTCTTTCGTCAAAGACAGTATATTCAGTGTTATCACAGTTTTAAATATTTCAATTTATTTTATGTTTTTAATGTTTAAGAAATTCATGTATATTGCATATGACTTCAGAAAAAATCACCAAACATTGTACTAGATATTAAACGTCGTTTTAGTGTTTTAATTTTTCACAACCACTAAATCTAAGCTGGCAAGTACGAAGCTGGCAACTATGTTCGAAACTGTCTTTCTGATTGAACAATTGTCATTTTTCCTTTTTGATTTACGTCGTAAACGTTATGGGCATGCTTCGTATTTCGTTCACAAATGTGAACGCAAAGTAAAATTGAGAATTGTGCTTGCATGTAGTTGTTCGTCGTTGAACGAGACCGATACCAATACCAAGAGCAAAACCAAAACGAGACGAATGCTTGTAGTCCAGCGAAATTTTGACAGTTTGTTTCTTGCTTTTGGAAAGAAAGGTTGTAATCACTTAAAAGCACCGGTTGAAAAATATAATCAAAGCTAAATATTCGGGACGGAACAAAAACAAATAGCAGTGTTCGCTCGCGGTGGTGATAAATTTGTTGTATGTAAGCAAATAGCAAAGCAGAAAAAGCAGCAGCGCTTAAAAGTGTGAAACAAAGCGAGAGAGAGAGAGAGAGAGAGAGTAGAAGGAAGAAAGAAGAGGTGACAACAGCACTTCACAATAACAATACACAGTGGATTTGGGGAATCTTTGGTGCTCCCGCAGTGGCACTACGAATAGGCTGTTCGTTCTCTCATCTGCCTTGCGTTTATATATGCATTTGTTGTTGGATTGAATTATTCGTTCCATCGCACCATACACCTATTGCACAAGTCGAATACCACTAGAACGCCTCTTTAGGAAACTGATGGATGAAGAAGCTTTATTAAGCGCAGCGTATGGAGTGTAGCTGGCAAGCAAATAAAGGTACCGCACAGCGTTCTATTGAATTGGGATGTCTCCCACTCAAAGGGATATTAAAGTAGCATAAAGTGTTTGTGAAAACGTCCAACGAGTGTAAGTTCAATTCGTTACATTTGGAGCAAACGGATTGAAACATATAGTGACAGCCACTGTAGCGGTGACGGCGACGTCAGCTGTAATATCAAATACAAACTGGTAAACGACGTTTTTTACGCAGACGTTATTTACAAAAAGACAAAAACCAAGCTTGAAATCAAATTAACGAAAATTGTTGAGAGCTGATAGCAATAGCAGTTGGTTTGGAGTTGTTGCTGCATGCTGTATTTAACGACAGTGGTAGTATAAACTACTTATCAGCGGCAGTCGCGCGGTGCTACATGTCCACCCACCCACCAATTGAACATTGCGTACGATCGCACGTTTGGCGGACCGCTCACTCTTCGCTTGCAACAATCACAATTTTGTTTACAAATTTCGGTTGCACGCTACCGCTTACAATTTTCTTAACCTCAAGGACGTGTGTTTGATTTGTATTGGTGCGAATTTTTTAGCGTTTCGTTAATAGTGGTGATTTTTCAATCGCTAATTGTATGAGGCGCGTGTTTATGTCATGAAAACTTCCAACGTCAAACTGCCGTTTTACACAACATCTGTGTTGTCAACTCTTTCAATTAGATTTATTCAAGAATTTATAAATTTTAAAGCCTATATCAAGCTTGCAGTCGCTATTTTACCACTTTATTCTATGCGGGATGTGCTTTTAAAATACCTACAGCCACCTATTGCCAATGCAAAGCTACAGAGATTATTCTTTTTAGGCGAACATTCTCCTTTTTTACTTTTGTGTGTTTTTTCTTGCCAAATGTCAAAGTTTCGGTCGTTTATCGGTCGTCTCGCTTTCGCGCACGTGAGAATTTTTCCTTCGGTTTCTTGGCCTAAAAGCGTTACCATGTGGAATTAAAACGCGTGTTCGATACAAATGCATAAATGCAGGATTTCAAGATACTTTTAGAGGAAAAATTGGTTCTGACTTATTACCAGTTTTCAGTGCTAGTTAATTATGTTTTCCAGTTAAACTAAGCGTAAAAGCTAAAAGCAAAATTTTGCAATCTTAAACTTAGGTTAAAAAATTCACTACAGTGAAACTAGCCATTAATAATTGGCCCTTACAATTTTGGGAGAAGTAATCGGGCTCACCAATTAATGTGAAATTGGTTTAGTTTTATTAGTGTTTTTAACGGCTATAAAATATCCATAGGGTCCATTGTAAAGTTGATTTCGAGAAATTGAAATGTTAAAAATCTAGATAAAATATGAATGGTGAAATAATAAATAGCTTCTAAACACTTCAAAAAGTTAACATGGAATCAATCAAAAAAAAAACATTGAAGTAATATCCGTGATCAAAAATCCCAAATGTGATATGATTGATTATTTTAAAATATGATAAATTTCCTAATTTTACCAAGTTGACAGCACTGCCGCTGGTAGCATATCTTGTCACTAAATTATTTGCTCTCTCAGTAGAGGGGAGGGCGGAAAATAGAAAAGTTTTTGAATTTGTGTCATAGCTAACAAATGGCAAGCGGAAAGTTGTTCACGAACGCCTAGATAACAAATAGTAGCGTGCCAATATTAATAAAATTCACCTGCAACCCGAATAGTTGGAATCATTCACTTAAATTTCAAAATGTACACAATAATATTCCAAAACAACCGATTTATTTTTGATGTCAGATTCGGTATCAAATAGGAAAAGAGCATTAAAGAATTTTGCTGTTTGAAATACATCCAGAAACGCCAACATCTTCTATGTGTTCACTTGTATCGTTCTCGTCGCTACCGTTTGCTCGGCTTCCACACGCAGTTTATCCATGTTTGGGAGTGCAAAGTTATTACTCAGCTAGATACTTGTATGTCTTGTGCTAAGAATGAAATAAAGTTCTTTGCATTTTGAAATGGTCGAGTCAGTGAGTCTGTCTGCTTTGCTGTACACCTGTATTACTCACTTATTTATCTCTTTATTATTTAACTGCTATTTTTTTGGTAATCTCCGCAGTGTTTGGCGCTCTCCGGCAGCTCCAGTTGGAAATCGTGTGTTGGTGTTATTGGAGTGCAGCGCCATCTATTGCATTGCCGAAAATATCAGTGAGTTTAAACCGGGCGCATGCACATTTTTTTGAGCGTGCCCAGTTTTAAAAAGTGCGGACAATCAACAGGCTCCTCCACATTGGCATAGCACATTTATTAAAACATATGCACATAGACTTTGGTATGATGACGTATTTTGAGAACTGCTTGAGTTATGCATATTTTTCTTCTGATCAAATGAGCTAATTTTAAATAGGGCTGGTATTTTTAAACTTATATAAATCTCACTGATTGGTGCTGATAAGTTATGCGACTCTCAGACTTTTTTCATCGCAAAGAACAAAGATTTAATTGTTTTCTGTTTAATTGTTTTAATGCAATTGTTGTTCTCATGGAAATATTAGCTTTTAATGGCACAACCTAAACATTTATTGCTTCTTATTACAACAAATTATTGTACAAATACACATAAGCATAGTATAAAAATACGCTTTTTAAAAACTTTATATTTTTTGGCAAAAAACAAATAATTTAATCATAGTCACCAGCAGACATGCGGTTAGCACCTTTGATTTACAGATGCATGCCAATGCAGCGAAAAATAAGTCACAAGGTATTAACCGGAGCGAATGATGCAATTAAGAAAATGAAACCAGAGCGGTTTTGCATTGCCGGCACGACAGGAATTTATATCATGGCTGTGTAACTATACCATTCAAATAGCATTTCAAAAATGTTGTAGGTAATATTTTATGCTGTTACAATAATAACAACGTAGGGCGTAAATTTCCTTAACTACATTAGTTTTATGGAGTCAGAAACGTTAAAGAAAATTTTCGAAATCAAATATTTGTATTCTACACTCAAATTATCGAAAGCATTTTAAGCCCGACCATTAAAAAACAGCCTAGCTAAAATAGAATGTGAAGAAAAAAAGCATTTGCTAGTCAATATTAAATATGTTAATTCAGTCTATGACATGGTAGATCTTACAGACTAGTGGTATATAATTTTAAGTAGTATGTAATATTTCTTCAAAATAATACTCGTATGCATAAGTCAATATTAGTTTTTTTGAGATTTTATTACACTCGAAACGTGCTCCGAATATGGCTGTATGAGAAAAATAGTTGGCTGCGAACACATGAAGATGAAATGGATTTTAAAACAGAACTGTTTCGCTGGGTGAATTTAAACTAATCTGACCGAGAAGTTCAGAATAGTCAATATAAGCACTAATCACGTCTTAAACAAACAAGAGACCGGATTATTCTTCTGATTTGGAGTGTTGTTAAACTTATTAACACACGGCGTGCACTATAATAGGGTAACGGCTCTTCAAATACTATCAATTAAGAGTGCAAAGCGAATGCTCTTACTTTGCACAGTTTCAATTCTAGTGCTAATTATAAATCGAAATCCACATGAAAGAAGCATACTCCCCAGTTTTGAACGAATTAATGTATTGTAGAGAAGATTCCTGGTATAAAAATCTTGGAAATCCTGTGAATGGCGGTGCACAAATGCTTAAGAATGACAACTCCAAGATCAACGAAACACATTTTATTAAAATAAGTTGGTGATTAAAGATAGTATAGCATGATTGCCGAATCTCGGTAGATTTAGAAACAGACATATGGGATCGGTTGTTAATATTCAATGATAGTCTATTCCTGCGACTCCAATCGACGAGATTATTTCGGTCTTGTTGCAAGGAATTAATTTCGATCTCACAGGTAATATTACGACAAAGTTCCAAACATCTGCATTAAGGAAACAACTTGAATCTTTTAGATAGGAACCAATGTCATGAATGAAAATAATAAATAAAATCGGACCAAGAAACACGCTATAAAAGAGACCGACTTGCAATTTATCGTGACAGTCGGTTCTACGTAACCGGAACGACCCGGATTTATATCCGGTCAAGGACTGACACTCCACCAGCATTCTCCAAACATTTATGCGGAATGTTTATGCCGATACAACAACAACAATAACTTGTAATTTTCTATTTCAACAAATGAAAACAAAAAAACAGTGCAAGCCGATATATTCGAGTTTATGCAATTAAATTACTACACTAACACTATCAAAAGTTTTCGAGAAGTTTGTATAAATGACGTCTACTTGAAAATCACACTTGAACCTTGAGACACAATATTCAGAGAAATCGACTAAATGTGTTTAGAATAGAATTTGTGGCGAAGGTATTTTTTATGAATCCGCTCCATATGCTTAGAGTTTAGGTTATTTAGATATTGGTCTATAATTGCTTATATTATTCCTACCACCCAATTTAAAATAGAGTAAGCGACCTTCGGTATTTAAACACAACTGAAGAAAGAGAATTTGCGTTGCTCACGGAAATAATACCGTTTATGGCATCTACATTTTTCAGAGACAGAGACCCAAAGTCTTATGATTGGGTAGAGTTAATATATGTATGGCAGACGGAAACATTGTTCGAAAAAAAGTATCGTTAATTTTGTAAAGAAAACTTTCAAAGCAATCAGCTACATTTATCATTACCATTAGCAAAGCCACTATAAAATTCCAGCATTATGATAAATGGCATACAATATTTGTCTGTTTTACTTATTAGAAGATAGCATTCAACAAAAAAAAAAAAAAAATAGGCATTACATATTCGTCGACGGTAACAAGTTTAAAAATTTTGAAAGAAAGTAAATTTCATGGGATCTATTAACATTGGTTGGGGTTAAGATCATCGAGCATGCAAAAATGGCAATATTTATAGGTTTTTTTTGGGAGTATTTTCAGCCTGATGTCGATATAAATTTTTTTTTCGCAGAGATTGATTAACAATAGGAGTCATTTCAGCCTGATGTCGATTTAAATTTTTTTCGCAGAGATTAACAATATTAGTCATTTCAGCCTGATATGGATATAACCAGCTAAGCTATACTCAGGAATACCAAATAATTAAAAATAATTTAGCTATGAATGCAGACGCAAAGCTGATCAAGGAAGGTTTTATTATTTGATAGCTGATATAAGGAAGACCGAAAATTTTTCTATACAGCGATTAGAACTCCACTACCCTTGATGTGTGCAGTTTTTAAAACATTCGTATCTTTGTGATAAACCAAAATTTCATTATGATTTCAATAAAAAAAAACAAAAAAAAAAAATAAACAAAAAATATCGAGAAAAAAAATACAAATGTCATTCAGCACGAGAAGTGACTAAAAAAATATCTTTGGCATTGGTCTGCATTTTAGACATATTTTAACAGATTTATTCAAAGACTTATTAACTACTTGGTTAATTCTACATTTTGATTCTTTTGAAAAAAATCTAACCAAAAGCAGGATTCTTAGGTATGTTTCAACTACAGCACCACCTAGAGAGTAATATTTTTAGGATAAAGGAATCCTATGCCCTGTTTAGAGTACTACTTCACAAACTTGTAAAAGTCCATCCGCTCTGGATGAATTCTGTTACCCTCCCTTCACCGTCCACAATAATTTTTGATGTTTTCAATATACATACACGACTATCCTACATTTTATAATAGTATAGATTTAATTTTTGGTATTTTTTCTTACTAAGTAAATTATTGTATGCTTCACTCTCAAAAAAAAAAATTATTTGTAATCCCTAAAACACAATGCATTTTTCTCTCTCTCTCTTTAATTACTTTTCTCTGTATAGTCCTTAATTGAACGCTTAATATTTTCTATGTGTTTCTTCCAAATTGTTTTTCAGACATTTTACTGCGATTTTTATTTCCGGATGTCGAAGCAGATGTAAATCAACAAGTGCATTATTTTTTCAAAAACCTAATATCGTATTTAGAAAATACTGGAATACTGAATAACTAAAGAGAAAGAAATAAGTGGAAAACGGCACTTCATCGATAATTGACGAGGATTTAAACGCGCTTGCTGTGTGGTCGCTATGACCATTATACTATTTTTGGTTGACACGTCCGCGTCGATGTGCCAGAAAGCGTACGTAAATGGCGTACAAAAGTCGTATCTGGACATAGCGAAGGGCGCTGTGGAAACATTTCTAAAATATCGTCAACGCACACAGGATTGTCTTGGCGATCGCTATATGTTGTTAACTTTTGAGGAACCCCCCTCCAATGTCAAGGCCGGGTGGAAGGAGAATCACGCAACATTTATGAATGAACTTAAAAATCTGCAAAGTAATGGACTTACTTCAATGGGTGAATCGCTAAAGAATGCCTTCGATTTACTAAATCTGAATCGCATGCAATCGGGTATCGACACTTACGGTCAGGGTCGATGTCCCTTCTATTTGGAACCGTCTGTAATAATTGTGATCACTGATGGTGGACGGTACTCGTACCGTAATGGTGTACATCAGGAGATCATACTGCCGTTGAATACACAAATACCCGGAACCAATTTTACAAAAGAACCATTTCGATGGGATCAACGACTTTTTTCCTTAGTTCTGCGCATGCCTGGCAATAAGGTCGATGAGCGTGTTGAAGGTAAAGTACCGCATGACGATTCGCCAATTGAGCGCATGTGTGTCGTGACGGGTGGGCGTTCGTATCGTGTGCGTTCACATCATGTACTCAATCAATGTATAGAGAGTTTAGTACAGAAGGTGCAACCGGGTGTTGTGCTACAGTTTGAACTAATGCTACCGAAGGAGGGTCTGCCAAATGAAGCTATGCAAGATATTATATTCCAACCAATGAAGAAAATGATCTACGTGCAAAAGCATATCACACAAAAGACCTTCCCCATCGGATACTGGCCATTGCCGGAACCATACTGGCCGGATCCGAAAGCAGTTACATTACCGCCGCGTGATGCGCATCCCAAACTAAAGGTAGTAGCACCTGCCGTCGATGAACCACAAATGGTGCGCAGTTTTCCCGTCGACAAGTACGAAATCGAAGGCAGTCCACTAACCCTACAAATACTTCAAAAGCGTGAAATGAATAAATGTTGGCAGGTAATTATATCGAATGGGATGCATGGATTTGATTTGCCATTTGGCTACTTGAAGGCTTCTCCGAATTTTACACAAGTTCACCTGTATGTGTTGGCATATAATTATCCGGCATTACTGCCGCTACTGCACGACCTCATACACAAGTATAACATGAGCCCGCCCAATGACCTTATGTATAAATTTAATGCTTATGTGCGCTCAATACCGCCCTACTACTGCCCATTTTTGCGGAAAGCGCTGCTCAACATCAATGTACCGTATCAACTGCTCCAATTTCTGCTGCCAGAAAATATTGACAATTACTTGTCCCCGAACATTGCCAACCAGTTGAAGCATATCAAAAACACCGCTAAGCAGGATCAAGAAAATCTCTGTATGAAGGTATATAAACAGTTAAAACAGCCGAAACCGCCGTATCGTCAAATCGAAACAGCAAAACTAAATCCGGGTGTACCGTTGCGTCGCGATCTTGTACGACATCCTTTGCTGAGAGAAACCTTTTCCAAATTGCATGCAGAAATTGAGCCACTTGAGAATTACACCATTGTCGTGCCACAGTTGACACGCCAATCTTCGGCGAAATCGTACCGTAATCCGTTCGATATTCCACGTCGTGATTTAATGGAAGAAATAGCGCGTATGCGTGAAGCCGTTCTTCGACCAGCGCCAACAAGTTTAGTGGCTAAAGATTCGGGACACTGCCTACCTATTGCCGAAATGGGCAACTACCAGGAATACTTGAAGAATAAAGATAATCCATTGCGCGAGATTGAACCAACGAATGTTAGGCAACATATGTTCGGCAATCCGTATAAAAAAGACAAGCATATGGTCATGGTGGATGAGGCTGATCTCAGCGATGTTGCTCCAATGAAATCAAATAATGGAGCAGGTGGCCCGCCACTGCCGGGCGTACCAGGCGGCATTGGTCCAAAGAAAATCGATGCATCACGTACGCGTAAGCGAAAGGCAGGCCCAATTCGTAAGGATTACATATTTAGGCGCACTTCCACAGATGTGCGACCCAGCACACCGAGCCTGACTGTGACGTCTTCGATTTCCTCGAGTGCCTCGGTTTCCTCGCTATCTGACTTCGATGAAGATAGTGTTTCAGAGACAGCGTCCATATCGTCAGGCATGTCAGATGACGGAGACTCGGATCGGCTTGTGGTGGCGTTCGACTTCAATGAAGACGAACCCGGGGACCCACTAATAAATGGCTATGTACGTAATTTTATTAATGGCATCAACGATGAAAGTAGCTGTGATTCTGATATGATCGTGCCCAGTGTTGGCCCGCTCAATTCAACGGCTGGTATTGCGGTGGGCATTTTGCCACTGACACCTGTTGCACAAATGCAAACCAACAGCAGTGTATTGACTCCTATGTCACCACCCGGCTCGCCACAACCCTATATGAACAGTTATGGCCAGCCAATTATGGCGTCCGCAGATGCATTGCCTGCTGTTGGCTCAATAGTGGCGCCAAGCGTATTGGCTAATGCTAACCAATCAATAACACCCAACGTCTTCGCGTCATCGCTCCAAATCAATGGCAACGCTTTACTTGGTATTCCCGCTGCGGCAGCGCCGGTGGGCACACCAGTGCCCATTGCAGCAGTGGCCACGCCGTTAATTGTGTCCCCAGCTCCTGCCTATCAACACAACGATATTAATGATGCTCAAGAAATTTCGCGCATATTACAGCAATGCCACAACGGCACTTCTAATATATCGAATACAACTTCCGCGCCGAATCTTGAATTGGCAGTCAACGCAGGTGCGATTAAAATGGAAACGGAGTTGGCACTAATGCCACCACCATCATCCACGACAAATTCGTTAACACCTGTAACGCTTTCCGCCAACTTTGATACACTGAAACGCGAGTCAATGGCCAATAATGCGGGCGTATGCAACTCTAATCATTTGCCCAATCACAACCAACACAACAATATAAACAGCTTAAGCAATAATATTGGCAATGGCAATATCCAGCGTAATTCTAGTATCGTTTCATCGCCACCACCTCTCACAGATGAGCAGCGCGATGCAGCGCGCAAACATAACCTAGAAATTCGAACACAAGTTTTTCGCGATATACGGCGCCCAGGCCGAAATTACTCGCAACTATTGGAGCATCTTAATCTAATCAAAGGTGATTATGATATGAAATCAAATTTCATAAAAATGTGCATCAGCGAATCTATGCGTTTTCGGCGGAAGCAAATGATGAACAGCATACAGGAGTGGTGGGATAAGAAGCAAGAGCAATCACAGGCGACAACAACAAGTTAACAATTACTGCTTTGGAATATAAATTGAGCAATTGAGCCATTCACAGACACAGACAGTCGTATACGGTATAGTTATTGTGAAAATACCCTAAGATCATCGTACACCACCGAGCCACCGGCTGATCTTTTCAAATGAACATTCAAGCCCAAAAATGAACAAAAATGCGTTATGCGAAATGGAGCGCGAACTCAGGCATAAATGTGGAAAGTGCATAAATATGTATGCATGTGTGGGTATGAGTGTGTCCGTGCGCAAGGGAGGGGGCGGTCCTTTTCGTTTGAGAAAGTGGGTGCTATATGTGGTTGATTAAAAAACGTGGGCGTGGCAGTTTGGGTAGTTGGCTGTGACGTTTATGTGTGCGTGTGTGCGAATAACTGCCGGCAGTAGGTTGCATACAAGCTCAACAAGTCTATGCACATTTGGATAAATCCATTTATAGCAAAGTGTCCACGTCTCGAAAAGGGTTTCAAGCACTTATTAATGATTAATTTGAAAGGATGTATATACATATTTCGCCGGGTTATGCCAATATTAGGGGCTTTAAAAGAGTTGGAACATTTTTTTGATTAAACAATTTTTTAATATAATAGTTTCTAGAAGCAATTATGAGGCGTTGAAATTTCCAATATCAAATTAGAAGAATTTTATAGTGAGAGCTACGTATAAACATTTAAGTGAGGTTTTAAGATCTTTTTGTAGATCTAATAATTTATAACGTTTTCATTTTAATGTTCGGAGGAAAAATAGTAAAAGGTATAGCAAGCTTTGATTTAGAATTTTAAATATAGTAAAAAATAATGCATGCACATTTTGCTTGTGTGCTTAAATATTTTTTTAACAGTAAAAGCATAAAGAAATCTTTTTACAAATTGATGGCATGTTTTTTGTCAAAGTAGAAATTGTATAAATAACCGTAAATTGTACCTCTGTGGACACTTTGACTACATATCCCTGCGCATACAAATGTGCACAAGTGACTGAATGATCAACTCGGAAATAATGCATCCTATTTGCATATTGGTAGGTGTATAGCCCCTCTTCAAAATTCATATCGTACTCTGCATACCGGCAGTAGTAATTTCCAGTTATTTCATTGCACCGCTCTAAAGTCGAATACATTGCAAGGTAAACATTTGGACTACAATAAATTGTTATGGTAATGATGGGTATGGCTTATCATCAGTGATTCCTTCCTTGCGCGCCACCATTTGTTTTTGTTTTTATTAGAGCCTTGGGTTCCATACTTTTATTCGCTTATCTTTAGAAGATACATAAGAATAGACTGATACCTTTATAACTGATTCACCACGCCCACAAGCCCATTTCTAGGTATAAACTTATGGCCTGAATAATTTTTAAGAAGATATAGTCAACTTGTCAACTGGGCAATTATTCTCCCTTTAACAGCCACTTAAAGACAAACGTGATTGCGCTGCTTTACTAGAGTAAAAATAGAAGGTAATTGTGTTGCTTTGTTTAAAACACTTCAAATTCCTTTATTTTCCAAAAACACAAATATTAAGTTTAAATATGAAAAACGTGTCGAAACAAAAATGTAGGAAAAAGGGTTAGCGCGCTAGGCGTATCGCCTAATCACCCTATGTTTTCGTGTAATTTTATTCTAGTTTAACTTGCTTCTACATAAAATACAACACTAGTTAATAATAAAAAATATATAATATGTGTATAGGCATATAAAAAAATGATCAAGGGTGACTCTAGCGTATGCAGAAATTTATTAAAAACTAACTTAAATCAAATTTGTGTGTATTCAATCAAATTCGTCTGGAACTTATAAAAAAATGTTAGTAAAGAATTAATTTTGAGTGTTTTTATTTCCTTATACATATTAATTTCTCAATTTGATGATTGTATAAAAATACCATAACATAACGTAATAGAATGCGTCTGTGCGGAAAATCGAGCAAAAAAATTAAATCAATTATTATATAAAGCAGAACGTAAACTTGTTTGAAATATTGATACATAAATTACGAACATAACGTAAATACATAAGTAAATTTTTGAATGTAATTTAAATATTTTATAATATTAATTATAGAAGAGTGCAAGAGATACAAATATAATTAAATTTATGAGAAATTTTTAAATACTTAATGCCTACATATTTATACAGGGTTAGTAAGTTAAATGAAAACACACCGCAACACATACAAAATGATAGGAAGAGGTCGTTAGGGAAAGTTCATTGAGTTCTTCATTGACTTAACAATTTCATAAATATTTTCAGCTTTTACGATCATTCCTCCGACCCACTGGCGTATGCGCGAAAGCAAGTCGTGCAGTCGCCTACAGTTATGAACGTTATGCATATGCGTATGTATGTATGAATGTTAGTGCCCATGCTACGTCGCTGATCAAATGAAGAACTTCCCATGGGTTTTTTTAAATAAAGGAAAGTATTGGTACTTATTATTTAATGGACAATTATTAACTAATGTTTAAATGCCGTGCAATCTGATGTAGTTTTTAAATATCGGAAGGCGGTTGATTCTCTTTTTTTGCTTAGAATATATTTATATTTGCCTAAATATATGCAATGAAATTCTATGTGTGTGAGACCTGTGAGACTAGAAGCTGCTTATCGCCGATAAACCAATAGATTCTACTTGCAGAATGGATGTGAAGAGAAAATTGCATGCATATATTTAAAAGTGTGTGTGTGTGTACAATGAGCAGTTCTGCAGGCAAAATTTGGCCTTAAATGATGTTCACACATGCGAAATTATCGAATGAGATTGCGATAATTTCTCTACCCGTTTACACGGCCAGACTTAAGATTAATTCAATTCGGTGACAAGTTTGTGTACGCTTGTTTGCATGGAGATTCATGTTGGTTATTATAAATATTATGGAAGAAAGCCAAAAAAAAAATGCAGCTATTGATTTAGCGCCAATTTTTCGATGCTAGTTTAACTGCGCTGAATTTTTAAAATGCAAAATTAAGCGTTTAAATTTAGTTTAGTGGGAACGTTAAACGGCGTTAAACTTGCATTGGAAAACTTAGTCATAATGGCATAATTGACCGCCAGTAGTAAGTAATTGGCAGAAATGAAAAAAAAAAATACTTCAAAGGTTTCCAAAGATTATTGCATGCAAAATCCGTGGCTATATTTCATAATAAAAATAAATCCACACATTGCCGAGGGTGAAATTTTGTTTGGTTAAAAAATAAAAAAAAAAATAAATAATTGGCGCGTACACTTCTGTTAGCTGTTTGGCCGAGCTCCTCCTCCTATTTGTGGTGTGCGTGTTGATGTTGTTCCACAAATGGAGGGACCTACAGTTTCAAGCCGACTCCGAACGGCAGATATTTTTATGAGGAGCTTTTTCATGGCAGAAATACACTCGGAGGTTTGCCATTGCCTACCGAGGGGCGACCGCTATTAGAAAAATGTTTTTATTAATTTTGCTTTCACCGAGATTCGAACCAACGACCTCTCTGTGAATTCCGAATGGTAATCACGCACCTACCCATTCGGCTACGGTGGTTAATCCACTTTTTATTTACGCATTAAGGCATTAAGCTCGAAGTAATCCGGTAACATTCTGTAATGCTCGTAATGTGCATAACTTCCTGTAATAATTAAGAGAAAACTAATTTTTTTTCGTTAAGCATTACTACTATTTTCGCTGAATTGCGAATGCAACTAGTGCAGTAGTGACCAGAGGCACAACAATTCAAAATCAGTTGAATTTTTTGGCACTTTTTAAACCGTGACGTAATTATTGTCAAAATTATGTGGCAGATGGTAGGAAACTTCATATAATTTATCACATTTAACACCACAAAGACGCTTTAGATATGTAAGTAAAGTTTGACACAGATCAAGGAAAAATTTTATCAAGCTGAAGAACTGCAGAACGAAAAAAGTTCTCATCATCTATCAAGGGGGTGTCTTGTTTTAATAAAAAAAAAAATGAAATTTGGGCCCCGATTATGTTTTCCAAAATCATTGACGAGAATTAAAAAAAAAAACTATTAAAATCCGTCGAAAATTTCTTTCTCTAGAATTTTCAAACAATATTGGTCGAAAACTCCTATTATGCGACGACACGAAAAAAAAAAACACGCTGAATGGGATAAAGTAGAACTCGTCGGCTTATTTAGCATTTATTTAGATGGAGAAAACTGACAGAAATTTTTAAGGATTTGTCGATAAAGTAAATTTTCGACTCATCAAGGAGGCAAAACATTTAGACCCAAAATCGCCTTCGGAGCAAATATTTTATAATTTACCTTCAAAATTTTGTGACGTTTTTTCGCACAGTGCTTATTTGGCTTTTTCGATTTGAATTAGTACATTTTCGAAATATTTGCCACCTCAATGAAATCTACAAGGCGAAGTCCAAAATAAACCAGACTGAGCTAAAACAGAATCGACAGGATATTCTGTTCTGATAACTTCGATACATTGTTTTGCGCGATCTAAAAGCTTTTCGAAAAGGTGCTTCAAGTTATTGACCGGAATGGCCTTACAAGCGTCGGAATGTCGGTACAAGCTTTTTGGATGGCCTCTACGAACGCAAAACGTTTTTCCGTTTCATGCCTAATGGAATTTTCTGAATAGGTAGAAGTTACAGCGAGCCATGTCAGGCGAATACGGTGAGTGATTGATGGTTAAAATGCGATTTCTTGTTAAAAAATCAGTGAAAAGAGTGAATCGATGGGATGGTGCATTCTCATGCAATAAGCCCCAGCTTCCTCCGTCGCCGTATTCAGGGCGAATTCGACGAATGCGATGCAATAAACGCTTCAAAATGCCAAGATAGAAAATTGCATTAATGGTTTGGCCCGTTGGCACGAACTCCTTGTGGCAATTCCCTTGGAATCGTAAAAACAAATGAGTATCAACATGATTTTTGACTACTCCAAACGCGATCTTTTAGGTGGTGGCTCGCTGGGGCCTTCTATTTGGCACTTTGACGTTTAGTTTCTCGTTCACGTTTCATCATCAGTTATCATACAATGTTGTGAAGGAAGTTCTCGTCTTTTCTCGCCGCTTTAATGAGGTTTTTCGAATGTGGAATTCTGAGCAATTTTTGGTCCTCAGCTAACTTGTGCGGAATGAAACGTGCACAGACCTTTCGTAAGCCCAAATGATCAATTAAAATGCGATAAGTCGATGCTTTGGAGACATTCAACTCCCATTCCATGAATTTCAACTATGATTCCGGTTAATTTTTGATAAATATACGAACAATTTCGATGGAGTTTTCGGTGATTACTGATTTTGGGCCCGTATGTTCATTGTCATTTATGTCCTCTGAAACGTGTAAACCACTCATGAACTCTGGCACGAGATAGACAATCATCGCCACAAACTTCAATAATTTCATCAATTCAAATGTTTCGGTAAACGTTTTACCGATTTTAAAACAAAATTTGATATTAACTCTTTGTTGGAAACTCATTTTTTTATCGATGACACAAACATACTGACGCTTTAGACGCAATAACTTCGCTTCCACTGAAGCGAATGTCACCAAACTTTCACTGGAAGTCAGCTAGGGATGTGACTCGTTGAAAAGATGGCGCCATCAAACATATTTTTATGACGCCTGTCTTGTTTATTTTGGACTTCACCTTGTATACAGAGTTCAGGATGCTTTTATTCTTGAAGTCATGCGTCACCCTTCAAACAATTTGCAAGTGATTTATGACTAATTTGGTGAGATCACAAAAAAACCGGCACTCGTTTTAAAATACTTATAAATTGTTTAATTATTAGGGAGGGCCGATTTTTATGAGAAAGAAGCCGTCGAAAGTAGTTCTATAACTTCTTCTACCCCAGAAGCGGGCGAAAGGCTAAATTAGAGATTGCCATATTTTTTTTATCAGAGCAGACACTTAGAAAAGTGGGATAGTCGTGCTTTTGAGAGCTTTGGCCGTTTGCTTTATTAACACATCTTTTTCTAAAAGTCTCATACAGTTTCTAGTACAAGGGTGGCAGTCAAAGAATAGATTTTCAGCCGTTCCACTCTTCTGAAAGTTGGTAGTCTGCTAGAGCTCTTGAGTTCAAAAGTATTACGCGCTTGCCTACTTACATCGTGACATCGAAGAAATCGAAATTATCGACCGTCAACTTTAAAACCGTAATGCTTTGGCGAGGCTAAGAAGGCACTGCTTGCGCCATTCTTCTTCGGTTGTCTAGGAGACGCAGACCTGAGCTCAGTGAACATCCATAGGTTTTTAATGTTGCTTAATTTAAAAAAGGTATTTGTAAGTAAATGGGGAGACACAAAATGAGCTTAAATAACGGTATTAACGGTATTGGTCCACTGAGATTAAGTCACTATTAAATAACTACCAAGAACACCTACAACTCCCAAGCCTGCCAGTCACAGCTGAAAGAAAAAGTGTAATTAGTTTCCTCTACCGGGTTGCGCGCGAATGGCAAAAACTGCCCAGCAGTTGGGTTCGAACATCTAAGAAGTTGGGTTCGAACCTAACACAAAACAACTTTAATAACTCAAGGAGGAAAGTTCTGAAGGATAGCTATGAAAGCCCGATTATTCTCCCATGAAATGATTTGAAAAAAGTTTTTCGAAAAAAATGTTAATTATGAATATGAGGCGCCAATCAACGGGCACATCGGCGGAATTATGGAGTTCCGCGGAAGCCGAGCTGCAGGATACCAGAGGGGCCACCGGTTGTGAATAGTGATACGGCCTTCAGGTATGAAGAATAGTTGTGAATAAGTATTTATTTAAATATAAGCAGTCCCGGACAAGTAGCGGGCAGGAATAACGAGTGGGAGTGGTCTTGCCGTAGAGTATGGAAAGTCCTTTATAAAATCCACAATGCTCGATAATTCCTATGACAAGGCGAGCAAATGCCGCTTTGAAATGATCATTCTGCCCTGATTCCATTTCGTAGCGTCTGCCTTCATGTGAGCGGCGGTTTAAGCCACGTCTGTCTCGTTGCGAGCGGTTCCCTCTTGGCAATGCTATTCCTTGCAAGCTATATTTGAGGTAGCTGCCCCACTCCGAAATCGCATTGTTACTGAAACCATGTAAAGGGTGATCAAGTTAGAGGAATCGGATTTTAAATTGTAATAAAACAACGAGCATTCAAATTGAATGGGCATTCTTTATTATTTTTGTATAGAATCATTAATGACGTTTATTTTTAAAGATAATACCTTTCAAACGTTGACCGCCATTGCGCCGTGATTCGTCCATCCGTAAACACCAATCGGTATCTTGTGAATAACTTTAGTAATGTTGGCTTCCAATGCATCAATCGAAGCTAGTTTATTCACAAAGCATTTAGACTACACACCCCCCACAAATAAAAGTCCAGGTGTTCTATCACATGATCTTAGTGGCCAATCCACTGGTCTGAGACGAAATATAAATAGCTCACCGAAACGACGACGCAGTAAATCCATTGTTTCGTGGACTATATGGCAAGTAACGCGATTATGTTGTGGAGATCACAGGCTTCAATTTCCATTCATCCGGCATCAAAAAGTCTTTTATCATGGCGAGATAACGTTTGCTAATCCCTCTTACATTGTCGCCAACCTCGTCTTTGAATAAATATGGGCCTTTGATTCTTCCAGGCCATAGGCCGCACCAAACGATGGTTTTTAATGAATGTAATGGCGGCCGCCGTAGCCGAATGGCTTAGTGCGTGACAACCATTCGGTATTCAGAGAGCTCGTAGGTTCGAATTTCGGTAAAAGAGCAAAATGAAGAAAAAGTTCTTTCTAATAGCGGTCGCTCCTCGGTATGCAATGGGAAACCTCCGAGTGTATTTCTGCCATGAAAAAGCTTCTCGCAAAAAATATATGCCGTTGGGAGTTGGCTTGAAACTGTAGGTTCCCCCATTTTTGGAACAACACTCCAAACAGGAGGAGGAGCTCGGCCAACCACCCAAAAAGGGAGTACGCGCAAATTATATATATGTATGCATATGTATATATAATAGCTGTTGTGTGTTGAGTGGCTGTTCAAAAATGTGCCTCATCGCTGAAAAAAATGCCCGAAATGCGGATCTTCGGCGAGTTTTTCAAGATCCCAACGACTGAAATTATGACGCTATGAAAATCGGCCGGCTTCACATCTTGGACTAGCTGTATTTCATACGTAAAATTTTTGCGTAGAATCGCCTAAATAGTGCCATAAGATAGATCAAACTGTTGAGATCGGCGCCGAATCGATTCTTCCAGGTCGTGGGCGAACTTCTTATTTACAGCTGCAATATTCTCTTCACTTCGGGCTGTACGTGGTGTAAACGGCCGAGTATCATCTAATACTGTAAAATTATTCTGAATTTTGCCGATGGTTTGCCGAATTTAGTGCTTGATCATGATTCAATTATTAAAGGTTTGCTCACTTGTGACATTAGAATTTTGACACTCCCTTACAAAAGGTCGCATTTAATAAGGGCGTATAAAGTGGAAAAATTAAATACCTTTTTGGTAAAAATGGTAGCAAAAAAAATGTTATTAAGTTAAACCCAGATTGATATTTTGTGAATTAATTTTTAAATTGAAAACTGATCACGGAGTTGCGAAGTTTTACCAATATGAAGCTATTATATTACCTAAGCAGTATGGCCCTAATGAATTCCTTGCGCCTTGCTTTACTATGCTATGCCCACGCAAGTTTGGAGTTTTGACCCCCAAGTCGCGATTATTCATTCCTAACTACTTGACAAACTACCACGGGCATGAAACACCAAATGGTAGAAAATGTTGTTTGTAATAGCAGAGGCTCCTCGACAGGCAATGGCACACCTCCGAGTGTATTTCTGCCATGAAAAAACTCCTCATAAAAAGCCATCTGCCATCAGGAGGCTCTGATTAGTTGCATATTGCTAAATGTGCTCTTGTTGGTAACTTATGTATCTTTAAAGTAACGTAGGAAGTACTTCCCCCACCTGTATTTGAAAGGCATTGGACTCAATTTGTCAAAACGTCCATCTTTCACGTTCATTGCCCCAAAAAGATGCTTTGTGATATCCTGATTTAAGCTGTATGTCAGTATGTTTTCCATATCATCTTGGTTATTCACATACCGAGCAAGTGCTTATACACGCTTTTGTTTTTCCTACAAATTTTACATTTCTTCCACTTTTGCTAAAGAGTTAACAACCCGGTGTCTTGCTAAGGGAGCCGATTTGTCAAGAGGGAATGTGAAAGCTGTTTACTGAGCAAACCTTTTATTATTGAATCATGGTGCTTGATGAACACTTTTCACTGAGCGTCGAATTTCGAAACAAAATTTTACGATTTGTAAACGTTGCTGAGGCGTTAGTCTTTCCATGAAGAAATGTCAATGAATACTGAAAAAAATTATGTATTTAGTTTGACAGTAAACACGCGCGATCTGTCAAAAACCCCTATTGGAAAAACTACCTCCAATCTGATCACCCTTTAGAATCGTTATTTCATTGAAAATGAGTGAACTCACCCTAATACACATACGTACGTACATATCTGGACTCTTCTAATTGTTTGCATGTGTATGAATGGGAGCTTGTGTTCAGATTCAAAAATGTAAAATTATTTTGTTAATTGCAAATTGAGAGGCATTCGATATTATGATGTTTCTGATTGATTCGTAGAATAAATTTTATTTGTGTAAGTATATTATTTACACATGTTCAGTGAATACTCGGTACGTATTACATTTGTTTTTTTTTCGCAAAATTAGCGCAAGAGTGCTTGCAACACCAAAACAAAAGAATCTGCTGAATACGATTTTGTCATCTGCTTGTTTTTAAAATTTGACGAAGTGAATGACTATGACGGCGACAGTGATTATATTCCTTGAGATCTCTTCAAGGTTGTTGTTATGTGGGTTTATTCGCATAGACGTGAGATTAGGCGATACGAATACTAATATTTAAACACACGAATGCCTCCTACACCTGTTATTTGAAAAATCATTTCTGAAATGGTATTCCAAATGACTTGTTTTTGTTTTTATTACATAGTATATTGTGAATTCATGCATCCGTAAAAAGATATACATACAGTAAATAGTAGGCACACTGGCGGCCACGTATAACTTATTTTGATAGAGAAATAAAATAAAATCCTGTACGTAAATATAAAAAATAACTCAAAGCTGCAAGCTGCTTCTGGTAGGTGAAAGTTTAGTTCAAAAATGTTTGCAAACGCGGAGGGTGTTGCCATTATTGCTATGTACAACAAAATGGTCGAAAATACAAAAAAAAAAGATTAATAATAAAATGAAAAAAAAACTGGGTCAACCGCTTTAACTTTATACTCATATTTGTAGCAATTTCCAGCAGCAAATTTTTTCCCGTTTTTTAACTTCCCGGATTTTCAGATAACTAATCGGCCCTGAAAGCTTTAAAATCGCCTAATATTAACTCGAAGACAGTAAAAGAATGTATCGACGTTTTGACAGAACCTGCTCTGGGTGCCGGGTCATAGATACATAGAAGGCAACTGCAAAGCAGATGAACTAGCGAGATTGGGTACCACATTACCGACTCAACCAGACAAATCGAACCTTTACCTTTAGGAACTAATTCCTTTTTAAGTTCCATTAGAGGAATGCTGAGAAAAAATCTTCCATAATTGAGCATTTACGCTTAGCACTCCAAAAGCAATCTGAAAAAGGTTAATTTTTTGAAAATTGCAAAAACAAAAATACACTCCAAAAATACTCAAAATAGGTGCATATTTGAATTTTTTCATATGGAACAAACAACGTTAACAAACAAATTTCCAAAAATCAGAGGTTGCAGCCAGTTGAGACTCGCACTTTGTTACACAAAAATAAAAAGATTGCGAGGCGGTTCCTACATATTCCACCTATTGATATACATATAACATATGTTAAAGGGATAGCGGCCAAGTCTATAATACTTTCGAGATTAAAACAGCAAGATACATCTGAACAAAGACTATAAAATACGAATACCCGACAGAAAGAATTGGCAGACCAGAGTCATATCAGATGATAGTAGTCACCATATTTATGCGCGGAGTAATTATTCTTAACTTGCTCCTTTAGACTCCTACACCGGCGTAGCGTCTTCCAAGCTGAGATCTACGCTATAGACAAAACAGCAACAACGATAAGACTAATGGAGTTACCGCCGGTAAACCTTAACATTTTGGTTGATAGTCAAGCAGCGATCAAGGCACTGACCTTAGCGCACATCAATTCAAGAGGTGTTAGATGTGTTAAAGAATGCAAGAGGTCGCTCTCTAAATGAACTATACATTGCGTTTGACTTGAGCATATCCGCGGAAAGCAATAAAAGGTGGTCTCTGACCAATAACTGCAGGGTCTCCAAAGCGCTCTGGTGAAAACTTAATCTTAAAACAACAAAATGTCTGCTGGGATTCAACAGATCAACTACCAGCGTCCTCACAGGTATTATAACGGGTCACTGGATTATTGACAGCCTAGCCAGTAGAATGGGTGTACCCCACAATGACTTCTGCAGAAATTGTGGAGATGATGAAGAAATTGAGTCGGAACAACACCTCCACTGTGAATGTCCTGCACTTCAAAGAAGTCGTACCAAATATCTTGGCGATTATTTCTTTGAAGACTTGGGAAATTTGCAAAATGTCTCATTCTAGTGACTAGTTATCTTCATAAAAAGATTTAAGTAGTTTGCTTTTAGTTAGGAGATGGAAATCAAACGCACGTATCACAATGAGCCTAAGGGCCACCGAGAGTCTCAACCTTGCTAACATAATCTAACCTACACTAAAATTCAATAGGCCATAAAACTGCATACCCAGAAAAATTATTCATTATTATATATTATTAAAGAGTAGAAAGTAGTAGAAAGTTTTGATGAAATTTCGAGAAATTTTGTATAAAGTTAAAATTTTCCATTATATGTTGTTTTGTTGCTGTATAAAATGTATTTTTATAAAAAATAGTGGTGCGCCTATAATATTGTAACGGGGTGTATATGAGAAGAAATTTTAGTGGTACGATTTAATAGCGGATAGGGCAAGTATACACGGGAGATAAAAAAAGATAATAAATAGAAGGTGAAAAATTTTTTGTAAATCAAAAATTTTAAATAAAAAAATTTAAAAACTATTGTGTCAGTTCAACGTCTGAATTCCGTCAAATTCCCTGAGGACCGGGTAGTAGTACCGCGACATGCGCAACTTTTTTTATTTTCTCTGCAGTGGCCAAAAATGCTTTATCGAGTTCAAATCAAGAGAATTTCCAAACCATTTACTTCTAAGCCGATTCCCTGGTTAAAAAGTAAAAGTGCACCCGCTGTGTGCATTTTTAAGGGTCATACCGGTCCTGAATCAAAATCATGAAACAATAAAAATTGTACAAACAAGTTTTTTGTTTGAAAACGCGTTCAAGAGGAACGAATTCTTGAATAAGCTCCGCGGTGAGTTAAGCGCGGCCGCCAGTGTATGCCCGTGTATGCACGCATGTAAGTATGTGAGTATATTTATTTTCACAATTTTTCTTAATTATGAATTGTTCGCAGTATTTGCACTAAGCAATTGGAACTTTTCAAGAGAATTTCGAAAAATCAAGCATCTTAAACAATGCGCCGCTGACAAGAGCAGTGGAACAAACAATTTTTCCACGGCTTTCTTCAGGTATTCAAATGCAATGTCAGTGCTTCACCTAATAAATTGCTTAACTGTTTTGCACACATACATGCATATGAGTACATATACATATAGACAATACACGAATTTTTTCAAGTAACTCAATTTCAATTATTCTAAAAGCTTGAGGCGTGGGCAAGCAGCGGCAGAATACACGACTGCAATCCATTTGAGGCTTTACTAAGCCACCGCCGTTTCAAAAGCATCCCTCTGACTCATTGCATTCCCAGTGTAAACATTTTTTTTACCAATTAAAATTATGTTGTGCTATTTTTAAAAATATGATCACCATCCCCATTTGTCACTGGCAACTAGCCTACATAGAATGTCGCCAATAATTCCATATGGAAATGTTGCTAATTTTGAAAATGTGTACGTGGGTTGATATAAATTTTCTCAGTTTAGTTTTTACTCATTCGTTTTAGTTTATTTGTTAACGTCATTGAGTAAATTTTGTTTACAAACAATTTTCATAACTCTAGAATCGTCAATTAACTACAAATTAGACAATCTAATGCCAGCCAGCTTGTCGAATGCCAGAAGGAGACAATGGAACAGCCTTACATATTTATCAAGAGCATTTGCAAAAATTTCTTTCTCTCTTATTTTCTTATTCTAGCCCACATATCGACCTGAATTCGTGTGTGTTTGTATGCGCATATTACTTGCATTCCAGATCATTTAGGATTGTGACGTCATAATCTTCAAAATATAGTCACAGTACTTTCTCGATAATCGTGACTCTTGTTTGTTGGGAAAACTCTATATTTGCAATTACTAACATTTGATCAATGCAGCCTGGAGTGCCCCTGGAGTATTATAATTTTGTTCACAAATTTTGTTCATATTCTGGAATAGCATTCAGTGGCCGCCATACCTCCGTGAATAAAACATCAATTTGAAGAACAAGTTTTTTCAAATACCGGCCGTCCTTAGGCAGGCAATGGCAAATATTCGAGTGTATTTATGCCATGAAGAAGGTCCTCATAAGAAATATCTGCCGTTGGGAGTCGACTTTGAATCGAGAAGGGGAAGAAGGAGGATGATGACCAAATGATGACTAATTACGTCTAATTAAGTCTAAACAAGCCGTGCTTCAATTGGGCCGTGAATATTACGTGGAAGTGTGGAGGCAAAACTTTAATAGTCTTAATCTCTTCAAAGCATATTTTTATATTTTTTTTAAGAAAATTTCATCAAACAATTGGCTGACTCATAAGAATGCATTGTAAATGGCTAAATTGACAAAAGGCTAATTGAAGAAACAAAAATTGAACGGCCTAAACTTTCACTTTATGCACAAGATTTGTATTGGATTGTATTGACAGTCGCACTGCACTAAGAGCCCTTACTCACCCACGCTGCTTTTCGAAATTAGTCGCTGAATGCAAGACAAAACTGAACAGCAAAGTTTGTCTTATTTCGGTGCCTGCACATTGCGGTACTACAGGGAACGAGTTGTCTGATAAACTGGCTAATGAAGACTCTGGAAGCATATCACTAGGTCCGGAGTCCTTTCTAGGTGTTAATTCCTCATCGATTCAACTATGGATTGACGACTTCATGAGGTCTACCCATAGAAGACGTTGGTCTGAGTTGGGCTACTGCAGAGCCGACAAGTGCTTTGTGAAAGAAACAAACTAGAAATTAGCGACCTTTCTACTAAAACTTGGTGGATGAACTGATGGGTGTTATCGCAGTGCACAACGCCTGTGGCCAGCATACGGCTACCATGGGAATCACAGGCGACGCAATATGCCTAGCCTGTCGTGAGAATGAGGACTGTGCAGAGCATTTTCTCTGTAGCTGTCCGGCGCTTTCAAGAATCAGTTCATACTCTTTCTCTCCGAATCTCTTAAGATTCATCGATGAATCTAAAAGATTCGTTGAAGTGTGAGCTCAAACCAATTTTTATGTTATACCATCCATACCTTATCTATCATGTCTCTCTATTTCTTCCACTGCAATCTACCCGGGTGTAGTACAATGATCTTCCTTACTGAGTGCTTGGACTTGTCCAACACCCCACCAATCTAATCTAATTTACAGATTTTGTTGTTTCCACCAATTTCTGCCAGTTTCCGACTTAAAAAAAAATCGACACAGGTAAAGTTGTGCATCAAATGAAGAGGTGATAATTGGCGGTGGTGGGTATTTCAAAGACCTTACACCAATTCGTTTCAGAGATGGGTTTAATTGCTTGGAAAACCACTGGAAAAACTATGAGCTTAGGGAAGAGTAAAAGTATGTAAGAGGTCTTTCAAAAGACACGCCTAGATGTTCTTTAAAAGAAATTTTAAAAAAATTTACTTATATCGCACAAAAGGGTCACAACTCAAAATGAGCAGAAGCTCAAATGTGAACGAGACGTTATCAATAAAACGGTCCGCGGATGACATATGGCAAAAATAATTTTTTTGTTTTTTGGTAGGACTGTTATAAGCTTACATGGCAAATTTCAGCGTGATATGTCACATAGTTTGTTTTCTGTGCTACTGTAAACAAGTCAAGCTCGAGTGTGGAAAATTTTGAGTTGTGCCCCTTTTGTATTTAGGGTGCGATATGTCCTTTCAGGTTTCACTATTTTTCCACAAATAAAATCGACCAAGCAGTCGATCCATGAATGCCTAATTGCTGGGAATGTCGAAATATCCATGTTGAAGTTCAGTGTTCAGCAAAACTTTGCGCTACAGCAGCAATACTTCAACAGAATGTGCACTTTTGGGTCTGCCAGTCTAGCTGCCTTTTTCCATACTCAGCTTTTTGAAATTGTTTCACCAAATTTTTAAAAATTTTTGTTTATTTATTTTTCTTGTTGCACAGTATCAATGAATTATCGTCTCATTCAGCCCTCTATTTCCCTACAAAAATCACGAATTGTGCGATATGTTGTTCTTAAAGATCAACCATTTTCATAAAAATTTTCAATAATTTTAACGCGTTGATGTGTCGTGTAAAATTGTGCATCTGTCTACTTGACAAATGTCAAAGATGGCATAAAAAAGGTACCGTCAGGAGGTATTCACTATTGGCATCTAGACGTCACTTTTGAAGGACCCGTTACATGTACATATGTAGTAAGTAAGTATGCATATTCACTCATTTAATCATATCGTTGCATTGTTAGTCTAAAAATATATCGAAGGACCTAATATTTGGCCCTACACAGCAGACGGTATTGAAATTTAAATTTGAAAAGGTCGAGCCAAGGAGCACCAGGAGATTTGGTGGCTCCTAAAACACTCAGGCTAAAAAGCCCATTGCATTTAAAGCTCTGGAAGGGGGTGGATAGTCAAGGAGGGAAGGAGAAAAGTATCAGAGAAAGAGACAGGAAAGAATAGAGACAGAGATAGAGATAGTTAGTCCTGTGAGAATTTTCCAGATTCTTTGGCAAATCTGTAAATATCCTCCAGTTTTAGAGACCGAATATTACTCATTCTCATGACATCGGAACCCAAAACTCGTAGCCGTGCTTTAGCAAAGGCAGGACACTCACAAAGAAAGTGCTCAGTGCTATCCGCCTCCTCCAAGCATGACAGGCACACTGGGTCCTCAATGATGGAATCATTGGTGGTCATATGCTGACCCCATGGGTTGTGTCCTGTAATGATACCGACCATCAACCGAATGTCTTTCCTTCTAAGTTTAAGTAGAAAGTTTGACAGTTTTCTGTTCGGACTTGTCACAAAACACTTTGCAGTTTTGCAGCGTTCTAGACCGGACCATCGCTCTTTATGCAGATTGCCTACATAATCGCTGATCCAATTCATGATTCCTGCGGAACTGATTCCGATTATTGGCTCTGGCTCCTGTGGGGGCACCGCTGATCCACGGTTTGCCAATTCGTCGGCGATTTCGTTTCCTTGAACACCGGAGTGTCCCGGAACCCATATAAGTACAAGGCTGTTTTGTCTTGTGACAGAATTGAGCTTCTTACATTCTTGAACAATCTTTGAGGTTTGCTTCGCGTTCTCCTGGGCCTTTAGTGCAGCCTGACTGTCACAAACGATACTAAATTGGTTCGAAAAACTTCACACAGGTAAACCTGACTCATATTTCAAAGTGTCTCTGAATTACCGTTGAAGTGCTGACAACTAAACATTTTATTAACTCACTTAGCTCCACTCCTTTTCCAGTGCCTCTCTTTCTACAAATTTCATCCTTGATGGTGTGATATAATCATAGTTTAAGCTCTGTTTTTTACATTCCTTTCCTATGATTGAATCGAATAAAAAATGCATCGAATGTGATTAAAATTTGTGTTTCAATTTTTCCATGCGAATTCCAAGCAAAAGAAAAAAAAAAACAAAAACAATTTTTCAATAGATTTGCTTTATCTCGGCTGTCATAGAAATATTGGCACATTCATTCAGATTCACATAAATACATATGTCCATCCATACATATATATTACATTTGTATGCATGCACACAGATGGGTATTAAAAAGTTACATTGAGATTTAGAGATTTTACTAGAATATTATGACTCTCATTTGTTTATGTCATTTCAATAATCGCTCGTTGATTATCGTGATTTAAATTATAACTGCTTATAAATACGGCTTTGCATTTCCTTAACAGGTCAACAACGCGTACCGGTTACTCCTACACATCGTGAGGAGTAATTGGAGTAAGTGAGTGAAAAATGTAATGGCCTTACAGCTTTGAGTTATTTGCAGGTCTTCTGCAAGAGAATGTTTGAGTAAAAATTATGTGCTCGCAAACAGTGTGGCAGGTGTGTTAAAAAAGGTTTAGTCTGAAAAATTAAGAAAAAACACAAAGCATTTATGTAGTATCTACAAGGTGGCGCAAAAGTAATTATCCTATCGGAAGATTTATAATTTTTGCAAATAGCGTCGTACGTCAAACATAAAGGATCGTACGCCAATTATAAAGAGTCGTACGCCAATAAAAAGTGACACCTAAATGTCAGTGTGGAATAATTCCTAGAGGATACCCTTTTTGTATGCCACCTTTGACATTTGTTAAGTACTGTCTACAATTTTACACGATAGAACAACGCATTAAAATTATTGCGACAAATTGTCGCAAAATTCGTGATTTTTTTATGGAAATAATCGTCCGAATGAGATAACAATTCATTGGAAAAGATTTGCTGAAACAATTTCAAAAGGCTGAGGATGGAGAAAGGCAGCTAGACAAAAAGTGCACATTCTGTTGGAATATTGCTGCTGTAGGGTAAAGTGTTGCTGAACAACCTTCAAAATCGATATCTCAACATTCTCAAGATGTATGCAGACATTCATGAATCGATCGTGGCGGATTTTACCCTCGGAAGTGCTCATTGTGAATATTTAAATGAAGTAATTTTTGACATTTAATTTTTAAGAGTCGTAGTTCGAATAAAAATAGTTAAACTTGAAATAATCTAAATTTTTACATCTATGCATCTATCTTTTGAAATATCGCTTATTTGTCATTTGTGAACTCCACAGCTGGAGTATATAAACAGACAAGCAATGGAGCACTTAAAGTTCACCATTTTATTTGTATTCAAAAACAAAATTAGATGATTAATTTTGGGCCATCTTGTATAATTACAGCAATGATGATTTCAATAAACCGGTTATAAGTTCAAAAATATTTAGCAGGGAAAATATAAATAAAATTTTTATTAAATATTAAGTTTTAATTAAATTTAAATTTAAATTTATGAGAAACTCTTTTTCTTTTGATAATATTAGTTTGGGGAAAAGAAATCCATTATTTTCCCGGTAGATGGCTGTAGTGATCGATATCTCGTAAATTATCTATAAAAAAATTTAAAGTTTATGCCCGTTGTTCAGGTGAAATTCCATACTAAAAAAATATATTTGCCGTTTGTTGTTTGTTCCATTCAGTTGTCAATGGAAGCCAACAAAGAGAAAATTCGGTACATTTCAAAGTTTTTCTTTGATAAAGGCCAAAATGCGAAAATGCAAGCCAGACCGCTGAAATTGTGAATGGTGTTTATGGTGCCGATACTGTAACAGCTAATCACGTGCAATTTTGGTTTCGAAGTTTCTGTTCAGGCATTTTTGATGTTAAAGAAAATGTCGATAAAATCACAGGAATTAGCGAAGTTGACCGGCATGTTAATAGTCGTAGCAGCGCCCAGGAACTAAATATCGATCATAAAACAGTTGTAAACCATTTGCGCACAAAATTTTACACAAAAATAATGGATTTCATTTTCCCCAAGCTAATATTTTAGATATTTGCAACCAATCAACGTCTGCCGTGAAATTAAATATCGGCAAATATTTGACAAAAAAAACTTAAGATACTTTGCACATTCTTAGTCGCTTCAAAAATAAATCGAATGAATTAGCTGCTTATTTCCTGAGCTTAGTGTTTGTAACATGTCATGTAATTTTTTTTAATTTGTTCGAAAAAATATGACTTTGTAAAACAATCAATATTTATTAATATCTGCAGGTTAAAAGTATTTTTTTTCCTTGTTCACTTCTCTCGGTAGCATAGGGCCTCGAAAAGACTCCTTCAACGTACACGGTTCTGTGCTGTTGTTTTTGCACCGTCCCAAGTGATGTCGGCATCTGCTAGTACGCGCAACATCCAGTCTAGTGTCATTCTCGTGATGTTATCTGGTAGTTTTTTCAATATGTGACCTATCCATCGCCACTTTCTGCATTTGATTTGCCTAAGGATGGGTTCCTCATTCGTTAATCTCCACAGTGCGTCTCTACTGATGGTGTTTGGCCGGAATATTCTGCAGATGATGTGGAGACATTTGTTGACGAAAGATTGTAGCCTCCGTGTGATGGTGTTAGAGTCCAGCCATGTTTCGCTTTCGTACAACAATATGGAATTTACGCATGACCCGAATATTCGTAGTTTAGTGTGCTTGGAGATTTGCGAACTCCCCCATACTGTATGCATTCGTCTGAATGCCGCCCTTGCTTTGTTTAGCCTGCAGTTGACATCTTCATCTGCTCCGCGATCTGCCGAGATGATGCAACCGAGGTAGCACAAGCTTTCGACAAATTCCACCGGGCATCCGTCAACCAATATCTGCTTTTCGCTATTGTGGTTAACTCTCATAGCCAAATAAAAGTATAAAACCTGGATTTTATTTTATTTTTTCATCTCTGCACATCGATATTCTTTAAAAGATCTTTTAAAGGTTTGAGGAAACCTTTAAGATTTGTTTATTTATCTCATGAACTTAACATTTTTGGTATGCGTGTATGCTTTATTCATGCATTAAAACTCAAATACTTCATAAAAATCTCTCTTCTTGAAAAATTTCAATATGGCAAAGCTTTACTTAATATTTACATCTGGAGAAATGTCAAAAACCTGCTTTATATTCATTCGCATG
Source organism: Anastrepha fraterculus (assembly GCA_037575425.1). Classification (NCBI taxonomy): domain Eukaryota; kingdom Metazoa; phylum Arthropoda; class Insecta; order Diptera; family Tephritidae; genus Anastrepha; species Anastrepha fraterculus. The sequence continues at coordinate 1,445,302 of JAYXIM010043962.1, forward strand.
TTCATACTTATTTTCTTCGTACCACCAAATGCAACCCAACCAATTGAGCGTAACTTCTGGCACTCTCCATTTCTCGCACTCACACTGAGCAAATTTGAGCGTTTTACCCAAGTATCTTCAAGTGCGCAGTGGAAAGCAACCGTATCGGCCAACGAATAAAAACCAGAAACTGAGTGAGATACAAATTAGTCTCAGAGTAGAAATCCAAGTGATAACTTCCCCTAATTGTGTGAAGCGATAATCAATTTGTGCAAAAGCAAATACAAATACCGAAAGAACAGTCGCAAAGTTGGCAAGTGAAAACGCAGTAAAACACATAAACATAAAAACAAAAATTTGTTTCGGCAAACAATACATTTTTCGTGAAGAATCAATCAATTTGTGTTAAGGAACCAAGAAAATGGCTGATGCTACCAAGAGGAATATCCCCATCAAATTGGGCGACTTCAGCATTATCGATACAGAATTCTCAAGCATTCGTGAGCGTTTCGACGCGGAAATGCGCAAAATGGAAGAGGAGATGAACAAGTTCCGGCATGAGCTGATGTCGCGCGAGGCAAACTTCTTCGAGTCCAGCAGGTGTGTACATAAAAGAAATACTTGTAGGAGTGTGTAAGATAAAGCTTTTTTTGATATTAATGCGCAACACGAAAAACGTAAAAAGTGTACCACAACGAACTTTTAGCCATCGCTTTTTCTGTGGTTCCAGTTCCTGTGCGCGTACTGTGTGGAATGGGAAGTGCAACACAAATGTACATAATTACATATGTATGTGCGCCATTTGCGACATCCGTGCGCAGGATCTAGCAAATATACAAGTAGAAGAAGTTAAATACAACAACAACAAACAATTCACAGTAAAGGCATTTATTATCGGCTGCTAAATGGCTTAGGTTTTTGTTTTTTGTAACCTGACACCTTATAATTTTTCATGCATTACGTGAGTTTTAATTGGTCTACCTCTTTATTATTCGCGGTTGTATACCGTTAATTTAGTGCTTTAGTGTGGTTGTCTACCTTGCCACGCTGACATATGTATGTCTGTATGTTGTTTCCCTGGTGCTTAAGTGAAGTAATGTGTGGCACCGCGAAAATCCCGCCTGAGTTGCTGCGATCTTTGGTTTCACACTTTCTCACACGGCATGAAGAGTTTGGAGCTCAAATGAGGGGAAGTTGAAGCGTGCAGGTGGTAGGTATGGCGCAGCAGATACACCATATCTATGTATAGTTGTAGCTGACAGCAATGGATTTCGTTTTCTTTAACTCTTTTGTGGTGGCACAGAGACATTTCTATTTTGCTTTGCCGCATTACTAGTGACAAGTACTGTGAAGCAAATTGGTTTCTGGATAAATATTTTATTTAACTAAAGCTTAACTTTAATTTTAGTGATATCGGTGTGTGTTATCCATAACTTATATATATATATATATAATTGGCGCGTAAACCCTTTCTGGATGTTTGGTCGAGCTCCTCCTCCTCGTTCTCTCGGAATTTCGGATGGTAGTCGGCATCAGTCCATTCGGCTGGCCGCCATAACTTAGAAAAATAGAAATGACCTCAGTCATAAGTCGCTTTCTCCCTTTCACCCTTCTTCAGGCTTTTGACCAATTTTTTTTTACATTTGCATTCTATTACTTCCATCTTTCGTCTTTAGAGGCCTTAACCCTAGAAATCTTTCTCTCATTGCCAGCGCCTTTAGGCTTAACGTAAGATTTTGAAATTTAAATCTAGGATCTGTTCTCAAGCCCTATTTAGTTTTAATAGCAAAATTGAACAACGAACGACGTGGTGAAGAGAATTTAGTAAGAATCAGTGCATTTAATGTGCACAGGAAGTTTAAGAAATCATTGCTCATCATACAGATAGAAGTCATTGAAGTCTGAGGCCAATGGTATCTTATAAGGCATAGTACTCTGTTGCTATTTCATTCGAAAGAGTTGTCAGAATCCATATAAAAATCAATGCCGGAAATATTCGTGAAATTTCACAATGATTTCACGACAAAGTTGTATTCCGCTCAGGCTGTGGAAAAGCTTGCAACATTATTCTACCGCTGTTAATATGCGTTTGCTGTTTTAAAATTTTATGAAAAGTAACATTTCGTCGAATCTAAAAATTGTGTTCAAATTGAAATTCAGCAAAAAATTTACAAAACTGCCTAAAAAAGTAAGTGAACGACTTGAGCTTCCAGATAGCTTCCTAAAATTTAATTTTCTAACGATTTATGTATATAATCTTTTAAAAAGGATCCTCCAAGTCGGTTCTACATAGTCTACATAGCCGGAACGACCCAGGCAAGGACTGTCATTCCAGCAGCATTTCCCAAACCTTTATGGGGAAGCTTTACGCTGTAACAATGACAAAAAAAGAAACAACAACAACATAGATGCATCCACTATGCAAGCTGCTTCTTTTACTTATGCCATTTTTTTTTTTATTTCAATTTTCCTACTTTTATTTTATTTTTTTAATTTAATTTGTTTAATTTTTGTTTATTTCTGAAGTCAGATATTCACGTGAGATAAAAGGATTTTGCTTTACAAGTTAAATACCTCAGCTAAAGTATTAGGTTCAGTGGGCACAATTTCAGTAATTATTTTTCAATTTTGTACTACTTTTAAGTATATATTTAGTGAGTAATAGTATGTGGTAGGAGAGTAATGTTGACTAAACATCATCTTTGTGCATTAATTTATTACGATTATTCGGCACAATTGGCTCACTGTACATAAGCTTGGCACGTCTGACTGATTTTCTGTAACAACGGCCTCCTACTTGGCCGCACGACATAGCGCCGTGAATAGAACAGCAAACAAAAAATAAGAATTAAAAATTCATGACTTCCATTATGCACCCTGTGGAGAATACTTGAAATTGGCCAAACAAGTCCTGGTTCATTATTACCACTTTTCCACCAAATGGCAACTAGTACGCTAGTAACTAGATGCTTACTAGATGAAAAAGAGCAAAAATCAGGCTTCATTTTTTTTATTTTTTTTTTTTATTTTTTTTTTATAGATTTTTTCATATTCAGTGGATAGCGTGCTTTATAATCGGGCAGGTTCTATAATCCACTACCGAGTGAATTTCAGTGCAATTGCCCGAAAATTCTAATGAAATTCACTCGTATGTAAATTGTAGGACCTGCCGGTTATCAAAATCTTCTAAACGATTTACATATCGTAGATCATAATTTTGTTTGAATTGAAAAAAACAGTGAAGTTGTAATATTCTAGCAGTCGCTGTGTATTGTTTTGTCTGCTTTATGGGGTACCCTAACTACAGTATACACGATACTTCTTAAAGCCCCTTATAAAACTCATCTTTCCTTGTTAAAGACAAGCGAAAAAACTCAATAGTTATGGGTCAGAATAGACTAGAAGCGTACCAGTTGAATTTCCTGCGGGGTATTGGAATTATACTGCACTGTACAAATACGTTTATATCTGTAATAAAAAACATCGCACCACGCTTTTCGCGGTGATGTGCTACATTTTCCAGAGCAGAAGCCATTGCTGCTGAAAAAGTATTCTTTGCCAACACCGCATCCCCGCACATACTAGCACAAACAAGATACAACTATACACAGTACGTACGTATGTATGTACATAGTACATAGCAAACAAGTAAGCGGAAAATCAGTGGTTCATGTTGCCTGGAATCTTTCTGCCAACAGCCGATTATGGCTGGAGGCAGCAAAGAAAAATTGTTAGAGCTCGCTGGGCGATAATAACTTCATTAGAACAATAGCCCATTGGCAAATGTAAGGTGCACGAAGGCAAAAATGAGAAGAAGAAATGAGTGCATGAAATAATATTTAAAAAGGTACTCAAAGTGGTCTTATAAAAGCACTACAAAAAATTATTAGCACACCACATACATTTATACATATGCTTGTATATGCCTGGTTACCAGAAGATGGCTACCATCGACTACCAATAAAAATACCTTTGGCTTTGCCAAATTCATTGTCTGTATGCTTTTTAGTTTGCACTTATGTATTTTATCTATTTATAAAGTACAGCACCATCAGCGGCAGCAACTGTCCATAAAAAAAAAGAAAAACATTACTTAGCTTTTGGGCTGCTGCTCGCTACCGCACTTGACAGCAGCACTAGAATTATAGTAAATGGAATCTGGCAGGCAGAAGAATTGTCTACGGAAATCCACAGAGAATACAAGTACAAGTCATATGCATTTAGTCCAACTTTTTTCATGCTAAATGTGCCGTCTTTTTTATGTCATATACTGAGCGGTAGGTAAAGCGTGTATGTGTATGTGAAAATATTGGTACTTGAAGTTTTATTTTTAACTCATGCGGATTTTTATACAAGCACACATACAAACATATATAATAGTATATACATACATACTTGCTTAAATGTCTGCCTATGCCAGTGTTCACACTAATACTAGCACGACGTATGGCAAAGTTTTTACTATTTATTTATTATTATTTAATATTAAGTGACTATTTATTTATAATTAATTATTTTTTTTTTATAAAAATATATTTCATACTACAAAAAAAAATATATGACTTAAAGTAAATTGTAAAAAAATTAAAAAAAAAGAATCCACAAAATTTTAAACTTTTTAGTCAGTAACTTCAGAAAAATTTTGAGTATGTAGTTTTATAGTCAATTGAATTTTTATACAATAATAAAGTAGAAATTTGAAGTATTTAAAAATTGCGATCTTGTGCCTTTGCGCCATATAAGAAAAATGTCGCGCATTCGTTATATGGAAGAAAATGCATAACACTGTCAACAAAAACAAAAAAATTTGAAAAGTCAACGTGAGTTTTTACGCACTTTAAATTGGCATAATATTATATCCAAATTGAATAACTGCATGCCCAGAATTCTTTGAAAAATTCTGTTTGCAAAGTTTGAAATTTTTATGAAAATGTTTGAATTTTTTTAATTTTTTATAAAGCTTAAAATTTTGAATTATATGATTTTTGTTGTAGTATGAGTTACATTATTTTTTTAATTAAAAAAATTAATAGTGAATAGTCAAAACCTTGCCATATGTCATGCTGCTATTATTGTGAACACAGGTGTACGTGAATTATGAAAGCTGAACTAGCAGGACGATCAGCATGGTTACAGTTTAAGATTTAAAATTTATAGAAATTACTTTTTTCCATAGGAAAATTTATTTAAAATACCGCACGCATTGGCATCTGTGCATTTTTAGGTTTTTGCATAGGAAAATCAAGATACTGTTTAAACTCCTAAAGTGTATGCTTTCACAACTTGGTGTTTCATTCTCAGAGATTTGAATCTGCGTACTTCCTGGCGCGTACATTTCTGTTAGGTGTTTGATCGAGCTCCTCCTCCTTATTGTGGCGTGCATCTTGATGTTGTTCCACAAATGGAGGGACATACAGTTTAAACCAAGTCCGTACAGCAAATAGTTTTTAAGAGAAGTTTTTTCATAGCAGAAATACACTCGAAGGTTGGGCATTGCCTGCTTGACAATTTAGTAGCAGATTTAGCGACAGTTTTTGGTCCCGCCAATTTTGGAGTTGGCTCTAAGATAAATTACACTTTTAATTAAACTATGCGTTGACTTTTTTAAAGCCGGCTTTAACTTGCCTTTGATTATGTGACATTGTTTTTCAATCAAATCTATGCCATCATAAAATAAGCATATTTTTTCGTGCTTCCATAAAAGCACTGATTGCGTTGGTAAAGTAAACAACAAAAATTAGTATTTGCATTGAATTAGATGTAGACTTCTCAATTCGTATTATAATTACATAAACATACTTACACACACTGCTCTAATACTTCTTATCTCAAAGCATTTTTTCTTCAAACGTATATTGGGCAATAATTGCAATGCTTTTTCTGTATTTACAAATACAACACTTTTGTCTTATCTGCTTTATTTACGTTATATATTTTTTATATATGACTTACATGCATACATACATACAAATATTAAGTATGCACATTCATACGTCTGCTTTTTCTTCAGAAATGTCAAAGTGCCTGGTTATTTTTTTACCAACTCCGATAACTACTTAAAGTGTGCGTAGATAAGAATTATCTTAGCATATATACAGGTTCTTGTTTTTGTTAATTTGCTGTTGTTTACAAAACTATATGTATATGTACATATGTGTATATGTATACAGAATGACTTCGCAGAAATTCACCTGTATTAGCTAACGGGTGTAATGCCCTCATTGATGACGAGCTCCAATTGTTTTTTCACATTTTAATTTATGTATGCATGTGTGAAAATTGCAGCAAGATATGTATGCAAGTGATTAATAACTTTTTATAAGTGTTGGATTTTTCATTGAACAGTTTACGGCAAGGGAAACCCACGTACATATACATATATGTATGTACAATAATTCTAATGACTCTAGCTGTATGCGCCGACATTTTGTGTGGAAGATAATAGGTCTCTTCTTTTTGCTATTTCCCCGCTCGCTATCTCCATGTTCCATTAACTTGACGAAAAATTTGCATGCGAAAACAACAACAAAGTTATAGAGTAAGATTCGTCGCTAGCGACTATGGCTATAGCTCATTAGGCCGCACTGCCTTACCAGCACATGTAATTTGAAGCAGCTCTCTTTCCGCGTTGCCGACATACATATGTTCATTTGCTTCATTTATTCGCCACTTGCTAAGTTCTGGCGAAAAAAAGGCGTGATGTAATATTGTTGTTTTTTACTTACGAGTGTAAGTACATACATACATATCTACATAATAGATGATGAAATTTTGGAAGGTTTATGAGATAAGATAGCTCATATAAATCAAAACGGTACTGTTTATCTATGCACACATTTTGGTATATTCTGTGACTAACATATAAATATTTTGCCCACTAGCATTGATTCTCCACCACAAATTTGCTCTGCAGGGAGATAAAGAGTAGGGAAATAATTTGTTTGAGCTGAGCATGCTTCCAATGCAGGCCTGTAGTGCATATACAGTACCTACTTCTAAAACTAGGGTTTTTTATGAAAAAATTTATATTCAGGTTTTTCCACTTAATGACCTCAGGCGTTAGAAAAATGAGAACAAGCGGTTTCTGCACCATAAAATAAGATTTTTCTTAGAGATTTTCTCGTGTTGAGCCAAAAGTCATAAAATTGTATACCAAATTTTATGTTACGGTTGGAGAAACAGCAGATTTTCGCAACGAGTTGTGTGCAGAGTAGTTATACCTGTGTTCAAAATAATAATAGCGCGACTTAGTGCAAAGTTTTGGCGGTTTATGTATTTTGTAAGTAGTTCTTTTTTATTTATTTTTATAAAACCATATAACTTAAAGTTTCAAATTTTGTAAAAAGTAAAAAAAAAATCAATAAATTTTCATTATATTTTAAAAATGTTAACCAAAAAATTAAAAAAAAAATCGAGTATGCAGTTGTATAGCCTGTTAAATTTTTGGTATAACAAATCGCGTTGATTTTTGATAATTTTTAGTAGCAAATTTTTATACCAAAATGTATAAACTGCATACCTAGAATTTTTCTAAAAAAAGTTTAAAATTTGTATGGAATATTTACATTTTTTTTTTAGTTTCAAACTTTGAGTTATATGGTTTTTGTTGTTTTATGAACTATATTTTTATTAAAAAGAGAAAAAAATTAAATAAAAAACAAACAAATATTTTAAACTTTGGAATCTGTTGCGCTACTATTATTGTGAACACAGGTGTATGCAAATAAATAACGCAAGCAACATTTGCCTGAAATTAATGTAAGACATTAATGTACTTATTGAAAATTAAATTTAGTACCTATGTAAATTTAGTAGTAATTTTCATTGCCTTGTGTTAATGATTTATTTACGCAGAGAGTGGGAATATTTTTCATGTAAACAAAGCGTGGTGCTATATTTATGTCTCAATGTAAACAGAAAAACGCTTTAAATTTTCGTATACTCAATGCAATGTTAATCCCATTAGCCAAAGGCTTCACTACTGAAAAAGGTAAGCGAGTTGGTAATGGGTTATGGAATAAGAAAAAAATATTTATTTACCTACTCATACACATGTATGGATTTTTTTTCCTATTATTTTGCTAAAAAGAAAAAAAAAATTTCGTTTTAGTCTCCTTGTTTGACTTTTCCAAATAATTGAAATTTCTACTGTTAGGAAAAATTAAATTTGAAATTTGTTTTGCATTTATTTGCATTACGAATTTTTCACTTTGGAATTCCCTACAACAACGCTGTGTAAAAATTCAGCAAAGTACTGAGTGGTAAGATTCCCTTTCGGGTTATTATTAACTCATATGCATATGTGTTTATATGCTGGTACCTTTTACTACTAGGTAACAGTGTATAAGTCAATAACAGTCCGTTGTAGTTTTATTAAACACACTTCTCGTTTCTCTTTAATGTTAAGATAAATAAAAGCTGACGTATAGCAGGCATTCCCCCAGGCGGGGGTGTAGGTGTTGCTGGAGCATTTGCACAACAGCTGTCGATAACAATTTACACATACGAACATATTCGTACATGCACATATACGCCATTGATGCAAGACATAAGCCACACACACGTCAAATTTATTCATGCCTACGTTAATTATTGCGATGATATAACTGATTCTCTTCAGAGTCGTTTTCGCAGGTGAGGTTTAATTTCAAATATGTATGTACATACATATGTAGTAGCGAAAAAGCAAAACAGAAAAAACAATTAGACGCGGTGATTTCAGTGGAGAAGTATGTACATATATATCTGCGCACTTTCGACAGAACAACTTATGCGACTTTAAGGTTTTGCTTTGAGTTGGATATATTCGGATTTAAATGCTGTATTTCATTTAACTTTTATTCTGATGGTTACTTAAGTTATGGCTATAAATGATTGTTAATTAACTTAATGATGATTAAATGATTAATTGATTAAACATTTCGAGAAAAGCAAGCAATTTAATGCCTGACAGAAAAACAAAAGCTAAGTCGACTTAAGTTGTTTTCCCAAAGTACACAAATATTATGCAATATGTAATCTTACATATTCCTATGTAGATATGTATGCATATTTGCAGCTCAGTCTTGTTAACGTTTAGTTAGCAATTTAGTAGGTTAGGGGTAGTCAGAGGCCCCCGAAAAAATGATGATTTTCAATAATTGTTTTTTTTACTAGTAAGTTGCTTTACGAGTTTTTTACAGAAATAAAAACATAGCATTGATACATCATGTTTCGACTTGACTTTAGCAAAATGAAAAACAAAAAAATATTAATTGTAAAAGTTATCGCTATTTGTATGGAGCCCGTTTCTCCAGAAGTCTCTTGCGGTGATCATTACAAGTCCTTGGAGATTCATCTAAAATCAATCGGACAAGAGAAATTAGTTTTATTTATAGATAATCTTATGCCTGATCGAAGCTTTTTTTCAAAACTAACAATATGGCGGCTTTAGGATATATTTTTCAGATTTCCCAGAAACAAACCGACAATTTATTGTTAAAAAAATCGAAATTTTTGAAAAAAAAAAAATCCTTCGATCAGGCACGAGATTTATATGTTTTTCAAAAGCAGTATACATTTTTATGGAAATCTACAAAGCGGTTTTTAAGTTACAGGGATCACCCGTTCAAAAAAAAGTTTTGAGAAAAAAGCATTTAAAGTTTTTGTAGCTTATCCGGAGCGCCCCAGCGCCCTCTCGAAAAGTATTTCTCGGATTCACTTCAAATTTTCACACAATATTTTTGCAAAATTGCAAAAAAATAAAAAAACAATTTCTTGAACATTCTGACTACCCCTAACCTTAGCTCTAATTACCGCCAGTTTGAAGAAACATCATAAGTGTTATTTTAAAAATTAAATTAATCTTTAGACTGTGAACAAGAATTTTAGACTAACTGTAAATTACTTAGCCTGGCATGCAACTTTCACAAAAAAAAAAAATATGTACTTTCAATTTACAGCGCTTTAGGTTCGAGCAATGTGAAGGGTTAATTCTCCCTTTTCGTCTAGTTCGAGTTTATTTTTACGTTTCACCAGTTTCAACTATTCGCTTGGTTAAAGTTTTATAAGGTTAGAGCAATTTCATTTTTTTTTTCAGCAATGCAGTTTTCTAACTATTCGAAGCTTTGCACATATATACGTACATACAAACCTGCATATTTTAATGTGCCAATACTTCGCGTATCCTTGCATAGTTTTCACATCATTTGTAGCAACACCAATTGCGTGTGTTATGGCCAGCAATAAATTTTATTTAACATGCTCCAAGCAACGGTATTATATTATGCTAGCTGCACTGAATGAGTGTGTCCGTACATATTTCCAAAATGCTTCCAGTGTTACTCGCCCACTTCCTATTCGAGTACAACTCAATACTAAATAAACAACGGTAATGCATATACAGCTCTGAGAGCCGCCCCACTTATTCATGAAATCAGCGACAAGGTCATGCTTGACTGCTGCTATTACACTTTGGTACCTATATAGGTATTAGATTGATGGTAAATAGACTTGAAAGACTTCATTACAAAGCTGTTTGCTTACAGTCATTACGTTTTGTGTGCCTACTCAGTTCTCATGAATGCGGAATATTGAGCCTGAGCTGACGTTTTTTCTCCTAAAATTAAAAGAAGGGAAAGGAGTGAACATTTTCAACCTGCTCGTTTTGCATAATTGGGTTACTAATTGAGGCTAGGTTGTGTGTACACTAGAGAGAAGATGAAGCTTAAAATTGTGAAAAAGTGATATCTGCATTTTATTCACAATTAATATTATATCTATACCAAATAATACCAAAATATTTCGATTTGTGCGGAATAGTTATGCTTGTAATGCAGCGTGAGATATAGTATATACCTATATATGAGGTAGGCTAAGCTCAAAAAATTCTTTCGGAAAAACTATAAGATAGAGTTTAGAACCAAAAAATAAACATTACTACTATAGCTGAAATCTCCAGAGAATTGTTTAGTTAATTCAGCTCATGTTTGTGATACAATTTTGAATTGAGCAGAAATTTAGGAGTGATTAAGAGTATTTATATGTTTTTCTTAAAATATCAATTTCTAGGATATGAAATTAAAAAATTTTCTGCAAATTTAGTCGAATGGAACGCTTATATACTTATGTATGTATATATTGTAGTTATGTATACTAACCTGCCCTTAAACAATTATTTCCAATATCCTAAACTTCTGTGGTGGTAGAATCTGCCAATCAACTCTGTTCCATAAATTCACTCAATCACTTTGTACTTGGAAAAGCCTCTTATGTAGTTTCTATGTTTCTGGGGAGTATTTTTGTGCGCACTTATGTGTGTATGCATATGTGCTTTTATGCAAGTATGTACCAACTGTCGGCGCATACAATCGATTCTGTTTGGTTAGGATAAACAAAATTGACCTAAATTTCCATGCAAACGCGTAAACAGCTGAAAAGTTTTAGACAGTCGAAATGTGTACGCCCACAGTAGTTGAGATAGCAAGCGTTTATGCGAAACCACTGTATGAACTCAATTGGAAACGGACAGCTAACGTCAAGTAATCTCAACAAGACCTTCGTACAAACTTCTTCATTGTTGAAACTGAGGTTTAAATTGGCTCATTACTAAGTTATTTTGGAGTATTCTGCGAGGAGCTACGCATCAAGGCTACCGAACCACTGTGGGGTTTTCCAAGTGTAGGTAGCCGCAATTAAAGAATCAGTGGATTGATTGCTTACTTCTGTAATTACTGTAAGGGAAATAAGTATCTACTACCAAGCGTATCTACTCAGGGCCCTACTGAGTTCGTTGCTTATGCGTTCGAAGGCGGAATGTCTCATTTCTCTCTTGACTGCATTCGAACACTTCGATATTAGGCTTATTTGGGTTCCCGGTTACAGCGGCATAGAGGGAAACTGCTGGGCTGATAAGCTAGCTAAGCAGTGGACCCTCGGGATAGTTACGCCGTAAAATTAGAGGATTGGTGTACCCTTGAGAATAGGTGGTCTGCTCCTGGAAAGCTGGGCTTCGCGTCAATTCAGCGAGCACTCACGAGATCTTTCTGACCTCGGGTACATCGGGGGCGCTCGAGGGAACTTCTGAGGCTAACAAAGCCGTAGCTCTTTCGAATTTGATGGGTGTCCTTACTGGGCATTGTCCGTTAGGTATCCATGAGGCATCTAAGATTTAGACATCTGTGCTCTTACTTTTTTGCTACACATGCGAGCCGGGTGAATTTCATCAGCAGCTTGACGCGGTTAACGCAATTTAATTAGTCACCGTTCGGTTTATTTCATTTTATTTATTTTTTGTTTTCCTTCTGTTTTCCCTTTGCATATTTTTTTCCTGAATATTTATTTTCCTCGAGCTACCGCCGGAGGGTGAGGTTGGATTTTTTAAATTTTCGTAGCCCTTGAAGGCCCTTGAATTCCTTACTTGATGAATTATGTGAAGAAATACTGTGCAAAATTTCCAAACGATGACACCAGATGTTGAGTGGTGCGCACGTACATAAAAAATAACAAGTTTCGGGAGAACTTTTGAAAGTCGTGCAGGTCTAGAAACCCGGTCAGAAGTAACGGACGCTAAAATACTCATAACTCCAAGATCAACTTAAAATGAATGAATTTTTTTTTCTAAAAATCTGGCTTACTTTCCCTCAAATAATTCATAACACCCAAGCAATTTTTCTATACTTCCCTGTAGGAACTCTAGGTGAATTAGTTTACGAGGTATATATTTGTGTAATACGTTATTATGAAATGGACAGCTCCTCTTGGATTTCATTCAGTCGTACCTTTTTTTGGCGGATGATTAAAATGCCTAATCCATCATCAAAACTGCTGTTGCAGCAATGGTTTGTCCGGAGACTAAAAACTCCCGCTCGTTTAGAACTGTCGCCAACCCTGGAACCGCTTTCGCATTACTTCAGAGTGTCGTCGGACTTTCGCGCCACGAAGTGAGTCGCCAATGAGGGATTACATTTTTTGTGGATTTTGGATTACGCTCATTTTATGGAAGATGCTATTGATGAAAGAACTATGATTAGCGCCTTTTTATGAGCTTAAGTTGAAAATATAAACTCGGAACACATTTCTTACTACTTAAAAATTGCACAAACTTTCTTGAACGCTTTGTAATATTCAAATTCAGTTCTTTTTCTATATAAGTCACTATTCGAGACAGCTGCAGTATATGTACAAACAGACAAGCAATGGAGCGAGTATAGGTCAAAATAAAGCTTTCCATCAAAATAATTGTTTTTATTTAATAAAAAAGAGTATCATAAACCTGGCATTAAATTACCTTTTTGGGTTTCGTATAATGCCATAATCAACCAATTATCAACAGATCAGCCCTATTTTGTGAAGGAAAATTATTCGCGCTTTATGTAACGTCATCACATCCAGATTTGACAGAAGAAATTCATTATAAAACTAAAGATATGACTAACTCTGGTGTAAGCTCTTCAGAGTGGGTACAGACAGTTTCGCCGGAATCTACATAAGCATACTTATGTTTATTAAAATGACACAAACATGCATACATATGTATGTAGATAGTATTTTCTATTATATATATAATAATAAGTATCACTTGACCTCTGCAGACGCATGACGCATCCTGTGCCAGTGCAGTGGGTCATAGGTCGTGCGAGTTATGTGTCAGCGATAATTTTCATTAATATTTTTGCGACACATACACACACATGCATAGATATGCATGAGTGTGTGCCCATACTTAGAGAGCGGCAGGAATTGTGTAGGTGACTCATTTGAAACTTTGCTGGAATTACAGGTCAATTTGTTGTGTCCACGAAGCAAATATGTCAAGTGCAAGTTGGGTGGGTGTGTGCGTGTGTCTGCTCATTATAAGTATATACTTATGCATGTATGTATGTCAAGGTTATTGCGACGCTACTCTACAAACAACTAATTTGGTTATTAGGTGGTTGGTTGTTGTGATGACGCTTTTCACTCGAAATTTGTAGGAAGTTACAAGTAGATTCTGTTTGAAATCAAGGCACGTTATGACGAGCTACACTAAAAACATGAAATAAATGTCTTAACGCACATAAACTGATTGATTTATTTAAGTTTGTGATGTGGCCATATGCATATAAATATTTACACACAATTGTATACATATTGATATAAACGAGTGGCAAGGGTAGCTAAATTAAAACCTGTGAAAAGCGCTTATGAGCTGGGGACCGTATTTTGAGGTTAAGCCCGCTCACAAAATGGAAGCAATATGAGGAATGGAATCGAGAGCTGTCAACGATTTGATGAGTACTGAATCTGCGGATTTTTAGTTTAATCTAAATCATAAACATCAGCACAGTAGGAACTATTTTTAATATGAACAGGAAAGTAAATGAGCGGTAAATGAATTTCCTTTTAAGTTGAGAATGAAAAAACTAGGGTTATGCAAGATTTTTAGGCTATTATATGACTCAGGTGTTTAGCTATGTGTTTTTGGATTGAAAAATGTATGTAGGTATGTATGTATACACCCCTTTTCAAATTTGAAGGGTTAATTCGTTTTACATCTGCGATTTCTTTAGGCTTTCGATTTTTTGTGTTTTGTGTCTAATGAAATATAAATCTGTGTGCCATTAGCTTTGACATATTTACAAAGGAAATGAGAAATTAAAATAAAATTATGTAATGTCAAATTTTATATATTAGTAAACAATTAAAAAATAAAAAAACAAAGAAAAAACCAAAAACAAGTTTAACTAATTTTTTTAATATCTTTTTCCAAAGTTTTTTTTTCACCTGATTTTTACTGTCCACATTTTTATTATTATTCCTCTTTTTTTTCAAAACCAAATATTTTAAAATTTCTTTCTTAGTTAAGTTCCCTAGTTGAGTAGTTGAAAAATGTATATCATTCCTACATATCAGATTTTACGGAAAGCATGTAGGTCCCTCCATTTGAGCAATAACATCAAGACGCACGCCACAAAAAGGAGGAGGCCAAACCCCCAAAAAGGGTGTACGCGCCTATTATATATGTATATATGTTTATATATATAAATATATATATCCTGTTTGTGGCGTGCGTCTTGATGTTGTTTCTCAAATGGAGGGACCTACAGTTTCAAGCCGACTCCGAACGGCAGATATTATTTATGAGGAGCTTTTTCATGGCAGAAATATATTCGGAGGTTTGCCATTGCCTACCGAGAGGTGACCGCTATTAGAATTTTTTTTTTCTTAATTTTGGTGTTTCACCGAGATTCGAACCTACGTTCTCTCTGAATTCCGAATGGTAGTCACGCACCAACCATTCGGCTACGGCGACCGCCAGGAGGATAGCATACCCCATTAAATAAGTTCAGAAATTATTGAATATATTAGAAAATTACAAAAATATTCAACATTTGCTTATTTGGCACCCAAATTTAATAATAATAAATAATCTTCAAATTGTCAAATTTTTATAAGTTTTCATTTTGTGAAATTCAAAACATATAAAAAATTAGGAAAAAGGTTTAAATTTTGCAAAACTTTAATTTAGCTGCGTTCGGCAGGAATGTGCATTTTTATTATCATACTCTGCGAAATTCTAAGTAAAATATTTTAAATCACATTTTTGATATAGTTAATTAATTTATGGCATAATAATTTTTAAATTTAAATGATATTTGATAATATTTGAGTTACAACATTTGCTAATCTACAAATTCACTTTTAAGCGCAGAAATTTCTTTGATATACTTCGTGAAGCTCTTAACGTGTGAAGAAAAATCCACAGCTGACGAATTTCTTTGTTTTTTTTTTTGGAGTTTACGTTAATTATTTATTTATTAGATAGATAGATAAAGATAGATAGGGAGATATACTCTTTATTTTCTTTTGATTTGACGCTAACAATGATTATAATAAAATAATAATAATTGAGAATTCACTACAATGACTCTGTGGTCGTCTGTCGAAAAAATATATAACAAATTGAGATATACTTATATGTATACATACAAATTGTTTGTTTTTAGCTTGAACAGCATTCATTTACAATTAAACTTCTATATTTCAAAGCATCAGTGATATACCAAACAAGACAGTCCCAACCAATTGCACCAATTCCATTTAAAGTATTAATAACTGATATGCATATTTATGATTTTATAAAAAAAACTTAATTTTAAATAAAATTAACGAAATTAGCAATTTTAGCCCATCACCACTTTCTTTTTGTACATTTTTCAATAATTGAAATTTGAAATTTTTTCCATTCGTCACAGCTAATAAAATCGCATGGACATGCTGCTGTACTCATATTTGCGTGCATCATGCGCTAATGGAAGCTGTGACTGCATGCGAGACAGTTGCGATAATCGCCAGCCATATTTGCCGTAATGCGATTTGCAAATTATACGCAATACTCATACGCCCGCGCGTACCAATTTGATTTACGAGCCCGAAAACGCAATGACATCTGCATGACTACATAGATGTATTGCTGTATGCATACATGCATACCTAGGCTCATGTACATACCTACATATGTGCATATGTGACTGCGGTCGAAAGAGTGGAAAGGCGGATTGAGCGAAATTCAGTAAAATGTGAATAGACAGTGTCTAAAAATAGCACTCATCGTCATAAGCTCACATTTATTCAAATCGAAACGTTTTGCTAGTACTTTTAGATATTTTTCATGCACATGTACATACATATGTGTGTGAGTGCGCATGCATGCATGTGCGCTTAGATGTGTGAATTGCAAATTTCTATACAAACGAATATCTGTCTGGGTTTTGAGTTTATATTTTCCTTCTGTCGTCTGTTGCAAATTCACTGCACCGGCGGCAACAAAGTAACAACTTCAAAGCGATTTCGTTTAACTGTAACAACTGGCAATATTCAGTTCAAGTCTAGACGCTTTCGAAGTGTTGACAATCGCATGCGGCCTAATAGTGCAAAATTTGTTTGCATTTAAGCAACCACTTTGGCCTATTACTTATGCAAAGTGCATATATTTGGTTACTTGTTTTGTAAATTTCAATTAAATGTGCAACATGTTAATTAGCACTTATTGCTATAAGTCATGCAAGTCGCATTCAGTATGCATAAATTGAAATGTATAGTATTTATTCTCCTCCAGCTTGTTTATTACAATTGGCAATACCATAAATGGCGAATTGCCTTTGGAAGTGCTTGGCTCATTCATTCACTTACTCATTCATTCATGGCAGGTATTGCCTAATTCAGTATAACCAATATGCATTGCAATTATTACCATCAATTATGACCGGGTATGCTTGTAGGTGCACACATACATATATGTACATGTATGTATGTATATCATTTTGAATGAAATCATTATGAGCGCATAGAATAGCACAAAAATAGCTATTACAGTAGTTTTCGAGCTTAAGTTTCCTACTTGCGCTTTGATCAGGTGAATACACAAGTAAAGGTGGTGTCATTTAAGAATATTTCTAATGTTTTCTTGAAAGCGTGACGTATGATGCGCATTCACAAATGCCGGCACATATACATATATGGAAACTTTCATAACTTCGTTCTTTTTGATGCTCTATTAAAATGTTCTCCTATGAAATAAAGTATACGCAATGGATACTATAAAAAGTCTATATTTATCCTTATGAAAAATAAAGAAATAATTTTTGCTAATAGCTGGATAAATTCTCTTTCGTTAAGTTTCCATATTAATATTATAGAGTGAGTCATAAGTATTTAAAACAATTTTTCGAAAATTTGTTCTTTTAAAAATTTAAAATGCTTTAAAAAATTGAAATTTAATTGATGGGAAAATGAAAAAAAAATTTCACGTGCATATAAAATATTTCTTTGATAACAGAAAAAGCTGATTTTTGTCGCATGGAACATTGAGAAATAATTCAGTGAAAATTCCCATGATCTATTCCTCAACCTACAGTCGAGAATTCTGCTGCAGGGCTTACCACTGCAGATACCATGTGTCTCTAGCTCTGTTGCTGAAGTCTAGTCGCCTAGGTATAGAAAATATTGCCTGCTTCTTGGTGAAGGGCATCACATGCTTTGAAGTCACATATGTGTATGGATGTACATTTATAGTTTACTTATAGTTTACTTCCACCAAGTTAAGAGCTATGCTGAGGTTCATAAATTTAAAGCGCTTCTTCCGCAATAGGGTTAACTCAAAAAATTAATCTTATCTACATTTGCGGCTTGCTTACAACTGCTGGCTACCAGAGATGTCTGCATGTTAACCTTACATTCGCAATACACCTATCACTGCTAACATAACATATTGTGTTAGGGCCCGTAAATTTGCAGTAACTGCGTTCAGATGCGGGCACTACAACAATTACCATGGAAATTTTGACACTTAAATGCGATAGTCAAGTGTAAACTGAAGTTAAGGCACTGTGGCAATATATTTTTACTCTGGCAGGCAAGCTGACATTAAATGTCTACAAAGAAATATTACTTCTTCGCAGGTAGCTACCTAATTTAGGAGAGTTGCGAATGCGCTGGCTTTGCAAAGCTACAGAGCGTTTGTACGTATGAATAATCTGCTGCCTATTAAGATTGAATGGCTCAATTTTGTGTAGTGTTGCTAACTCATCAACTGTTAACCCTACATAGTTCGACGCTACACACCTACAAGCATTGACAGCGAAATAGCAATAAGTCAAAGCTTATCGTTAAATTATTTATAGACCTATTCAATATACGATATTTGCACGTCAGTGATGAGATCATACAGATAAACACTCTATTATCCAATTTGCGAAAAAGTAAATAAATACACTACGAAAGTGAGTGGAAAAACAAGTTTCGTTTAAATATCAACTTCGAGCATCGAATTATGCATACGTTTGTGCATATATGTATATAATATATATATATGTATGTATGTACCTACATATACATTTTTTACTAATTGATTAATTGTGGAACACTGGGTCGAACCCAAAGTTTAGCGTAGATAACATCGAACAGTGGCGCGAAATGAAAATGTAAATACTCCCGTATTGGCATGCGCGAGAGAGTGGTAAGAACTCATTAACATAAACATACATACATATATGTATGTGCGTGTGCGATTGTATTTATGAGCTCATGTTACATTCATTTATTTGCACATGTTTCTTTACACATGTTTATATTGCCAACAAACATAAAAAAATACATAAATACACATTTTTTCAATTCCATTTGGAAAAGAATATTTTCGCCAGCAATTTGCATAAATCTTTCATTGAGATTTCTAATTGCCTTTTTTATTTCAATTAAACAAACATTTTCCCTATTTTCACACTACATGCATACATACATATACATATATATACATACGTCTTTGAATCGAATTCAATGTGTGATC
Source organism: Anastrepha fraterculus (assembly GCA_037575425.1). Classification (NCBI taxonomy): domain Eukaryota; kingdom Metazoa; phylum Arthropoda; class Insecta; order Diptera; family Tephritidae; genus Anastrepha; species Anastrepha fraterculus. The sequence continues at coordinate 1,464,587 of JAYXIM010043962.1, forward strand.
ATACCCGGTAGTAAAAGTCGGAATTACTACAGTTGGCTTAGACTGATGAAAAGTACAGTACATATGTACATACATGTGGAACCGATAATTATATGTACATATGTATATACACAATGGACAATAAAATAGTTGTGCGACACTTTTACCAGTTTTGGCTACTTTGTTTATTTAGAGCTAATAATTTTTTAAAAAAGTTTAACTCTATACAATTACTTAACTCTTATTTAACTCTATAAATAAAAAATATAAATCGTTTGTCCAAACTTTGTGCAAAAATTATGAAAATTCTGCAAACCTTCACTTGTTAACCAGAATTTTCAGAATAATGTTTGGCATGCAGTTTCATAGTCCATTCAATTTCAGTGCAATGAAATTGCAAATAACTACTAAAAACCGTTGATTTTTGCCATTTTTTTTATTTTACAATTTTTGTACATGGAAGTAAATGGCTACATCTGTAAATCGAATGAATTCACTGTGTGGTTGTTGTTGTAGCATAGACATTCCCCATCCAAGTATGGGGAAAGCTGTTGGAGGGGCAGTCCTTGGCCGAATATAAATCCGGGTCGTTTCGGTAGAACTGGCAGGGAACGTGAGAATTAATACAGTCGGACTACTATTGTATATAGGTATGGGTCATGGAATTAAATATGCATATATTTATTCTTAGAATCTTAAAGAAATCTATTCGGTCCTTCTCCCCACTTTCCATTGTCACACTTAATTTTTTTCCCTCATTTAAGAGACATTTAATGTCTACACAATCTGGCTCCAAATGATAATTTTCTTGGATATGTCGTTAGACGACCTCGATAGTTGACAATTTCGGCAATTCACAGTTAAGCAATACTCCAACAACAACATAGCACAAGAAATTTGAATGAGAAGCTCAGCTTCTATTGATATTTTTACGCTCAGTATTCTGAATATCGCCTGTAGGTATGTAAGTATGTATGTACATTACGGCTATAATAGATATTATTGTGTGGTACAGCCTCTAGCAATCGTATGAAATTAATTTTGAATAGATCAGTACGACAGCGATTTCCTATAAGGCACCTACGTAGGCACGACATATGATACATACGAGTACATACATACATATGTATGCAAGAAGAATTCTCGGTACACGGCGCAAAAGTGCCTGTTAATATTGCGATAACAATAACAACAACAGTACATACAGATATGCCGCAGTAGCTGCCAAGGCAAGAAAGTTTATTATTTGAATTTATATTTAAACTAAAAATGCGATGACATCATCGTCGAAAGAGTAGCAATGGAAGAAAATCAAGTCAAGAGAGCGCAAGGGAGCGTAAAAGTCTGAGCACGGAATACAAGTATGAAAATATACATAAATACTTGCACACATACGTATAAATATGTGAACGTGTAGCTTTGTACGTTTCGGAAAGGGATGGTGGTAATGCCACCGGCTGTGGCGTAAAGCGCCAAAAGGTAGCAAAACAACAAAGCTCATACAAAAAAAATACGCACATAAAGGCACAATATGACCAACCACAACCGAAACCTTAGAATAGCAATGAAAATAAAATATGCGATGAGCAAATTTGAATGGTACTGAAGTTCAACAAACAAATCAAGTAAACGAAAATGTAAAAAACGGTTGGACAATTGGAAGTTAAAAAATAAATAAAAACAAATAACCGTTGGGCTGCCTGAAATAAGCGTAAAAACGAATAATATGTAGATATGCCAGCAAGCAAAAGCAGCAATCGCCGACTCTGCTGCTGACAGAATTAACTGGTCCACTCGCTGCTCGAGTGTATTTTGGTGTTGAGAGTAGGCAAAATATCAAATAATGTTCCGGCCATATGTACGATTTAGACTTTCGTTCCCCATAAGTGAGTAAGTGAGAAGCTGTGTGTGTGTCTCCGATTGTCTCTGTGCAGGCGAAAATCAGAGACATGACGACAGCGTGGTTGCACCGAATCACCAACGCACAGAACGCCCATGTGAAATGAGTTGGCAACCAAGAATTTGTGGAGCACCTACACATACGTAATCGTATTATGGCAAAGAGTTGTGGTACGTGGATGTCTTTCAGGTGATTAGATTTTTGTGCGTCTTCACACATACATACATACATATGTATGTGCATACACTTAGCCATAGATTTGATAATTCTGTGCGTGTTCATGCGTGTGCATATTAGGGTGCCTCCGCGAAAAAAGTTGCACATTTTCCATGGAATTATAGAATTTATTACATTCTAAGACTACTGTCAAAGTATTTCGGAAGAAAGGTGCAATATAAAATGTATTATGTTTTAAGACTTCCGTCAAAATATTCCCGAAAAATATGTAGATTTCGGGAGCTGTACCAAATTGAAGATAACTACGAAAATCGATTTGTTTTTAATTTTTTGCAAAATTTTAAACATTTTTGTATCAATAGGGGTGATTTAAAAAAAATTAATTTTTTAAGTTTTATGTATTATATTATTTATAAAAAATCTCGATTTTTTGGCGATACTTCCAAATCGGTCTAGCACATGTAAACCCTAATTTTTTTTTGGAAATATTTTGGCGGCAGCCTTAAAACATTTTATAATAAGTTTTATAATTCCGAAGGGAAATTATTACTTTTGTTTTGTATGGAGAGCTACGCACCCTAGCGTACATACACATTTTTGTGTCTATGCGCGGGTATGTCTGCATTGCCCTGTTACCGTAGGTGCTATTTCAAAGGTGTTAATTACAACATTTGTTTATTTATTTTTAGTTTTTTTTTTGTTTTTTTTTTACCTACTGGAATCAAAAACAAATTTCACATTAAGTGGAAATTACTACTATAAATATATAATTTTGAAGTGGTTAATTGCTGATGGTTTTAGGAAATTTCCAGGTACATACCGAAATATTGTACTATATGTATGTACAAAAATACATACTATATGTGAAAGTAGTTTTTCGGAAACGGCAATGATAAGCATAGATTAGAACTGTAGCTAATAAACATACGTCCATATATATGTACATTTATACACCTCAGAAAAAATACAATAGAAAACTTAGCTTTTGTCTACCGACGTGGGAATGTTAGTTCGAATTGATATAGATCCAAAAACATTTGAAACATTTAAAATCAAATCACTGCCAAAATAAATTTTAGTTCTCGAAAAAAGTTTGAGTTAAGAAAAAGTTAAAAAAATTAGCGAAATTCGCAAATCATATAAAGTGACAAGGCAGAAACACCTTACATTTGATGTAGAAAAGATTTAAATTCTTGCAGTTTTACAATTTTTAGACGCAAATAAATCCATTATTACGCTTTTCCGAAATGTGACAGCTGGAAAACCTTTCTATAAGAATAGTACCACAGAGGCGCTCCCAAAGACTTGTGCGCAAATTATTGTACTTTTATTCCACTTTCCAAAAAATGTTTTTTGCATACTCTGTTGCATTAAAATTATCTAAGAATATAGCAATCAGAATAGCCATAAGGGTTGGCTATAGAGAATGTCAGCTAAGAATAGCACCTGACTTCATTCGAAACTACTTCGTAGCCCCACTGCCTTCCAGCATTGTCTCTACCTCTCTCTCTCTCAGTGCCGCTAGTCCATTCATAGTGAATTTAATAAAGTCAGCTGAAGTAATATTGAAATTGGGTTTACATTTTTTATTCGCTAACAACTCTTTTCAACACACCTCAGGCGAGGGGGGAAATCCCCCCACTTCAGTAACACCTGACAATCATTAATCTTGTTCAGAAATTAAAAAAAATGTGAGGTAAGATAATCACATATTCGCTGACTAGAGGATTATGCACTTCCACCTACAAATGTCATTACAACTTCCACGACCCTCCTACCCTTAAGGGAAAGGTGGGAGTGGGACGATATAAGACAAGACAAGCCGAGTTCACCCCTATATACACAGTTGGCTCAAAGCTCGAGGTAGGGCGGACGGAGGTGTATACCATATTCCGAACATCTGGCGATCTCCTTTAGGTTTTCGGCTTCCGGAGTACTGCAGTGTCCTTCGGACTGAATTGATGGCAATAATAGAAGTACAGTGTGATGCCACACCGGGAGGTGATATATACATTTTCACTAAAGCAAAACAGTCGACAACCTTCAAGAAGGTAGCCATGAAATGCCGTACATCTCTTTACTCTTCACTGATAGCCAGGCGGCGATAAAATTTCTCACAAAACAGTTGATAACCACCAAGGTAGCCATGAAATGCCGCATGTTTCTTAACGAGATGGCTGAGTCATTTCACTCAAATGTAGCATGGGTTTCTGGCCATTGTGACATTGAGGGGAATTGCAGCGAGAATGAACTAGCGAGACTTAGCACCAAGTTTACTGCTGACAGACTTCTAAGCTACATATTTAAGAGAAAATTTAAAGTGCAGCGAATGGGAGAAGTCGTCTTGAATCCACCTACAGAATCGCCCAATAATTGTGGCCGACTCTTAATGCCAAACGCACCGAATCTCTGCTAAGCCAAAATAGGCGTAATCTTAGCACACTGATTTTCGTTTTAACGGGGCACGACACACGTCCAGAGGCTGTTTAAATGAGGAGGAGGAAGAGAAGATCTTACTCTTTTTATGTCATTGTAGCTCTATCCAGACTTGTAAATTTTTTTATTTTAAATGAGTTGGAATACCTCAGTTCTGTGGAAATCACGATTCTGCTAAAATGTTTGAAAAGCTCACTCTAATTTTAGAAGAGATAAGGAGAAGTTGTCCTGGCGGCTTAAAGGCCAAAAATGAAGGCCTATTCAGGCACCACAGGTTAGCTTTACATATCTTGTTTTCTGCCTTACAGGCCTCATGAAGCAAAACAAACCGTTATCCATTACCTAATTTGAGCCGTCCAGAAATGGTAAACTCTGCTACTGTAGCCTGCTTTTGCACAACGCAGTTAAGTAGGTGTTGAAAAAAATTACATACCCTTGGTCATTTTTAAAGCTCTTGCAAAGGCATACCCAGCCTATTTAAATCATTAGCCAATTTATCACTCATCCGCCATGATCATTTTTATTACTTTTCAAACAATTCAATACCGTTCGAAGATCAAAATTTGAGGTATCTATTACTCGTTAAAAAAGCTGGAGAAGAACAAAAAAATACTCATAAGAAAAAAATACTTCTTAAGAAGTTTTCTCTGAAATTAGCACAACCAACTAAAATCGAGCCTACATCAACAACAAACATATCTACATCTTTTCATGCTGCCACTGCCCTTTCTTTCGTGTCTACAATTTTATGATGCCTCTCTCTTAGCGCACTACTTACTAGTACCTATGCGGAGGAAGTGAATGTCTTATCGTGCAGCAACTATCAAGCGGTTCCTCTACAAATTTCTCCAAATGACTATAAAAAAGTCAGAAATTATTGCAATAGTAACAAATTTAACTTTGCCGTGGAATGTAAGAAGAAAAAATAAAATAAAATAAAATAATTTCGCAATAAGCATGAAAGTATGTCAGCGCCGTTACTATAATCTTTCATTGGACACATCTGTGTTCAGCATTCACCGTTATTGGTGTTTTCTTTCTCTTATTTCGAGGCAAACTGTTGCATCTTTGATTAGAGGAAGGAATGCTTGTCTACTCCTACGCCGAGTTTGAATTGGCTGGCGACCGTTGTCTGACGACTGGTTGGTAGTTTTTTTTTGTATTTTTTTTTTTACTTTTTTTTGCTTTGTATGCTTTGTAAAGCAATGTGTAACAATGATATTTGAATTGCTTATGGTAAGCTGTTTTTTCTTACACATTTCCTTTTTTTATGAACGCTGTCGTGACACAGAATTCCAATTTTAATTTCTGCTGTGAGGAAAGCGTAATTTATGAACAACTTTTAATGGGTTAAGTACTCAGCTCTGTGTCTACGCACATACATACGTATCTACTCACTGCATATGTGTATGCATATTTTTATTTGTATGTGTGAATTAGTAATCTTTTTCAATGTTTGCGTTTAAGAATTTGACTCTCTTTTCCGTACGCGTTTCGCAAAAGGCAATAACGCCTCATTTTCATCTTTTAACGGTTAGCATTTTGATGCTAATTACTTTGTTGTCGTTTCTACTTTGTGATTGCCTTTTTTGAAAGTTTAAAAACTAAATTATTTTCAAATGCTCAAGCAGGATTATTAAAATTTATTTTTAATTCCATTTCGCGCGTACTTAATTAGTAGTTGTCTTCTCTACAAATCATAAATTCAATTTTGCTTTATTTATTTACAGTGAGTGTCACTGAAATTCGTACAGTTGGTGTTTGGCAATACTTGCATTTTTCTAGTCAATAGTTCATATCCTGTATAAAAACTGTATTAGATCAAAGCCGCAAATTTTTGGGAATATTTAAGAGGGACGGACAAAATTTCAATGAATTTAAAAAAAGGTGCACAATTTTCTTTTTGTATTTTCGTGCATGCAGTTTTGCAGCTCATTTAATTTAAAAACAATTTGGTGTCAGTTCAAAAAAAAAAAAATGTATTGACACAGTTCCATTAAAATATAAAAAAAATTTTGAAATTTTTTTTTGTATTTTTTCATGTATACACTTTGTGGCTCATTAAATTTTGGAATTTTATGATGCAACTTAAAAAAAAAAATTATTAAAAAAAATTAAAAGTTAAAAATTATTAAAAAAATTGATCAAAACTTCTAAAAATGTAGATAGATTTTATGGAATTATTTTCGTTCACGTCAACTCATACCTCATTTAACTGCAAAGATGTTAACAAAATTCCATAAAAAATTTCAATCAGTGCTGTTAACGTTGTTTCGGTTACGTAGTCTTGCAAATTTAGTGTACTACAATTAATGTCACCGAAAAAAACGACTTAAAAACGTATCGACGGAGTTTCATCAAAAATTCTAGTATCGATTTTTTTTTTATTTTTTCAACAATGTAATTTGGTAACTCAGTGTATTTTGATATAATATAATAACACTTTGAAAAAAAGATTAAAAAATAAACAAAAACAATTTCATTAAAAAGTTCAAAAATTTCAATTCGAGTTTTTGGCGCTGTTTTTGTTATGAAATCTTCTAGCTAATTCAAATTTTCTATTATAAAAATGATGCCACTTAAAAATAATGTACCAAAGATCGACAAAATTTGTTTGAAATTAAAAAAAAATATATGAATTTAGTAAGAAATAATTCAATTTTTAAGAAATGTATACTTTTTTTTTGACTTTATACGCGTTTGCAGTTTTGCAGCTATTAAATTTTAGTACAATATATACATAATTGATTTTAGAACACTTTAAAACGCGAACTTAAAATTATCTAAAAAATTTCATCAAAAGTTCATACATTTCAATCAGTTTCTAGAGTTTTTTCGATTATGTAAACTTAATAGAAAAAAATAGTTATAATTGTTTTTAGAATTTTTTCGTGTATGCGTGTATGTAGTTTCAAATGAGAAACTTAAAAAAAAAATTGCAACCGAAATTTCTAATAATGAAGGTAGATTTTCGGAATTTTTTCGGTTTGGCGCTTAGTTCATTCAATTTCGTTGTAAAATGAAGCTACTTTATAAAATAACTCAAAAAAATAGCGGCACAATTTTATCATTTTTATTTTTTTAATTGATTAAAATTTAAATAAAAAATAGTTTAAAAAAACTAAAAAACACGCTTTTATTGCTAATCGAACTAAAAAGTATAAAATAAATTTTAATGACAAAGGGACCTATAGTGAAGTAATAGCAAATCGAACGATCAGTCATAGTCAACTCCCTCAGAACAGAATTATAACAAAAATTAAGATACAAATAGAGTAATTCAAATTAGAGTTAGACTCGTTCCTCGTGACCATTTCGCCAAAAATGCCACGCATATCGTTCCGCAACCAACGTATTCGCCTGATTTGGCTCCGTGTGACTTCTGATGATGTCAATAAAAACAGTATCAAACAAGTTTTATCAAAAAATTGTAATTAATTTCGAAAATAAAATTTATAAAATTTTTTTTAGAATTTGTTCGAGTATGCATAACTTACAAAAAATTTATCAAAAAGTTCAAAAATTTCGATCAGAGTTTTTGACGTTTTTTTTCAGCCTAAAATCTTTTAGCTCATTAAGTTTTAATATAATATTTAAAGGCAAATAAAAACAAAAAACTTAAAAAGTATCGAAAAAATTTCTTTAGAACTTTAAAAAATTAATGCAGAGCTTTAACGTTTTTTCGGCCAAATACAGGGTATTAACTTTTCTGCGATATGGTAGTTGAAGTGGTTGCTATTAACACTTTACGATTTAACATGGGAAACTTTGCAGAAAGATAACGATTTGCAGCCACACACACGACGAGTATGTAAACTTTTACTTGAGAGTGTTAGGGAATTTACTTTTTATTTTAATTTTCAATAGTACAAAGATATATACTCGTAAAATTTTCAAGTATGACTTAATCATAAACCGAAACATTACTAAGAAAATTTGCACAAAAAAATGACATAAACGTTACTTATGCGACTACGTCTTAATACACACATTTGTATGCAGCCATTAAAGAATTAGGTAATTAGTATGCGATCTACATATGTACCGACAAAAAAATTAAATTTAATAGCTGAGTTATTTCATAAATTTCAAATAAGTAAAAAAATAAGAGTAAAATAAAAAAAATAAGAATAAAATTAAAAAAAAAATCAGTAAAATCTGGCACATCTTGGATGAGCAGCAAAAGCTTAGCTATTCCCGCTTTTTCTGAAAGCGTAACTTCATAACTCGAGTTTTCATGACTTTTTTATTACGCATTTGTGTTTTTATGGCTCACATACAATTTTCTAGACAGCTCGGGCTTGCTCAATACTTCTTTGTTGGTAAAAATGATAATTATGTTGCTCATAATTAGCCCTTTGTTCAGCTTGGTTTCCTCACTTAAGTACATTTTTGAAAATATTCATTCTTTTTGTTCCCGATATTTGCGCTTTAGTTACCTCGTATGTAATTACGTATACATGTATAAATATGTATGTGTGTATATATACTGGCGTATTAAATGATAATTGTATGCATTAAGCTTAAGTTGCTTTAACACTTTTTATCACGCAGCCAAGTTATTACATCACTGTCGTAGAATTATTGAAAACCTGAAAACCAGTTAGACGTCAATTTTATGAAGTTCACATTTCGACTGACTGTCATTAGCGACAAGTAAAATAACTTAAAGGCACAACTATAATTAAGTGAATTAATTATGTAAAAAGATATAAGTTGAAAATGTCTAAAGTAGTTTGGAACTTAGACTGAGGAATGTATGAGTAGATGGTGGCCCAGCGCCCAATATAAAACAAGTTCATAGTTGAGACGTAACTTGCATTGCCAGATTTAAAGTAGTTGGAAGGTATGCTGAATGTTTTCGGTCAGTTTGACTGCTACTATAGACACGCAACGCGTACATAAATTCGTATTTTTCCCAACATAGCCTTTGGCTCTTACTGAGTGCTTTTACTTTGGCTTGGAACACTGAGTAAAACTCGCAAGCCTTACTTTTGAAATAAACTCCATATTTTTGGGTTAGACTTGTTGTTGTTGTAGCAGCATAAATATTCCCTAAACATATACGGGGAATGCTGCTGAAGTGACAGTCCTTGGCCGGATATAAATCCGGGTCGTTCCGTTTACGTAGAACCGACTGTCGAGCTCGCTTAGTTCGGTTGATTAACGCTAATCTCATGTATACCAGAATAGGTTACTGGTCCACATTATCCTTCAAGTAAAGCGAAGAGCTCAGAATCAAGACAGTTATATGGAAGATATTCTAGAGCACCTTTAGCATTGCCTTCGTTACAAGCAGTGAGATGGAAGACAGTTTCCTCTACTAATATAAACGACAATGCATTACACCATATGGATATTCGTGAAACCAAACGAAAGGGGAACTCTGTTATGCCTTTCGTTGCACAATTATTTTTATTATTAATATTTAATAGGAATATTGCGAAAACAAAAAACAAGTAATAAGTAGCCGATAAAGAAATGCCTTGTTTTAGAAAAAATGCTTATGGTTGAAGTGAGGTGTATAAACAGTTGTATATAAATATATACAAAAAAAGCGAGGATATTCCCACATTTGATACATCTTCGCAGGGAAATTGAAAAAAAATCTTACAGCCTATTTCCAGCGAGCTTTAAATGCAGTTTAGATTAAACTACAGTTAAAAATGCGCTTTAAAGGTATAAATTGCCCTGACATTGTTGTTGTACAAAAGTGTGTTAATTCACTTTCAGCAGGGAGTTAACTTAATTGAGCTGCTCTAAGAGGAAATTTAACAGCGCTAGCAGTACTAACAGGGCGCAGCAGCTAGAGTCGGAACTAGAGAAGCAAAAGTGGTATTATGTTATATTACTAAGTGTGATGGAATTTTCTTCCGCAAAATTTATTGTTTTTTTTTTTTTATTTGTAGCATAAATATATATTAGCTTAGAAAAGAAGAAATCCATTATTTTTGCGCGAAGAGTTTAAAACTCTTTCATCGTCGATATTTAGCTCCAGGGCAATGCTACGACTACTAACATGTGATTTCTGTGATTCTGTGATTTTATCGACATTTTCTTTAACATCTGAACGGAATCAACGAAACCAAATTGCACGTAATTAGCTGTTATAGTATCGGCACCAATACCATTTACAATTTTAGCGACCTGGCTTGCATTTTGGCATTTTGGACTTTATCAAAGAAAATCTCTAAAATGTACCGAAGTTTCTCTCTGTTTACTAGCATAGTCAATACCCTGTGACTCACAACTAAATGAAACAAACAAAAAACAGCAAACAATTTTTTTTAATGTTAAATGTCAGCTTGACAACGAGCATAAACTTTAAATTAGGTCTCTTCTATTCGCCATTTCCCCGCTCGCTATCTCCATGCTCGATTAACTTGACGAAAAATTTGCATGTGAAAGCAACAACAAAGTTATCTAGTTAGATTCGCCGCTAGCGAGTATGGGTATAGCTCATTAGGCCGCACTGCCTTACCAACACATGTAATATAAGGCAGCATTCTTCCCGCGTTGCCGACATATCTTCATTTGTACCAGTTGCTTTATCTATTCGCCACTTGTTAAGTCTTGGCGAAAAGAAGAGGTCTATTGTTTGTTCGATACTTTACGACATATCGGTCACTAAAGCCATCTACCGAGAAAATAATGGATATCTTTTTCCCTAAACTAATATATTAGCTCGCCCTCATTGTAAAAATATTTAATTTCCTAAAACACGTGGAGCTGAAATAAAAAAAAAATTACTTAAATAATTCATATTATTTTACATATGTACATACATATATACAAAAGGTTATTGTAAATTTAGTATTATATACATATACATGCATATAAATATTTACATTTCATATTAAACTAACGTTTTCTCTCTTCCTCTCTGCTCTTTTTACATGCTTACAAAATTAATAATAACGGAACTACGACTTGCATAAAAATATGCTTTATTCTACAAAAAAAAAAAAAAAACAAATCTATACAAAAACTATTCTTTCAACTATTGCTTTTTAATGCTTTTTTACGTTCTCCCCAAAATAAAAAAAAAAATTAAATTAAAACAGTTCTACTAAAAAGACAACAACCAAAACCAGCAGCAGCAGGTACATACTAGCGAATATTTTGGCTATAATAATTTATTTAATTGTTTTTTAACTTTCTGCCTGTCATAAATTTACTAAACAGATGGCACAACTTGCATGCGTATTTTAAGTGGCTACCTTTAAAAAATCCACATATTTTTTAAAAAGTTATTTCTTGTTTTGCACGCAAAAACAAAACAAACAAAAAATATATAAAATAAAAAACAGTACCATTACTCAATTTGTCATTCAAATTTTCATTTTTCAAATCAATTGGATACTGTGGAAGTTCACTAGAATTAGACTGACTATGAGATTGATGTCAAACACCTTTCATGTTATGCAAATTTGTATTTGAGTGCTTAAGTTAAAAAAGTACACACACACATCTACTTATCTATACCAAAAACATGCCAGCAAACCTAAAAAACGTTTGGGTTTAGTATACATAAAGAAGAAATAATTGGCGCATATACTTCTGTTAGGTGCTTGGCCGAGCTCCTCACAATTTGTATACATACATACATATGTACATATATATATTTGAGAGACAGTGCTGTCATTTGAGCTGTTTTTTCACTAAATTCAACTTTAAACCTTTCAGGCTTGTACTAACTTCAACAACGTGAATTTGGCGTGCCGTGAAATGTTGCTAGCAACGTTGATTGTCAAATGAAAAGAAACGTCAAATGAAAATTGAAGAAATGTAAAAAAAAAAAAAAAAACAATTGGTAAATTTTGTTAAGAAAAGTGTTTTAAACATAATATAGTAATATTGTTGAATATGTTAAAAAATGTCGAAGCTTATACTAAATCCTACATAATTTAAGCCGGGGTGATCGAAACTTTCGTCGAACCTGGTGACAACTTCTAGACAGTCCATGTTTCAAAATGCTCTATAATATTCAAATTAACACATAAATATATTGAAAAAAAAAAATATATATAAAGAAGATTGCGAAGACGTTTCACTTAAAAATGCGATATCTTCGGAGTATTCGAATCGCAAACGAACTGTCAGTTTTCGCTCAATTTAAAATGGCATGTGCACTTTAATAGGTGCAAAAAAGTGTTGCTAGCATGTTGCGCGATGTTTTCAGGGCGTAACATGAGATACACATGAAATTTCAGGCATATTTCACGGCAATGCAATTTGTATGGATTTTGACAGCTATTTCACGTAAAATGAGAGCTAGTACTATGCTTTATTTGCGAAATTTCACGGCTATGAAGTTAGTACTAGTCTTTAAAGTTAAATTTAGTCACCAAAAGTTGAAATGACAGCACTGACTCTCAAATGCATGTATTTATGTAACTTCGTACTAGAAAAATCCCCTTTAGTTTCTAGACCTTTTTTAGACTTTTCTTAACGATAATTTACGTGTTGTTTGAGCGTTTTTTCTATTAGAATAATCAATTTGGAACCTTGCCCCATTCGCTCTGATAGATTTGTCTATTTTGCGAGACAAAAAAAAATATATAATAAAATTACGGGAATTTTCAGCAACTTCAAACTTGCACTTTGTCACGCCAGTATTAAATGGGCTATAAAATTGCATACCAGAAAAAAAATATTAAATTCTGAGTAAAAAGTACAAAATTTTGTAGAAAATTTAAAGCTTTTTTTCAAAGTTGAAACTATAAGGTATATTGCTTTGTTGTAGTATAAACTATATAAAATTTGTTTAAATAATTGAATAAAAAAAATGTTATATAAAGTTTGAATTTTTTCATTAATTTTATATAAAATTATTTTATTTAACTATTGATTTTATATAAAATTCGATTTTTCTCGTTAATTTTCGATTCGTTATAAAGTTCAATTTTTTTCCTTAATTTTCGATTCGTTATAAAATTTTAAATTAACCAAAAAAATCGAATTTTATAACGAATCGAAAATTAACGAAAAAAATTGAATTTTATATAAAATGTAAGTAATTAAATAAAATTATTTTATGTAAAATTAACGAAAAAATTCAAAGTTTATATAAAATTTCTTTATTAAATTATTTCATTTCATATAAATTTTTTTTTTACATTAATTTCGTAAATAAATAATTGAATAAAAAAAAATTTATATAAAATTTGAACTTTTTAGTTAATATTATATAAAATTATTTTATTTAATTACTTACATTTTATATAAAGTTCAATTTTTTTTCATTAATTTTCGATTCGTTATAAAATTAATTAAATTAATTAAAATTATATAAAATTAACGAAAACATTCAAATTTTATATAAAATGTTTTTTTTTCAATTATTTAAGTACGAAATGTACGAAAAACAATTTGTATATAAAACTAGCTGTACCCGCCAACAACTAAAATAAATTTAAGAAAAATAACTTTAAAGAAAAATCAGTACACAAATATTCAATTCATTCTATACCATTTTATTGATTTTGTTTATTTCGAAAAAATCGGTTGAACGGTACAGAAATTGCTACTCTGCAGCGCCACCTGATGACGAGTGGCAACAATGAGCATTTCTACAAACCTTCTCCGTGGAAAAATACATACCAATTTTTATAATAATCGGTCCAGTAGTTTCTGAGTTCATCGAGGACATACCGACAAACATTCATTTTTATATATAAAAAATGAAATAATTTAATAAACAAATTTTATATAAAAGTAACGAGAAAATTGGCATGAAAAGCATTTCAAATATTGCAAACAAAAATTCACTTTGTCAACCCTCCTTTGCCTCACTGTGCACCTTCCATACATGGTCCGCATGAAGACAGCATTAATATTCATACAAATTTGTATTTTTAAGCACTAAAATAAATGTTTTTAATGTAAACTTTTACTTATGTTTTCTAACTTTTAGTTTCCACTTAATTTAACCTTTATAATTTGAAATGCACTTTAAACAATTTTAATTTGCCATTTCTAGAGGGCTAGTCGTTTATTAGCAATTTCTAGAAATCCAAATTTTTTCTAAATATCCATTTACTAAAAGCAATTATACACTTTCTCATCTATGGCACAATAATAAAAGAAATTTCGGGTATTAGTCGAAGCACAACCAACAAGAATTTGGCAGCTTTGCCAAATTCCATTTTACCAAATTGTGTATTGTCTGTCGTACAAAGAAAAAAGACAAAACGAAAACAGAAAACAATGAAATTTGAAATAAACTAAAGAAAATTTGCGTAACCTGTCGAAAATGCAAATGTGGATTTTAACAAAAAAAAAAAAAAAATGATAAAACAACAAACCAATTCAAATAAAATCAGATCTTTTCGAATAAAATTCGTTACGCATTCTTTTTTATAATCACTTCCAATGATTCACCGTTTTATAATAATATGCAAAAACTTCGGGGTCGTCGTATCCAGACAGTGCCAAACATATCTACAGGCAGAATTTCCTTTGCCTGTAAGCACAATCGCATAAATGGGTTTGATTACCCGCTGTTCTTAGTTTTTGTGTTTTTGTTATAAAAAATTAATTATAAATAAAAACTAATTTAAAAAATATGCGCCGCTGGTGCTCAAAGTCGCGGTCGCACGTGTGGAAAATGTATTAAAAAAAAACCTACATATTTGTGTTCAAGTCCATTACAATTTTTTTGTATGATCACCCCTAAATTTCAATTAGAAAATAAAAATAAATAAATGAATACAAAAAAATAAAAATTTGAAAAAATCTACAGGGTACAGATAGTAAGTACATTTACAAGACACAACTTTAGACTATCATCGCACGTCTTACTGAATCCAATGTGTCATATTTCCCATGGCCTATGTGCATATAAAGTGGGTGGATGAGTTTTTGCAATACAACACATTTTACGCTAA
This sequence comes from Anastrepha fraterculus, assembly GCA_037575425.1. Classification (NCBI taxonomy): domain Eukaryota; kingdom Metazoa; phylum Arthropoda; class Insecta; order Diptera; family Tephritidae; genus Anastrepha; species Anastrepha fraterculus. Next base: position 1,479,968 of record JAYXIM010043962.1, read on the forward strand.
ACTCTTACAATTGCTAACCACTTAAATTTTCTTATAGAATTTAATCAACATGACCCAATTTTTTAAAAACAAATTATGATTATTTTGCACATTTTATTGTTTGAATTTAAATTATTTTTTATATGCGTATCATTAATTACATTCTAGATACTTTCTCTAACTATGACAAGCATATTTTTGTTAGCAAATTTTGTTCAAGAAATTCACATTAATTTATTCTAAAAATAATAAAGAAAAATATTTTCACGTTTCATCGCAAGCAAACGAATGCTTGGCAACAACTATCGAAGCTGGCGGAGAAAAATAGGAGGGGAAAATGTAGTGAGAAAGATTGTAAATAATATGTAGCAAAATTTGTTGGTTAATACAATTTTCAATCTTCGTTGCAATATCTGCTGCGCTTCGTACAATTTATGCCACACTAATTTACATCAATAATTCTGCATAGTCCTCTCTCGTTCGCTTCCACTTTGGTTCGTTCCCCTTTAGCATTTTCCCTTTGTCTTGTATGCACACTCGTATCTGTATATTATATACCGTTAAGCGCCAATGCCTTGGGGGGCTAACATAACACTAAATACACATTTACATATTTAGGCGCTATTTTTAGCATCAAGTGCATGACTCGTCGCAGTTGCATGCAACAAATGTTTGGCAGCTGTGGTAATGTAAAATTAACGGAAAGAAAACTAAACATTGACATCCACCCCACTGCATGCATATGTACATATATACATATGAATATTTGTATTTTATATGTATATGTTTTTCGTGTTCTGAGGTAAACAAATTGAAATGTCAATAAAGCGCCGATTAAAGCATTTGAATATTTGTTACATTCTTGGTGCGTGCTCCCGTGGGAGTTGTGAATGAATACCTGCATACCCCGTGGGAAATTTAGTTGGTGTATTTCTATTGCAAGTAAGTAACCACTCTTAGGTCAACCACCGTTTAATTATTTGTGTAGACTTGATCATCCTAGTTTCCTTTTCCAATAATTGTTTTTTTGTGTTAGATTAAATCACAGAGAGATAGCACACAAATATGCATTAAATTTTTTGAATGGTTTTTTTTTTAATGCTTCACAATTGGTGATCAAGTGTTCCTTGTACTCCTCTTCATCACAACGGAACCTACATAAACTAGTACTAGATAGTCCTATTGTATTGAAATGTTTATTATAGACAAAGTGCCCTGAAAGTGCTCCACAGATTAATCTGAACCCATTTTTGTCTAGGTTTAGACAGCAGGTTAGGCATGATCCGCTAGTTTCAATTTTTGTGTCAGCTGTCACTTCTTCAAATCTATTTGGACGGTTCAAAATGGTAGATCTTTTCAGGCGTCTAATGTCTAGTAAATTTATTGTCAGTAAATTTTCATGGTTAGACTGACTATTTAAGTAGCTGCGAATTACTTCGCTGATTTCAACTTTATCATAACGTACATTTAAGTCTTTAGGAATTTCGATGTGGCTCACATATTAAGCAGCACCTACAATGCTTCTTAAGGCCATAGTTGGTTGCCTTTGGAGGATTTTAATCTTAGAGGTACTCGCGGTCAGCGCAACGAACTGTCATGGGGATGACCTTGTAGAGCCGTACTATATTTTCGTGGCTGAGTTATGATCGCCGAGTAAAAACCATACATTTAAGTTTTCAATTTGTGTTGGGTTCTCTTCAGTTATTGAATCAATATTTCGCCTTTTATATCGGGTGTTCTTTAAAAGCTTAAGAACTTAAAATGAAAATACAAAACAGAAATATATTTTGTTCTCTCCATCCGTTCAATATCCGTCTACTTTTTCCATTAAATCTGCCCGTATGGTGTCAATGGTGGTTTGAATATTGCAATAAATTGATTGTTGTCGTTGTTTGGACACAAAAATTCAGTCAGTATGGCTCGTAGGTCTCGCCATTCATCGTAACTGCAGCTCCTTTCGAAAGAAATAAGAACCGATGATGCCGCCAGCGCTCTATGAATTTTGCGATTTATTATTTTTTTTTTCAAAGTAAATTTTTACAATTTGGAAGCGTTTTTTTTTTCTGGTGCTAATGATTCATGATGACTTGCCAAACCTTACCTTACCTTGGCCTTACTGAACAGAAATGTCAACACAGTTTGCTCTTCTCAGCTGTCAAAGCATAGTTATCGATATCAATAGTTCTCATGCAGCTAAAAACACCCGCTATGTGAAATTAATAATAATTAAAAATTAAATATGTTATTGAAAAATCGCGTACTTCACTGCACTCAAATGTATCTTCTCAATTGGAGAAATTTATCTCACCATCGGTACTAGTTTTCATTGTCCATATTTGCACCGGTAGTAAACTAGAATTTCGTATTACTTTCGCAGATTTTCCCTGCAGGGTGCTAATGTTTGTACTTCACTCTCCCTTCGACTGTTGACAGCTGCTTGTTTCATTGCATTGCTTTCTAGCTTTTCACTTCCACTTCTTCTTCTCTCAACGATGCTGCTAAAGTTTGACGGCTTGTGTTTTTCAACACGTGTGGCAATGGCTCATTGAACCAGAGCGCGTCATTAACTGTCTGTCTCTGCTTAGCACTATAGAAAGTCATAGAAATAAATGCATACATGAGTATCACAAACGGTATTTTATTCAACGCGGCAACGCATTTCACGTGCTGCCGGAAACGGAAGTGCCAGCAGTCGACAATCAAAGAGCCACACGTATTTGGGGGTGTCTTCTTCTTCAGTGATTTCTATTTTGTTTTTTACATCTGACACGATAATAAATAAAAGTGGAGTGAGGCAGCAAATTCGAGCTGAGCTATAAATGTTTGGGAAATGCTAGTATTTGGTGTCAGTACCGAAGAGTAAACGGAGTGCGGCAGAGTGTTCATGATTTTTCTTTCTACACACATAAATACATATTTGGCATAAATTGGCGATTTTTCTACTTTTGATTTGTAAATTTAAATTCAGTTAATTTGATAGCCGCAACTGTGATCCGCTATGCATTCCTACACGCGCACATATGAAACGCACACACGCACACACAGCACTGGGTAAATTTAATGAATAAAATATTATAAATTACATATAAATATACTGAAATTGTTGTTGGTTTTCAAATTGATTTGTGCGCATACTTTTACGTGTGTAAATGGCAAGCAAACTTAGTAACACGAAAATGTATTTAATTATATACTCGTAGGTATGCATGTCTAATAATTTTATAAATCCCATTTGTAATTAATTTTCGTGCTGCATGTTGCAACTAAGGCCACATATATGTATGTATGTATGTACATATATGCATATTTCACATTAATTTTTTTTTCATATTAAGATTTACGTGTCTTTTTCAATATTTTTTGTGGTTTTAAATATATTTGTATGTGTGTTTTTTTTTACTATTTAAAATTTTACTCATAATTTTTATATCAATATTTTTTTGTTTTTTCTAGCGCACAAAACTCGCTCTCCCGTCCAGCACCAAGACAGAACTACATCTCTGACATCAGTTCACCACTCATTCAGGTAAGATTTTTTATTTGATTTTTTTTAAACTCAGCTTCGATTGTACTGCTAAGTATTTGTAATAAATAACACGCGCACATTCTGTAGGAGTAGCCTGAATTTTTGATTTTTCCCCCTTAAAAGAAGTACTTAGAGTTAAATTCAAAAAAGAAAGGAGCAAAAAATAGAAACATTTTTGGAGAGTTGAATATTAAAACATAATTAAAATTGTATGACAAAGATGTACGAAAGTAATTTAGTTATTTTGTGGGAATTTAAAGGGGTGTTTAATGTGACAGATGAATGCGAAATTGCGCATTCCAATGTTATAAAGCAAAACAACAAAAAAAGGTGAGATAAAAAATTAGTCAATTCGGTTATTTCAATGCACTGTATTAAAAAAAAAATCTATAAAAAAAATCTGTTTTATTTGATAATCTTTATTTTCATTCAAAATAACCATTTTTACATACTTTATGATCAGCAAGTACCGGGAATGTTTAAATAAAACAAAACAGAGTGAAATTTCAAGCAAATTTATTTTATCTCCTTCAAAATATGACCCGAACGCTTAACCCAGTCTTCCATGCACTCTTGGTAGGCCGACGAAGGGATGGCCTTCAGCTCCGTCGTCGCATTCTCTTTGATCTCCTCTATCGACTGAAATCTCCTTCCAAGAAGTGGTAACTTCAACTTGGGAAACAAAAACAAGTCGCACGGTGCCATATCAGGTGAATACGGTGCTTACACGATGGTATTTACTTGGTGTTCGGTCAAATAATCCAGCACAATTTGGGTTCGGTGCGATGGCGCGTTATCATCATGCAAAATCCAAGAATTGTTTGCCAACATTTCCGGCCGTTTGCGACGTACAGCATCTCTCAAACGCTTCAAAATGGTTAAATAGTGACAGATATATATCTTACAGTCCTACTAACATAAGAAAAAAAAATGGTTCGTTTAAATTAAACATTCCCGTTACTTTTTGATGATAGGAAATACACAATTATTTTTTAAAGATAATTTCTATTTCAAATGTTGGCCGTTACTCCAATGCAGTTGAGATGGTCCGAAATTTTAAAATAGGAAGTCAGCCGCCCAACATTAGGCCACGAGCTATAAAACTCAAATGCATACATAAATTTGCAAACAAACTCACCCCCCTGCTCAAGTAACTCTTCCGCTCTCTATACCGCACACTATCCTCGGTCCGCCCACTCCCCCTAAACTAATTATGAGGTACGCTTTAACTTTTTTCGTTTTTACAACTGGCTGACAAAAATTGATTTGCAGCAAAGCTGGAGTAAATATTTCACTAATTTTTTCAACTAGTTTCTTCAAAGCTAATAATGGCGGTGAACAAGTAGTTGAAACAACGTACCTAAGAATCTATATGTAGAACACCATAATTCTAATTTTAATATTTAATATTCAAACTCTCGTTGAGTAGCTTTTATGGCGTTGTCTCAGATACATGAGGCTATTTGGTCTTCCGTTAAGCAGAATAAGACTACTCACAGGTTAATTCACCGCTCGCAATCGTGTCAGTTTTGTTGCCTGTCAGTACGTTTTCGTCATCGGTCGCCATCGACTATTCCATCTAACGGTAGGCCTAAGAAATATGCTGTTTCGACGGGTTGGGTCCAAAGGGAAAGAGGTTTTGTTGTTGTAGCAGCATAAGTATTGCCCATGCATATACGAGGAATGCTGCTGAAGTGATGGTCCTTGGCCGGATATAAATCCGGGTCGTTCCGGTTACGTAGAACCGACTGTCGTGGGAACGCCACGTTTTCGATGAGTGTGCTTAAGGTGGCAAATAGGTGATTAGTGTTGTGCGTAGTACTCGTACCTACATATGCCGCACATATGTATGTTGAGTATGTCGAGGTCAATTCTGCATAGGTAGGTCTTTAACCTACTACAACATCAAGAACACAATCGTACTAAGATCGTGTCCATTTTCACATGCACCGCTTAGGCCTGTCTACTAAAACGGACCGCCGACTTTGTCTTATAGATGATGAGACGTCCGTTCAAATTTTCTATAGTCGAGCTTCAAAGTGTTGGAAATTCATACAACAAGAGTATTTTAAAATTGATTCAGGAGGTTAAAGGTCTCTTGAGCAACTAGTGTGTGGGATGTATTACGGGGATATACAACATATTTTATGTCGTAATTTACTGTGATTCTGCAACAACCAGTATTCTCTCTACCTTTCTGTGTGAGAGAGGTCTTAAATTCCGCAAACAATATGCTTTTGGGTAAACATTTTAGAAAAATATGAAGCAAATTTTAATCAGCTTAAATTTCTTTGGGTCATAATTCTGTATTTTTTAAATTCTGTAAGGGGGAAAAATGTGAAATTCAAATTATGTACGCAAATCAATTTTGGGCCATAATAATGTGCATTTTTTGAAATACTGCTAAGAAAAATATGTATATATGTTGAGTTGAGTTTTCAAGGAAAAAAATTCTTTTTTTTAACTCGCAAGGAAGTGAAAGCAATTGGCAACTCAACTCATCAATGGATTGTAGGCAGGTAGGTAGGTAGGTAAAATGGTTGAAGTGCACCTGGCACTCCTCAAGTAGCACTAAAGCGCCGTTTTGATACCATTATGAGACCTGCAACAGGTAGAAATCTACAGCCAGCCAGAGCTGTTGATATAATGGATAAGATTGATTGGATTAAGGTTGGCGCACTGCCCCAGGCTGTCGAAGAAAGGAGCTCCCAGTGACCTTAGTCGTCTAGCTGCCAAACCCGGACATTTACAGAGAAAATGCTCTACAGTCTCCTTCTCTGAAAGGCCCCCACAGCTTCTGCAATGGGGGTTAAATGGTAACCCTAGCTTTTGCGCGTATGTGACGATCGTCCAGTGACCGGTAAGCACAGCTACGAGTTTGGAAATTGAATGGCGAGGAGTCCAAAGAACTTTCTGAGTCTTTCGTATATCGTATTGAGGCCATCTTTTCTGCGCTTTCCTAAGAAATAATTTGTGCAGTTCCCTTTTAACAACTGTCAAGGGGATGCCGATGACCGGGTAGGAGGTCTCTGAGGCCAAATCAGCCCTCTTCCTGGCAAGCTAATCAGCAATTTCATTTCCCTCCATGTTCCTATGTCCCGGAACCCAGATCAGAGAAATGTTACCTGCACACACAAGAGATTTGATCTCTTCTTTATAGGAGTTTACTAATTTCGTTCTGCACCATGGCGTCGTCAGAGCCTTAATCGCGGCTTGTCTATCAGAGAAAATGTTATATCTCACTCGCTCCCGCGTTCCCGAAGCATTTTGCATGCCTGCAAGATCGCAAAGACTTCTGCTTGAAAAACAGTGGCAGTGTTTCGCAGTTTCAAGGAGATAGATAAATTGACTGATTTAGGGAAAACCCCCGCTCCGACTCCCGATTCCATCTTGGAACCACAGAGGTGCAAGCTTCGGTGCAGATTTTCCCCTCGATCCAATCCTTTTCCGTCAATCTAACTTTATTCCATCTTCAGCCAAATGTTTATTTAAAAAATTGCTAGTGAGGCACAAAAAAATCTAAGTACTAAGTAGTGCTTCCTGTTTGGCAATAGCGCTTTTAAATAAAGTTTAAATTTATAACGCACCTGCCCGGTTATGAAATTGAGCCATATTTATAATGAAGTATTTAACGAATGTACATATGTATATTTTTTTTGTTTTTATTTTATTTTATTTTTCACTTCTAATGCCATTACTTAAGGATTTCCTAACTAAACAATATTATGTGCTTGGAACCCGGTTGAGTGCGGTAATTGATTTCAATTTTAAATTTTTTCTTTGTTGAATTTTTCTAATAAACAAATTCGTATATTTCGATTAGTAAAAATATTGCAAAATAGAGAAAAGCAATTTTTTTAATCGTTTTGTATTATTATAATCAAATATTCTAGAATGCAATGTTTGAAATATTTCACTCTGCGTAGCTTTTTATGGAATTTTATGGGCACAGCTTTGTAATAAATATTTACATTTATAATAGTTTGCATTATTTTAATTGAGTGCAAATAAATATATATTTTATTTACTACTATTATACGGTTCCAGCACTATTGTTAAAAGTATTGGCTAGTAGATAGAAGGCCACACATATATATTTGCTTTTCACTTGCTTCTCAAAATACAGAAAAGTCTGTATGTATATTATGTATAATATATGTATAGTAATATATTTGTTATATAATCATCTAAGATCTAATTTAGGACTTTATATGACTGTATAGATTGCCATTTGATCGCCTTGATTTAGGATTGATCTCCTGACTCGCAGTTTGTACCGCAAGCCACTTGAGCTACAAGCCAGTTGGACTTGGCAGCATAAAATCATGCCTGTTTTCTACACGATTTCTCACCTATAAAATAGTTTTAAAATCTGGTATTGTCTAGCTTTGATGATTTCAAGGATGAAAGACTTATACCCATATAGTAAAACCTCCAAATCGTTTTACATTCTCAGATACAATGTTTTTATGGCCATATTAAATTTGAGTCTTTTTAGATTGAGTGGAGAAAAGGGGTTTAAATTGAAATCGAAACGAAATATCGTATGTAGTTTGGGTACATACATATGGTAAAATGTAATAAATTTACAGAGCAGTTTAGTCCGTTATCTTAAGGATCATATAGACCCCTCTAAAATAAAGGTATTTGGAAAGTTTGCAAGAGGGTTAAAAACGTTCGTATAAAATTATTCATGGGAAAATTTCAATTTATTCTCAGATAAAAATCTGTATAGAAATAACTTAAAAGTGCAAAGACAAACAAAAAAAATGTTCCTCATACTAAAATGTAAATGCTATTAAGAGGTCCCGGTGGTCTAGTACTCGAAAATTTAGGGCATTTTCCAATTTTTTTTTATACAATAAAAAAAATGAAAAACGATTTTTAAATTTTTAGGGGTTTTTATTTCACTTTTTTTACAAGAAAAATGAAGAAAAAAAATTTTTATTTTAATAATTTAAAAAATGGCGCTGAAGTTGACCCTCCCGAGAAATTGGACCCGGACGGTGTTGTCCATTTTGGCTCTTCTATTTATCTGAAACACAAAAACCAAAAAAATTATTAATCAGTATGGCTGTAGCTATGTCCCGCTACTAGAATAAAAAACAAAAAAATTTGATGGCGCTTTTTTGAATTTGACACTCTTAAAATCGGGGGTTTTCAGTTTTTTAATAAAAAAAAATACGAAATAATTGAAATAATAATATGATTCTAGTACGGGCGATAGGCATTGATGTTGTGCACATATTAAAATTTCAGACGATTCGGTTGAATAGTTTTTTTTTTGGCAACACCAGGCCGAAAGAAGTCGTTTCGAGATACATAAATGAGCTTAAAGTTTTAGTCATAAGAGCGCGCGGACTGCTCTGTACCTAATTAATGGGCTGTAGAAGCTATAACATTGTGAATTTCCGCATGAAGATTTCACAGTATATTCTTAAGATATTAAACTTTCGAAATATCGAAAAAACAAAAATCAATTTTTTTTAATTTCTAGACCACCGGGTCCACTTAAAGGAGGGCATAAAAAAGTTGTTGCATATTAAATTTGTTTATAGGAATTTTAACTTTTTTCCACTCAAGCAAGAAGTTGCAAACTTAATGTTACCATAAAAACTTTTTACTTAAAAAGCAAAATTATTTGAATGTTTTACAATATGAGTTTAGCTCTTCCGTTTTGACTATTTTTCCACGTTTATGTTGAATTTTGAGCCTTGGTTCATTAGAAGACTTAAAGTACTATTTTATGACAAATATTTTTGTTGTATATTTTAAACCGCTATATTCTTGGCTAAGGTGCCGAATGAATTGGTGCACGACTACCATTCGGCAGTTCGAATCTCCGATCACGAAATACCAAATGATAGAAAAAGTTGTTCGCCTCTCGGCAGGCAACGGCAAGCTTCGCAGAGTATTTCTGCCATGAAAAAGGCCCCTTGCAAAAAACCATCGGGCGAACGGAGTTTTTTCACAGTTGTGTTCAGCAGTGAATGTAGGGATTCCACAGTTTCTTATGCCGATTTACCATACGAATGTGCAAAAGGGTGAAAACCACTGGAGGGTGACCTCCTCTCTTAAAAAAATTCAGATGTAAACTTTCAAATCACCAATACAGGTATATTTTTTTTTTTTTGTCTCCCCATTACCAGCATGCATTGGCGGAAGCTTATTAATTTTGGAAAAATAAGTAATATTGCCGTACGGCATTATGATCGTATGAACGCGGTATAAGACGTTACTCTGTGGTCACAAAGACCCATTGTAATAGTCAGGAGAGAAGAAATTTGCAAATCCCAATCATACTTATTTTTAAACAATTCCAATATTTAGGTGAATACACTTAGCCCTTCACCAAAGTGGTACGAAAACTGTGCATAACCTCGAAAAAATGGTGCACTAGTAATCTGAAGCGTGATCGCATCATTCGATAGTCATGAATTAAATTAGACAAATAATTGAGTGAATGACGATCAGGATGGGTTAGTTTTCTGCTATTCATTTTATTATCGCAATATTAAAATATCTTTTTGCGTTGTAAAAAGCAACGACCTACACAACATGAAGTTGGAGAAAAAATAAAAACACAAAAAAAAAAAATGGCTTGTTGCTGTTTTTTCATAGTTTAATTGTAACAATGACGCGATCAAGTGGTTTTTGTTTTTGTTTTGTAGCGCCAACTAGCTATTACGCCCACTCATACAGTGTGTGTGCTCATAATCAAGTAGGAATTTTTGGATAAATAAAAAAAAATAGATCATTGATCAATTACTGGTTTTTGTTTGGTATTTTTACTAAATTATGTTATTTTTATTTGTTTATTCTTTTCGTAGGATGATGGCGATAACAAAATGCTGAAATTGCGTTTCGATGTGAGCCAATACTCCCCCGAAGAAATCGTTGTCAAGACTGTCGATCAGAAATTGATGGTAAGTGGCATTGAATTAGCAAAATCACACACACACATACACACACATAGATACAAAAAAAATTAAATATCATTGAGATATTCGCATAAAAACATCCATATATGATTATTCATAGAACAACTGACAAACACCCGAAATTATAATTAACGTTTGACCAACCACAGCAAATACAATGGCATTAGCAACATAGCTAGAAAAAAATAATAATGCTAAATTGCGCACAACGAAAGCTTCTTTGATAAGTTGTTGACACTTGAAACAACAGAACTTAAAAACCAAATTGCAAAAACAAAAAATCAAATAGCGTAAATTGTATCTACATACAGTCACGCAGACCTTATTTGATGCAGACACCATTTTTCTACAATACTAAAGGGTTCTACATACATACATATATTACGCAATAGGTCTGTTCATGTAAAAATTATCCAGTAACCTGCCAGTAACTTAATTTCCGAGAATTCGTTCTCAAAGAGAAAAATATTAAAACAAAAAGTACAAGAACGCAAAACCAGTAACAATTTGCAAGTTTTACGAACAGCTGATAAAATTGTTGGTGGGAAAAATCAAAAAAATTAAAAAAAATTTCAATTGAACTGCCTTTTATTGAATTTAAAATAAAATTAAGTAAATATAATGCAAAATAACGATCTTAGCATCACACTATTTTATTTCCATATGAATACTTGCAACTTCCCCTCAATTTGAAATGTCATTTTGTTCTCTCACTTTCCCCTGCTTTGCAAATTTGTTGGATACATGAACACCAAAACTTGATAACAGTTGTTACAAATTATTTGCTTCATGAACATACCTTCATACATTGCGAAAATGGAAAAGCAGAGTATGCAGATATTTTATTTTATTTCATTTCTCAACATAAAATACAAAAAAGTATCCGCTCATTTCATTGTAATGCAAAAAAAAACATAGAGAGAATTCACGCCGCAGCTTAAATGATATAGTTAAAAGTACCGTTATTCGAGTGAGTTTGACACAAGGCAATACGAATTTTTATGTACGCTTTTTTTTAACCATGGGACTGCGTACTTCGAAAGAAAAACGTTAGTTAGTTTTGAAGCATTTAAAAAAAGGAATGACGCATCGTAAAATAGCTGAAATTGTATATTTAAGTTCGTCACTGTTCTGCACATTATTGAAAGTCTTATGAATGAAAATCGTGTGGGAAATAAGGGACTACAGGCGCCAAATAAAACTTGCACAGAGAAAGTGAGGAAAAATCCAGCAACAAGCGCTTCAAAGTTAACTGAAATGCCGAAAAAGGATTTAGGTAAGAATTGCCATCCGTAAACTGTTCGGAGATTACTGAGGGAAGCAAATGTAGATGGTAAAATAGCCCGTAATAAACCTTTCGTAAGGGCAAGGAATAGAAGTAAGAGATTGCGGTTTGCGCGTGACCATCTAAATAGAACCCGAGCATTTTGGAGGACGCGGACGTATGTTTTGCAGACGAGGCAAAAATAAACTTATTTGGACCAGATGACAGACTTTTATATGACGCAAGGCCAATACGGAGCTCAAACCCTGTGCGAGCTACTGTAAAACACGACGGTGGATGATTAGGGCACGCATGACGCCATCAAATGAAGTTGGAAATTTGAGCTTTAACGAAGAAACAATGAACAGATATTTACAAATATTTATATATTTATTTAAAACTTCTGCAAGAAAGTTTGGTTCAAAGAGTTAGAAAATTACAAATTGAAGATGACTTTCGGTTTTATCAGGATAACGACCCTAAGCACAAGTTAAATAATACAAAAATGGTTAATATTTAAATGTCCACACATTGTTGAAACTCCTGCACGATCACCGGATTTGAACGTCATCGAAAATTTGTGCTCAGCTTTGAAGACAAATATAAGAAAATATGCCATCCATAACAAATCTGATCTTAAAAAGGTGATACTTCAAGAGTGGAACTAAATTAGTCCAGAAAACGCAAAAAAGTTGGTGGACTCCATGTCACGTAGAATTCAAACTGTAATTGATAATAAAGGATACCCAACAAAGTACTAAATGCCTTAAAATTTTAAAAATTATAAATAATTAGTTGTTCTGTTTTAAGTTATGTTTATTGCTTTTTTTTTGTTTTTTTGCATTACAATAAAATGCGTGAACACTTTATTGTATTTTAAAAGATATTATAAAAAAAAAATAAATGAAATTTCTGCATACTCTGTTTTTCCATTTTCGCAAAATATTATGAAATATAGCACATTTAATAAAAAAATCGTATCTGTTTCAAATAAAGTGTGAGTGACTGTACATATGTACATATATGATTCTGCTACAATTTCAGAAAGATCGCGTTGGCAGCCGTCACCTTCGCGCTGACAGTTCATCAAAAATATGTACATACATACATTCATATGCACGTACGACTTCTGTTTTTTCTTCTTCTTGCCTATCGACTATTTCGTGCAGATCTCAAGTGTTTTGTTATATTATTTCGCTCGTAAATTCAAATTTCAATACATATTTTCCTTGCCTGCTGTCCCTACAAATTCATGGTGTTCTGTGAGTTCATGGCATGTATATTTTTGGAAAATGACTCACGGCCGTCAAAAACCAAACACGCTCATAAACATTTTTCAAGTAAACAAGCCGACCAGCAGACCGTCGCATACGGTTGTTAGGAATTTTCTATTTCTCAAGATTTTTCTCGATTTATTTCAAACTTATGTATTTACATATGTACGTACGTACGCACGTAAATCATTGGATCCTCTGCACATCGCAACAGAAATATTCTCCTGTCAAGCGCATTTATTTTTATTTTGCAAATATTCTGCGAATGCTGCTCGTACGAGTATTGTCTACGCGCCCTGATTTATCATTTGTTCACAATTTGTATTGTATAGTATTTGAATATATAGTATATAAGTATATACATATAGGGTGGCTCATATAGTGGTTTCATTTAAAATATCAACAAAATTAATAAAAACCATTTCCTTCGCTGTTTTATTGGTTATTTCGAAAGAGCAAACCATTTCATTTTATTCGTGTGCTTGTCCCCGGCTGGCTTCATAGTAAGTAGCGCATCCAGTTAACCCAGTTTTCCCAGACTGTGGTGGCAGTTTCTGCTTCAATCTCACGAATGGCTTGCGCGATATTCGTCTTAAGCAACTGAATTGTCAATGGATTGTTCGCACAACATAGGATCGGTCCTTCACGGCAGCTTTGAGGTAGGCAATTGACATCGCCGAAATGGCAAATAATACGATTACTGAACTTAACGCGTAATAAATAGAATCGAAGCCTCCGATTTCCGGTCATAAAGAATTTTTCTTCAATATGCCTCTGTGACGCCCACGGAAATGGTTGACAACAGCATTTTCAAAGAAAAATGGGCCAATGGGCCACCGCTCCAAAATCTGCACAAAACTGTCACCATCTATGTACAATAGCCTAGACAGGCGGCGGCTTTAATCGGAATAACCGGTGCAGTTCATTCTGATTAAAATTGTAGGGTGACAGATGGTTGTTACGCGGATTAGTGAACAACATTTCTTTCTGCTTGCCATCTGAAATTGGAAAAACACACTTTTTGTTTTCAGTATTTCTTGTTCTTCTCTTCAAAAGTTTCATTATTTTCCATTCACAATACATATTAAGTGCCATTTTTCGGCAAATGTTGCCATCGAAAATTCCCCTAATCCTCTTAAATTATGAGAATTAAATCTGCTTGTCAATTCAGTGTCCGCCTGAGGGAAGTTTCTCTCTATAAAATTAGATGTTGAAAAAAGGTCACTCGTTCGCAGCGGTGGGCCATTGCGGTGTCCATGAGAGATTTTCCTACCATGTCGATATTTTAGCGCAGATATTTGGAAGTACGAAACATACGCACAAGGAAATTCGGCATGGATTCAGTTTTTTCCATACATCTCGCTTTAACCGCCGGGTAGTGCCCGCGAGACTTAATAAGTTTCGCATTCTCTGTTCCTAAGGTGTAGGCTTAAGTGCATACGAAACTCTGCAGGTGTCCAGATAGATCCACCTGCTGTTGGTAATTTTTCTAGCCTTCTGCTTAACTCGTAAAAACAAGAAATCCACCGGGGCTTCTCCCGAAACACCACTATGTTTAGTGATGCGGAACAGATTGACGTTGTGCTGAGGAAGACATTATATTGTAAATGTATGTATGTATATATAGTGTAGCCCCTCCTAACAGACACCTCCCTTGAGCGGAAATTTTTGTCTACACCAAATCCTATGCCTCGGAAGAAATTACTCTCTTCTGAATGGACACCGCTCTTGGACGGACAAAACCTGACCGATCATGAGTGTCCACCCAAGAGAGGTTTCACTGTACATACTATGTACTCGTATGAAGGTAAATACAGTACGAGTATTAGCCAAAATTCAAGTACCCACAATGTTTACAAAATCGTAAATATTTTATGAGAAATACGCTATGGATTTACATATACAGTATTATAAAATTACATAGTATATGCTAATTCGACGTCTACGGAGGTAGCACGTGGCTATACGTCATAATTGGCAGAGTCCTATGATGACTCCATTGACTTAATTTGACTTTTTACTACAATCTCCATCCGCAAACTGGGTTTTGAGGGTTGCGCTAGGGCTATCTTTCAAAGCAGGTTAGATTGGAAGAGGGGAGAGTCTGTACGGGTACCTCAGTTTTCACCGACGGATCCAAGATAGAATCTGGAGTTGGAGCCGGGGTTTTCTCTAGATCAGCCAATATTTCAGTCTCCTTTAAACTACTGAAAACTAGTACTGTTTTTCAAGCAGAGGTCTTCGCGATCCAGCAGGCATGCAAAATACTTAAGGATCGCTGTTGAGAGGGAGAGATAAATATCTTTTCCGATAGTCATACTGCGACTAAGGCCCTCTCTTCTCGTCAGCTCCTGTAAGGAGGAGATCAAACGTCTCGAATGTGCAGGAAACATTCCACTTATCTGGTTTCGAGGGCATAGGAAAATAGAGAGAAATGAAATTGCCGGTGAGCTTACCAGGAAACGGTCGACAGAACCGGTTTTAATTGTCTCCATCTCAGAAGTCGGTGTCTTCTTGATCGTTATTAAAGAGAAACTGCACAATTTCTTTCTTAAAAAGCGCAAGACAGCTGGAATTCTATCTAGTCGAGTGCTATCTCAAAACGGTTAAAGTGCTAGGGATCCCCCGCCATTCAATTTCCAAACTCATAGCGGTTTCACCAGTCACTGGGCGATCGGAACTTGCAAATCCCCATTGCAGATGCTGTGTAGGATCCGGCAGAGAAGGAAACAGTTTCTTTGCAAATGTCTGGGTCAGGCGGCTAGGCGTTTGAGGTTCCTTGGTGTGCCTTTCGGGGATATGCTGAGGCAGTTCTCCAGCCTAGATCCCTTTTCTCTCCGCCACTGCATCAACAGCTCTAGATAGCTTTTCTTCCTTTAAATTGTAAAATTTTTTGGCAGATTGTGGTTTTATGATAGCAAAATGGCACTTTAGTACTACTTGGGGTTTACTCGTGGACTTTAATACCTCGGATTCGCTGAGGTCGGTTCATAGGCTAAGGGTTAAGAGTAGTTGATAGACTTATTTGCCTCCCGGACTAGCATTACGGTCATCTCATCCACGATTTCATCTCTCTCAACATTGTTATAACCGAAAGCCTATCTGCGAAGAACAACACAGCTCTGCCAGTGCAAGCCAATACAAGCAATTTCTACTTAAAAAACGCTCCCCCAATTAGTGACCGACTCCGCGTTCTCCCTTCATCTTCAAGTCTTTACTTTTAGAAGACGTTTCGACCATTTTTCCCTAATCAGAAATCGTCGTAATGCGACCTATGTGGCTTATCGGCCGTTGGCTGACTTCCTGATGTTGGATTTTCTTGGTTTAAGAGCTCTCTTTCAGCAGCGTGCACAGCACAGCCTCCAATATGCCAATTGTTGAAGAGTTATTTAAGTGATATTAAAGCATGTACATACATATATACACACCTTCACACATGTAAAGCGCACAGATGCATCCCAGACCGCGCATCATAATTCGCTAATGGTGAGAAGCTGGTCATGAGCCAAGTGAATCTTCACACCTCAATTGCTGCGTGAAAAATAAATTTTCAGAAAACAGAATGGGGATATGTTTTGCTCCAATACATATGTATACACATACATTTACGTATGCAAAAGTCCACACATTGGATATGAGTTTAGCTGAAAAATTAAGCTAATAAAATCCGATATTTACATTAGAATTTGGCGAATATTTACATTTAGCAAATAAAAGGAATTTCGCTTTGGCAACAGAGTAAATATAAATGTACATGTGTATGAGAGTGTGCCAGTGTATGCATGCATGTATACATATATGTATTATTCTTTCCTATTCGATTGTTTGCTAATTTTTTGCCAAAAATAAATAAATTCATAAAAATTGCGTTCGCGAATTCGGGTAGCAAAATTATCCATTTACATACACGAAGAGAAGAAATTGAATGCAATTTAAGTTGCAAATTAAAGAAAAGTATATACATAAATAAAAGACTTGCTCAAACAACTTAGTATTTAGACGATTAGAACTGACTTGTGAACTTCCCCGGCGTGTAAGCCACAACAGAAGGTGACCATTTCGGGATGTAATGGAGTCTCAAAAGCTTCGTGAGCATTGTTCTCATTTCAACTGCGATAATTTTGCTAATTAATATACACATTTGCTCAGAAAAGAGAGTAATAATGAATATGTTTGGCCATATAACGAAAAAAAGCCGGTTCAACTTCCGGATTTCGATCGATTCAGTCTGACAGTCTGAGTACACAGGATGTTCTAATGGTTTAAATTTTACCACGAGTGTAATGTTCAATTCATATTTTTATTACTCATTGTACGATTACAAAGCCTTACAGACTAGAAGTACACAAGAGTTTATTGATAATTTCTTACTGAATAATTACAAGTGATTTGTTATGAATAGAAAGTTCTAATCTTAGACTCAAACAGAGGTCTCGGCTTCAGTACAGAATCGGGGCAAAACTAAAAGAAAATAGATTTAAATACGAAAAGGATAATGGAAGAGTACTCAAGAAGGGTCGAGTGGTCAATTAAACCATTTATAACATCATATACAAGGTGGCGCAAAATTAATTATATATTTTTGTTTTTGAATAATTTTAATAAACATTGCATTAATACATCATGTTTCGACTTGACTTTAGCAAAATTAGAAAAAAAAAGTAATAATTGTAAAAGTTATCGCTGTTTGTGTGGAGCCCGTTTCTCCAGAAGTCCCTTGCGGTGATCATCACAACTCTTTGGAGATTCATCTAAATTCAGTTGGACAAGAAAAATTAGTTTTATTAATAGATAATCTCGTGCCTGAACGAAGCTTTTTTTTCAAAATTAACAATATGGCGACCTCAAGAAATATTTTTCCGATTTTCGAGAAAAAAAATCGAAATTGAAAAAAAAAATTCTTCGGTCAGGCACGAGTTTTTTATGTTTTTCAAAAGCAGTATACATTTTATTGAAATCTGCCAAGCGGTTTCTAAGTTACAGTGATCACCAGTTCAAAAGCATTCTAAAGGGTGGTTAAATTCCAAGGGCCGATATTGAATGTGAACCACACCTAAACGTCAACGACACCGTTGGACTTCTTTCTTTGGGGTTATTTAAAAGAAAAGTTGTACGTCGATAAGCCAACAACAATTCAAGAGCTAAAGGATAAGATAATTCGGCACATTAACGGCATAGAACCTCAATTATACCTCAGCGTCTTCGAAAATTTGGACCATCGGATAGAGGTGTGCCGCCGAGGCCGCCCTGGCCATTTGGCCAATATTTTGTTCCATACGTAATTGATACATACCAATATTATCATAATAAAGAGAAATGACAATAATTTCCTAAAAAAAATTGTATTTTATTTAAAATCAACACCGGCTCTTGAAACTTAACCACCCATAACATTTTCTGTGTTAGCATCCATTTTTTCAGCATACGAACGCTCCGGAGCGCCCTTTGTTAATTGTTGAATAACTCGAAAAGTATTTGGATTCACTTCAAACTTTCACACACTATTTTTTAAGAAAAATGTAAAAAAGTCCAATTTTTTGCAAATTCTGACTACCCCTAACTAAATTTTGTCTAAATTTGAATCAAGCAACTGCCATGAACGTACCTGACCAGAAACGAATTCAATGATTTTACACATAACGTGCTTTGTTTTCAGTGCAACTGCAAATAATGAAATTTTCTTTTATTTCTCTTTCTACTCTTTTATTTTAATTCATTTCGATTCAACCTCCTTGTCTTTCCCACCAAGCGTTAATAAATTTTACCGCTATGCGCCTTGATACAGATGCATATATGTGGATATGTATGTATGTATGTAAATATGCGCATACAAATATATGTGCTTTGACCAAAACGCCTCCCCTTATTCCCATTTGACAGATAAAGTATTTTTTATTCTGTCTATCTAACTATTCGCTACATTCAATTATGCCCAAAGTGAGTGTTGGAAGTTTGCTTGTAACAATTTTGTTGGCGAAATAACTAACACACGCACACATACTTGAGTTCCAAATGAATTAATGTGCGCCACAAATATGACCCACACGCTGATAAAATACAACGTCTGCAATGATTGTGATTGCAAAACTTATCGCCACTCACTTAGAAACACACACACAAGCATACACATACACTCTCTCACACACATGTTGACACATTTTTTAAGAACACGACTTTTCTTGTTTTTCGCCTACTTGAAACTTTCACTAATCGGTTTTTGTTTTTGTATTTTTTTTCTTTGCATTTCGTCGTAATTTTGCACAGGTGCACGCCAAACATGAAGAGAAATCCGACACGAAGAGCGTGTACAGGGAGTACAACCGTGAGTTCCTCTTGCCCAAAGGCGTTAATCCGGAATCGATTCGCTCGTCGCTCAGCAAGGATGGCGTTTTGACTGTGGAAGCGCCACTGCCCGCCATCACATCTGGCGAAACTATGATCCCCATTGCACATAAGTAAATTAACAAAGAAATCAACGAAATGATTATGTAGCAGCAACTGTCGCAAGCAAAAACAACAACAACAACAATAATAATAGTAATAAAAACGACAACGAGCAATAATCACAGCGGACGAAGCAGTTGTTTTTGCAGATGTCCGAGCAAGCAAGCAGCTGACAAGTAACAACAGTAACAGTTATTGCAGCAAGCAAAAACAAAAATACAGAAAAACAAAAAAATAGAAAAAAAGATGCTTGGACACTACTTTTAACTACTTAAATTAAAAACAAAAAAAAATATTTTAATTAATTTTTCTTATAAATTACATAATTATTTTCGCTAATTTTTACGTTATTTTGAATTTGTTAGTTTACTTTGCGCAAGTATGAAACAATTCTCAAATACTGATAATGAAGAACTTTATAATGTATTAAACCAGATGACAAAAAGGAAAAAGAAAAATGAAGTGAAACATCTAAACTGTTTTTGTATTTAAATTGATATTAAATTACACAATGAAAAAAAAAATGTTTTGTGTTTTATTTTGAATTTCATAATTTATATATGTAATATGATTTTTAATTGCGTTTATTTGCATTTTTTTACCTTTGTGTTTTTAAATTTTAGAAGAGGATAATAAGTGAAAAAAGTAGTAAGAAAAATAAATTTTGTTGTGTTAAAGAATATAAATTACAAAAAAAAAAAATATTTTTTTTTTGGGTTAAAGGACACAGAAAAAAATTTATTTATTTTATTTCGATTTTCATAATTTAGTTTCGATTTTCATAATTTAGTTGATTTTTTTTACATTGCTTGAGCAGATACAATATTTTTGGTGCATTTTGATTTTATTTAATTTTTTAACTTTTATTAAATTTTGTTGTTGTAATAAGTGAAAAAGATAAAATTTGTGAGATGAAATTTTTTTGTTGGGTTAAAATATTAAAAAATTTTTTTTTGGTTTATTTGGATTTTCTTAATTTACATAATATATTTTTTTAATGGCATTTAGTTGAACTTTTTTAAGTTTGCTTGAGTCAATATATAGGTAAATTGTCATTTTTTTAACCTTTAAATTTTTTCGAATTTTGTTGTTGTTAAACAGAAGATAGTAAGTGAAAAAGAAACAAGTAGTAAACAATTTTGTTTTTATAAAATTTTTTTTTATTAAATTTTTATTTTTATTTTCTTAATTTATGTAATATAATTTTGGTTGTTATGAAATTTTGTTTTTTTTTTTAACTTTGCAATTTACATTTATTTGCGCTTACTGTAGTTTCAATTGGGTTAATATTTACGTAAATTGGAATTCTTTTCTATTCGCTTTTTTTTCAATTTTTATTTTGATTTTCTTTCTTGCGCTACTACCATTCGGAATTCACAGAGAGAACATAGGGTCGAATCTCAGTGAAGCACCAAATTAAGAAAAACATTTTTCTAATAGCGTTTAGTTTAATTTTTTAACTTTGCTTGAGTAAATATTTTGGTGTATTTTAATTTTATTTTTACAATATTTTTTAACTTTTATTAAATTTTACAGAATTTTTTGTTGCAAAACAAAAGATAATAAGTGAAAAAGAAAAAAAAATTGTAAGAAAAGAATTTTTTGTTGGGTTAAATACCATAAATTAAACAAAAAAAATTAAAAGACGTTTTTTTTTACTTTTATTAAATCTTGTAGAATTTTGTTGTAAAAGAGAAGATAATAAGTAAAAAAGAATTAGTAAACAAATTTTTTTTATTAAATTTTTATTTTGATTTTCTTAATTTATATTATATATTTTTTTAATGGCGTTTAGTTGAGTTACTTGAGTTTATATTTAGGTAAGTTGGTATTTTATACCTTTTTATTAAATTTTGTTGTTGCAAGCCAGAAGAGAATAAGCTAAAAAGGAAGAAAACAGATTTGATATTAAATTACTCATTGCATTTTTTTTATTTTAATTTACGCAATTTTTGTATATTTACTTGCGCATACTGAAGTTTCACTTGGGTTAATATTTACGTAAATGTTTATTATTTTATTTTTTATTATCTATTCGCTTTTTTTTTTATTTTATACTATGACTTTAACGCCGCATCTAAAGCATCTAATTGAAGTTCCAAATAACCGAAATATCGCCTGAAAACTGTCTACACCAAATAAATGTGCATTATTTAACTCACAGCTTTGTGTAAAAGTCAACTGAAATTAAAAAGTCCTAAAATAACTAACTGAAAATTAAAACCAAAACAAGTATTTACAGCACTTTTAGAAATATTTAAAATAGAATAACAGCATAAATAAATACTTAAGTATTGAACAACTATGCAGAAACAATAATAAAATAAACCCTCAAACAATGTGTGTTCGTTAAAAAATAAAATTACTCTACTCTAATAATACCGCTTGCAATGGTGCGGAAGAGTTTATAATGAGAAAATAAAATAAAAAATAAAAACTTTGCTGTTTGCTTTTTTGCAAAACTAGAATTGCTCAACGCATAATGGTCAGGAATTTTAAAGCGCGTAACGGGTGCTTTTTTGTTGCGTAGTATTTTCAGGGATATCTTTTGAACAGTAAACATAAGCTTTTAAAATTTTTGTGAGGTAGAGGACACCCTAGGTACGGAATGATAGTTTTTTACAATACCACCGATAGACTATCGATATTGCAGACAAATAACAGAAGGGGAAATTATTTATGGTTCATAAGCCTCCTGAATCTCCCAAATCCTCTAAGTCAATCAGTCTTACGTCTTTCATGTTGAAAACCATCGAAAAGTTACTGTACTGTTACCTAAGAGAGGAGGTTATCTCAATAATCCCACTCCATAAACTGCAATTTGCATATCAAAAAGGGAAATGCACAGTTGCAGCACTACACACAATTGCTCACCATATTTGATAGAAAGGGCCCTTGACCTAAAGGAAATAGCCCTCTGTGCTTGAAGGTGCATTTAATAACGTGAACTTTCAAGCAATAGAACTGGCACTCTCCACTAGGGGAGCCGATCCAGCAATTGTTAAATGGGTAAGCAGCATGCTAAACCAAAGGATAATCACAGCCTCTCTGGAGCAAGTTACCCTAAGTGTTACAGCCGCGAAAGGATGTCCACAAGGGGGCTACTATCGGCGTTGCTCTGGTCTATCCTGGCTTACGATTTGGTACAAACCCTTAACAACAAAGGGTATAAAATAATAGTGTAAGCAGATGACATTTCTATAATAATTAAAGGCAACCACGAAAGGGCCACAAAGGACTTAATGCAGGATGCCTTAAATATAATATAACCTGGGAGTGGTGTAGAAAAGAGGGATTATCAATCAACCCTTCCAAAACAACTAGTATTCCATTTACCAGTAAAAGATTTCTAAATAAATGGAATAGAGGTACCTTTAAAGGATTAGGTCAAATATCTAGAAATTATCTTGGATAAAAAACTCACTTGGGAGGCCCACCTCAACTCAGTACTAAAAAAGACAACGAAAAACCTTTGAACAACAAAACAACACTTGGGTAAATCCCGGGGTCTGAACCCTAAAATGACCTGGATCTACACCCAAATGGTAAGACCTATTGTACTATTTGGGGCCTTGGTATGGTGGGTTAAAACAAATCAAACTACTGCTATATCAAAATTGTGTAAACTACAAAGGCTGGCGTGCCTAAGCATAACAGGGGCCATGAGAACTACGCTAACTGCTGGCATGGAAGCGCTTTTAAATTTACCACCGCTACATTTAGCAATACAAAAGGAAGCTACAATGGAAGCGCTCTCTTTTCATATGAAAGAAAAACTTGAAACCAGGAGATCTTACTGGATACCTCAATATCTTGAATAGGGTTCAACATGCAGTATGCATAACTCAGGCGAATGACCACACGGAACCCGTACTCAGTTTTATAAAAAGATACAAGGTTATCTTCCCGTCTAGGTAAGAGTGGAATACTAACCCAACATGGATAAATGATGACTCACAAAAATGGTACACAGATGGTTCCAAAACGCTCCAAGGAGTAGGAGCAGGAATAGTGGGGCCTAGAGCACACAAATCCCTAACACTAAGTACAGATGCCACGATTTTTAATGAGGAGCTCTAAGCCATAATGGAAACAGTGGAAATCATATCCAAAAGAGGGTTCGAGAGAGGAAAATTAAAATACTTTCGGACACCCAATCGGTTCTCAAAGCCTTGAATAGCTTCACATTCAAGTCAAAAGTCCTAATAGAGTGTAACAATGCACTCAACAAACTGGCCACTCATAAACACGTGTCACTGATTTGGGTACCATGACATGAGGGACACGAAGGAAACGAGATGGCAGACTTTCATGCCAAAAAAAGGGCAGAAGAGCTATTTATTGGGCCAATCCCATTTTTCGGCTTTAACAAGAATAATATAAAACAGGAAACAAAAAAAAAATTGATCCAAACTAACATCAGGGAACACTGGAACGGCCTTATTAACTCCAGAAAGTTTTTGAACTTCAATGCCAACAGAGCAAAATCTGCTGTAACCCTAGATAAAAAGGGCCTCAGATTACTCTGTGGAGCACTTACAGGTCACTTTGGCTATATAATATAAAATAATAATAAATTCTTTAATTCAATAGGGTTATCTAGTACAAGAACATGCAGGTTCTGCTGTGATAAATTGGAGTCTACGGAACACTTAATCACCAACTGTGAGGCATAAGGCCACAGGAGACACAGAGTCCCGGGCTCGTACCTACTAGAGGAGGAATACCAAACAATTGCGCCCTCCTAAGGGGTTGGTTCGATTCCTCGGTATACTAAATAATGATAATTAAGTAATTAGAGGCGCACAACAGATCAATCTGGTCGCAGTGTATAAAGTCCTTAGCCTAACCCATACAAACATTACCATTACCATTATTTATGGTTTTATTTATGGTCAAACGGTGTCGATGTCAGTGTGGGATCTTCTCTAATCTATTAACTTCCATATTTCTAAGCTGAAAGACAGCAAAGACAGGGTTGCTATTGATTTGGTTAGCGAGTTCAGTATCTTGGTCTTGTCCTGGATGCCAAGCTTAACTGGAAAAGGCATGCTGGCGCAACCCTGTCCAAGGCAACAAGGCTCTCATGGCCTGCAGACGTCTAGCAGGAAAGCCTTGGGGCTGTAACCCAAGATTCCTAAGATGACTGTGCACAATGATATTAGGACCAATGGTGACATATGGAGCGGCCACTTGGGCATCAAGAGTCACTCTCTCGACAGTGCGAGCAGCGCTAACTAAGCTTCAGTGCTTAGCATGAAGTGCATCAAGGAAGCGATACCGGCCTAACCTACAGCTGCAATGGAGGTGATGCTCGAGCTGACATCGCTCCTGTATAGTCATTCAGCAATGAGGCAAGCGTACCCTGCTGAATATTACCAGGGAAGGTTTCGGGAGAGAAAAGTGATGTCATCTAAAAACATGGAAGTGCTAAAGCTGCAGCTCCCACTCACCCAGAGATGATATCACTAAGAGGATCAAATTCGAAAAGAAATTCACAATTGAACTGAACAATAAGTCGAGCTGGAGGAGTAGACCTGCATTTGAAAAGAAATTCCAGGAATGTACCCTGCACTGGTACACAGATGGCTCGAAGACCCCAGCAGGCATAGGCGCTGGAATTTACGGCCCCAGAACCAAAAGGTCTGTATCGATGGGTAGTTTTCCAAGCATCTTCCAATCGATGATGTATGGCATCTGTCTATGTGCAGAGATAAACCTAGACAGGAATGTCCGGAATGAGCGAATTGCCATTCTGAGTGACAGTGAGGCGGCACTCATGGCCCTATCGTCCTGTGAGATCAAATTCTCACTGATACTTGAGTGTATCGAGAAACTTAACCTACTAAGAATGCACATATGCATCCGACTAATTTGGGTGACAGGATACAGGGGTATAACTGGAAACGAAGTAGCGGACGCATTGGCGAGAAAGGCTGCAGCCTCGCCTTTAATAGAACCCGAGCCCTTCCTTGCCATGGGACAACACACCATCAAGGAGAAGTTCAGAAGTGAATATCTAGGACTAAGGGAGGTTTGCCGGCACCAAACCGTGGGGCTACGTCATGCGAAATTCTTATGGGAGGTTTAAAAAACTTATAATCTTCCCCAAGGATAATCTGAGAATGCTCACGGGCATCCTCAAAGGCCACTACAGACTGGGAAGTCATCTGCACATGCACTCTTGCCGTTTCTGCGACCAATCCCAGGAGACTTCAATGCACCTTCTCCAGAAATGCAGCGCTATAGCGTTGAGAAGGTTGAGACATCAGAGGAAAGGTACATACGCTGAATCCAACCCAGCTCTATCCTGAGCTTAATAAGGGAATTGGGCTTGGGTGCAGTACTGTTATGAGTAGAGGGTGTAAAGTCCAAGTACAAACCTCATTCAAACATCTAACATCTAATAGGAGCATTCCGAGCCTAAAGAGATACCGACATAGAAAAACTTCGATCTACGAAGAGCTCTGGCACGAATATTAAAGAAAATCTTTTCTAGGAGCACCGGACAGCCAACAGCTCCACGGATTAAATGCAAAGTGCAAGACAGAGATAAAAGTATTCTCCTCTTCCGTATACATTTTTGTGGAATCATCCTAAAATGACAATCCTTGGCCGGAAATGCATAAATTCGAATTGTTCCGCTAACATAGAATCGACTGTAGTGCGATTATTCTTCTTTTATAACTGCTGAATATCTTCTCAAGCTTGTCATCACTTCAGTTCTGGAAATTTTACTCAAATTTGTTCTCCCGATGTCGCTCTTGAAAGTGGAATACAATATTACAATAACGTCGAATCAAAAATCTTTGATTCACTTTTTCAGGCGGTATCCATTTTCTATACATCAAATGCAACCGAAATCAATACAACTTCTTAAGTCATATGCAACTATGTATTTATTTGAATTGTAATCAAAATTTCAAGAACTAGGCGGGTGGCGCCTAAAAGTATGCAATTTACTTTATGTCTTGAAGGCATTTCAATCTGTGAAGTCAGATTTTAGAACACATTTTTGTTGAAAAATCAGTTACTATAAAACTTAAGCTACCCCCCGCTTTGAGCTGTAAAGCACACTACTAGCAGTCAACACTCACAATATATTACACCACCTTCACTTGACTAATATCTCGCTTCTCAATCATACGCATTTGCTTCTTTTTCATGCGCTTCAATTTCGATGTATTCTTGATGACCTGCACGACTTCAGCCCGTCGTTCATTGGCCAATCGACGTTCTGCATTTTCGATACGTCTCTGATTCTTTTGTACTGCAGCTTCTTTACGTTGTTCTTTAATGTTGCGTGACATTTCCTTTATGTGCCTCAGTTGATTACGCAGCTCCGTCTTTTTTTCAAATGATGAACGATGTGTTGTCTTTTTTATTGTGGAGAACCTGAAAAGCAGATGGACGTGTTTTTAACATTTCTTGGTAATATGTGTAAAAATTTTGGTGAACTTACTTTTCCTTTGGTGTTTTCCATGGACGTCCCGACTTGGGTAAGCCGCGTATTTGTTGGGCCCCAGCTGATTTCTTTTTTGTTTGCTTCTTTGCCAAGGGTTTCTTAGCCCCACTTGATGTTTTTATTTCTGTGGCAGCAGTATTATTTTTGATTGTTGTTGTTGTGGCACCGGTTGATTCATTACTTTCAACTGAGGCCGGTGTTGTTTCCGGTGCCTCTTCTGACGCGACTTTCTGTTGCTCCTCAGACATTTTACAAAATCGGTTGATTTTATAAAATTACCTTTAATATTTAAAAATTGTCGGAATGCAGCTCCAATAACTACACGTGTTATTGTTTTGGACAATTTTGACACTTTTTAATTCCACAAATAAACCGAATTCATGAATTCGCCTTGGGTTCTTCCATTAGATAATAGCTTCCACATATGTACATGCAGGGCTGCATTTTTCGCATTTAAAAAATTTTAAGGGGAGCGGTTTCGCAAAATGGACATAAAACAGATAATTTGAGTGAAAGAAAAGCATATACGTTCAGCTCAATCCAGTTCCCACGACAGTCAGTTCTACGTAACCGGAACGACCCGGATTTATATCCGGGCAAGGACTGTCATTTCAGCAGCACTCCCAGTAGATGTATGGGGAATGTTTATGCTGTTACAACACCAACAACAACAACAGCTCTATCTTAGCCCTCCTTGGATACCCGGGTCTGGCCTTTTTTCGTCCTGTTCGAGGATTTTTTTTGAAAAGTGTATCCACAAATCGATGGAAAATTAAATTTTAGGAAGCTACCTGGAAGCTCAAGTCGTTACCTATAATAAAAATGTAAGAAAACTAGGCTTATCTAAGATATTATGATGAGCAGGGGGTGCAAGACATTTAGATCGAAATGAAAAGCTCCTTTTATTTCTATTCCATTCTTAGTAAAATTTCTGTCTTTTAATACGATCTTCTTAGCAAATTTTAGGTTATCGAATCCGAAATTAGAGCGCCACCCATAACCAAGTTTTTGAAAATCAACCCAGCAATCTTTGTACTGTTATTACAATTTTTTTTAGCATAATGTATATCAATATCAAATTTGTTGTATCTTGATGTTGTTTTAGAGGTCTATATATACAATTCACTTTTGAGGAATACCGCGGAGTTACACACCTTGGCCGGATATAAACCAGGCTGTTTCGGTAATTTGACAAAGCAAGAAAGAAATCGGAAGCAGCTGTTTGTTTTATACTGGCTTTGTATACAGTTACTGTGTTAATGCCAGTGAAACTTTTTATTCACATCGCATTTTGATATGTCGGTTACAAAAACATAAATTATTTTAACTACTATGCTTCATATTTATGATTTACATATGTACACTATAATTAGGTCACTTATGTCAACTATCAATAAAACATTTTGGGTCAACAACAAAAAAGTTAAAATTTACAAATATTAGGATTAGAAGGTAAAAGGACTATCAAACCGTAAACCATCGTAAACTCTTTACCCCAGATGCACCATCTCCGATGTTTGCTTGCCTTCGGTAATAAAATTAAATAAAAGAAGCATTTCAACAACTATTAGTATCTTCTTTGGAATATATATTTGCTGGAACTTATGGGTAATATCACGCTGTTTTTTAGGCACCATTCCCTTTTTGGCTTCTTAATAACATGATCTCGTTGTGTTTTTCTACATTATAGTGATAAAAGAATGCTTTGCTGTATTCAAAAGTAGAAATCATAATGGCACACGCTGGCGCCACTTTTAATAATCGTGGTCCCAGACCGGCATATAAGCCTCGAATTCCATTCATGCGATAAATAGACAAGAGCCGTTGTCGTATATTTAGATTACCTACTTCAGGGGCTGGTTTGTCTAAAATATGTTTGAAAGCAATGATCGGGTTTTGTAATTATTGGCAAATAAAATTCTCACCTGCAAAAAGCACCTTTTCTCCAAATTCAATTTGTTCGTGCGTTTTAACAACATCGAATGGTGTAGTAATTGTGGCGGCCAACTGTAAGATTACATGACAGAATTTTTGCAAACATACGAAGAGATAAGATAGGTAGATTTTTATACAATAGTAAAGAGATAAACAGCGATGTTTAACAAAACAACAATAACAAAAAAACAGAAACTATTTCCATGGAATAAATTGGAAAATTATTGGTTTTCATGCAATAGTAAAAAACATTTTTGTTATGCGTCCATATCCATTGCATTATACTTCGAATAGCGCAAGATATTCCATGTCATTAAAAACTTATTGTACTTACCGAACCAGAAATTGCACCGGCCATAAAGCTAAATCCAAACGTCGGCTCCTGTACACCGAACATACTTTTGATATTTTCATAACAAGTCCAGTATATGCCGGAGAAGGGCACGTCTCGCAGTATTGTTGGTGGTAGACCACGAAACAAACCGAAGAAACCCTGCGTTTTCATAACCACACGCACAGTGGATATCATTTCGCTATAGCTCATTTTCTGTGACTGCATTTTTGTGCGAATTAACTCAATGGGACTAACGAATGTCACTGCACAAATACGGGCAGACACGCCACTGAGCAGTGGTATGTGGAAGGGTATCTCACGGCCGCGTGGCGAGCCTTTCACCTCCGCCATATACTTGTAGTGAAACTCAAGCGCATGCATTTTGAACTGCTCATATGCAACGAAATAAACGATGGTGGATGGGAGTGCAGATACAAGTGTGGGACTAAGTCCAGACCACAGCGAACCGACACCCTCTTGGCGTGAGATTTTCACAAAAGCATCCTACATGCAAAAAATTACGTGTTAATTGAAGTTACATACATATTTAGAACAAACTATTTATGTAAATACATACAACTGTGCCATTCAAACGCTTTTCAGGCTTGAGCTGATTGGGCATGTTCGGGTCGCAGGGGCAAATATGATCCATAAGCCCATTACAATATAGGAAACACTTGTTTGTGGTGGTTTGTTGTGCTTGTAAACGTGTCTTCACAACGTCCAACGGTGTCACTGCAAAAAGGGGGTGAGCAACAACAATGAAATTCTGAAATATGCTATTTACGACATGCATTTTTCTTAAACTCACTGAAACATGCTGTTATAAGCGCTCCGGTGCAGGCAGACACTACCTGCTGCAAAGGGCGTATGCGAAATCTGGGATCTTCTAGTAACAGCCGCGGCTTTTTCGGCGCTAATTCCGAGCTCATTTTAAAATTTTTGTGCACGTTGTGCTAGAGTGCATAGATATACCGGCGCGAAACAGTGGTGTATGATGATATACAAATATTAAAAATAAGCTCTATAACTTTCGTGTATTAATATGCGTCACACTTCATTGATTTAATACCGTTTCATTTGTAAGCCATTTGTTATTTTGAAAGATTTGGGAAAACATGTCCCGCAACTAAAAATTTTTATGGAAATATTTTATTTCACAGTGACATTCAAATTGGAATTCGCTTGATAAGAAACTTTGAAAGCATCAGGGCTGTATTTTTTCGGATTAGTGAGTACGAGCAACTTGCATACATCTCCATTTTTTAAGTGTAATTTCTAAATCACCAATATAGGTATTTTTATTATTTATGACAGCAATTCTATGCATTTGTGTATGAGCTTCAGAACCCAGTCAACTTTATTTTGCTTGCGAAAAGTTAAAATAGAACGCAAGCGAAATTTTCAAGCACGTTAAGACAGCAAGTAATATGAAAAGAATGAAGTATAAGCACTTTGAAGACGCAACGACAGAAAAAATTTCTTATCTTACTTGACGTTTACACCATAGATAATGTTTACACGGCACAGTTTTGCAAAGACAATATCAATACATTCACGATTTTTTACTAATCTATTCAAAATTCTTTGCCGGCCGCCGTAGCCGAATGGTTGTGTGTCTACCATTCGGAATTCACAGAGAGATCGTAGGTTCGAATCTCGGTGAAACACCAAAATTAAGAAAAACATTTTTCTAATAGCGGTCGCCCCTCGGCAGGCAATGGCAAACCTCCGAGTGTATTTCTGCCATGAACAACCTCCTCATAAATATATCTGCCGTTCGGAGTCGACTTGAAACTGTAGGTCCCTCCATTAGAGGAATAACATCAAAACTCACCCCACAAATAGGAGGAGGAGCTCGGCCAAACACCCAAAAAGGGTGTACGCGCCAATTATATATATACATATTGTATATATTCAAAATTCTTTCATTATTTTCGTCAGAACAAGTAATTTGTATGAAATGACATTAATGGCGCGTACATAAAAGTGAATTGCCTTTATAACTATTTAGACGCCTAAACATAAAAATGTGGCTATTTTTTGACAGCTAATACGTATTTTTAATTGTCCTCAGAGCATAGTGTAAATCTATAGTTAAAGTCAGATTTTTAAATATTTTCAAACATTTGAGGTTAATTGAACACAATCAGCCTTCTAATCACATGAGTATTGCGTTGAGCGTTGAGTTTTTCGTATATCACCGATATAAGTTTTTGCTGTGTTCTAACTAAACAAATTGCTTTCACTTCCCCTGTTACGTAAGTAAATCAGCTGATTCCGTAAAAATCCCTGAGATCTAGTTAACGGTCTAATGTTTGCTAAACCTTCTGCATTTTCTTCATGTGGTCTGTCGTCTGTCGTTGCCGTTGTCAATGTGTTTATACTACGATTAAAAGACGAGAATATGTAGGGATGGTAACACTGATGTTAACTTTTTGTTTTGTTTTTACTCCCTGTTCGGTTCATTATTCGCGTTTTCTTTTATGTATTGAACGACGAACGAAAAGTTTTGTTACAAAATTAGTTGAATGCAATAAAATTTATTTATATAAAACATCATACATATTCAGAAAATTAAATATAATTGGAAAGTGCTCGTCTACGTGTGCTTACAAAACAGTGTTGCAGAGAAATCGGCGCATTGCAGAACTGCCTCATGATGGAAGACGATTCCGTGGAACTTGGCGGCGAAGGAGACAAAAATAGCAAAGAAAGTAAACGGGACATCACAACAATACAAATGGAAGAAAGCGAGGAGCTTAGTCAGGACTCGAGTGTGGTATGTACAAGAAGAAACTAAATCAAGCAACTTTGTAATCGAATTTTCTGGGTTCCATATACGACAGATGAATAACTCGCAAAGTGTATTGGAAAAGATTGCCAATCTGTATGCGGAGCAGCTAATGTCAGACATCATTTTGGTAGTGGGTAATGAACAGTATCCAGCACACCGTGTAATACTCTGCGCAAGTAGCGAGGTGTTCCAAGTGATGCTTATGAATCCACAGTGGAATGAGTGCCGCAAGCATGTTATCGAACTGGTCGAAGAACCGTGTTGTACTGCAGTATTTCCGCAATTTCTAAAATATTTGTATGTGGGCCAAATAAAAATCTCGCTACAGACGGTCATGCCAATGTTGGCGTTAGCAGACAAATACAATGTCAAGGTGAGGACGAAAATGAGAAGTAACTATTTCTTTCAATAAACCTTTAATAACTTTCATACACTCGCAGGATCTCGTAGAGTTATGTGTTGACTACATGATGAAACATATTGCTAAGGCCGCAACCCAAGGCTACCTTGTATCATGGTTACAGTATACAATCGCTTTTAGCCCTTATCATAAAGAGCTCACCGAAACATTAAAACGTTTTTTAAAGTGGAATTTAGAAATGGTGAGCGAATCGAAAGACTTTGTGGAATTGGATACCGCTATTATGGTGCTATTACTGCAACAGAATGATATTGTGGTGACCAGTGAGTATCAATTGTTTGGCATATTGCAACGTTGGCTTTTGCACCGGAAAGAAGTATTTGACAATGACGACATACTGACATTAGAAGAAAAAAATTCAGCATTTTTGCAATTGGTCGAGCAAACTGTTGTGCACATACGATTCGCAATGATGACGCCGCGTGAGTTGGCGCACTTGTTGCTCTTTCCACTGTTGGAATACCACAAAGAGTATATCGTGCTGCGTATGGCAATAGGCAAGTGGAATAATATAGAAATACATATACATACGTACATATGTCATTGAAATAAATATAATATTTTATTACTTCCACAGGCATGAGCTATCAGTCAGGTCAGGAAGAACGTGTACGTGAGGTGCGATACTCACCAGAGGGCATGCTACAATTTACACCGCGTCTTTACTCCAATGACACGTGGAGTGTCAGCATATATGTGAAAGAGTTTGATCAAATCGAAAAATATACAAATTATGTGACGTGCTTCTTTTCGCAACGGAATATTGCTGAAACCGAAGATGGTGAGTTCTTTACAACCAGACTTGCGAGAAGGTATTTTTGTGATCTCAGATTATTTGTGAGGCACTATTCAATCTGATCAATTTAAAAAATGCTAACTCCAAGGTGCGTTTCAAAATAAAAATAACGTTTTGAAAGTAAGAAACATATCTCCGTAGTAATACCGCAAAAGGTTTCCATCTCACCACGAAAATGTTAAAAAACTGATGTTTTTGGGATTTTTGATGCCAATCAAATTAGTAAATTTCTTGAATTAACTTTTAAATTTCTTAGTTAAAGATGCAAGATAAGACGAATCTCAGTCCACGGCGACCCCCTTTACCACCTGGACGAAGGAGGTCAAACTACAGCTGAAGGTCAAAGTCGATGACACACCGATACCGACAGTAAACAACCCAAAAAATTTCGGGCGTCGCATTCGGTAGTTTGTTCTCCTTTTCTGTGCACCGCAATTGCTACTAAGGTCAAAAACCGCAACAAGGCCCTCAAATCGCTTGCCGGCAGTACTTGGGGCAAAGACAAAGGAATGTTGCTGGCGACATTTAAAGCAATTGGCGGGCCGGTTGTGCATTATGTAGTGCCTGTCTTTTCGTCTAGCGTTAGTGATTCGCAGTGGATAAAGCTTCAGACATGTCAAAATACTACAATCAGGACAGTCTTTTGATGTTCCCTCTGCAACACCTACACAACGAGGCATCAATGCTCCCCACCGAGGATGCAAAGCAAGTAGTTTTTGCTTGAGTGCTACCGCAGTTATCATCCCTGCAGACATATGCTAGAACCTGAGCAGCCTCCCAGGCACGACACGGGGCATCTCTTCAACTATTCTGACGAGATCCAGGACAAAACGCCCTTACAACTACTGACTGGACAAACTGACTTTAAACGACATTCATCGGGAGACACTTACCACCTTCTTAAGCTACCGACCTCTCAATGCCGTCATCGGAGTCCAACCATTACCTATTGCAGACGAAGAGCATCAGCTACCCCGAGAGACGCGCACGTAATTTTGGCCCAATTGCGTTCTGAATACTATAGCAGACTAAATTCCTGCCTATCCAGAATCGACCGCGACATATCCAACATATGTCCAGACCTACTCACCTAGCCCCCCTGTCCCTTTGGACCCAACCTGTCGATCAGCACGTTTCCTGGGTCTACCGTTAGATGAGTTGGAGGAAGACGTCCGGGAACGAATCTGCTTAGACCGTTACACAGCAACAATAGACGTGCTGCGCTATATAACATTCTTAAATCAAAATTTTAATAACTAACTATCCGAATTGCGGTTTTAAAAGGTTTTTCCAGTTCTTTATTTATACACAATTGAAGCGGCAGTGCTTGACCGTATATAAATCCGGGTCCTATCTGTCTATCCGAATATCGTTAGAAAGATCTAATTAGTGTGCATATGAGTGTAACCTGCTATAACATCACAATTTTAATTGCATCAGTATTATGGGTTTGCCCTGTCAAGTTCACTCCACGTAGGCAATAGGTGGTGGTTGGTGTCTGTTTATCAATGTACCGAGTCTTTTAGCGCACGCGCAGTCGTATTATGTTATGCCCGATAGCGATTTTTTTTTAGAGCTTTGCTAAAGAGGTCGTGTTTAGGCGACACCAGATTTTATTTGTATATTATTTGTATTCATAGAAGAAATAAATGCATCTCACATGTATCTCTTAATTTGTTGCGATGCTACTTATTCAACTCTTTGATTTCATTCTTCAGACCACACTATTACTTGGGAGATTGAATTTTTTCCACGCGGCGTCAAATACAACAAGGCGAAAATCATTTGGGGTGAGGACGTGCCCGAGTTCTCGCTGAAAACTGTACGCCTACGTGCGACTTGCAAGTATCCGCAGCTCTATGAAGAACGTTTCAAGGTATGATGCAATTTTTAACCAAATCTAATCTACTTCTAATTTCTCATTTCACTCCATCTTGTTCGGCTCCTAGGTAGCTGTACTGATCACTGGCGTGCAGAATAAAATCGATCATATTCTTACCGTTCACGAACGTACCGAATATTTTTCGAATAAAGTGCGCGTTTTAAATGTGGACAACCTTATACCCTACGATGAGCTGGCTTTATCTTCCATTAAACTGAGCCCGCATCTGATAGGCCCTGAGCGCAATAACTTGTCGATACAAGTAATAATAGCTCCGATGGGGCCATATACATGTCGTGATGCGCCACCATTCGATTTCAAGTAAAATGCAAAGCATTTTAAATGTGTAAGCAGGTGTAAAAAAGTGCACACGTTGTGGCCATCTGAATATAGGCGATGCATTTTAGTTGAGTGCATCGTAATTGAATTGAAAAATATACAGGGTATGCTTTCTTTTATGTCGGTATGTGAATTTAATTTATAAATTTAAAAACAAACCGATTTCTATATATGCGGTACTTTTTTATTTAATTTGGTCCTTTACAATTTATTTAGATTAGGTTTTGGATAAATGCCAGAGTTATTCAATGCTTGCATACCGACATAACAGATGGCGCACCCGTTTTATGTACAATATGTATGCTTAAAAATTAATTAAGTTTATTGAATGCTGTAGTGGTTCGTTTTTTTCTTTATTTTGAAAGTATTATTTATTATTCTGCCTCAACACTTGTGTTTGTACTCACAAATTGGCATTCGATGATTTCAACAGCAATAAAGGTTAAAACATTTGTGTAAATTTAGAAAAAAAAATATTGTACAATAGTATTATAATCTGTTAAAAGATATTTACAACAGGCTTTTCGTCAACTTTACCTAATTACACAAACAAAAATAGTCTGGGCACACAAAATAGTAAGTATCGTTTACAGTCGCGATTATGAGCTGTAAACTGTCTAAATGACTGTTGTACATAGAGATAACGGTTTACACTTCTTTCCTCCTCCGTGGGCTATATGGTGAAGAGTGTTTATATGTACATATGTATATGTTTGTAAGTACGAATATCCATATATTTAAAGTGGGTTGTAGGGATGATCTAAACATTTATTAGTGGAGTCACAAATCTTAGCTCCAACTGATCACTCATTGTATTCGTGGTTGTTGTTGTTGTAGCAGTATCTTTGCCGTGCCAGTGTAGTGTAATCACCGGTCGTCTTCGTCTAGCTCATCTAACGGTAGGCCCAGGAAACTGGCTGTTTCGACGGGTTGGGTCCAAAGGGAGAGAGGTGTTAGATGAGTGGGTTTCATGGGTCATGCGAAAACGTGGCGCGGGGTGCCTTCACATGCCGGACACATGTTTAGTATGTCGGGGTCGATTCTGGATAAGTAGGAGTTTAACCTGCTGCAGTATCCAGAACGTAATTGTGCCAGTCATGGCCATTCCCATGGCAGCCGGTTCTACGTTACCGGAATGACTCGGGTTTTTCCCGACCAAGGGCTGCCGCCCCAGTAAACTAGCCCTGTCTAGTGTACCGTATCCCGTTTGCTCATTGTATTCGTGAGCACTAGTGCTATAACAACCCAACGGATTGAAGAGAGGGAGCGATATCTGCTTACATTTCCTGTAATGATAAAGTTAAAGAAATCGAAAAATGCGATATTTCTGTTAATACTAAAAGAGCAGAGTAAAGACTTGGCAGAAACCTCCAAAATGAACGAATTGCCATTCCGAACGACAGTCAGGCGGCACTCAATGCGCTGCCATCCTTTGTGGTTAATTTCTCCTTAGTCCTTGATTGCATCTAGTAATTGAATTCGCTAGGAATTCACAATCGCATCCAGGTTTTGGGGTATCATCAGTATTAATGTGCATAGCGGTACTGTGGCAGCAATGAGCTACATATATATGGCATTACTAACAGCAGTAGAGAATAGAGCCCAACTATCGTTTCCACGACAGTCGGTTCTACGTTACCGAAACGACCCGGATTTATATCCGGCCAAGGACTGTCACTCCAGCAGCATTCCCCGTATGTAAGTATGGGGAATGTTTATGCTGCTACAACAACAACAACAAGGGCAGCATATAAATTATTGAGGTACGCCAATCCTGTGTTGTCGTGCGATTAGAGAAAATATTCCCACAGTGGACTTGTTGCAGTCTATTCGAAAGGTAGCACTTCATTGATTTAATGAACGTTTAAAAGTAAGATATTACGATTGACAGCATTAAAATCTCTAGAGAAATCTAAGAGCACTAAAATGGTTATTAATTGGCTATCGAATGCAGGGCGAATGTTGTCCATCATCTTTAGTACTGCAGTCGAACGACTGTGTCCAAATTTAAACTATACTCGTAGAGCACTGAATGCACGTATAATCATTTATGCAAGCAAAGATAGAAAAAAGGTTTTTCTAATAGCGGTGGCCCCGCGGCAGGCAATGGAAAATATCCGAGTGTAAGTATTTCTGCCATGAAAAAGCTCCTCATAAAGGCCATTTGAAACTGTAGGCCCCTCCATTTGTGGAACAACATCAAGACGCACGTCACAAATAGGAGGAGGACCTCGGCCAAACATCTAATAAAAGTGTACGCGCCAGTTATTTATTTATTTCTTATTTAAAATACTTATTTGAGTAGTTTTTGCAATATTTACTTGACCTTGAACAAAACACAAACAAACGCAAACATTTATTGAGAGTATTTCGTCATAGCCGTCAGCTGGTTTTTGTTTACAAACGACGCACAGTGCTCCGAGCGTGGACTTTTTGGTATCATTTGAAACCTAAAATTTCATATAAGAAAATTATCTTACCCAATTTGTGATAAAATAGACCTTAACCCTTACACATCTTCTCAAATCACTAGTAATTTGTACACACCATTCCACTTTCAGCCTTGGCGTATAATAAAATTTGTGGTAAAATTTTCTTAAAAATATATTTTTAACCTTAACGAGATGAGCCGCTGTACCTTTATAAAGATAATTATAATGAATCCAAAAATATATGTTTCATGAAAAAAATTAAGAACACATTTTTTTTAATATCAAATAAATCCGAAAAATAAAGTAAAGAAATATTAAATAATATGCTAAAACTCCAAAATTGGAACAATTTAGAGATACAAAAAAAACTCCTACAACTTCCTAAAATTTGTTTATGGTTTATGGATATTTGAACCCTTTATTACTAGGGGAAAGTAATATTTTCTCCGCCTTTTTCCGTCTCGCAAAAATTTTTCATTTTGAAATAGTGCCTACATGCTTTTTATTCGTATTTGTTTTAGCTTATCTATAGGCCTATTCTTTTCGCCAAGTGTTATCAAGTGGCGAATAGATGAGGTGTCTGGATGATAAATAAATATATGTATATTGGCAGCGCTGGAATAGAGTTGCGTAAAACTACATTTGTTTTTACAATAGTGAGTTGTATTAGTTTTATCAGGTATAACCATACCCTCTTGTTCGATAACTTTGTTGTTGCTTTCACATGCAAATTTTTCGTCAAGTGAGCCGTGCAGAGAGATAGAGAGCAGAGAAGTGGCTAATAGAAGAGGCCTTATATAATATAATATTTATGACAATAATTTTCTGTGAATGTAATCAGTTAAAGTACGTTCACAAATGTAGTAATTACCAATAAATCCACAAAATTAATCTCCTCGTTCACATATGACAGATTTCCTGCAAAATTGACAATCAGCTGTCAATAGTGTCTTGATATTTTTTTCTTCATGGAAATTGGTTTGGTGAAATATTTTGGAGTTTTGGTTTGTTTAATTATTATTTACGGTATGAAGAAAACGCAAGAAGAAGGAAAGCAAATTTAATTGCACAATGGGCTGCTAGTAAGTGCTCATTTACACAGGGACACATATGGAAGGAAAATATTTTGTTGAATTTGAGAATCCGAGTGTCTCCCTTCCAGATATCTCCGTGTGTAAATCGGCACTAATAAACAGTTGGAGGAAATCTGTAAGCGACGTTTACTGAGGTTTCAAAAAATTAAGGCAGCAATACGCATGCGAAATTCGAAATTACATTTTATGATAAGTAATAAGAGGACGAGGCGTTTATGGACAAACTTTTTCCTGTTATATGAATGCATCATTAATAATATTTAACCAACATTTTATTGGAATTATATCTACAAGCCTGTTTTCTTTACCGGCGTCCATTTTATTTAGTTTTTCCTTTGACGTTTCTCTTTAAATTCGTTAAAATAATTACCGATAACACAAGGTTGTATGTAAAAAAATATAGTAATAACCTAGGACTATTTTATAATCTTAGATTTCGGGAGAGAAATTTTTGCTTTTTAATTACGGATTGGGAGTTAAGCACGAAAAAGTAGATAATCTACTTATATGTGAACGTATTATTAGAACTCGATTTAGCGGTACAGGGTGGTTTGAAATTTTTTTGAAATGAGAAACCGACAACATGAGAGATTTCTCTTCTATCCTTAACGGTTATACGGATTTAGATGAAATATGTGTGCCAAATTATATATCGCTTATACCTCTGACTAACATTTGGAATATATTTTAGGTTACATAAGTGAAATATAATTTAATTCATCAGTTAATCGAAATACGTACAGACGTATCTCAATATGGGTGTCAAATGGAAGAGGTTTAAGATGATTTGTGCTTTAATACATTTTTGAAGAAGGTTGTCACCTCATTTGAAAGTCAAATTTGAAAAATTTATATCCAAGTTATGTGAAATATTTTAAAACTGGTGCGGAAAGAAAGAGTTTTAAGACAGCTTGAGAAATTACTCGTATGGATAAATCTTCAATTCACAATTTTCTCCTTGACTAAAGGTCTCTCTTGGTAAAAATAAATAAAAATCTCTGATTTCAGTAATTTAGTAACCGAAACAGGAGACTTGTACCTCAGGAACTAATGTTGCTGCATCAAGCTTAGCTCTGTGCAAAAAGTTGTAATACACGGATGTGATGTAATTCAGTTCTTTGATTTATCATTTTTATTTTTTTTGGGGCTTCCTTGTTCACTCCTCTCGGGAGCATAGGGCCTCGACAAGACTCAGTCTTGCATTGGTTTAGTTAATCTATTTTGATTTCTGACAGGGTTGGTGATTAGCCTGCCGCTACCAGTCCTAAATAGTGGGAATGCCCCCCTGTCGATGCTTAGGAACAACACCTTCTTACTGCTTGGAGCGCCATCTGTGGTTCACATTTTTCTGGCAGCAGGATCGCACAGATGGTTGAGGACCTCGCTAAATTTGGCGTGCCTGCGCTATTGCCGCAGTTGCCCGCTTCCTCTTGCTGGCGCTACTGATGCAATGTGCAACTGCAAATTTTAGAAAATACCGGCTTTCTCATACTCGAAAAACTAGAAGCGTACATACCAATAGAGATTTAATAATTCATGTGCTATTATCGTCAGATAATCAGATAATTTTAGGAAAATTGTGCTGTTTCCAATAGACGGTTTTATTCATAATTTTCGGTTGTTTTTTTCAAAATTGATAACCGGAACGGAAAAATCGATTTCATTTTTGAAATTGGCGTAATGCAATCCTTTGAGGAGTAAAGTTTCATTGAATTCCGAGTACTTCTTCTATTTTTGTCTATTGTTTGTATGGAGTCGGAGCACTGTGCGGAGATTGCAAAGTGTCGTGATCTCTTATAATTCGTGCATGCGTTATGTGTATAGTTTTATTGCGTCCACATTTTTCTTTCTAAAATATATATTCTCAAATATATGACGAACACGATATTTATTTAAAATTGAATCTTTTCACATGGGACGCTCCATATATCCGAGAATTTCGGAATTTTAGATTTTAGATCGTTTTGTTGTATATGCGGCGTGTTTGAAGTGTGCCGAACGGTTTTGAAAAATTTCAAATTTTTTTGCAATTTATTATAAATTAAACTTTTGCGTTACCTTTTTTTCTGCGATTTTTATACAAAAATCTGTTGATTCTAGAGAGAAATGAAGGGAATCTATTAATGTTGAATAATATCCATATTTTTTTAAAATAGCTAAACTTAATTTAAAAAAATTCAAATAATACTCTTTTTACACCAATTCAAATAATATTTTTTTTTGTACACCAAACTAATAATCAAAATTTATAAAAACATATTTTTAAAAAATTAAAAGTATCTTTAAGTAATGCTATATATAAAAAAAATGTGTTCTTTGATTTTCTCGAAAAAATAATTTTTGAAAATTTTATTGACTGAGTCAAACATGGCTTGCGTGGTAATTTTAGCCTCTGATGGGATAATTTTCACTTATTTTAATTTAATTTGTAAACTAACAAACAAAGATTTTTCAAAACATTTTTTAACCATTTCCGCCCATCAAGGAGGTATGAC
The DNA here is from genome assembly GCA_037575425.1 of Anastrepha fraterculus. NCBI lineage: Eukaryota > Metazoa > Arthropoda > Insecta > Diptera > Tephritidae > Anastrepha > Anastrepha fraterculus. The sequence continues at coordinate 1,521,386 of JAYXIM010043962.1, forward strand.
ATTTTTGGTGCGTTTTATTTTTTGACGTGGTGTATCCAGTAGGCCTAGTCCACGTGCACTAAACTGAAAAAAATATGTCACGTTCAAAAATACAAAATAATTAAAAAAATTTAATACTACAACGTTTGACTTTTGTTGCTATGTTGGTCGTAATAAAATTAAAGTAAAATTAGTAAAACTATTTTCATGTAACAACCGCGCGGTTAGTTCTCCCTTCTCCGAACTGGATAAAGAGGCAAAGCGAATGGGTCTGGTGGGGAACGAGGACAAAACGAAGTTCCTCCTGTCATCAAACAAACAGTCGGCGCACTCGTGTATCGGCTCCCACATCACTGTTGACAGTTATGATTTCGAGGTTGTAAGAGACTTCGTTTATCTGGGAATCAGCACTTACACCGATAATAATGTCAGCCTTGAAATTCAACGTAGAATCTCTCTTGCCAACAAGTGCTACTTTGGACTAAGTAGGCAACTGAGCAGTAAAGTCCTCTCTCGACGAACAAAACTAACACTCTACAAGGATCTCGCCATGCCCATCCAAACGTATAGCGCAGAAGCTTGGACGATGACAACATCCGATGAAGCGACGCTTGGAGTGTTCGAGAGAAAGATTCTGCGTAAGATTTTTGGACCTTTGCACGTTGGCAACGGCGAATATCGCAGGCGATAGAACGATGAGCTTTACGACGACATAGACATAGTGCAGCGAATAAAGATCCAGCATAGAATAGATACAAACGCTCCGGCTTTGAAAGTATTCAATGCGGTACCTGCTGGTGGTAGTAGAGGAGGAGGAAGGCCTCCTCTGCGTTGGAAAGATCAGGTGGAGAAGGACTTGGCTTCACTTGGTGTGTCCAATTGGCGCTGGTTAGCACGAGAAAGAAACGACTGGCGCGCTTTGTTAAACTCGGCCAAAATCGCGTAAGCGGTTATCGCGCCAATTACGAAGAGAAGATTTTCATGTTACACGTAGCTTTCATTATTTTATTACTGAATACGTTTCTCCTTCTGACGACAGCTTATCCGCCATATTTCAAATTTTGTAATAGTTTGCAGTAAAATCTGTTTGCCAATTTGAGCGTGAGTTATTTTAATTTAAACTGTTTTAATGTCATTTTTCGTATTTTTATTTTGTGAGCTCAACGCCTTAACTTTTTTACAAATTCAATATTATAAACGTACACACTACTTACACTTTTGGCTCTGCTTATTCGACTAAGGCCCGCAACAGAACTGCAGCGGGAAAGCGGAAAACGGGTTGACTGGTGGCGATCAGCTGATCCACTTCCGTCGGGAAATTCGGCTGGTTAAACACACTTGCGACAGGCCGCTTTTCAGCTGACATTTTGTGGTTACAATAAAATTAATTTTGTAGAGAAATCTTTTCGTTTGCTATATTTGTGAAGCAATTCGTTAAGGCTCATTGTTACAAAAAAAAAAAACAGCTGCTTTCTAAATTATTGATAATTTGCATGGTATTTTCATGCAAATCGAACATTATTTGCTTGTTATTTGCCTGCTGTGGCTTGTAAACAATTATTGGGTATGGGAATAAGTTTCCGCCCTCGTAAACGCGGTGTCGCTACTGATACTATTTTGGTGTTCGCTCTAGTAATATACTGCTTATTTGATGTTGTATATGTGAGGTCTCGATCGCGGTAGTTCACATTCGTTTGAAGCGTATAGAACCTTTTTTATCTGACGTCAAAAATGTTTACGTTCGTCCCAAAAAAACAGCATTTGCGGAAAATCATGGTTCATTATTACTTTTCTAGGAAAAGTGCAGCTGAAACGTGTCGTATATTGATCAATATTTCCGTAATCACGCTCCATAAAACACAATTTGTAAAGAGAGGTTTCGACGCTTCCAAAGTAGCAATTTCGACGTGAGTGATAAAGATCGCGAAGGGGCACCCGTAAAAATTTGAAGATACTCAACTGCAACAATTATTGGATGAAGACGCATGTCGAGCCCTGGAGAATATGTCAACTGTCGGTAAATGTTTGCACGCGATGGGAATGGTCCAGAAAGTCGGTGACTGGGTGCAACATCAATTGAAGGAGAGAGATGTCGAGAGACGTTTGGTGACGTTTGATATGTTTCTTGATCGGCGGAAAAGAAAAGGTTTTCTGCATCGCATCGTCACTGGCGATGAAAACTGCATCTTTATGATAACTCTAAGCGTCGTAAATGTTGGAGCCTGCCAGGTGAACCCAGGTCCATCGACAGCGAAAAAAAAAACATTCATGCTTCAAAGGTTATATTGCGCATCTGGTGAGATCAGAAGGGTGTCTTCTATTATGAACTCCTTAAACCATCTGAAACCATCACTGGCGATCGTCATCGACTGCAACTAATGCGTTTAAATCGAGCCCTCAAAGAAAAGCGAAAAAGGCCGGAATGGGAAGATAGACACGACAAATTGATTTTGCTGCATGACAACGCCAGCCCACACATTGCTAAATCGGTCCAGAATTATTTTGAGGGCCTGCGGTTCACTTCTTACGAGAGCATCGTAAACTGGCTCAATGAAGGGATCAAGTAAAACGAACTCGAATTTTTCGTCAGAGGAATCCGTATGCTGTCTGAAAGATGGAGTAAATTTGTAGCTTCCAATGGCACATGATTTACATAATATCATGTAATATTGAATTGTTTAAATAAATTTGTAACTTTGGCTAAGAAAGGATGGAAACTTATTCTCATTCCCAATACTTTTCTTACGATTGAAAAAAAACTTATATGAGTAAGTTTCAAAAGCTTGCCACGTAAGCCATGTTGACTGGTCCATTAGTCAAAAATTAGTTTATCGAGAAAATCAAAGAACATATTTTTTGTATTCATAGCATTTCTTAAAGTCACTTCCAGCTTTATTAAAAATATTTTTTCAGAGTTTTTGATTATTCGCAAACAACAATAAAAATGACTTGAAATTTTTTTTTGAAGTGAAACTTCTTAGGCGTCGATGGACGAGCGAGAATTATTCTCCATTCTTTCAAGGCCAACCAACTCCAAATTTCAAGGCCATGCAACGTTTTGAGCATTTTCGTTCCGCGTGAGAGAAAAAAGATATAACGTAGAGGAAAAGGAGAGAGAGAACTATACCTTATATACAAATATCTCAGATACACTTAAGGCTATTTTTCCTGAGTTTTTCCTTGTGGTTGCTAATTTCTAGTGAGAAATAACACTGCCTATTTTGTGGCGCTTGTTTGTTGGTGCAAACTTTATATATATTTTTGGTGCCTACTGTTTGGGGCGATTTTTGATCCCAATTTTTTTGGCGTGTTTTTTTTTGGTGCCTACTTTTTGGCACTTATTTCCGTTTCCTGGCTAGTGCTTGTGCGTACTATAAAGTGCTATCCATTCCGGCGTCGGATTTATTGGTATTGCCTTGCGGTAATTTGTGCCGTTGCTGCGGTCCTGGAATCGCTGCGTTTGTGCGGGTGATAAACGCTCGGAGTAGTGCGCGGTGTTGCCACGGTTACACCGGTCGACCGTTTTTTGTAAATTTTGTCTATTTGTATTCCCTGCAAATGTTGTGAATTTATTTAGATATATATCCTTTCTCTCTCTCTCTCTCTCTCATTCTCTCTCGAGTCTCTCTCTCTTTCTTTGTCTGTCTTGAAAGTTTCACGCACTTTTTTTTTAAATAAAGTTAAGCCATTTTCAAAGAAATATATTATTAAACTTTAATTTATATCCCGTAATTTTTCTTAAACCAATTTTTTTCTAGAATTAATACATTTCGAGATAAAAGTCCTTGAAAAAAAGATAATTCAAAGTTTGTAAATAAGAAAAAAATTGAATTTTGTAAAACCGTGTGCAAACACTTTTAATACACAACAAATACAATAAAATGTCCAAGTAGCAACAGAATCAGGAATTCAAAAGAAACGCGGCATATGCACATATTTACTTATCTGTAAGCATAAAACTCCAGCGAATCGCTTAATCAATTCGCAGTCATGCTTAAAAATGAATTTATTAATTCTCGAGCTCTTATCATTTTCGAGTAGTTTAAGGTGAGAAAGTGCGTACGCACACTTAATATACAAACGTATGATTTTAAAAGTGGTAAACACTTCTTTTGATTACATACATACAATCTGAATCACAATACGGCAAAGGCTGCTGGGGTAGTGCATTTACTACTAAAATACGCCCGCTATTAGTTTTGCGGAAGTGTCTCATTCGAAGAATATGCAACACTCCACTGACCCGGAACCCAGATTAAGGTAACTTTATGGCTTACACTCAAGGTGATAAGCCATATTTATGCTTTGTTCCACCAGTTCAGAGGTTGTGGTAGCCGAATCCAGTGCCTGGATTGCAGCTCGGCTATCCGAAAGAATAGCGATTTAGTAGTCCAGAAGCTTTCCCAATTGCCAGTACTTTCGCCTGGAAAATGCTGCAAGCGTTAGGAAGACGCACACATTTTCAATTCTGAGTCTATAAGAATATATACCAGTTCCATGACCACAACCCATTTTAGAGCCATTTGTATAGACTGTTGTGTCGAAGATGTTTAATGAGAATCCCTTACTCCATTCCTCCTTAGATGGGGAGATAGTGGTAAAATTCCATTCCTATTGAATTTTACCGTCGGGATGACGTAATCAGTCCTCTCTGAGTTTACTGAGTTTGTCGCAATAATAGACTGGCATGAGCATACGTTTTTTCTTTCCAGCGACCCGCTTCATTTAACTTAAATGCACTCATGGTTGCCATTTTTTTTGATAGCAGTTCTATCGGAATAGATCATAATAGGTATCTGACACTGTGCATTAAGAGCCTCCCTAGGAGATGATTTGATTGCACCGACCATTATTGCACAGGCTGATCTTTGTATTCTGCCAAGTAATTTGATATTCTAAACTCTCCTTGGAGCTTTCCACCAAACTACCGATCTATACGATAAAACTGCTCGTATACCCGCCATATACAACCATAAAATCATATACTAGGTTGAAGACCTCATCTTCTTCCTTGCATATATTTATGGGCATATCCAGCAATTTCCGCTTTATTTCCCGCTCTTCGACGTTTAATTTCAGCTCAGTTTGGAGTCCAGATTTACCCCTAAGTACTTTGCAGTGACTGAAAGTAAGAGAGTTTGTCCATTAATATTTGGTAGGGTAAAAGTTGATACCTTTTATCTGGTGGCAAATAGCTATAGCCTGTAGCCCAAGAGCCAAGCTGACCTAGCGCCCTTTGAATGATACCACTGATCGTATAAGGACACAGTCCTGATGCCGTTAGCATCACATCATCAGCGTACGCCACCACTTTTACCCCACCTCTATTAAAATAAATATTCTTTCCGTGAGACGCTCTTGCTAGTACAAAGTTTTGAAAATTTTTTTGCAACGAACGGTTACTTACGAAGCCCTGTTTACACCTCTCACAGTTTAAGAAGTAAGTCTCATTCATTCGTCGCAATTCCGGGCTATCGCACCAGACTTTTTCGTAACTTCTATACCAGAATTTACTTATAAATATATGTATATATAATTGGCGCGTATTCCCTTTTTGGGTGTTGGGCCGAGCTCCTTTTCCTACTTGTGGTGTGCGTCTTGATGTTGTTCCACAAATGGAGGGACCTACAGTTTCAAGCCGACTCCGAACGGCAAATATTTTTATGAGGTGGTTTTTCATGGCAGAAATACACTCGGAGGTTTGCCATTGCCTGCCGAGGGGCGACCGCTATTAGAAAACAACTTTTTCTTTATTTTGGTCTTTCGCCGAGACTCGCACCTACATTTTCACTCTGAAATCCGAATGGTAGTCACGCACCAACCCATTCGGCTACGGTGGCTACTTAGTCCTGCCATAAATTAGGTGATCAATTTTACAACGCATACGGCGAAAAAAAATTCCCAGAATTTTTTGTTTTTGTTCGTGTGCATTTTCTATTCCAAGTTATACTCAGTTTCGTAGCAAATTTCGCTTGTTAACAATGGAGTTTGAAACTAAGGAAAATCGCATTGCAGTAATTGCATTACAAAAGTGCAAGTGAGATTTACGAAAAGCTGAAAAACTTAATATTTCGAAAATGTTTGTTTACCGCACGATCAATCGGTTTTTCCAAACATCTGAAGTGACAGACAGAAACAGAAGTGGTCGTCCTCGCGTGGCTCGAACCAGTGCCCCCATAAAAGTCATTCGAGAAAGAATTCGCAGAAGAACTCCCCTTAGAGAGCAGAAAATCAGGTCCAGGGAAACGAATGCTTCGACTAGATCCATGTCAAGACTAATTAGAGATGATCTCCACACCAAAGCCTGCCACCGCTCAGCCGGTCATCTTTTGACAGCGCTTTTGAAGGAAATTAGACTCGACAGATCCAAACAGCTTCTTCGATGGCACGTAGTCAACGGCCACGAAAATATTATTTTCGCAGATGGTAAAATTTTCACTGTTGAATGAAGAAGTTTTTAATAAGCAAAACTATAAAGACGCCAAAAAGGTTGTTCCAAGAGTACAGCGTGACCACCATTCAGCATCCGAAATGGTTTGGGGAGCAGTGTCTTGTAAAGTCGTTATATCTCTTCAATTGCCCCTCCATCCCATAACGCACAAACCACCCAGCAGTGGCTAAAAAATAAAATTCCTGGGTGCATAGACGCAGAAGATTGGCCAACTGGAAGTCCAGATCTGAATCCATTGGACTACAGCTTGTGGTCAGAATTGGAGAACATGACCTTTCGAATACTGCACAAATATTTGGAGAGTCTCAAACAATATTTGGTTCGAGCAGCGACGTTAATACCCACGGAAACCGTGCGTGCTGCAAAAGCTGAGTGGCCTAGACGTTTGATGGCTTATATAAAAGCAAATGGTGACCATTTCCAATGAAATTTAAAAATTTATTTGTTTAACATTTACATGATTAAATAAAATTAACTTCATTAAAAAGAGTAATATAATTTCATATCTATAACGGACTTAATTTGTAACAAAACTTATGGCAGGACTAAGTATTATCTCGTATACTTATTAATGAGCTTCCTAAAGATATACAAGTTATTAGAAGATCATCCGTTTTTCTAACAAAAGTGAAAGTATGACCTTTTGGTGATACATATGATGATATTGAAGTAATGTTGCGCCTGTCGTATAACTTATCTTTCATTTAAAACTATTCCCATATTTTTGCCTTCCTAAATTTGCTTAATAAAGTTTCTTGTATAATTAGTTTATTGACGTAATCTGCCATTGAATTTCTTACACATCTCTTTATTTGATTTCCTAATGCGTACCGCGGCATTTAGCATCCAAGGAAAGAGCATTACCACTGGTAACTTTATTGAAGGCTCTATGCCATTAACTATTATCTTATTTGAATTCTAGTATGTAAGCGTACGCGCATCATTAAAAGTCTAAAAATTATATATTTTATAAGATAATAAAGAATTATATCATCATCATACATCCCCACGCACATACACACATACACACATATGCATAAGTAATGCTGTTTTTGCAGGCTTATGCTGCCTTTATCAGTAATGTCTGAAGATTTTCATACAAATTTCGTACAACCTAATAGGCCTACGCACTTATGTTTGCCCTTGCTCACGCGTAAACACACACACCCACACACACACATGTTATGCATATGTGCATATTGACGAACTACAGCTGGCAAAAGTTAAAGTGTGAAAGTGTTGTTGTCACATCATTGCTCTGCTGTCATTTCGGGCGTTATAATGCTTTGCCAGAAGTTATAGGCTTTCAGTTGGCGTGCGAAACGTGTGGCGGTTTGAAACAGTTTATTCATTGCGAAGTTAGCCCCAGTTAGTCGAGCCAAGTACTAGTAGAACTTAGTCGTTAATTGGTGAAATGCAATGAAAGAAATTAATTTTTAGTTCAATGAATTTCTATTTAAAATGTGCTGAACTGTGATATCTATCAAGTTTGTGGTTCAAACGAAATTAAATGAAGCGCAATTTTTAAATTTTCGTGCCGCGAATTTCAATTAGAATATTAATGAAAATATAATAATTACTATTTTCCGATACCTCTAAATGTGTGAAGAGTAAAAGAAAGAAACAAAAACAAAAAGAGAAAATAAAAATTAAGACTCTGTAATTTAAAGTTCAAACCAACAACTGCTTAACAATGGATAATTCAGCCTATATAGCGGAGGTGGAGAATGCGTCTGGTGAGTAACTGGAATGGGCTTAATTCGCAGAAGTCCTTAAGTAAGGTTAAATCACTAGTTTCCGCTATTTCGGTAGATGTCACTTTTGAAGCTGCCATTTTTTGATATTTGACTAGTAGTAACTACGCCATTAACAAAAATGGAACGATACAAGCTTATACAACGCATTGAAATTATTAAAATTCTCTATAAAAATGGTGAAAATTTGGCAGAGACGGTTCGTAAAACTCGTGAAGCACCTTGTCGGACCGCAATACAGAAATTGGTGAAAAATTGGGGCGGTTGGGATAAGTTAGTAATGTGAAGAATAAAACCCGTGCACGTCGCTCAAGAACAGCCGAAAATATTGCAGTTGTAGCAGAAAGAAAGTGTTGAGGAAAACCCAGATTTGTTTATTCCTCGCCGTTCTTTGGAATTAGGCATTCCACAAACGTCATTACACCGTGTTTTGCATAAAGATTTGGGTCTTAAGGCTTATAAAGTCTAGTTAACACAAGAACTCAAGCCGGCCGATAATCAACAACGTCATGTCTTTGCTGATTGGGTCGTTGAAATGCATGAAAATTATCCGGAATTCCATCGAAAAATCATCTTGAGTGACCATTTCCACCTCGGTGGCTTCGTCAACAAGCAAAATTGTCCTATCTAGGGCTCAGAAAATCCAAGAGTTATTGTTGAAAAGCCTCTCTATTCTCAACGTGTGACTGGTTGGTGCGGTTTATGGTCCGGCGGAGTCCTTACATTTTCGAAAATGAAGCTAGAGCAACAGTTACGGTGAATGGATTGCGCTATCGAGAGATGATTAACGATTTTTTATAATCGGAATTGGATGGTATTGATCTGGACAACGTTTATTTTCAACAAGATGGCGCTACGTGCCACACAAGCAATGAAACCATTGATCTTTTACGTGAATAACGCCTCTTATTGCAAAACTTTTTATATGGTACAGTTCCTTTTCTAAAATCTTGTTGAATAATAAGAAATTCCAGCGCCAGTTAATTTGACAAATCATACCGCTTTTTCAGTATTGTTTGAAATTTCATAATTATGATTGGTACAGACTTCCACATGAGCAGCATTTATTATTTGGCAAATGTATTAGTATGAGTAGAATTCCTTTTACTTCGAAAAATTTACGCCACACTTTGATAAGATTCCGCTTTGGTTTTGTGGTTTAATGATTTGCCCAAATCGGGAACGTCAGTAATTCACAGGTGATTAACCAGAGGCAGAGGACACAATGAAGTGCGCACTGTTATATTATATAAAACGCACAAAAAATATATAGGACCAAGATGATTATGATGATATCTACTAGAGTTATAATAAGAAAAGGTCCCAATATCGTTTCGTTGATTGTATGTTTAAAACGGTAGATTAGGTTAGATTTTTAAGACAGTCGGCTTAGAGTAGCCAACTCAATTAGGTTCTCACCATGCAGGCCCTTGTGGTACCACTACGCAGCACGGGAACTTTATTATTTACTTTTCATGGAACCAATTATACTATTTTATGATAGGATAGGCTTTATCCCAACCAAAATGGTATTTTCCTAACGACTTTGCTCTACTCCTAGTTAAGGCTGGACAATTACAGAGGAAGTCATCAACTGTTTCTTCCTCTTTCTCGTCGCTATACCTTCTGCCGTATTCATAATAATGATAATAAATAAGCCTAGTAGAGTGCCTACTTAACAGCCAATGACTGGTACACAAGCTACGGTTTTCGAGATGAAAGGTTAAGCAATTTTCCTGATCTTTTCTTATCTATTTGCGGCCAAATTAGCCACGTATTTTCTTCTCTCCATGACCTATTGGCCACTTGGAAAATATTATTTTTATTCCAATATTGCCTCTGTCTTCAAGCAGAGGAAGATTAGTAGTACCCTTTCTCGCTAGCTCATTGGCCTTGTAATTTCCTTCAATATTTCTATGTCCCGGAACCCGTACAAGGCAGTTATTGAAGACGGTGCTAATATCATTTAGAGCTGTCAGGCATTCCTGAGCAATCTTTGATCTTAGTACAGTTGACGCTCAGAAATCTTAAATTTCAGAAATCTTAAAAGTCCAGAAAACTTAAACGGCTCTGGCGCATAATGTACTGTTCTGAAATCTTAATATTTTTTTAAGTTTTCCGAGCGTTCCATACAAATCGGCTGAGCGAACAATAAATTATGTTGCTAATGCGTGAACTTGCTCAATCGAAGTAAACATTGATTTATTTGTCATTGTTTTGCTTGTATCGCATCTTTGTATACATTAGCGCCAATATTGCAGTGTTGAAAGGAATTCCATTGCGAACGCATTGATTTGAATCGATTAAAAATGTCTGCTTCGAAACAAAAAAGATTGTCGCTTGAAGAAAAAGTTAAAATTTTCAATCGTTTAGATGCTGGTGTGACGGCAAGTCGTGTAGCGTTCGATTTCGGTATTTCTGTTTCAGCAATTTCTCAAATGAAGAAAAATAAAACACAAATTATGGCAGCTGTATCAAATTCACTTGAACGGGCTAAAAAAAAAACGTTACACAAAGCCGAATATTCTGAAATGGAAACAAAATTGTTTGAGTGGTTTATGAACCAAAGAGAGAGAAATTGTCCGATAAATGGGCCTATATTGAAGGCCAAAGCAAAGTTTTTTTTCGCGCATATTTATCCAGACAAAAAAGAAAGTGAATTCAATGCGAGTGACGGCTGGTTAACCAAATTCAAACGTCGATTTGGAATGCGTTTTTTGAAAGTGTGTGGGGAAATATTATCTAGTGACACCACTTCAGTTACACCATTTATAAATAGTTTGCGCGCAAAAATGAATGAAATGAATGTCACTAATCAACAGTTATACAATGCAGACGAATCGGGACTCTTTTACCGACTTTTACCAGACAAAACATACGTTGCCGCTTGCGAAAAAACCGCCCCAGGACGAAAAATTCAGAAACAGCGCATTACATTTATGTTATGTTCAAACGCCGATGGATCAAATAAAATCAAACCGCTTGTGATTGGAAAGGCGGCAAAACCACGCTGTTTTAATAATTTCCAAAACCCGCTAAACTATGATCATTCGGCCAATGCTTGGATGACAAAAAAAATATTCAGCAATTGGTTCCACAACGAATTCGTCAAAGAAGTGAGAAGTGAATTTTATTGTTGAAAAAATAATTCTTTTTTTAATTCGAATTTATTGCTAATGTTTATAGGTGCGACGTTTTAGTGCCGAAAACAACATTCCACCGAAAGCAATTCTCTTATTGGATAATTGTAGCGCACATTCACCGATTGATTCATTTTGCTCTGACGACGGAAATATTGTGGCAATGTCCCTTCCACCGAATGTGACAGCCGTCATCCAGCCAATGGACCAAAATCCAATAAAAATAGCAAAACTGAAATATCGAAATATGCTGTTGTCGAATATTGTCGCTCAAGAAGATGCTTCGGTTCATGATATGCTAAAAAGGCATTCAATTCGTGATGCAATCTTAATGTTGAAGTCAGCATGGAATGATTTACCCCAAACCGTATTGGAGAAGGCATGGAACCAAATTTTAAATTGGGACGATGACCAATTTGATGAAGAGGATGATCTGCCATTGTCAGAGCTGCTTTCAAATCTTGATTATGAGCGTGAAATTGAAGACACTAGACAATTACTTTTGAAATTGGGTGTCGGTACCAGTTTATCAACCGATGAAATTGAGGAATGGAATGCTGATATGATCAATGAAGGTGATTTGAATGATATCGATATTGAAGAAATGGAATGTGATCAAGATATTGCGGATGGTGAAGCTGTTTTCTCGAATCAACCCATTCCTTATTTAGATGCAATAAGTGCGGTCAACACTCTAATCAAATGGAACGAGCAAAATGTAGAATGCACAAATAAGCATGTGGCAAACTTGTTCGAACTGCGTTCAGACATCGTTAAAAAACAATTATCGAAACCACAAAAACAATGTATTCTTACTGATTACTTCACTCGTTCAAACACATGAAATGTTATTTTTTAGACTAAAACATTAAAGAAAGTTAATGCAATACGCTGCAGTTGTCAATGATTACTTCAAATAAGATTTTCAGCTTCTTTTCAGCCGATTTTAAAAAACGTCCAGAAATCTTAAAAATTCGGAAAACTTAAACAGCCAAATGACAAACAGGTTAAGATTTCTGAGCGTCAACTGTATAACTGTCTCCAGTGATTTGATGGCCGCCTGAGAAGATATTTATTGCAGTTTTTGTTACGGCGTGTGTGCTAAGGTACACAGTCAATTCCTCTATGGACTTCTGCCTGGTAGACGGACTTCTGCCTGGTTAAAACGGTATCTCATAACGGAAATTATTCCGCATTCATTCCTGATATTTTGGTAACGCGCAAATTCCTGTTCTGTGCAGAACGAAAACGTTTGCTTTTTGTGTAAAATGTCAGTAATTACGTTAAAATTATTGTATTAGAAGTGCTCTTGATCGCTTTATCTCGTTTTCATATTTATGTGATTGTTTTGGTTTAGAAACAAAAAATATGCCGCACGGAAAGCGTTGTCTGAATTTGAGCAAGCAAAAATTTTAGCGTGGAGAGAGGGACCTTAGGAGAAGAAGCAAAACTGTGGTTTTGCATTACTTTTAATCGAAAGAAAAGCACGGATGCCAAGGCAATTGGCAGAAAACCAAAACTTCACGCTAGCGATGTTCGGGAGGTTTAGTAATTTTTTTTTTAATTTTTTTTGTCGGGGCAGACTATCAAGTTTAACACTCAGATACAATTAAGTTCATTATACTGTACTCGAGTTCCCTTTTTAATTTTCTTTAAACCTACCCGACCTCCAAAGAAGAGTAAATCTTGTGGTGCCAAGGAGCCAAAGTGGTCGCTTCTTAACACATCAGTGCCAAGGACCTTAAGTCTGATTCGAGCTAAGGCCGGGCAGACGCACAGAAAGTGGTCCGCCATGTTTAGCTATACTTATAAATAAATCCCTGCTGAAATTAAACACACTCTTAATTTGGAAGTTGCAACAAATTTGCAAGTAAACCTAAATTAAGCACACGAAACAAACAGACCAGATAGAAATTTGCAGAAAAGTACCAATGGGAATGGGAATTCTCGATAAAAAAAAATCAATCTGGATGGATCAGATGATTCGCAAATATATTGGCATGATACATGGAAGGAGAAAAAGGAGAGAATGGCTCGTAATTTCAGAGCGGGTTCTGTCATGGTCTGGGCAGCCCTTGGTGTCAAAGGCCAACGCCTATTTGTTTCATATCCACAAAAATAGTGTCAAGTATATAGAACTTCTGCACGAAGTACTTAATACTTGTTTTGATGATAATTTCGTTGAGGAGTGGATTTTCCAGCATGACAACGCAGCCGTTCATGCTTCTAAAGCAACAAAAGAGTTTTTGGCAGCGAACCAAAATACTAATTTTAGAATGGCTTGCAGCCCTGATCTTGACCCAATCGCAAATGTATGGGCAATACATTCTCAATCGGTTTCAAACATAGGAAACAGTTGGATAGCGCTAAAGTGCGATTAACCCTAGGCTTATAAACACTCGTCTCTTATACACCCCCAACTCTAAAGAACTCTTACAGCGCATGGCGCGAAGGTGATTCAAATACATGCATCTGATTACTTTCTTAGAACGACGAAAACTCACTTTGGCGCCAGTTAATACAAGTTTTTTCTAACTAATATTTGCAAATTTTTATTAATATCCCCCGTAATACTTAAATTAGGTGACCTTAAAAGTAAATTTTTTTTTCCTTGTTCACTCCTCTCGGGAGCATAGGGTCTCGACAAGACTTTTCCATCGGACACGGTTCTGTGCTGTTGTTCTTGCACCGTCCCATGAGATGTCGGCATCTGCTACTTCGAGCTGCATCATGCTTCCTTGCGAATTCCAGTCCAGTGCCATTCTCGTGATGCTATCTGGTGGTTTTCTCAATGTGTGACCTATCCATCGCCACTTTCTGAGTTTGATTTGCCTAAGGATGGGTTCCTCGTTCGTTAATCTCCACAGTGTGTCGTTACTGATGGTGTTTGGCCATAATATTCTGCAGATGATGGTGAGGCATTTGTTGATGAAGGATTGTATCCTCTGTGTGATGGTGTTAGAGAGCAGCGATGTTTCGCTTCCGTACAACAGTACTGCCTTTACGCAGGAGGTACTTCCGTTTGTTCTCGTTCACCATCAGACCCATTTACTTTGCTGCTTTATCCAGTTTGGAAAAGGCAGAACTAACAGCGCGGTTGTTAAGCCCAAGATGTCCTTATTATCGACATAAGCCAACTATTGTAAGCTCTTATCAAAAATTGTGCCCGAGCTATTAAGTACTTGCATTAGGCTTTTATTTTTATAAAAACGTGCTAGTTCGAAAGATCCTTTTAATTTTATAAAGAAAATTGTTTGTCTAACTCAAGCCAGCACGATGTTTTACTCAGTTTCATATATCCGCCTACTTACCATTTCGCTTACTTATCTTCTTCTCAATTTACTTACTTACCATTCCTTAACATAAATTTTCCAAATAAAAAATTCATTGAAAATCTTCCTCTTTTGTTTCATTACATTTCATTACACATTTTTTCAACTTATTTGAATTTATTGTTTCGTATTCATCTTTTAAATTACTTTTGATAATAATTACGATACTGCAACTACATACGCAATGCGATTACTTCTTATCTTCTTTGCTCTTTGTTATTTGCTGCTTGCAGCTGCCAGTTGTATGTAGTTGGTACTTAAAGGCTTTCATTTGCAGTTCTTCATATTCATTGCTTTATTTGTAAAGTACATAAGTACATAGTATATGTATAGTATGTCTATGTATTATGTTTCCGCTATGCATTTTTGCTCTACCTCCTGCTCTGGACATCTAGAATCCTCGCCACTATCTTCGTTTTAGACGACCGGCATTTACACAAACTACCAATTCATCTCGTTAAACTCTCATATTTTCGCATCTGACCACTTTGGCGCTTGAGCCATTGTTTAAGGCCATACCTAAGTCAACAATACATACATATGGTATACATATTAGAACTATGTAATTTGATATTGTTTTTTTTTTTTAATTTTTTCCCCAACAAGCAAAATAAACATAAAGTGAGACTTGTTTAAGTTTACTCTAATAAACATTAGGTTTACAAAACGCTGATTTTTCGTTTATAAAACGCTTACAATAAATGTTTAAAACCCAAATTTTTTATAAATCATTATTTAAGCAATATTTTATTCCGTACAATAAGTGTGGAACCTATTGGTTTTTGTATGGTAACATCCAAAGGCCAATGTTCATTCTTACGCTGCAAGAATGTAAACAATTCATTCCCAGTTGCACAACAAATATTAGCCGCATTCTTTTGTATTATATATGAGTTGCAAAAGAACATTTAAACTAGATTAGCGCAGCTATGGCGGCCTTGATATAAACGGTTCGTGATTCACAATTCACATTAAGCATGAAAAAGAGAGCAAAACTAAAGGTGTCTACGGTTCCCCAAGCGTTAGCGAGTAGCGAATAGATGAGGGAACTGGTATAAATAAAAATATGTTGGTAACATTGGAAAAGTGCTGCCAAAAATGATTTATTATTTATTTATTTAGAAGCAGGGAAACTTTTGATGCTTCAACTTTGCGTATTCTCTTTTCGTTCTTTTAGTTTTTAGTCTACAGCCAACAACCAACAAAATTGAGAAGTACCAAGAACTCAAAGTATGGTCAGCGAGCACGAGTGACTCGGTGTTCTCGACTAGATACGAGTTGAAAAAACAAAAGTTGGCCCCTATGAATGCGGTCTAATGAAACCTGTCTGATATACAAAAAAAAAGAACAATTGAATATAGTCATTTATATAACTTTTGTAAGGGCGCTGTTGGCGTATCTTGCTCGATAACTTTATTGTTGCTTTTGTTAAGTGAGCAGAGCCCAAACATAGCGAGCAAAAAAATGGCGAATCGAAAGCGCCTCAAATGACGTTCGAAAGGAAATGTTCCAAGTTCTTTCATGATCAATCACAATAGTGCCATAATTGAATAGTGATGACAGATTGCGGAAATTGCGAAAATTATTTAAAGGGAAAAAGGGACATTTAACGGGATTTTCCGGTAGCAAAATTATCAATGCACAATTCATCAAAATTCTACTAGGAATAATCGCTTCTCTATCAATCAATATTTTGAGTATTTCATAAAGTTGGTTTTTTGGCAATTCGCTGGAAATCCAATTTTTGTTTCTCAAATAATTTCACGTTTACCTTTTTATGACATTTTCGAAGATTTACAGTTTTTAAACTGATCCAAATGTTGCTTTCATTTTCCTATAAAAACCAAAAGCGTAGAGCTTTTTGCAATAAAAAATATATACATATGTATTGGGGCGGGTCGATTTAAAAATCGTTCATTGCTCTGAGAAAATCGTATTCTAGGGATCAAAATAAGAAATTTTGCCGAAGGAACCATACCTCTAAAACGAATTCTGATGTCCCCCAATTTCAAAATACCATCTTTTTTGGCCTTTACATGAAAAAATCAGCTAAATGGCTATGTTTTTTCTTTATTTTTATTTATTTATAATAATATTTATTATTTATTTATAATAATATCTATTTTTTCTCTAAAGAAATTTATTTAGTCAGAACATATGTAAATGAAAAAATTAATTTAAGTGAGTTATAGGTAGAAAAGAAACTAAAAAGTTCGACCCAAATTAGGGGACATCAGAATTCGTTTTAGAGGTATGGTTCCTTCGGCAAAGTTTCTTATTTTGATCCCTAGAATATGATTTTCACAGAGCAATGGGCGATTTTTTGCCTCCCCACAAATCGACCCGACCCGATTTGCGTAATTTCGATATTTTCCACGATTTTTGTGAGAAATTTAACCCAAAATGCCTGGCATTACTGGTTGGATTCTACTGGGTTAATATATATACATACTGTGTTGTTGCTTTCCATGTAAATCGACATAAAAAAGTGTGTGTTCTTTCAACACGTCTACAAAAGAATACGGCTATTGTGCTTTTACAAGTCAAGCGTCCAATTCTTCATTAAACGTAAGCAAACCACGTTTGGAGAATTCATCAATTGAAAGATCGAAAGATCCACCGATTGACACAGCAAACGCTTGACTACACTGAACATTACTGTTTGTTCTATTGGTTCATACCAGATTTCACTATTCCTAAGTAAATTGAAAATTTTTTCTCATAGCTTTTTTCTCTTTTTTTAAGTACGAAATTTCTATTTATTTTGTACCACAACGATTTACAAATACTTCGTCTTTTTATAATTATTTTAAAGCTTCATTTGCATGTGGAAAAATTTTATAAAGAGTGATTAGATTGGAGGTACTTTTCCAATAGGGATTTTTGACAGATTGCGTGACCAATGTCTCACGAAATACATAATTTTTTAATATTTATTGACATTTCATCATTAAAAGACTTACATACGCCTCAACAACGTTTAGAAATCGTAAACTTATATTACGAAAACCGACGCTCTATGAAAAGTGTTCATCGCTCGTTCAGGCCAATTTATGATGTTTAGCGATGAGGTTCATTTTTGGCTTAATCGCTACATTAATAAGCAAAATTGCCAAATTTGAGCTGAAGAGCAACCCGAAGCGATTGAAGAACAGTCAATAAATCCATTGAAAACAACCGTTTGGTGCAGCTGGAGGAATCATCGGCCCATATTCCTTCAAAGTTGAAGTTGGCGCCAGTGTAAAAGTGAATGGCGAACGCTATCGCGCCATGATAAACAAATTTTTGATGCCGGAAATCGAAATGTGGCATCTCCACAACTTTTGGTTCCAACATAATGGCGCTGTATGGCAAAGTCCGTGAAACAATGGATTTACTGCGTCGTCGTTTTGGTGAGAAATTTATCTCTCGTCTCCGACCACTAGATTGGCTACCAAGATCGTGCGCTATCGCACCTTTGGATAGTAAATGCTTTGTGAATAAACCAGCTTCGATTGAGGCATTGGAAGTCAACATTACTAAAGTTATTCACCAGATACCGACCGAAGTCCTCCAGCGAGTCGCGAGTCATTCAAAATTGGTGTTTACGAATGGCCAAATTACGGCGCAGTTGCGGCCAACATTTGAAAAGTAAATCTCATGAATGGTTGTTTCCGTTGTTTTATTTCAATTAAAAATTCGATACCTCTAAATTGATTACCCTTTGTATTCCGCTTTATGAGAGGACAATTGTATTTCACTTTCAAAGTTAAGTGACTCTTAAACATTTGCTTTCAATACTTACAAAGTATGATTCTCATGTTCAAACACTTAAAACAAACTTAAACTAAAGAACTTTTTTAACAGTTACCATAGCAAACTTACTTTAAGTTTTTATTTAAACACTTACAGAAATGCTTGTTGGGGTGTTTGTTTTTTTTTGGTGGTGTACTTGATTCGATTTGGTGATTAAATTCTTCACTAGAAAATGCGCGCGTGTCTAACTGGTGAAAGGGCAAGTGAGGTGTGAGTGTGAGTGAAAAGTGACAAGTGGTGGCGGTGAAGGCGAAGGCGAAGTGAGTGAAAAAGTGATAGCGAGTGGTGGTGGTGTTGGTGTATAATAAATGCGTTTTCATGCGGTTTTATGCGTTTCTATGCGTTGTTATGCTGCTTCAAATGGGTTAAGAACCATGCACGTAGATAAAAAGTGGTGTGGTGTGATTTTGGTGTATAGGCGGGAAGGTTTTTTCTTCGATTATAGTATATAAACATACAATACGAGTATAAACAGTACATACAGACGATTACAAGTGTATTGTTTGTTGGGTATACGGATATATAAGATTTTTTTGTGGTTTTTTAAGGTATTCAATTTTTCAGTTTTTTGTTGTTATTTCATCACTAATTGCTACACATTCAAAAATTTGCTATATATGCTCTAGTTGTTGGTTTTTCTCTTTGTTTTGCTTATTGTTTTCTGATTTTTTTCATAGTTACTCGTATTTGTGGTGTTTGCAGCCGCAGCAGCAGCAGTAGTCGCCGCAGCAATGCAGTTATTATTAAGATAGCTCTGCTGCTGTCATTGTAGTTTTGGGGCGGCAATAATGGCAGTATTTGTTGTTATTTGTATCGGTTATGATCCAATTTTTTTGACCCGGTTTGTGATTTTTCGGCGCACCACCATTTATTGCTTTGCTTATCTATGTAAATATGCTTTGCATCCCAACCCTGCGCGTCTGTTAAAGTAAAGTAATTTTTTTGTTTTGTATTCCTGCTTCCCTCTAACCCCCTACTTCGTCTTAACAATCTGGCTACCTCTGCATCTCAGCTTTTTATTTCTCGAAAATTAGTTCTCCGGTCAGCAGCGGATTCATATATGTCTGCGTATCGTAACCCACCCGCTTTCGCGCTCCGCCCCTACGCTCACCATGTGTATAATATAACGGACGCTTATCCTCACGCGAATTTAGAACTAACGGTATGGGCAGCTGTGTGTAAGGCTCCTGCACGACGGACAATATGGGCGGATTCATTGGTGGCGTCTCCACTACAAATGGCTCGGGTTCATAGTCATTGTTGTTATTGTTGTTATCCGCATTGTTGTTAACTGCGACTGCTGTAGCGGTCTTTCGATGATTCTTGCGTGATGTGTGCCGATGATGGTTGTTATTGTTGTAATGCTTGCGATGCGATTTACGTTTGTTGTGTCCGTTACTCGTATTGGCCGCTGTCAACGCCGTCGCCGAAGAAGATGCCGTGGCAAGCGCTGAAGCGGGTGCCAGTATAGGTATTGGCGCTTGCGCTGTATCCAATATGGGTATACGTGGCTCGATGTTGTTCACTATGGGACGCGATGGATCAAGTAGGAAGGTACCGTTTGTGGGTGTGACCGGTTTAAGTATCGGATCATTTGGATTTGCTTGTATTATTGTCGCTGTGGCGAAGATCTCTTGAAATTTATTGCCGGCTGCAAGTTGTTGTAGATGCAGATGTTGTTTTTGTAGAAATTGTTGTCGTTGCTGTTGTAGCTGATTGAGTAAACGATATTGTTCGAGTATGTGTTTGTAAAATTGCTCGGCGGTTACTTCCGATGAATTGAGTAGGCGTATGGCGATTTTCTCTGGTATCACAATTTTGTCTGGCAAGAAAGGAGAAGAAGGATGTTATATTAATATTGAAATGATAAATGTAAGGATAAATTGCAAATTCTTATTTTGAGTATCCGTACACCTGCCACCTATTCATAACTCTGCAACTGAGCGATTTCGTGTAAAGTGATTCAGGTGTTTTGGACATTGCCGTTAATTCTTCAAAAATTCAAAAATTGGTTTATCAGTAGAATTGAATGAGAATGAGGAAGAAGTAAAATGAGAAATCTTTGAAAACAAATTTAATAATTTTGAGATTTATTCCACGTTTAAATTTATGGTAGCGAATTTTTCGAAGTGAAATATTTATTTGTTTACTCTATTGAAAAACTTTTTACAAAATTCGGCTTAGTTATTAATTAATAATAGATAAGGGCTAGAAAATGGAATCCACTGAAGTTCTAAAAACATGTATTAAAAAAGCGAAATCAAATGATATTTTGTTCGAGAGCATTCTAAGTTAATTTATGGCAGTTTTCCCCATAGAACGGCTGAAAATCAGGCAGATTTCGGTGAGGAATACTAAATTTCATTTACATTTTCATAACTTTTCTTTAATTGTTTATGATAAAACGTAATTTAAAAATAGATTATTCGACAAAAAAAATTTTTTTTTGTAATTTTTTGGGATAAAATACACTTATAAAAAAATAAATATTTGACGAATTTTTGTTTTTAACAACAATAACAATTTTTTCAATTCCACAGGTGTTAAATCAATTATACCATGGACTGAAAATAATATTTTTTTGTTAATTTCTTAGGAAAAATTAAAGGCCTCCAAATATCGATTGAAATACAATAGGGCGCAAAATAAATGGCGTCTTACGTCAATCATATAGTATGTACATTACATTTGTGCGCTAGATAACTGCAGTATACAAACAGACAAGCAATGAAGCGCTTCAAGGTCAAAATAAAGATTTCCCACACTAAAAAACAAAAAAAAAAAAACCATATGCAAAAAAAAAGTTGGACGAGTAATTTTGCACCACCTTGTAAAAAATCTTCAAATTATTAACCGGACATTTTTAGAGTTTTTTGCAACGTTAAATTTGTTATAAAAAAAATTGATGGGCTACAAAACTTCACATCATCTTTTTCATGGCAGAAATACCTTGCCTGCCGAGGGCGATCGCAGGTGACTCTCGCGGAGATTCGAACCTACGTTCTCTCCGAATTCCGATTGGTAGTCACGCACTAACCCATTCGGCTACGGTGGCCGCTCTGAACCCCATACTTCAGTCAAAATATTGTTTAAAGTGCCCAATGAGATCGCCACTATTTCTACTACTACAGCCACTCGACGATTTTCCAATTCGATATTCTGTATTTTTTCTACGATTTCCGGTGTTATCGTTGGTTTTGGACGTCCTTGACGTTAATCGTCTTCAAGGTTTGAATTCAGCACCCATATTTCTATTGTACTGATTGATTGCGAAAAATCCTTATACACTTTCAACATTCGTTCATAAATTTCCGTTGCTCCTAAACCTTCCAAAAATAAAAATTCAATCATTGCACGATACTTAATTTTTCCCATTGTAGGAAATACTGTGACAGCTCGATCCTAATTGGCTTGTAAACAAAGAACGAATTGACAGATGGAAATGAAATTTTACCCAAATTTAGGGTAGTAGCAACACCCTCACTTATCGAAACGCAACGCTTGTTGGACAACCTAGTATTTTTATAAAATATATTTTTATAAAACATATTTCTATAAAATAAATTGTTTAATAAATTTTTATAAAATATGTATAAATATGTATGTATAGTAGATTATTTGTTTTTTGTACTTTTTCCACTGGGTATTTATGAGATGATTTCATAGGAGTATGAATTAAGTACGTCTGGCGATGTTGGTTATGCATATTATTATTTGTAAAAAAATTGTGCAAAAACAAAACAGCTGCTGCTCCAAATGAGGTCCATAAGACGTAAAGTAATAACTAAGGTAAAAGTGTGAATTCACGGCTGTAAGTGTTTTACTAATTCTTATATAATTTTTAAATAAACAAAGAGACTTAGCAACCTCGTGTGTGTACATATCTATGGCTAAGCGCAATACAAAATTGTTTGTTTAATAATATCCACATGTTATTTGTATCCCGCTGCTTTTCCAATAACGCCAGAAAACCACATAAAAGCTGATCGAATAATTATTAAAATGATTTTATGATAATAAATAATGTAAGTAATACTTGCACATTTATAAGAACACACACACACAAACACTCACAACCTGCCATAATTTCTGCCATCAAGTTTTGCTGCTTATGATATCCTTTAATGGCAGCGCCATGGCTCTGTGTGTATATGTGTGCATATGTATGTATGCGTATAGTTGCTTTTGTTCTTGTGAATTTGTCGGTACATGGTCATAACCTTGTCGCCGGCAATTGTCGGTGGCGTCTATGACGACGACGCTATTACTCTAGTTGTTGTTGTAACTGTCGTGACTGCCACCTTGAAAATACCAAGTAGAAATTATGCCAAATAACAAGTTTGTTTTGCTCCCCATTTTTGTTTGTTCATCGTTGGTTGCTGCTCTACTTTATTTATTTATAAAGTATGTATGTATTAGCTTTTTAAAGACTACAGTATAGTGTTGTTGCTGTTGCCAACTTAATATTACAGAAAAAAACAACAAAAAAAAAATATAGAGCAACGCAAATTTGCAATTAAAACAGAAGTGCAAATACAGACAAATCTACCTACAGATATATGCAGCACAGCATGCAAAGTGTGAGAGTGGGCGTAGGCATGAGCCAATGAATGAATTTGGGTGGTGAGAGAAGCTCAACTTCTCTCAGCTTACGTATGTAAGTGTGGGAGTGTGAGTGTAGGTATAGCGTTAAATGAATGAGTGGGCAGTAAATGGACAGCACAAAGTGAATTATGGGGTGTCGATTTGTGTGAGTGAACGTTTACTCGGATTTTGACCTGTCGAAGAGGATTTCACACATTTGCAATCAGAGGTGACAACGCGAACTCATAAACAACAAACATGCATTTGGCATTTGTGTTTGGTGTTGCGCGCTCAGTTGCAAGTCGCGGTGTCGATGAAGGTGGAGCACACACCCACCGACCTCCAAGCGCATATGTTTCATACACACACATATACAATATATATATATTCTAAGAAACACACATGAATGCCAGCATACATGCATGCATACATAGAATTTACAAACTATGCACTACTACTTATACAAATACGATGTGTAAGCGCAGCAACGCCTGCCTGTCAACTACCTACTCCCCACAGTCTCTCTTCCTACCTCAGTGTCTAACATCTCACTTTAGCGTATTGCCACCCCATTGACCTAATTTTTGGTGCAAAGCAAATTTGCAGCGCTGCAACCGCAAAACGCGAACATATAACAATAACAAAAAGCAACAAAATGCGCACACACAATAATAACAAATCGCTAGCGTTTGTGTGCAACAATAGCAAACGGCAACAGCAACAACAACAACAATAGTCGCGTAAACTAGGCGTTGCACTTGTTAGCTACTCGTAGCCAGCTATTACAACACTACTCTACCTTTTACTCTACTCCTTACACTTCACATACTCAACTATCTTTGTTGCCGCGCTTCATAACCACAACCGCTACTGGTTTCTATCGCTCATTTTCTATCCTATCTGGCATCCTTTTCACTACGGCCATGCCCGAATGTTGTTACGCATGAATGCTTGACTAGCTGACTGTTGGGCTGGAGGATGCATTGTGGCCTAGAATTTCAACAGCTGCCACAAGTGGAGGAATTTCAATTCATAATAGAACGAACGAACAAAAAGGAGGAGAAGAAGAAAAAGCAGCAATGGCAGTAACTATTTTTTCATTAATCGCACACTTTATTCTTCTTTTCGTCTTTCCGCCCTTCTCATTTCTCTGTGGCTGTGCGCTTTTATTCTATGTTTTTTCATTATAGTTTTTTACTCAGCTTTTGTTCGCAGCTCTTTCACTTTTTACTGCACGTACTAATTTGCAAACTTTTTTGTTTTACGGTTTGTTTTGTTTGTTGTGTCTTTTTGGGGACGAGTGCTAAGGCAACCCAACTAACTCACTCACGTACGTAACGACTAATTTGCACAGGGGTCAAAAGGTGGCATTTGGTTGTGCAAAAAGCACAATATTTCAAGAAAGTGAAATTGTTCACATTGACCGCTGAGAGTTTGGAAAAAGCGGGGAGTGGTGGTAATTTTACCAGTTTTACTGGTAGGAGGTACTTTTTCCAATAGGGGTTTTTGACAGATCACGCGCGACTACCGTCAAACAAAATACATAATTTGTTTCATTATTCATAGACTTTTCACCATGGAAAGACTCACGTCTCAGCAATATTTACAAATTGTAAAATTTTATTAGAAAAACCGACGCTCTGTGAAAAGTGCTCATTGCACACTCAAGCCATCTTATGGTGTTCAGCGATGGTAGCCCATTTTTGGCATAAGCATAATTGCCGTATGAAGAGCAATCCGAAGCCATTCAAGAACAGCCATTACATCTATTGAAAACAACCAATGGGCTGGAGGAATCATCGGCCCATAAGTCTTCACAGACGAGGTTGGCGCCAATGTAACAGTGAATGGCGAACGCTATCGCGCCGTGATAAACACGCCATGGTTCCAACAAGACAATGGACGTACTGTGTCGGCGTTTCGGTGAGAAACTTATCTCTCGTCTCGGACAAGTGGATTGGCCACCAGGATCGTGTGATATCACTCCTTTGAACTCTTATTTGTGAGGCATGTAAGGTCTAAGCGCTTTGCGGATAAACTAGCTTCGATTCTATACAAAAATAATCAATTTTGAATTTTCATGGTTTTATTTCAATTGAAAATTCAATGCCTCTAAAGAAGAAGTGAGCTCGAAGAGTCTTTTACTTGAAGTGCCGAAGCATCTCCGATTGGGCTCTACAAAAGAATGTTATGCACCAAAGCTGTTATATGAGGTTATCAGAAAGCTCAATTTAAGTTTCCCGGCCGATATGTGCTTTACAAGCTGCAACTATTTTTAAATTAACGGCATAACAACTTATCCCTCAGTGAGCCTCACAAAGAGATTAGACGGCTTCAAAGTGCAGCACCGATTTCCGAACTTAACGAGCTGACGAATGTAGTTATCAAACCGAATTGAGTATTAGTGCTGAGATCGCAGTTGTATTTTACTGTGTTACCCATGAAAAGTTCTGAAATATCAACGGCGCCGCTATACTTAATATTTTGCACAGAGTTGTTCAATTTTCTGATAGGCTGTGTGGCATGGCATGCAATCCAAGCCAATATATCTGTTTTCGGTACACGAAAAAGTTGGTAATTGTGGTTTTGAAGCGTATACCGTTCGCCGAAAAGGCACGTGTAGTAAAATTCTCGAAAGAGCATCGAAGGTGACTAAAGATGGCTTCAATGTCAAATCTCGTGCAACTTTCCGATCTACTGATATCGATACATTTTTTTGTTCGTGCTTTGCCTGTAATGTTGATTTTTCGTGCGAGTTCGAAGTCCAATATGAGTTGCTCAACGGTTCAAATTGAGAGAGGATAATGAAACATGATCGTTTACATACTCTACTTATGGAAAAACATCATAGGAGGCGCTTTGGGGAACATCTAACAGATATGCCCTATGATCAGAAAGTACCGGGAATATTTAAATAAAACAAAATAGAGTTTAGAATAGAGGCAAATTTTTTTTATCTCCTTCAAAATATGACCCGTCTGAAGCACCACACATGTGCCAACGTTTAATGCGGTCCTCCATGTGCCCCTGGTAGGCCGGCGACGAAGGGATGACCTTCAGTTCCTTCGTCGAGATCAAAAGAATTCTCCTCTATCGACTGAAATCCCCTTCCACGAAGTCGTAACTTGAACTTGGGAAGCAAAAAGAAGTTGCACGGGGCCATATCAGGTGAATACGGTACTTGCACGATGGTACTTACTTTGTGTTTGGTCAAATAATCCAGCACAATTTGGGCTCGGTGCGATGGCGCGTTATCATCGTGCAAAATCCAAGAATTGGACGACCGTTTGCGACGTACAGTATCACTCAAACGCTTCAAAACGGATAAATAATATTCTTTATTGACTGTCTGGCCCAATGGAAGGTACTCATGGTGCACTACGCCTTGGCAATCGAAGAAAACAGTCAATTAAACATTCCCGATACTTTTTTAACATAGGGTAAGGGTCAGTTATATACTTCTAATTATATGCATAAAATGTGGTTTGAATGTATTTTGTAAGTTCATCATAACTCATCGCCTTGCAATTTCGCATAAGAAGCTAACACGAATTGAAGCTTAAACTTGAACTCATTAGCTCGAGCAAAACCTATCCGGTTCTACTTAGTTTTGGGCTTCCTTCTATGCATGAAGCCTACTACTATTGATGGCCAGGGTAGTCACATTCTTGTCGATTACACTTGGAAGTGGGTCAAGGAAAACTAAAAGAAGCGAAAGCAAATGTTTACTCTTTCATGGCCATGACTTTGAAGTCATTTTTCAAGGCCAATATAATAGATAAATAATGAGGGGGAATACTGCTTGAAATTCCCTACAGGACATAACCCTTTGTCGTTATACAGTCTGTGTCAGAAAAAATAACCGGGTTTTTTGTAACTTTAAGATATATTTCATTCTGCTTTTTATTGCATAATAGAGCCACTCAAGGCCTACGACGCCAGTGCTAACTCAGGTTAGTGTCGTTCGAAACCTTCCCGTAAACGCAACCAAACAAAAATGAGGGAGAAGTACGCGAAGCTTTTTGAGGCGATATTTTTATGCACGCATTTGTTCCACCTAGGAACCACGGGAAAATATATATATATATTCGAAAGGACCGAAATTATCTTACGTCGCAGCTGCAAAAGTAATAAAAAAATCAAAAAAAGGGTGTTACAAATTATTAAAAATACTTGCAAGGTATTTTCTATTAATCTACTCTGGGTGCCAGGACATTAAAAGTAAATGTAAGGTAGGTGAGTTAGCTATATTGGGCTCATCGCTCCAAATTAGTCAGGACGAGGTCGATATACTCATGCCCTTGGCAACATGTAAACTTTTAACAGACAGAGACCCCATTAGTGTTGATAATTCCAACTGGAGACAGTTAAACACCTGCGCTTTCAGTAGACAAACGTGTCCCGAATGGAACATAAGTCACACTAAGAGCCTATTTAAACTAAGTAGGGGAGATCTAAGAATCGTAGTAAGTGTCCTATCTGGGCACTGTCTAATAGGAAGACATGCTGGTAGACTAAGGGCGTCATCCAATGAGTATTGTAGAAGCTGTCAGGATATGGAAGTGGAAGAGATAGTCGCACACCTATGCGGGTGCATAGTTCTGGGTAGAGGACGGTTGAGATTGCTCGGTCTCGCTTTTGTGGACAACATTGCGGATGTTGCGAATCACAAACTATGTAGTATAGTTAATAGTTTTTTATAATAGTTTTTTAAATGTTGCACAATGGTTTCGAGAGGGCCAAGTAAAGTAAGGATAGAATAGTTCCGGTGGTATCACAGGGGCCGGCAACTAGCCTACGAGCGTCCAAGGAGAGCCATTTCACCTAGGTAGGTAGGTTACATGGTTGTCGTAGCGACACACTTAGACCTTTCACAGGTCCATTGTGATACCAATGAAGCTTATCCTTACGTGCCCGTTTTCAAACCATCCAACCATACTTTTTGATGCGCTATGTCCGCTACATCGCTTAAAAATGCTATTTCAAGAGTGCGTAGCCTCCTCATAGCTAAACTTTCGCACTCACATAAAAGGTGTCTGACTGTTTCCTCTTCTTTTGTATTAAGACAGCTTCTACAGAAATTGAAGTACGGGAGTCCTAACCTTCTAGAGTGGCTGCCTATTAAACAATGACCAGTTATTATTCCTATAATTTTTCTTATAGCTTCTCTGTTAAATCTTAACAAGATTTTCGATCGACCGCTGTTTCAATTCGGTCATGTCTGTCTGCTTAGTTCGTCATGTTGTGAGGTTTTGCCAGTTTGTATTTACCTTTTTGATGGTTTCCCTGTCTATAAGTAATTTACAAGTGGTTATAGACATGGATATCAGCGTCTTATCGGGTTGGAGATCGAGGGTTGTACCGGTTCGAGCAAGTTTATCCGCCTTGCAGTTCCCTGTTATATTCCTGTGGCCTGGCACCCAAATAAGGTGCACTTTGTAGCGCTTAGATGCGTCATTTAGAAGTTTAAAACATCCTAAGACTGTTTTTGACGAGTGTGTTTTAGACTCAAACGCATTTCACCTAACCTAACCTACTTTTATCACAACGATACTTCAATATTTTCATCCAACCATAACTTTCCCTTCATGGGTTACCATTTTATGGGATAGAAAATTGTTAGATGGTGATGACTTTTGTTTACTTACAGATTAACGGTCCTCTACATTTACACATGGGCCGGTTAGTCTGTCTATTCGCATGGAGTACTAGCTTCATTCTGAGTACATTGAGTCGCCTGAGCACATTTTATGCGAATATCCAGTAATGGCACAAAATGGATTGAAACTTTTCAAATCTTCCATAGTCGATCCTTAGAAATTTGGCTACCAGCGGAATTTGAAGGAATACTTGGCGACTGCGATAATGTCCCTCTGCTCTTTCATAGCCAATTTTTACAGCCTATAGTTTTCTTATCATATTTTCTGTTCGTTCAACTCTTCGTTTGCTTATCAAATAAATTAGTTCACTTTGCATCACTGTGCGACCCACTTCTCATTACTTACACATTTTAGACGCGTAAATGAAATCCTTTGTTCGGAAATCATGTTATAACCAATATACATACAGACATATTCACACGCACATTCGCATTCACTCACCCAACCCAGAAAAGTAGAGTTACAAAGTGTTGCGGACAAATTGTACTTGCATGTTATAAATTTCCACTGGCTTACCACATTGGTTGCCCTTAGTGACAAAGGGTCTAATGGTTGGATCCCAAATGAAGATGTAGTACAGCGACAACATAATCGCCGCCAACGAGACGCATAGCACATACACCGCCACCGTAAGTATACGGATGACTTTACGATTCTTGCCTGGTGGCTGATAACACCGGCTTATCGTCTCCGTTGGCGGGAGTTTCACTTTCTCCTCCAACGAACTGACTTTTGAACTCATCGCGCTACCGCCGGTCTCCTCCAGTTTTGCGGTTGTTTGACGCGCTTAGCGCGACTTTGCGAACCAACGAATAAGTTTGTTGTTAAAATGCACTCGCACACCAACCCAGCCAGCTGTTATGCTTGTTTCCTTACTTTGTATGTGTCTGTGTGTATGCGTACGTGCGTGCGGGTGTGGTCGGTGGCGTAAATTGTTTTAGTGTTGGCTGTTAAGTGCGTTTGTTTGCTTTGCGAAAGTATGTGTGCATGGGTGCATGGGTGCGTGAGTGTGTGTGCTTTGAAGGATTAAAAGTAGTCGTTGTTTGATTTCAAATTGCTGTTACTATGATTACTGCGATTATTGTTGTTATTGTTGTTTGCTATAGTACCATCTTATTGTTTAAGTTGTTGACATTTTTGTTGTTTTTGCCATCAAAAGTTTTCGCTGTTATTAGTTTTCGCTGTTATTAGTATTCGCTGCTAAAGTTGTTGTAAAGTGTCCTTATGTGTTAAATTGCTGCAATTAATTGCTATTTGTCCTCTCTTCTCTCTTCTCTCCTCTTCTTGTCTTCTTATCTGCTTTGCGCTTTTGCTGCTTTTGATATGTTGAAAGTCTCGTTGAAATGCAATTATGTCGATTGTTCCGATTTGGTGAAGATATACGATCCGATTTTTTCTAAAATAATGACTTTGTTACACATTTGTGTGAAGGTTTTATTTATAAGAAACCTTGCAAACTTTTTCTCTTTTTGGAAAATAGATTTTTGTATTCAAAATAACGTGTGCCAATAAAGTAGCTGGACAAATTCCTTTTTATTAGAACCTAAGAGTGGTGAATAATATCTTTTTCATTTAATCCTTAAATTATTTATTAGTTTATGGCCTTTAATTAAAAAATTATTTAAATTAATTTTTTATCATGAAGGTCGCAAACCAAGACCATTTACGTCAACGCATTTATGACATGCTTGGACAGCATTCAAAAAAGAGGTTTTGCAACACTTTCTTCTGGAAAATATTGCACGTTCAACAATTTATTCAATTTTTAAACGTTTTGATAGTGGGATAGCTCCCTCAGGAGTGAAAAAATCAGGTCGCCCAAAAGTTCTGAACGCAAAACAATTAAAAAAACTGCAAAAAGCTGCTATTGACAAAAAAGGTGCATCAAACCGCAAGCTAGGTCGAAAGTTTGGTATTTCTAAAGAGACTGTACGTCAAAATTTGTTGAAAAGTGGTATTAATTATCACAAAAGGGTAACGGTTCCAAAATATAGTGATAAACAACTAGAAGAAATACCAAAGAAATGTAGATTGCTCCGCCGTAGCTATTTTGTTGGCGATGTTGAGGTGATTCTCGATGATGAGAAATATTTTACGTTTGCTTGGAATAACGGAGACCAAAACTGTGGATTTTATACAAACAACATAGAGAATACTCCTGATAATATTAAGTTTGCTCCTAAAGCTAAATTTGAACCGAAAGTTTTAGTTTGGGCTGCCATATCTTCCAAAGGACTCTCTCAACTTTATCTTCAAGATTCCACAGCTCCTGCCATTTACATTCAAAAATGCCTTACAAAACTTAAAAAATTTATCAAATCCGAGCATTCTGATGGTAATTACATCTTTTGGCCTGACTTAGCAAGTAGTCATTATGCTAAAAAGACCTTAGAGTGGATGTCAGAAAATAATATAAAATTTGTTCCGAAATGTGCTAACCCACCAAACATCCCAAAGGCCAGACCAATTGAAAATTTTTGGACTCTACTTTGCCAGAAAGTGTACGAAGATGGCTGGGAAGCTAAATCAAATCAACAGCTGAAGAACAGGATCAAATTATGTGCAAGGAAAGTGGACATGAACGTCGTCCAAAAGATGATTGGAGGTATCAAATCAAAGCTTCGCAAAATAGAAGACCATGGTCCTTTAGAACTATACAAGTAATGCTTTTTTTGTGTAACAATCATATGTTTTATAAATAAAAAAAATTAAACAATTTTGAACAGTAGTATGGTTTTTTATTTTTAATCAAAATTTGTCTAGCTACTTTATTGGCACACGTTAGTCTCTTTAAATTGTTCGTGATTTCTTCGCGTTTAAGTTAAATTTATTTATTTTTTTATTTTTGTTTTGTTTTATTTATGTATTGATAAAATCTAGATTTTGATATCAAAATAAGTTATTTGTTAATAAATGCACTCTTAATTAATTAGTTCGAAAAATTTGCAATTCTTTATGTAAATCACATCAATGTTATCTACAAACTTTTTTAAATTTTTTGTATTTTGTTATTAATAAATTACTACAACATTTTTTATTATTTACTAAAAAAATACATTTTGTTGTCTAACAACCCCTTTTTTAATTTTTGTTTTCTATTACTGATCAATTACTATATAGGTGCGCAACTAACTTCCCGCTGTTTGGCAATAGATGCCGCTAGCAGTGTGTGCTAGTCGATTCTAACATAACCTAAACGTCATAAACTGAGCTTAGACATATGGTAAACAAACTGCTTCGGCTCATCAGTGATTCGGTTTTGATTTCATATACTTTTGATTTTGTGAAAATGTCTGATTTTGTGCCGAATAATCGTCATTTGCGGGAAGTGTTGATTTTCCTCTTTCATTTGAAAAAACGGCGCCTGAAGCGCATCGAGAGCTACAAAAAGTTTATGGAGATGCTGCTTTAAGTGAAGCAACGTGCCGAGATTGGCTCCGTCGCTTCAAAGACGGTGATTTTAGCGACGGTATGCGAGATCTACCAGAAAGGTGGGATAAAGTAGTAGCTAACGATGGGCAATACTTTCAATGATTCACTTGTAACCATTTTTTTCAGAATAAAGTTGTATTTTCATCAAAAAAACAGCGAGAACTTTGTTGCGCACCTATAATATTTTTAAAAAC
The DNA here is from genome assembly GCA_037575425.1 of Anastrepha fraterculus. Classification (NCBI taxonomy): domain Eukaryota; kingdom Metazoa; phylum Arthropoda; class Insecta; order Diptera; family Tephritidae; genus Anastrepha; species Anastrepha fraterculus. The sequence continues at coordinate 1,553,707 of JAYXIM010043962.1, forward strand.
TATTTTTAAATTTGTTTGCAAAATTTTTTTATTATTTTTATTTGTTGTTTATTAATTATTACTTATTATTTATTATTTATTATTTATAATTTACTATTTATTATTTATTATTTATTATTTATTATTTATTATTTATTATTTATTATTTATTATTTATTATTTATTATTTATTATTTATTATTTATTATTTATTATTTATTATTTATTATTTATAATATATTATTTATAAATTAAAAAAATATAATTTTTGTTGCCTAAAACCTTTTTTTAAGTTTTGTATTTTATTACTGACCAATTATTATATTATTATTAAAATTTTTTGCAATAATTTTTTATTATTTTCGTTTTTTATTTATTATGCATTGTTTATTATATATAATATATATAATATATATAATATTATATTTTTTTAGATTTTTTGAAATAATTTTTTATTATTTTTATTTATTATTTACTATTTATTATTTATTTTTTATAATATATTGCTTCTAAATTAAAAAAAATAGTAATTTTGTTGCCTAAAATCTTGTTTTAACCTTTTTTTATTTTACTATTGATCAAATTCTATTTTTTTTATTATTATTCAAATTTTTCGGCATAATGTTCTTGATTTATTATTTATAATTGACAACAGAAATACTAATTTCGTTGACTGAAACCTTTTTTTACATTTTTTTGCATTTTATTATTGATAAAATTTTATAATATTATTGTTGCTAATTTTTATTATTAATTAGAAATTATTTAGTATTAACTATTTATTACCAGTTTTTCGTTTTGTTTTTAATAATTAATACATATTATATTTTATTTATGCTTCATTATTTATTATATTACTTATTATTTATTACTTATTATAAAAAAAAGGTTTGCTGCCTAAAAACTTTCTTTTTATTTATGCTTTTATCAATTCTATATTTTTTTATTATTAAACTTTTTTTTGTAACAAGTCTTTATTATTTTTATTTATTGTTTATTATTTCCAGTTAATAATTTATGCTTAAAAAATATTAATTTTGTTGTCTAAAACCTTTTTAAAATGTCTTTTATGTTATGAATTACAATTTTTTTTATTTTTAACTATTAACATTTATTTTTTGTCGCGTTTTTTGAATTTTTAGAAAAAAATAATTTTTTAAACGGACTATTTTTAAACAGCCTACCATATTTGAGTTGAAATAAATGAATAAATTCGCATTTTAAAAAATTAAAATACTTTTTTGCTCGCTGCTATTTTTACTTATAGTTCGCAAATATTCGTGATATATACATATATTTATATATTAAGATTTATAGAATTTTTTTATTCTGGTTAGTTTGTTCTCAATTAAAAAAGTTATAATTGCTTACTATTTATTTATTTATAAATTTTAAAGTTTTAAAATTAATTAAGTTTAATCTTTAAATTTTTGCAAAAATATTTTTAGAGAAGCATTTCAATTAATTAAGTGAACAAAATGGACAATTTTTAAGGTACTTATTTGAAGTACTTTTAATTAACCAACCATTACATTCAATTCAAACAATTACAACCATTTCAATCAATTAAAAAACAAGTTTTAAAACAAAATGGGTTCTTTTTAAGGTTTATATTTGAATTACTTTTAATTATTATAAACTTATTCCTTATTATTGCTAGTTTTTTAGCCTTCAGATGCTAATTCTTTGTTTGAAACTTCTACACTTTGGAAGCTCTAATTTTAATTAGATTTCTAAAATTTTTATTTACTTTCCACTCTTTAATAATTGCCATGCAATGCTCCCCAAGCAGCAGCTCAGGAGCCGTGAATAGCTAATGTTTTTATTCGACCATACTTTAATTAATCCACCCATTTGCAGTTTTTTTGTTTCATAAATTTAGTCAAATCTAGTCTTCAGCATAACCCTATATCACAGGATTTGGGCAGTTTCTTCAATATGAATATCGTGCAGATCACAGCTGCGAGCTAGTCCTATTGCATGAAAGCTCGCTGTTGCAATTTTTATTTTTGCAGCTTCCCTAGTGGTCAAAGACTCATAATAGTTGTGCCACGCGCGCTATGCAGTTAGTTTCCATAAGAAATAATTGACGTAATTGTTTTTGGGTTTTGGTTATTATTGAAGAAATCTTTCTGCTGAAGTGGAAGAAAATCCAAAAATTTTTGTTCTTAAAGTTCAATGTAATAGCGGATTTTCTTGATAAAAAATTATACTTAACTTAAAAAGTGTTAAAATTTTTAAAATTGATATTCGGTCTACTTCCAAATAATGTAGCTAACTATACGAGTATATTCAAGTTTATAGCTAATACCATTGGGTCTTGCAATATGAAAAATTAGTATTAATGCATAACATCTTTTGTAAGTCTAAGATTATCATAGTGTTTCTGTAGTCTGAGTTTTTATTATCGCACAAATTTATTTGAACCTAGCAATGCATTTCAAATTTGTGCTCGGAAAGACAGAAAGATAGGGATACTGGAATTTGAGAGTTAATGAAAGTTGCTTACTTCTGCTTGGCCTCAAAATGATCTACTCGCGCATATCGCGCGACGAATTCTAATAGATATGCGCCTTGGAATTTATGTTACTCATACGCCCACGCTCACTTGCGTTGAATTGCTGAAAATATCATTAGCACAGGCTTACTAACGACTGGCGCGCTTTGTTAAACTTTACCAATCAAGAAGAAGAAGAGAATAGAAAATATAAGTTTCGAATTATATTTTATTAATAAGCATTATTTCTTAGCGCTTTTAATATTTTGATTGACTATTTTCATTTATTTTTATTTGGCTAGTTGTTTGATTCATTTATTTGTTAAATCAATTAAGGTCGTGCCTCATTTTCAGTGTAAATTATGAAAGAAACTGTATATTATTTTTGCATCACCTTTGAATACATATTTTTTTTTAATTCTATAGAGAAATTCACAATTAAGTACAAACGACCTGTCATCACACCTCTCAAATGCTCAGATTTGTTATGCGGTATGATGGCAGAGAAAGAAATAAGATTGCTTCAAATCTTAGGAAAATGGGCGTGGTAGAGCCCAATTAGGAGAAAATATTTATTCATATACGTTTACATACTTGGCGCTTACACCCTTTATTAGGTCTTTGCCCAAGTTTCTCCATCAATTTGTGGCGTGCATCTCGATGTTGTTTCACAAATGGCTGAGCCTACAGTTTTAAGCCGCCTCGGCAGATGATTTTTTGTGAGAAACTTTTTCATGGCTTGTAGGTTTGCCATTGCCTGACTTTTTATATCATTTGATGCTCTATGCCTAGAGATTCGAACACATGCACTTCCGTATGGTAGTCACGCACCAACACATTCGCCTACGTCGGGCAAAATATTTGTAACTACGAAATTTTTTTATTAAATTCTGCCAATTATGCCAATGTGACAAATAATTTTCCCAACAATTCAAACCTTGAATCGCTGCCTTCCAGTCAGTGCAAGGGATAACTAAGTAATATTTGAGATAATTCAAAGAAACTTAGTACGCAAGTTACTATCAAAATGCAGTAAGGCACCATTTGATATAGACGAAATCAAACAATCAACCACGCCTACTTTCCATGTAACGGTTATTTTCAAAGTAGTCCAAATAGCGATATTTCTAACTAACGACGAAAAAATACGTATTTTTAGATCGAGTAATGATATTATAGAAACAAATATTGTGCGATTACAAAAAAAAAACACACAGGTAAAAATACTTGGGAAAAGGGCGTTACTTGCTTAGGGAAAAATATTTATTTTTTAGGTTTCTACCACAATTATGTTTTGAAAGCTAAGGCATGCACGAGCTATACAAAGTTCTTCTACTCTTCAACACGCATTACACTGTGCAACAAAAATCATCTTTTTTGTTACAATAGTTAAGAAAATTTGCATGTGAAACCATAGATTTTGCTTGGTAATGCTGCATACACCGTTGTTTTTTTTATCAAGTTAATTTTACAAAGGAATTTTCAATTTCAAAAGGGGAAATGTGGATAGAGGCATCCATGGCGTATACTTTATTTCTTACTTCATTTCATAGGAGGTACTGAACTATTTTTTTACGTTTTTATAAAACAGTCAGAAGAACGAAGTTGAGGCGTGTAATATTACATATACACATACGTATATATATATAGATTCAATATATATTTCGTTCAAAATAATTCATGAACAAATTTTATGATTATTTAAGTACACAATTTTTCAAAGAACATTATTGCACTATAATTGTTCTGGCGAAGTGCACAAACATTTTGCTTAAATAGCTGGATATACTATTTTTCGTTTGATAAGTATTTGAAACAATTTTTTGAAAAATTTGTTGTTGAATCTTTAAAAAGTTTTAAAACATTCAATTGTTAAGAAAATGAAAAACTGAGTATGCAGCATTATTATATGAAATCTGTCGTTTTATACGCTTGAAAATTAAGAACAAAAAAAAGAAATTGTTTCCTAATAATTTTTACTGGCTCACGATGTTATAATTTATTTTCCTCTTAAGTATTTAGTTTTACATTTATTATATTTTTATATTATTTTATTTATTATTTATTTTTATATATTTATTTTTCATATTTGATTTTTAAATTATATTATATTTTTACTATATTTATTTTTCATATTTGATTTTTTTATTATATTATATTTTTATTACATTTATTTTTTATATTTAAAATTAATTAATTTTCAATTTAATTATTATACTATTTTTTAAATCAGTTTATTTCGATTTGCTGTTTTACACTTCATTTTCCTTAAACAAATTTCATTTAAAGTTATTTCTGTATATTTTGCCCACTAAAAAATTACTTTGAATATTTCAATTCACAACTGTTTACCTTCGAACATTTATTTCAAAGTTTTTCAATTTGCCTTTCCATACTCAAATGGAATTTTTATATACCTTTTTTAGCAATTTTTGAAGCTGTTTTTCCGTTAAATTTACTACTTATTGTCGCTGCTTTTCGGTGTTTTTTGTTGTGTTTAACATTTTTGTGCTGTCATTGATTTTTTTTGTGCTTTCGAATATTTATTTATATATTTTTATTTAATATTCGGTAATTAGATTTGTATGGCTGCCATTTGATGCGTTTATTTTAGTTGAGTTTATATTTGTATGTATATACGTATAGGTGTGTATGTGTGTATGTGGTTGTGCTACGTTTCGATGTGCGTTTATTTTCCGCTTATTTGCATATCAGTAATACTATTTTCCGTTATATTTATATATATTTTTATTTTTCATTTCTCATTCACACGTCCAATTCTTCTTTTTTTGGCGTAATAAAATTTATCCAAAAAAAAATTCAAAAATTTTCATCCGTTTTTGATTGCCGAAACTTTTTGGTATGTGCTCTCCGACGCGACAACAAACTGCAACTGAACTCAACTCAACCGAACAGAATCAAACTGAACTGATTCCTCCGTCGCTCGCCACGATGAATCTCGCAAACGCAGCAAGTCCTCACCGCACCACTCCATTGCTTGCATAGCACCACAAACATCTAAATACCATCCCTCACTCGTCGGCATACTGTTTATGCCATCCGAAGGAGGCGTTCGCAGCCATTCGTTTCCTTATGCGCGGCGCTTGCCTTACCACGCCGTTGCACTCCAACCGAAGGCGTTTTGCCATCGTATAGCTTTGTTTTTGTCTGCTTTTTGGTTTTTGTACAATTCTTCATGTTTGTGTGCGACATGGTGGGTGTTGGACACAAAAACCAGCCAGCCAGCAAGCCAGCTGTTGCAGGAGGCACTGCAAAACTTCTTTGCCCATCACCAACTCCACAGTCTATACAACACAGTCGCAACATTGGTCCTCCGCATTTCACCTTCAATCGTCATGTAACTTGTTGTTGTTGTTATTGTTGTTTTTGCTGCAACTCCTCTGCACTGTCTTGTTCCCATTTCTCGATTGCATTGTGGCTTCCGATATATTACACCTTCCCTTTTTCTGTTTGAGTCGGTCGATTCCACTTGACTGGGGCGGATAAAGAACCAAAACAAACGTGCAACAAAAAAAACTTTACTGAAAAGACGATGAACGAATGAACGAACTCCATTCAGCAAATATGATGGAGTATCTGCTTGCATATAGAAATTGATTGGAAATGGAAAGTGCATGGCAATCGTTCGATTCACAGTGAAGGAAAAAGGAAAAACAGAAAAAAGTGAAAAGTTCTAAAAAAAACTTTACTTTCCCAACGTGTGCTACGTGGGCTACATGTATTGAACATTTTATTGCTGAAGTGCATCGGCGTTGGAGCACTCATACAAGTGAAGTGTGTTATACAATCATTTCGGAAATATTCCGGAAATTTTTAATTGGGAAAGTTGCAGGCAGCTTAAACGACACTTAAGCAATACTGCATGAATTTCGAATGGGTAGTAAAAAATTCGCGTAAAATATTCGGCTTATTGACAAAAGAAAAGTTGTAAAGTAAAATTTAAGACTTTGTATTTGGAGGAAGTATTGACAAAGTAGAAAATACTAGGGGCGCATATAAGTAGGTGTTCATGGCACAGTGTGACAAAATGCACACAAATTTTGCAATACATTTTGAAAAAAATTATATGGTAGTGAAAATGGCGAACATATCTAATAATCTTTTACTAGGAAACTGGTGTAATACCAACTTGACGAAAAAGTTCTGGAATATGTTCAAAAATCTCGAAATACAAATTTATATCTCAAAAGTGATATGGTCGTCTTCAAAGTACCTCCCATCAACTGCATCGCACCTATGCCAGCGTTTGATCCAGCTCTCTAAATATTTCTGGAACTCTATTACAGTTACACATCGTATCAGTGCCGCCAGCAAGAGGAAGCGGGCATCCGTGGTAATAGCGCAGACACACCACTTTAGCGAAGTCCTCAACCAACTGTGTGATCCTTCTGCTAGAAAAATGTGAAACACAGATGGCGCTCCAAACAGCAGAAAGGCGTTGCTCCTAAGCAACGACAGATGTGCATTCCCACTACTTAGGGCTGATAGCGGCAGACTAATCACCTACCCTGTCAGAAATCAAAGAGATTAACGAAACCAACGCAAGACAAGTCCTATCGAAGCCCAATGCTGCAGAGAGGAGTGAACAAGGGAAAAAATAAATTTGGTATAGTCATCAGAGGCGTGTTCGATTTTTCCATTATTTCCTTTCGGCTGTTAAAATATGTTCCGAGTAGTGGTTTTTGGACCCTATAAAACCGAAGAAAATCACAGGGAGCCATATCAGGTGAATTCGATGGCTGTTGGTTGGTATTCGTTTCGTTCTTGATCAAAAATTCACGTATAATTATGACACTGTGCGACGGTGCGTTATCATGGCGCAAAATCCATGAGTTGTTTCCAACTAAACCCTTTCTTTTGTGGCGAATTGCTTTTCGTAAACGTCTCATAACGCTCAATTACTTCTTTATTAACTGAACTGATCTGACCTTCTGGTGAAAATTCGATGCTGTAAAAACTATGAGCATCGCTTTCTTTTTTGATTGAAAGAGATGTGGTGTTTTTTTGGCTTGGTTCATTCGAAGCTCTCCACTTCCCCGTCCGATATCTGGATTGCGTGTCGTGTTCATAATCTCGCGTCTTGTCTCCAGTAATGATGCGTTTGATGAATGTTGTGGGTCGCATTCAGGCTTGGAAATTATGTCTTTAGCGACATCAACGCGTCCCCTTTTTTGAATCAAATTCAGGCCCCTTGGAACCAATACGCACAAACTCAGATCATTAACTACCTATAATGTCCTAATGGTCCTAATTTGCGGTTATTAATCTGCTTTTCTTTCACTTTATTGATGTTTTCATCAGTTTTCCATGTCGACGGCCTGTCCCTACGTTCGTCATCCTCGTTGGGCCCACGATCTCTTCTGAAGCTTTCATGCGCACTCGTAAACGGCTGTTTTCTTTAGATATCATTTCCGAAACAATTTTCCAACATTTGTAAGGTGTTCGCATCATTTAATACATGATTAACGCAATATTTAATAAAAACTCGTTGTTGTAACTTCAAGCCCATTTTTAAAGCCGTAAAAAATTTAACTCAAAATCGAAAACACGTGCAGAGGTAGATTTAGTCAAGACGACGAAACCTTTACAAATCACAAGAAATGGCAATAAAATTTTGGTAGAAATATTAATCAAAAATGTGGCAATCTAATAAAAAAAATAGAACTCAAATCAGTTCACTTAGAGCGTCACCTGGAGGTTGTTTTGGGAACTTTTTGATCAAGGTATTATACGAGTGCGTATGCTAGCGCTTTGGTGGGTTATTTTATTTATTTTTATTGCTTATCTTGTAAAAAAAATTGACAAGGTAACTATGAGGTACTTAAAACTATGGCCACCAGGCATTAAGCTTACTTAAAAAAAAAAAATTTCTTTTGGTTTATTTGGAAAAGAAATACTTATAAGAGGGTGGCCTTTTTTATTTTGCGGCCAATAATGAAAATTAGAATAATAATAAAAATGACTTTATAGTTTTTCAAGATATCCTCCTTCAAAGTCAATACACTTTTGCATTCAGGAGTGGATACCTCGAAAACGAGCTGTTTACAGGTATCTGCAATTTCTTCAGGCGTTGAAAAGCGTTGATTTCGCGTGTTATTTTTGATGCTCGGGAACAAAAGGAAATCATTAGGTGCCAAATCAAGGCTGCAAGTGGATGTCCCATTCAATCTTTTGACCTCTCAAAAACTCTCTTGTGTGAGTCGATACGTGAGAGTCTTGAGAAGGAATGATTCGTCTGCGGCGGTTGGTTATTCTTAATTCTCCGAAAACTTCTGGCAAACAAATGGTTATGCATTACGCAGAATTTACTGCTTTATCTAATGGTGCAGTTGCGACATAACCAGAGTTTCTGAAAAAAAACAGGCGATCATTTGCTTTGAGATTCTCCTTCTGCGATCAACTTTTGTTGGACTGAGCTCGTCTTGGAACACCCATACCGTCGACTGCTAGTTTCCGGCTCATATGCATAGATCAAAGAATCGTCGCCTGTTACGATGTCATTGATGTGCTTTGAACTGTTTCGATAATCCCACGTAAAAAATCGTAGTAAATTATGATCAGCATGAAAATTTTTACGAGTTACTTCCATATTTTCGGCGAGATGAACTTTTCAACTCACTGAAAATAGAACAACTAAAGCTTGTAAGTGAAGTTGTTATATGTAAGTTTAAGTTTAAAAATACGAAAATTTTCGATCAAAACAAACAAAAAGACATAAAAATAACAGGCAGCTCAGGTAGTTCATATAAGTATCAGGTCAATCCATAAGTTCGTATATATTTTACCCATAATAACAGAACTATTTATACCTATTTTCTTTGATATATTGTGCTTTCAACAAGTGATTTTAATCGCGGATAGGACCACGTGTTGTTAAAAAATAAAATGGATTCTTCGAACGCGTATAAGAGGCATATTTTGTATTTTTTTTATAGAAGTGGTAAAAATGCAACAGCTGCTGCTGCAAAAATAAACACTGTTCACGGAGAAGATACCGTGAGTGTAAGGACGACGCAAAAGTGGTTTTCAAAATTCCGAAGTGGTAACTGCGTCGTGGAGGATGCCTCGCGCACTGGTCGTCCTGAAGTCTTTAACTCCGACGTCTTGCTGAGCTAAATTTGACAGTCGATATGATAGTTCAGAGGTTAAAATCATCGCATGGAACAGCTCGCAGGTACCTGGTTTAGTTGGGAAAGGTTTCAAAGCTGGAAAAATGGACTGAAATAGACTTTCCGTCGCCAACCTTCAGCAGAGAGGGAAAGTGTCTTCGGCACGCATCGGCTTGAAAATGAAAGTTTTTTGAACCGTATCGTTACTGGTGATGAAAAATGGGTCCTTTACAATAATCCTGTTCTTAAACGCCAATGGTTAGATAAAGATGAAACACCAGAACCGACCCCTAGAGATGGCCTTCAACCCATGAAGATTCTCCTGTCTATTTGGTGGGATATGGCCGGTATTATTTATTATGAACTTCTGGAACCAAACCAGACGATAACTGCTTATAATAACTATTATTCCCATCAGCTATCAAACCTGAATGAGGCACTTAACAAAAAAATCGACCTTCTTTAGTGAATAGATGCAAAGTTTTGTTTCACCACGACAACGCAAGACCTCATCCCACAAGGCAAACATTAGGCAAGCTGAACGATCTCGGATGGGAGCTAATGCCGCATTCACCATCCTCTCCGGATATTGCACCTTGTGATTATCACCTTTTTCGTGGACTTCAATCCCATATGAATCACAAGAACTACTCCTCAAAAGAAGCTATAAAAAGGGATAACGAAGCGTATTTTGGCTCCAAGGGCAAACAATTTTTTGAGCAGGGAATTAAAAATTTGCCTAAACGTTGGGAAGACATTGTAAATAATGAAGGAAAATATATTATTGATTAATAAATACTTTAAAACTCTTTTTTATTAATTTTAAAACCACCTTTAAAAAACGCACGAACTTATGGACTGACCTGATTGTAAACTTTGGACTTTTATATATCTGGTCGAATAAGGTGTTGCATTTTAGGTATTTGGTTACTAAATGGATCAAATTTGTGGATAGATTCGATAAAAATGTTCTGTGGCTTAGGTTATCGAGGATTTTGGTTATTATTATTTTTATTATGAGGGGTTTTAGCGCTGGGACCTGAAAAATCTACTGTGCCTCGCTCATGGGTTCAAAGTATTTCTCTGAGCTCAACTTTTGTTTCTATGTTATCATATGTACACCCAGGTGTTTGTGCCGTTACACAAGTTAAACTACCCGGCTACGGTGGCTAACAAAAAAAAAGAATGGTTCCGGACGAGACCGGCATTTATTGGATGTTTGAGATTTTACAACTGAACTTACAAATTAGTTTAATTCTAAGACTAAAAGCTAAGGTCGTGCGCTTGCAACGTGATCTGTACTCTGCTGAGCAGGCGTTTCCCACGCGAACGCCAATCGTGGCTGTGGCATTTCCCCAATAACTTTTTGGCTGCGCGTGTGGAGTGTAAGGTTACCGTTATATTTTGGTTGATTTGTGTGAGGTGTTGCGTTAGCTTGTATCAGTGCTGGGCAAGAAAGGAAAAGTTACCCGTGAGTTCTCTGTGAGTGTCCTGTCTTTGCTAGAGCACGGCTACGAGTTTTGGGTTCCCATGTCGCTAGAATAAGTAATATTCGTTCTCTAAAACTGGACGATATTTACAGATTTGCCAAAGAATTTGGAAACTTCTCATAGGACTAACTATCTCTATCTCTGCCTCTATTCTTTCCTATCTCTTTCTCTGATACTTTTCTCCTTCCCTTCTTGATTATCTACCCTCTTTTCAGAGCTTAAAATAGCCACCAAATCTCCTGGTGCTCCTTGGCTCGACCTTTTCAAATTTCAATTCAATTTCAAGGTCTCAGAAGCGACCCAATTCTCGGCATCTTTCGAGAAGTGGATTGTTGCGTGACTAGAATAATCGGGCGGAAAAAGTCGTAGTTGGAAGAAAACATTTCTCCTGAGTAAAGCGGGTGGTGTAGGACATCCCTTTGAAGCGCCAGCTACGTTTCCTCGACGAGTTTTCCAGCGTTGTCAAGTAGCAGAATCATTTTGTCATCTATTTTGGCAAATTATGGTTGGTTGAGCTGAAATACTCGACTAAAATGCTTTCATTGGAAATTGTAGGAATTAGTTAATAAGGTGGAGAACTTTTAAATTTGTCAACAATTACAAGCGAACAAATGTCGATGAGAAGTTGACATAAAACTTCAGCGATATCGGTTTGTAGAAAAATTTCAAAGCGACTAACACAAAAGGTAGACGAAAAAAGTTTACTGTTTGGAAAGTAATGCATTTAGTTTTGGAAGTTAGTGGAGATAGCAGCATAGGCGTGCTAAAGAATATATTAAAAAGCGTTTGCCAGTTTATTTTCAACACTCCCATGAGTTTTATTTATTCCTCCACGTAGTTTTATTCGTTTGGTCAGTGAGTTGAAAAAAATTCGCGCCATTTTCAAAAAAAATCGTTTACTTTTCTCAATTTGTTTTATTCTCCAATGTCTCCAACGACGTCCTCTGCCGCAGTGTCAACATTTTCCTTCAATTACCACAATGAAATAAATTTGTATATGAATCATAGTGAAATATTTATTAGTGCAGCGATAACTAATTTGTATGAACACACCGGCCACACCGGACATTGTAATGAAACGCTTCCGCTGGCGCATGCAAAATTTTTCATTACACATTTTTGGCTGTACTCACTTTTTGCCATAATCCACATATCCACACAATGTTTGTGCATTTCAGATATGACATGCATACATACATATGTATGTACGTACTGTACATTTCAATCGGTCATGCATACGAACAATTTTCCGATGCAGTCAAATTCAATATTTGCGCTAAAAATAAAAGTTCGCCGTAAACAAATCGATGGCTCGTTAATAATTTGATTTACACAATTCATTTGGTGGAGACGGGAGCGTAAATATAAAAAAAAAGAAAACAAACAGAAAAAAAACAAAAATGAAAATAAAAATAAAAAAATTTATATAAAAGTTTCCGAATGTTATTTGCTTAGCTGTTTCACTTACTTATGCTACAGTGGTCAAAGTCGTTTTTTATTTTCATGGCAACAAATTGATAATAATAAAGGGTTTTCCAATAACATGTGTTACAGGTGAATGGATTGCGCTATCGAGAGATGATAAACAATTTTTTTATGGCCGGAGTCGGATGGTATTGATCTGTACAACGTTTATTTTCAACAAGACGGCGCTACGTGCCACACAAGCAACGAAACCATTGATCTTTAACGGGAAAAGTTTCCGGATCGTTTTATCTCGCGAAGCGGTGATCACAATTGGCCACCGAGATCTTGTGATTTAACACCTTGTGACTTCTCTCTAAGGAGCCACGTGAAAGAGAAGGCCTACGCCAACATCCCAGGGACGATTCAAGACCTCAAAGATGGAATTCGTGAGACTATCGAGGACATAAGGCAGCCACTTTGCAATTCGGTTATGGAAAATTTCATGAAAAGGATATTGTCCTGTAAGCGTGGTCGTGGTAGTCATTTGCCTAATGTTATTTTCCACTATTAACGGCATACCTTCCTCTTTATAATGAAAAAAACATCCGATCATATATATTAAAAAATATCATTTTTCTTTGAATATCAAAATAACACCACTTATTAAAAAACCCTATAGTCATCGAAATGCATTTAATTGAAATTTCTTAACTACGTAACTAATATTGAAACTATTGAAAGTACTTAGAGCGTGCTTTTGTACATAACGGTTGTTTGTATTGGAATAGCATTCATGCCTGGCTTTACATGCCTCAAATAGTGCGCATGATAACTCGAACAAAACTTGAGATGTCTGAACAATACGGGACGCAAATATTGTTTTTTTCTCAAGAGCGGTTGGTTTCATTTGATATTTCTTAAAGTCAAAACTCCGCAGTGGCCTGAAAGAAAAAGTAAATGCTTTTAAGTTCCAGCTATCTGCGGCCAGCAATCATGTTCATCCAATTAGGTAAACAAAAATCTAAAAAATGACGGCGATCGGCCCGAGCCAATAATCGAAATCAGTTCTACAGGAATCATGAGTTGGATCAGCGGTTATGGATCAGCAATTTCTAGCAATTTCTTGCATCCATGGATGGTCTGCGATGTTCTAGTCTAGAACGCTGCAGTGTTTTGTGACAAACCCGAGCAGAAAACTGTGGAACTTTCTCTTAAAACTTGGTAGAGAAGATCTTTGCTTGATGCTCGGTATTATTAGAGGACACAACCTGTGGGGTAAGCTTATGACCACCATTGGAATCATTGAGAACCCTATTTACCTTTATTGTTTAGAGGAGCCGGAGAGCTCATCTGAGCATTTTCTCTGTGAGTGTCCTGCTATTGCTAGAGCAAAGCTACGAATTTTGGGTTTCGGTCTCATAAGAAAGAATTTTTAAAATAAAATAATATTTAAAATAAAATAAAATACGTTCTCCCAAACTGTGAGATATTTTCAGATTTGCCAAAGAATCTAGGAAATTCTCACAAGACTGGCTATCTCTGTCTCTGTCTCTATTCTGTTCTATATCTTTCTGTCTGTCGCTGGTCTCCTTTGCTCCTTGACTGTCCACCCTCTTACTTTCCAAAGACTTGAATAGAATGGAAAAGTCCTAAATTTTAAATTTCCCAGGCTCTTTAACATCTAAAAATGTTATTTTACGCTAAATAATACAAACCTACTCTATTCTCAACCTATCTGTGCCATGAAAATGAACACTCATTATATACTTATATATTTATTCCTTTTACTCCATAGTGAAGCATAGGGCCAAATCCTTAATTCAGTGAAAATAGCACCATAAACTTATATATTATATGGTTTACGCAGTACTTCCTTTGTAGACAATCATCCAACGGTGGGTCCAAATCATTGATAGGTCAAACGCCACTAGCTAGTCAGTTGTGTTGCTGCCTCCGCCCTTTACTGAAGAAGAGCTCAAAACTGCGGCAAGAAGGCTCAAAAGCAACAAAGCTCTTGACCCAGATGACGCTGAAGTCCTCAAGCTTGTGGCCGAAACCCGACCGGACGTGATGCTCCCCGGAAAATTGCTGGAAAAACTTTTACAGGGCAGGCTAGCAGAATCTGTTGAAAGTGCAGAAGGACTATTAGCAAGGAAATAAGGTTTTCGACGTGGAAGATTGACCCTTGGCGCAATAGGAAGAAGGTAAGCAGCGTAGACCGCGCTCAATGCAGACGTTCTTATCCGCGGCGCATCATCGCTTGATATACGAAACGCCTTTAATAGCTTACGATGGGCAGACGTAATAAAAGTACTGCGAGAAAGGTTTTGAATACTCGCATACCTGCTCTCGATCCTCCAGAGCTGCCTAAGCGGACGTGAACTTCTATATGATACACCGGATGGTCAGAAAACTAAAGCGGTAACGTATGGCGCAGCTGAGGGAGCTATTCTCGGCGCGGACTTCTGGAATCTAAGCTTCGACGATTCCTGAGTATAGAAATGCCAGAAGATATATATCTCGTGTGATACGCGGACGATATAGCGGCTTTCATATCAGCGCTAGATACCGAGAACGCCAGGAGGAAGCTGTCAAGTCATGTTAAGGACCCAATTTTGGCTTGAGGACCATGACTTGGAGTTCGCCAAATATAAGGCCGAGGTAATAACGATGACACGAGGCCACTTGCACTTCGAGGTCAGAGACATAAGAAGACGAGCCTATAGCATGAAGCTGGCATGGTGAACCCAGACGTGGGGGAATAGGTCTGGTCCATTTTATGGACGTCGCACAGTGCGGCCGATTCCCAAAAAGCTGGCCAAAAGTCGAAAAAAAAAGTTTCTAGATAGAGTTTTTTTGTCTTTGGGTTGGCTACAGTAATGCCTTGAGTAGTGAAAACCGTTCATAGCAATGTCCTGTACCCTAAGTATCCTCTGTATTTTCAGTCGCAACGTGGCCTTCGCTTGAGCATCGTATTACTGTCGATGAATAGTGAAAGTTGTACATATTTGAAAGATTTTGTAATGGAGTAAATTGAACAAAACCAAATGGAATCATCTTCGTAAGGTTAGTAAAATACGAGAAATCTTTAGTACATATCAATACCTCGACACAAAATTTTTAGCTGCAGCAATACGTAGATACATTTTTTGCATTTTCTTTTATAATATTTGAGCTTTCAAACTGTATAGTAATACAACGCCGTCATATGCTGCTTTGAAACCTATTAAAGGTAATGGTTACTGAATAAAACAAGATTCAGCTGCTACCACTTGCTACCTTGGCTTTTATGCTATTTTTTGTGTTCTTGAATATACGTTATTTCACGTGAGGGGGTGGCCAATAGGGGTGGAAGGGGGTGGATTTTCAAAATTTTAAGATCAAATTCGTAATCAGCGGCCCCGACAACCCCCGAGTACGAAATTTTGAATCAATTACTTAACTTTTTGAGGTTTGGCCAGCTTTTCGGGAATCGGCCACACTGTGCGTCGTGCTGGGCCCTCCCGAAGTAATGCAGAAAATACGATAGTTCCGGGAAGGGAGTCTCTCCCCAGAAGAGGAGCAGGGATTTTTTTAGTAGCCACACCACACGACGCTGTAGACGACGACTCACGCACCAAAAAAATAAGAACCAAAAAAAAAAGAACCATAATAATTTATATGCTTCATATCCACAAAGTATACAATGTATTTAGTAGCTTCGGATCACCAGCGAAAATACAATGCCTGAGCATACTCGCCTATGTCTGTCTGCCCACTTAAAGCAAATATTCAAAAAGCGCTTGTTTTATGATAATGTTTAAGCTGTCAAACGTTTATTAGGGTTGATATCAAAAGCATATCAGCATCCTATGTCAATTGCTTTTGCATAAACTTTTAAAGCTATAAGTGAAAGGAAAATATGCATACATACTTACATACATATTTTCAAGTACATTTATGCGCGCACGTGTCTGTTACTCAAACATAAATATCGATTTACTATTTTCTTAAACTTTCGCCGCCAATAAAAAACAAAAACTGTGTGCGTGCCTATATTGGATTTGCCTTAGAAAGTTTGAGAACTAAGTATCTTTACTGCAAATTGTGAAAAGCTGGGTTTGATTAAATGTGGCTATCTCAAAGTGCTCCACACCTAAGGAGTAGAGATGCATGGGGATATATCATAATTAGAGAAGAGAATTGCAAAAGGCAGAAAAAATAAGAAAGGAAAAGAAATGTAAGGAAACAGTGAACGGTAGTTATTGGAAAGGTTAACTAAAGAATAATTACATGCTGCTAAAAAATTTCTGAGTCGAAAAAATCAAGGCAATGTCACTTCAGTTGCCGTTTGAAGAACGACTGATTGGATGAGTGTGTGAACACAAGTGAAATTTTTGCGCAGAATTCGGCTGCCGAAAGTTTCCCTCACAATTTTCTTTTGCTTTATAGTTAATGCCCAAATCTTTTAAATCTGTGATCCTTGGTTAAAATTGGAGCCATGATGAAATAAACTATACGATGAATAGACCAATGAAATGAACCTCAAAATTTAAATTTTTATTAAAATAATTTGAAAATAATGTTAATTATAGATAAATGAATTATTTGCATTTGTTAGTTTTTGACTTTGGTTTATTACACAATGAAAAATTGTAGTTGATAATGCGGATGTATGCCTGCAAAAATAAGAACGGCAGCACTGTGTCGACACAACCAAATACAAATCCACACAAATCACCTGATTTTTACGGGCGCAAGTTTGCGTATCTCACGCCCAACAGACAGAGTCTGCGGTAATTTCGGTGGGTGTGGGCACCTTTAGCACTGTTATGTGTCTACTGTGCTTAATTCACCTCATCACTTTCTAAACATTTTCCACAATGGAGGTTTGGAATGCTGTTGAGTCTTAATGCCCGGTTTCGTACAGAATAGCGGACGGCTTTTCCTGTAAACCTGACCAACTAGTAATTATACCAGTCCTCAAAGAATAATGAAATTCTACATCATTTTTTTCTATATTTTTTTTTACGAGTTTGCTTAATTATTTATGAGAAACTCTAACATTTAACTCCGAAATACTGAAGGGGAAAGCATTGGTAAAATGACCGAGTTTTGGGAATTGGGAATTGAGAAAATGCAATACAATGGCTGAAATCGAGTGACTAAAAATAATTTAGTTTAAAAGTGATTTACAAAGTACACCATAAATAAACAAAATTATTTTTTCACTCTTAGTCAGGACTAACAAAAAGTGATTGCAATCACTTGTGGTCTCAATTAAATGAATATACGAGGGTATACTATGTTATATATATACAGGGCCCACCATCTATCGTTACGGATTTGAACTAGGTGTTATTTGAAGAATAGTAACACTTAGCTGTCATCTGATTTGACAGAAAATTAGTTTTATTCTTCCGCTGAACGAAAATGGTTGTGTATACGCTTAAAGAACGCTGGGAAATATTGCGACATTACTTTGAAAATCATGGTAATGTTGCAGAATGTGTACGAAAATTACGTACGGCAATGGGAAGAAGAAAAGCATCGAATGAAGCGTATGTGCGTTACTTTGCGAAAAAAGTAAGAGAAACCGGGTTGTTTATTGACAAACCAACGCGTGACCGACCAAAAACCGTGCGTACACCCGAAAATATTGCTGCTGGGGCCGAGAGTGTTCGTGAATCACCAGGAACATCAGTTCACCGTCGTTCTCAACAATTGGACATTTCGGAGACATCATTGAGACGAATTTTGCGTAAAGATCTTGGTATGGTAGCCGAGGCTTCCATATGAATGAAGTTGTGTTCCATCATTAACCGGAAGGATTGTACTTCAAAATAAAAAAAAACAGTTTGGAAAAATATTGAG
The DNA here is from genome assembly GCA_037575425.1 of Anastrepha fraterculus. Lineage (NCBI taxonomy): Eukaryota > Metazoa > Arthropoda > Insecta > Diptera > Tephritidae > Anastrepha > Anastrepha fraterculus. The sequence goes on from JAYXIM010043962.1 coordinate 1,572,063, forward strand.
TAGTTTCTTTTTCATAGCCTTTTTAATTCCGTAAAGTTATATGGCGGACCCTATATAAAGGGTAATCAAATTGGAGGTACTTTACGAGTAGGGGTTTTTTTGACAGATCACGCGTGACTACTATCAAACTACTGCTGAATACATGGTATTAGGTCTAATTGTGGAATGTAACGCAAATTCACTGAACACACTCTAGCATAAAATGTAACTTCAGGGGGCATAAACTCATGGATTTCATTCTGTCATCTCGCTTGGTTATACAGAACGTTGGCACCAGCCCGACTTTTGTGACCAGCAGAAGGCAGGAAGTGGTTGATATGGCATTAAATATCACATCATATCATTGGTTGGAAAGTACTCGATAAAGATTCCCTGTCGGACCATCGTTATATAGAGTTCAGGCTTGCGGCCGAGACAATCTCGATCCCAACAGGCCAGCAGACGTGATTGGTTTATTGCATCCAGATAACGAGGAAACGATACGGTTCACCTTCTCGCCATTCGAAAACTTTAAGTCCCCAGGACCCGATGGCATTTACCCAATCATGCTCAAGCGGGGCGGAGAACAACTAATAAAAGCTTTGAAAAGAATCTTTACCTAGGAACCTAGGAAGTCATCGCCGACACAGAGGCGTATTGTAGAGAGTTTGTGAAATCCTGTTTATGGAGGGGTGAAAAAATGGCCGGAGGGTTGGGAGAATTGTATATTTCTAAAAGGGGACTATGTGGAAAAAAAAATTTTTTTGTTTTTTAAATGGTGTCTTCATTTCTAACACGGGTACTTATTGAACCCCGCTATAAATACCCATGTTAGAAATGAAGACAACATTTTTTCAAATTTTTATTTTTCATCATAGCATAGAAAGATACAATTCTTTATATACATATATATGGCGCGTACACCCTTTTTGGGTCTTTGGCCGAGCTCTTCCTGCTATTTGTGGCGTGTGTCCCACAAATGAAGGGACCTACAGTTTCAAGCCGATTCCGAACGGCAGATATTTTTTGTGAGGAGCTTTTTCATGGCAGAAATACACTCGGAGGTTTGCCATTGCCTGCCGAGGGGCGACCGCTATTAGAAAAATGTTTTTCTTAATTTAAGTGTTTCTCCGAGGTCTCAACCTACGTTCTCTCTGTGGATTCCGAGTGGTAGTCACGGACCAACCCTTTCGGCTACGGCTTCTTTATATATACACAATTTAAATGTATATTCTATCTTTAGATGTTTTTAACTCAAGCAAAATTCTTAATTTTTCTATATATAGTTTAATTTAAAAATCTTGTTACATCAAAATGTATGTATGTATGCACATGCTCTTGATTTACCAGGTGGGAACTGGATGATGGTGAAAATTGTGTCAAATTTACGGTTCATTTTAATTACATGTGTATATGTCTCTGCATCTACATACATATTGAGGCATGATATGCCCTATTTGTTTTCTCGTTTTATCCCTCTGGTCATGCATATATGGGTATGTGTGTGTGCGCATACTCCTACACAGATACACGCCTTTGTACTTAAGTGTGTATTTGCAAGCTTGTCGGCAAATATTTTTAAGCCAAGTTATTTCGGTGCTGAAATTCCTTTTGAATGGCCAATGCAAGCAAACCAATGGGTGTATATACATTTAGGACTACCTGCAATCGAATATATGTATGTATGCATGCATGTAGATAATGATAGACAGACAAACAGTCGATTGCTTTGCAATTTTTATTTTGTTGTTGTTGTGCTGTAACCCATTTGTGTGCCACTTACACATCCATATACAAAGTAACGCTATTATATACAAAGTAATAAGTATGAAAGTGTAAGTGTACATACACACATTCGCGTTCACATGCACAGCAATCCCACTTTGGGGCCGACAAGGGTTAACACATGCATTACAGCACTTACTCACAACCCATTTGCAAGCAACTACCACTTAGTACTCACTGCTTAAAATGTGCATAAGTATATGCGGGTATATATGTATGTATTTGCGAATGGGCACTGGTGTGTGTGCTTGTTGAAGTGTTGTTGCATAAAGGTGGCTAAAATTGGTAGAGGAAACGCTTAAACGTTGAAGGTGGTGAAAATTGTATGGAATGGTGGGTTATTGAGAAAATTTCTGCTGTGGTGTTGGTGTGCAGTTAGCTGTCGGCGGTTGGTAGTTACAATTGCGGCTGTTGTAGTTGTTGTTGTTATTGTTGTCACTGTTGCTGTTGCTGTTGTTCGGATAACTGGTATTGCTGCGCAACATTTGCCATCTGTTCGTGTTGTTGCAGTACGTTGGTGTTAGTGTGGACTTTCGCTTAAATCGAATTTATGGCAGGGGTTAATAAACTGCAACTGGGTCACTAGGACGGCATGCAATTTCGCACAAGAACAACAGCTAACAGCGCCAATAACAACAGCAACAATAACAATAACAAATTTAATAACAACAACGGCAAAGTGAGACGATTGCATGCTCGGGCCGCGGGCATCGGAGTAGTTGAGCCAAAGCACACAAGCAAGCGCGAGTAAGCTAGCGGGGTGTCAAGGTGGAGGGACACAAGAACAGACATGCACAACAAATAAGTACTCGCGTACTCGTATCTACTATGTGTTTTTGGCCGACTATGCCAACATTTAGCAGGCGCTGTGCTAGTGGTACGACCAGTGGTTAGCATATTGGCCTGTTCACTTGCGGTGGTGCTGGTGGTGGTCGCATCGCAGCGAGACATACTGAACTATGGTACATATATACATGCATATACATACATATATTTATATTACATACATACATATATTACATACCAAGAAATAGTAAATACATACATCCATTCTATGCAAGTAAAAAACATTGAAATATAATGCACACCGCCTGACTTCTCGACCATTAACACACACTCATTTACTCACTCGCCTAACTCTGACCAACTGACTCGCTCAATGCTCGGCGGCTTGTCGGCCGATTGTAGCCTCAATCACGGCGCTTTGCAAGTGTGGCTGTGGAAATGTGTATCAAGTCCAACTGCTGCGCCTGAAAGTGTGCTACGCTGTTGAATAGAAAGACATGCGAGGCAAGGTGGGGCGCCACAGGTGTACGGTGGGTAAGCAGTTGAGTAAGTAAAGGTGTTGAACGTTGAGAAATTTGTTTTGTGCAAATTACCTTTGAGTTCTTCATTTTGGCCTCCAAAAACATGCAGCCACGTATATAGGTGAGAGTCATAAGCCGGAGGCAGTGTAAATTGGCTTTACGGGCGAAGCAAACAAACAGCGCGATATTTTGCAGGCGTTTGAACGGGCGAAATTGCCGACGACCCAAAAGAGGGCATAAGCGAGCATTAATGGCATAAATATGCAAGCGTGTGTGAGTTTGGGATTGTGTTGGTGAAACTTTTACTGCACCTTTAGGTGAATAAAAACACACATACACATGCGTATATATAGGCATGTATGTATGTACGCGAGTATATACCACACATATGATTGCCGTGTGTTCGGCTAACTTGAGAAAGGGTCGAGATGCCAACGGGCATGCATACACAAACACTCTCTGAACATTTGAATACGTGAGCGCATTGTAGCTGGATGTTCAATACTTTGAGGTGCGCTGTAATACCATCGACTAAAAAGTTACATAATACCCAGTAAACCAAATTCACCGATTTGCTTAAACATTGGCCTTTACAAAAACTAACAAAAACAAAAAATAAATTGAATTTGGTTTTGATAGAGTGTTATGTTTTTGCTCCGAAATGAGAGTGGTTGTATATTTTTATGACAAACTCTGAAACTCTCTGTGAGTTGTTACATATTTTTATCACAAATATTCACCATATTGTGAGTTTTACATTTTTTATCAAAAATAATTATAATTTTTTCAGTTAAACTTTTGATCGATTAAAAAATCCATTTCTTGAATGTTTTTTTTTCTCAGAAACAAAAATTAGTTTTTGAGTTTTATTGCTTTTTGCAGAACGAAAAACTCAAAATGCTACACCTCACCTTAACTTACCTGAAATCCCCTTAATTGGTCTTAGCTCACTTCACCTCAATTAACTTCTATGAACCCTCCTTGCAACGATGATAGATTTGCCAGGTATTGAAATACCTGTGGACTTTCCCCTTTCGCTCTATGCTACTGATGAAGTTCATCAGATTTTTTATATTAAGGCCTGCTATATCAGTAGACGTAGGAAAAAAGTAAGAACCAAGATGCCTAAAACTTTTTTTTTTACTTTGTAACTACATTCAATCTCTAAATGAGATGACCAAACAATATCGTATAATCTTATGCTGGGTTTCAGGCCTCAGAGATATACCAGGGAACTGTAGGGCAGACCAACTTGCAAGAGAAGGTACCTGTATGCCAGATATAAATAATTTTATAGATACCTCTCGCAACTTGTAAGCTTCTCATTAAGGACGCATTAATCAGGTCTGCAAATCAAAGATAGATTAGCGTTAACATCTGTGAAATTGCTAGGCAAACATAGCCAAGGCTAAATTTACGACTGTCCAAGAGCATTATAAAACTGAATAGACTTCAAATCAGGACCTTAGTAGGGGCCCTCACAGGACATTGTTTCATAGGAAATCATGCAAAGAGATTAGGCGTTTACACGCATGATTTCTGTCGTAGCTGCAGAAATGAGGAGGAGTTGGAAACAATTCAACACCTTTTTTACTTCTTACCGAATATAGATAATTATCTATAATTTTATTTTTTATTATTATAATATTATAATCTATACATTTTAGGTATCAACAACCTTTTAGCTCAAAAGCTCAGGATGGTTTAATATGGAGAGGGAAATGTAGCTCAGCCCCCGCGGTTCACAACGGACCCATTTCGTGGTCTAAGTGGCATCGTTGCCTCTATGTGCGATGCGGCTGCCAAACCTAACCTAACTACATATTTTGATAGCTGTTTCTATTAAAGGAATTGTGGTCGGAGCAAAGATAGTAAATTTTATTACCTTTAATGCGATATATCATTTGTTTTGGTCGGGTAGCGAGTTCTAGTGAAATTAGGAATTTTTCTCGAAAATTGCCTGACTGACAATCAAAAAAGTATGTGAATTTTTGGAGTCATCGACCGATTTTACAGAGGCATTGGATGGTTTGGTTCTTGGATAAAAAAATCTTTAGGTAGTTGTAAGCCAGTGGCATACACGCTCTTTATGTGTATGCTGTGGCAAAATTAATCACCCTATGGCAAGATGTTGCGTGGCACGTCAATCATATTTTACACTTGTGAACTAGACAGCTGCAGTATGCAAACATATAAGTAGTGGAGTGCGTACAGGTCCACATAAAGATTTCCATTACACAAAATCTTTTATTTATTTATTCAAAAACAATTGGATGACTAATTTGTATGAATTTATGAACTCACTTGAAAGCTCATTGGCGACACATGTGAGTAGCGTATCCATGTGATATCAAGGAGGTTGGTACCTCACCTAGTAGTAAACTCATTCTTGAGCAAACTTATGAATCCTTTCATTTATTATATTCTTGTATACTCTTATACACGGGAACCCAGAAATGCTGCTGATTCCTGATCTTTCATAGTCCTCTCATTATTCGTGGGCAAATTTCAGCAGTACATTCTTTTGTGCTCACGTGTGGTACAAACTTTTCACAGACGGTCGAGAAGATGTGATTGACGACGCTCACTCTGAACACCGCAGCACATCAACAACCGAAGAAAATGTTGAGAAAGCGAAGAAAATTGTTATGCTGAATCGTTGAATCACAATTAGAGAAGTTGCTGAGGATGTCGGCATATCGGTTGGCTCATGCTATGAAATCTTTTCGGACATTTTGGGCATGAAGCGTGTGGCTGCGAAGTTCCTTCCAAAATTGTTGAATTTAGATCAAAATCAACGTCGCATCAGCATCGCTCAGTAATTGTTGAATGACATCAACGATGATCCAGATTTGCTTAAAAAGTTCATAACTGGTGACGAATCGTGGGTGTATGGTTAAGACACCGAAACCAAAGCCCGTTCGTCCCAACGGAGGAGTCCAAGAGAGCCAAGACCAAAACAAAAAAAAACACGACAAGTTCGACTGTTTTCTTCGCACATCGGGAGTTCTTACCACAAGGGCGTACGGTAAATAAGGAGTATTACCTTGAAGTTATGCGACGTTTGTGTGAATCAATACAGAAAAAACTACCTGAATTGTGGGACAAAATGGATGGCTTTTGCATCATGATACTGCGCCTGCTCACTCATTTTTGCTTGTTAAAGATTATGTGGCCGGAAACAACACCGTTATCAATCCTCAGCCACCGTATTCACCAGATTTGGCCCCTGCGAATTTTTCTTGTTCCCAAGATTGAAGAGACCCATGAAAGGACGGCGTTTTACGATGATTCAGGAGATAAAAACAGAGAGCTCAAGGACATACCGAAAAGTGCGCATCAGAACTGCTTCGAGGATTGGAAAAAACGCTGGCACAAGTGTATTGTATGTGAGATGAACTGCTTTGAATGAGATAAAATAGAAATTGAAGCATAAATAAATATTTTTTGGGAAAAATTAAAATTCACCTTATTTTTTTAACACACCTCGTTCATATATGTACACACTTTTGTACATACACACATATGAGAAAGTGTTCAGGGTGAAGTAAATGGGTGAATTGAATTTAAAGAATGCGTCAACATCTTATGAGTTGAATGAAATTGAAAGCAATAATTTGTAGAGAAAAAAGTCTCAATTTAATAAGTTTCTTTTTGAAGACATTGACTCAGGTACCAATTATGTATGTGAAGTACCTATTTCCGAAGGTATAAATCTAAGTAAAATACGTCGTACTTTTAATTCGTTAACTTTCTTGAATAGAGTACTCCCTTTCAAAGTGGCCGATAAACATTTAGTCTGAAATCTAAGACCTTAAGGACACTGGGCTTTTCTGAGTACCAGCTCACAGTGATATGACCTCAAATTTTATAGCTGCAGGGCACAATCCTAGTGATTTTACTCAAGATATGGAGGATAGCAGTTCTTTTAGTTGGTTACGGGATTTCCATAGGGAGGCGAATCTTAGTTCCGCTTAGGACTTTATCAATGACTGGGAGAACACAGAACTCACACGATACTGGATGGAGGCAGAATAAAGTGTTTTACCTCCGCTTCAGAAGAGCATCAGATGGGCTCTTGAAGCTGGATAGGGGAGTGCTTACGAACTCTCACTAGATACTTACTACACGGGACATTGTCGCCTTCGGTATCGTTACAGGAAACTAGAATTAGTAAAAAAATAGTCGTCTGCGGATTTTGCGAACTAGATGATGCAACTACAGAACACAGCAGCTTACATACAGAGTCGTACACTTAGGTGGCTGTGACTCTAAATCCATTAGCGCGTCTTTTAAGAGACACTTTTTTTTATCAAAAACCTTAGCGTTAAAATTTATGCGAAACTAACAAAAGCAAATTTAAAAAAATTTTCATCAACATTTCAAGCTTATTAAGCAGCATTTTTAGAAGACTTCTTGGGGAGTACCAGTCTAGTACTTCAACCTATTTCTGGGTATGCAGGTTTTTTATAAAGCATATGTACGGAAGTTTTTTATATGAAAACAAATGAAAAAAAAAATGTTCGAAAATCAGCGTAATTTTTTGGCGCTTTAGACTGTACTCGTATTATACTATCATAAAATTTGCATACCCAGAAATTTTTTTAAGATTCTGTTTAAAAACTTGCCCTTTGATGGCATCTTCATTTGTTTACTGGGTACATACTCATACACATATACATATAAGTTTATATCAATCGCATGTGTGAATGTGTATCTGCACCACGTACGCTCGCTTGCTAGCTCGCTCGCCATGTCGTGCCTTGCTTGCACTTTAAGATTTATTGAGCTGCACCGCTTAAATGAGAAATGACTTTTCGCTGTATTTGAAGTTTCAATAGTAAGTAAATGGGTTAACACACGATTTTCTTTTACCCCTTTTACCTCTCTCTACTTTTGCTCGTATTCTTGTCATGTTCATTGCTTCTCACTTATTTATCCCTTTTCTAGCAATAAAATGTTCAGCTGTCAGAGATAAGTTTGTTGCACTCGTTACTCGCCTGTAGATGTCGAATTCTCGATATCAATGGTGTGCGGGTATTCAATGGCGATTTTGTTTTTGGTAACCGTTTGACAATCGCTAGGGCGTGTCCACTGGTTCTCTGTGTTCAGGAATGTGGAACAAATTTTTTGATTTATAGCTACAAGTACAGCAAACTGTACGAAGAAGGAAAGGGGAATTGTGTGTTCGTATGCGCTCAGGCAGTGTGAGGTTGGGGGATGTTGAGGTAAGGTTGAGTTAATGATCTAATAAATGCATTAAATTATTGTCTAAAACAATTCAATTAATTATATCGTTATAAGAGAAATATTCTGAGAACAATTATATAGCTTGGGTTGGAGGAATATTTCATGACACTTATAGGAAAATAATTTGTTGTAATGTATTGTATTTGTTGTTGATGTAATGTATTGTTGTATTTAGGGAAAAGTTATAATGAAGTATGCAAATAATACAGTGCAAAAAATGTTAAGTAAACATTTTCTTAATTTTCTGTAAACAACAAAGTTTCTTTGACATTTTTCTCACTTAACCTCAAGTTGATCTAAAGTATCTAATTATCTCGTGTAAAACTAGGTTTACCATTAACATTGTCTTAAAAGGGCTACAAGGTGAAGTCCAAAATAAACAAGACTGAGCTAAAAAAAACGTCAGGAGCTTTGTTCTGATAACTTCGAGTTTATTTATTCAAAATAGTCTCCTTGGGCCTCGATACACTGTTTTGAGCGATCTGAAAGCTTTTCGAAAGAGTGTTTCAGGTCATTGACCGGAATGGCCTTACGAGAGTCGGAATGTCGGTACAAACCTTTTAGATGGCCTCTACGGACACAAAACGTTTTCCTTTTATGGTCAAATGCAATTTTCCGAATAAGTAGAAGTCACAGGAAGCCATATCAGGCGAATACGGTGAGTGATTGATGGTTAAAATGCTATTCTGGTCAATAAATCAGTCACACGAGTGGATCGATGAGATGGTGCACTATCATACAATAAGCGCCAGCTTCCTCCTTCGCGGTATTCAGGGCGAGTCTGACGAATGCGATGTAATAAACGCTTAAAAATGCGAAGATAGAAAATTGCATTGACGGTTTGGTCCGTTGGCGCGAACTTATTGTGGCAATTCTCTTGGAATCGTAAAAATAAGTGGGCATGGACTTGATTTTTAACTTCTACAAAAGCGTGGTAGCTCGTCTGGGGCCTTCCATTCGGCACTTTGACACTTAGTTTCAGGTTCACGTTTTATCACCAGTTACAATGTTGCAAAGGAAGCTCTCGTCTTTTCTCCCCTCTTTAATGAGGTCTTTCGAGTGCTGAATTCTGAGAAATTTTTGGTTCAAGGTTAACTTGCAAAAAGCTTATGGAGATGCTGCTTTAAGTGAAACAACGTTCCGAGATTGGTTCCGTCGCTTCAAAGACGGTGATTTTAATGTTAACGACCGTTCACGTGAATCCAATCCGTTTCCAAGCGATTGCATGCTTTGGAAATGATCCCAAAGCAGGGGATTCCTATGACTTAAACCCAAGGGATGTTGAACATCGTTTTTTCACCTGTGAACAACTCCAAGCGGCAAAAAAGGAAAGGTTTTTTTCATTGAATCGTGACGGGTGATGAAAAATGAATTCATTACAGCAATCCAAAGAAAAGAAAGTCATGGGGACTGCCAGGTCATGCGATGGATATATTTTCAACGATTTCACGATTCATTTGTAACCATGTTTTCAGAATAAAGTTGCATTTTCATAAAAAAAGCTAAAACTTAGTCGCGCACTTAATATAATAATATGTATAAATCGTAACTAAATTCGCTAGTTATATGGAGTTTTAGTCTGAGTCTGTTAACAGTCTAAATTTATTTGGAAATCATTCGGAAAATAATTGTACATTCCATCTCGTAACAAAGTGCAGCCTTTTTGTACATTCCTGTACTATTTTTGAATAGGTGGGTGCTAAGGTTTCTTAGCCCTTTATAGCAGCGTGGGTGCCACTGCAGACCTCGATTTTATGTTGCAAAAGAATTTTTCTACCGGCCACATTAGTCTCCCTCTTACTTTATGCATTGATCAAGCTTCCTCCTTCTTGTGAAGAGGTCAATGCACAACGCCCGATAGCCCATTCGCACAACGCCAAGTGTCAATCATATCCAGAGGTTTTTGGACTTTGCTACAGATGTTCATAAGCGAAGGGCCTATTACCAAACAGGCAACGTCGTCCGCATATGCTTGTGCGTAGACTCCAGCATCATTTAAGGTGGTGAGTAGAGGATCGACCACCATGCACCAGAGCAATGGAGACAGTACACCACCTTGGGGGCAACCTCTATTGACCCCGGATGACACCAGCAGATCTTCCTTTGCTCGCACCGTGACGATTCTTTGGGCCAGCATCGAACGAGTCAAATTCACTAGAACCCGGTCTACCCCGTGCCTACTAGAACTGAACTGTATTTCAGCACAGACGAAAAGGATTCCGAATAATTAATGCTCTGTTTCTGCGAGCTGCTCATTACAACCGCACCATCAGAACTGCGTTTAACATTAAAAACCCATTTCGAGGCCTTTAATTTTGGCTCTTGAATTCTTGTTCTGCTATTTCACAGCCGGCAGCCGCCGTAGTCGAACAGCCATTCGGAAGTGCACGGGCTCCAAACCAGAAGCATGAAACATCAATTGATAAAAATGAGAATTTTCTAATAGCGGTCGCCCTCCGGCGAGTGTATTTCTGCCATGAAAAAGCTCTTCATAAAAAAAAAACATCTGCCATTCGTAGTCGGCTTTCGAGTCGCTCCATTTGTGAAACAACAGCAGATAGACACCACGAATATGAGGAGGCGCTCGGCGAAACACGCAATAAAGGGTGTAAGCGTCAATTATATGCATATATGAACATATTTCACAGCCAGTTAAATCTTATAATTATATATAAAAACCAAAAAAACAAAACAGTAAAGCTCTTAAATTTTTTTTAATTAAATTAAATTTCCTTTTAATAAATTTAAGAATACAAGTTTTCAGTGAGTTAACTGACTAGCCACTGTCACTGGCGCTATCGATCGCCAGCATTTAAGAAAGACAAACAAAAGAGCGCTAGAGAGCAACACACCAACACACTTACGCACATACTAATGTGCCCATACACTAGCGCAGGTATTTAATCCATATCGATTTGGCTTTGCAAGGTTTCCTCGTGAATGAACGAAGTGTGCGCTGGAAAAGTGTGTTAGCAGGCTATGCGCGCAGCAAATTAAATCAAATCAAACTAAATCAAGCCACCAAACTAAAGCAAAGCTCGGCTGCAGCGACCCACCTATGTGGCTTAGAAGTAAGTACAAGTAGAAGTGCCGGAAATGCGCCGCGCAAGCTATGCCGATGTAGCACTTTTTAATGAAACGTACGAACGAAACTTGGCTTGACATCTTAGCGATATGGCATGAAAGGTGACATAATGTCACATGGCTGTGATTTGTTTTGAAACGCTTATCGCTGACATGGTCAAATACCTGCGATTGCCAATAGCTAATGAGGTGAAAAGGGAGAGGATGTGTGAGGTGGCGAAAGAAAGCACTGATTTAGCGAAGTATTCGAAGGTGTTCGATGCTAATTGACTTAAGTATTCAATAAGTATGACTTAAAAGAATAAATAGTTGGCGCGTACACTTCTGTTAGATGATTGCCTGAGCTGTTCCTGCTATTTGTGGCGTGCGTCTTGATGTTGCTCAACAAATGGAAGGACCTACAATTTTAAGCTGATTCCAAACGGCAAATGATTTTTTAGGAGCAGCTTTTTCGTGGCAGAAATACACTCGCCGGAGGGCGATCGCTATTAGAAAAAACTTTTTGGTGATTAATACACGGAGACTCGAACGTACGCATTCCCGAATTGTAGTCACACACCAACTCATTCGGCTACGGCGGCCGAATGACCTTAGGTTAGGAATTTCTATATTTTTTGGAACTCACCTACGTTATTGCTTTTCTCGTTGATTTTTCTCACTGATTTCTCTCACATTTGTTTTTTATTAGACAGGTTTTTTAGGCTTTTTAAAATTAATTATTTTCCTCTAGATTAGTATTTCGACTTAATTTTTATAAATTTTCATTATTTTCGCATTATTAGTTTGCTTTATAAATTTCTTCATTCGAAACTATGCACCTTCATTTGCACACTCATTTCCATCACTCACTACTTTAACCATATCCTGGTGGCTTCTTCATAATCATGCTCTTATGCACCGGTGGCATGCGCGAGTCCCAAAAGAAAATATGATAAACCGAAAGGGCAAATCCCAAACTGCACAGGCCACACAAATAGATCAACACCATTAGGTAGCGTATGCAACGCTCTGAAAAAGTAGGTTTATGTGCCATTATCTCCTCGTTTTCATGCAAACGATAGGACGGCAAGTGACCGGTGGATATCCTGACAGTTGTTGGGCGAGAGCCTCTTATGCGTGTGGGTGATGTTGCTGTCGGCGTTGCATTTGCATCTGCATCTGATGCTGTCGCCGCTGCCGCTGCCGCTGCAGCTGACTCGTCGTCATTATCATTATTATTAATTACACTCGATTCAATTATATTGACAATTTTGGCTAAATTTTCCGACATTTTCACATAAGTAGTTGCGTTCTTGCCACTCGCAATACCAACTGCGCTGCGTTGGCTGTTGTCGGCGCAATTTAAATGTGAGTCGTAACAGAAATCAAATCAGAATTGCATTTAATTGCCATTCACATAGCTGTAAATTAATTGACAGACGCAAAATGCGGCGACACGTTTTTAGCAGAGCTATCAAAAAGTCAGTGGCAAATACTGAAAAATATACCCGAGCTACTTTGTTCCAAACGGCTCGTGCAGCGCTGAATGTTAGTGCGGCTGCTTGGGATTTAGTGAAACGAAAAATAGGATTAAACTTTGTGTGTATTGCCTTGTCAACTTTTTGTTTTTAGTTTTGATGGCGCTGAATTTCGCTTTTATGGCGTAAATTAATCCCCTGCCCAACTATCGGTAGTGAGTGAGTAAGTGAGTAAGTGATGCCACTCAGTTGGCACGAGTGTATATATAAAAGGTGGGTTGGACAGGCATTGAGTTGAATGAGTTCCTTTATAAAATTGGCAAATGACATGCAGAGCTGCATACGTATGGTTAGTAGAGGGTGCTTCTTTGGAAGATGCATGTCCACAACAGAGCAGATATCGGGTGTTGTGAAGGCCAGCTGATCGTAAAAGGATTACATATTGCAAAATTTTTAACTCCTCCTCACTTTGTTTGCTACATCTGTGGCTATTGCAGGTTTAAATATCACAAATGTAGTGAAATTCACCAGTAGCTCGAAGCGGTTAATACGAATGTAATTAGCTAACGTTTGGTCATTATCTTCCTCCAATCCAAAGCTCTCTTTTTTTTCCCGCTGCCTGTTCGGTTCTTCTCTCTATGCTTTTCTTCTTTATCATAATGGACAAATTTGATTCTTTATCCAAATGGGCTTCTACATCAGCAGCCTAACCCTAACCTAATGTCAAAAATCTACCATCGACCCGATACTCACAATACGCCACGTGTTGGAAAATACTCATGAAAGGAGAATCGACACACACTGCATTCGACAGTAGGAAAAGAAGTTGCCTATATGCAGCGATAACTTAATTTGACATCTCGCAAAACTAATACGGCTATACAAAATGACGCTGCTTAATATCAGCAGCCCCGTCAGAAGGAAGAACCTCTCCGAGTCGTTTGATACCAAACGAGGTTTCCCACAAGGACGTGTGACTTCTTTAACTTGATGCTGGAAAAGAGCGTGCGAGCCACAGAACATAATCGCTCAGTCACAGTCTCTTATAATATCGTACAGTTGTTGGCGTATGCCGATGGTATTGATACCATTGTCCTTAACAAACTGGATAAAGAAGCAGGTGCAGAAGGACTTTGTTGCACTTGGTGTGTCAAAGTGGCGCTGATTAGCACGAGGAAGAATCGATTGACGCATTTGGTTAAACACGACCAAAATCACGTAAGCGGTTATCGCACGAATCAAGAAGAAGAAGAACTGTTTGTAGTAACAGGAATAAATCACCTATTGATTTCAGTAAATATTTTTATATGATTTTTTCGAAAAACTAAACTCTTAAAAAACGAAATTTTTTTGTGTCAATCTAAACTCTGTTTAAGGTTGACCTTTCTACCACTAACGGCATTAGATACATTCTTATTACCCTTATAAACTTAGCTTAGTTTCAGCGCTATTCAAGAGGCTTTAAATATGCAAGAAAAATGCCCTTTAATTCCACATTTGGATTGATGTTGGTGAGTTAAATTTTATTCCAACCATATTTTTTCACTTATAAAATGAATAAGTTGAACGAAATTTTATTAATTTTGAAATTATGAAAAATTACTACCAAAAGCCTAAATCGGTGGTACCAGCTTTGAGCTGGTCAAAGTAGTCGTTCTATTAGACAGGCTGTGTGTTCAATAGTAAATAAATTTGATCTAAAATCGTCGTTACGCAATGCCACAATGACAGTGAGATATTACACTGGTCGAGATGCTGAGGTACGTGCTTCTTTTTAGAAGGAGCCAAAATGAAAATGGTTACGCCTTAGACACTAACTTGGATTCTCACAGTTCTCATCGCAGATAACTGTTGTCGAGAGTCGGTAAATAAAAAATGTACTGCGAATGATTACTTGGGTATGGTCTCTTACTCCAATAAACCCATTAGGGCTTTTATACCCCAACAAATATCAAATTGTGGTATATGATAAAGAAGTGATTCGTCGATAAACACTAAGTTGTAGTCGTCACTGAATAAATCACGAAGGGATCACAAGTTGCAGTTACTTTAGAATGATGAGCCCTCATTTGATTAATTTGCTTGCTGTCTTTAGGCTGTGTGTTTCTGTGGGCACTATATATGGTATGATTATTCCTTAAGCAGTGGCAACCACCAATAAACTTTTTGAGTTTGAGCGGAACTTATGCTTCTGACCAAAATAAGGTATTATAGATGGATGGAACAGATATTCCTGTAACCACCTCCAGCCTAGCAGCAAGTGGAATAAGCTATTATATTATTTTAATTAAGTTTTCTAAATAATGAAGGAAATAAAAAAAAACCAACAGGGCGCATGAGTAACACGGATCGTGCGCAGCACTATGACAGTGCGTATACGCAATATATGTGGAAATCAAGCATGTAATTCTCGGCTTGCAGAGCTGACTAAATTTTATTTATTACAAAAAAATCATAAGCCCTACATTTCGATTTTTTTGTTGATGATGTTGGGCTTTCCATATAAAGAAATTCAAGATACGCTTCGTACGGAAGTTAGAAGATCCTAACCCCTCAACGAAAAAAATATTTAAAAATCAAAGGTGGTTTCTAGTCCCTTGAAGGTTGCATTGTGTCAGTGGGCTATAAAACTGCATACCCAGTTAAAAGATTGAAAGTGTTGATGGAATTTTCAAAAATTTTGTTTAGAGTTTGAATCTTTCCGTTATATGGTTTTGCTGTAGTACAAACTATATTGTTTTCCTATATATTTGCTAGAAGGTAATTTCAAGGAAAAAAAGCAACCATCAAAACAAATGCATTTTCGCTTCTGCTTCGTCGTCCATTAGAGCAAAATTCAAAAAAGTTTACTAAGATTGGATTTAAAGTTTTACTTTGTGGTCTGTAAATTCGTTTGCCTTCCTAGGTTCGATGGAGCTCTTTTTCAGCAAGGTCGTTTGTTTTGAAAGTCAAGTTTCCAGAGTTCCTCGATTTTAGATATTACTTTGCTTGTTATTTCCATATACATTTGGCGGCTGAATTTGCACAAGTACAGATGCGTGACGTTTAAGCACCAGATCATTTCTAGCACCCTTGTTTCAAATTTTCAGTCATAGCTGTAATCAAATTCGGGATATTCTTCCTGTCTAAATCCTAGTAGGATTTTTGTAATAATCTAATAAATAGTGATCAGATTGGTGGTACTTTTTCCAATAGAGTTTTTTGACAGATCACGCGTGACTACTGTCAAACTAAATACCTACATAACTTTTTTCAGTATTTATTGACATTTCAGCATGGAAAGGCTTATGCCTCAAACAACATTTACAAATCGTAAAATTGTATTACGAAAATCGACGTTCTGTGGAAAGTGTTCATCGCGCACCTATGCCAACCTATGGTGTATGGGCCTCCCATTTTAGGTTTAATGACTACGGCAATAAGCAAAATTGCCGTACTTGTGCTGAAGAGCAACTCATAGATATTCACGAACAGCCCATGTATCCATTGAAACCGTTTGGTGCAGACTATGGGCTGGAGGAAACATCGACCCATATTTCTTCAAAGACAAGGCGGGCGCCAATGTAACAGTGAATGTCAAACGTTATCGCGTCATGATAAAGGACTTTTTCAGGCCGGGTGTACGGAATTCGAAGCCCGCACAACTTTTGGTTCCAATAGACGGCACTACTTGCCATACAATCCGTGAAGAGGATTTATTGTGCCGTCGTTTCGGTGAGGAATTTATCTCTCGTTCTCGTCTCGGACCAGTGGATTAACCATCGAGATCGGGTCATATCACACCTTTGAACTTTCATTTGTGGGGTATGTAAGGGTTAAGTGCTTTGTGGTTAAACCAGCTTTGATTGAGGATTTGATATTTTTAAGGGAGGTTTAGAGCTCAAAATGGCCACTGGATGTCTGCAAAATGAGTGGATGTTTGTGTTTTTTTCTCTTTTTTTGAAATTACACTCAATACAGCACTAATTTGGTCACGCTGTTGTTGGCTTAGTCACGTGGTTTGTTGTTGAATGACCTGGCCGGAAACCAGATTGTCACGCCCAGTTTTATAGGTTTAGCACCTTAAGCAAAAATATTTCCGAACAAACTTTTTTCGGTGGATGGTCGTTCTACCGGAATGCACAATTAAGTTAAAGTTTGCTAAAACACTGCTGCTATAGATGTGTAACCGTCTATTTGCGGTTAGTCTCTCTCTGGTTTCCCTGGTACATCTAAAAATGAAATTTCGTGTGAGTTTATTTCCTTTATTGCCACTTGACTGCCACCGTAGTTATATATTTATGTTGGCATTGCTCAATGTTTTTGCTAGTGTTATTTCTGCAACCTTTTCTACCGTAAAGACTTCTGCTTGAAAAATACTGCAATGGTCAGGGAGCTTAATTGGCCGCCTGATGTCCAAGTTTGCGCAATAAATCTCTGCACCTACTCCATTCATCATTTTCGAGCCGTCAGTAAGTATATTAAGCGTATTGGGGCTAGATTTCATACGTCTTTTCTACCCCTCTTCTTCTATTGTTGTTCGGAATCTGTTCACTCAATTGCATTTCGGAGTCATATAATCCGTATTGGTCCGATTACTCATATCTATTGAAAGACTTGTGTTGAGTTTTGGTAATTTGTTTCTGCCGGTGGAGCGGATGTTTTGTTCTACACAAAAAAAACAAATGTCGAGTATTCGTTAAATGAAAAGAATGCATAATTTAGAAATCAATGCGAGTTTTGAGCCACTTGAAGTTTGCACTTTATTAGACCGAAATTAAATTTGTAGCTCATTACATACTGTTCAATCGAAAATTTTCTATCAATCTCCATTAAATAGTTTGAAATGTTAATGAAAATTTGTTGAATTTTTTTAGCTTTCACAAAGTTTGAAACTTGGATTTTATTTTTTTTTCTAATATGCAGAAGGAATCATATTCTCATGAAAAACTTATTGAAATTATTGCTTTAGTTATTTAATTCAATTTATATAAAAATGATGTTCGAATTTGTTTTCCCCTTTTCACCCTATCGAAAGATGTTCTAGTTTTTGGCATCATACGATAATTATATTTGACACTTGAGAACTGGACAGCTAAAGTATAAATACAGACAAGCATTGGCGTGCTATACTCGAAAGATAGCGACTCCAAGCTCAACTTCACCACCCACATAAACTTCCTAGGTTAGGTTAGAATGGGTGCGCAAGAAGTGGGCACACTTGGACGAAGAAAAAATGAATTCGTCCTTTGTGATACCATTGTGAAGGAAGTAAGGTGAAGGAGTAAACCGATGGGATGAAAGCAGAGGGGGGAGAGGGCGGAGAGGAGAGGGGGTGGGATGGTTAAGCGGATGCGTTTCGAGTGTGTAGATTATGAACGATGACTGTGCTGAATATGAGTTTCTTTCTAAATCGTTCGCAATGTTAGCCTTTATTCGTCGAAGTAGTTCTTCGGTTTCTGATCCATATACTCTCAAACTGTTGTACGCGTCCTTAGTTCGGTCCGGGTTAGAATACGCAGTATATATTAATGATTAAAGTCTGTTTAGAGAACTTGTGTGCGCTTTACTTTGCGCTCGATGAGGTTCTTGAATCCCATTCCGCCCTATCGCTATCGCTTCCGTTACTTATTAATAAATCTCATGTTCTTAGAGTCTATTTGTGATCTGTTGTCGATGTGTTTTGTTTTTGATATTTGCGCGGGCTCAATTGAGTGCCCGTATCTGCTGATTAAATTAATTTGAATGTTCTCGCACGCATTTTCCGGTGTAATGAATTGCTTTTTATGAGTATTGCTAAAATTATTTATGAAATGAATGCACCTCTTTTGGAAGGAACTAGCTCTATTTGATGCTTATTCTTCTCCCTTAGACTTTGATTTTTCTTACTCTAAGTTTGGGTTTAAAAAGTTACTTTTAAGACTCTCGCCATAAGGTCTTTGTTTGTATCTTTGTATCTTTAGCATTTAAGCATCCTGTTTGTTGGTTAATAAATCAATAAATAAATATAAATTTGCTAAATACATTGATACTATTTATTTGTATGAATAGAACACACACACACACACGTACTCACCAATTTCTATTTGGATATCACTTAAAAATTAAAGCTCCCCACGCCAATCCCTTTCTCCTGCTCCTCTGTCTCACTCTTTTCTCTCTCTCTCTCTTTCTCTCTCTCTCTCTTCTATTACCTCCGTCACTGTCTCCTAACCCACATGATGCGCATGTTTATACTCCGGCAACGGCGGCATACGTGAATCCCATATAAACAGGTAATACATGGCTAATGTCATGCCCAAACCACCAATGCCCCCCATGTAAATAACCAAGGAGATCAGACGGAATGTTTTAGATTCGAAGAAACTGTCTGATTTTGGGACAGTGATTTCTTCATCGTTACTTGCGCCATTGGCGGCAGGTGCGGTTGCAGACATATTCGTAATTAATTAACTCGGATTAAAGCAAGCAAAAAACCAATAAAAATTAACACTTTGCTTCAAATTTTCGTGACTTTGTATGTCTCTTTTCACCGTCTTATCACATTCACGTCGGCAATACTATGTCTCAAGTGTAACTAAAATGACTCGCAAGAAATTGTGATGCACGAAGCTTTCCTTCTTTGCCTCAATGTCTGCGACAACTCGCTAGCTGGCGAGAAGAATGGGCGCGCGTATAAGTAGCAAAACTTTGCGGTTTTGGGTTTACTAATTGTTTATTCTTGTTATTTACGATGTGTTTGCGCGCGAGTTTGTTCTTTTTAAGTTGGTGGGTGTGTGCGCACAAAAATATTTCGTATATACTCATGGGTGGTGTACATACATACATGCATACATACATTTGTGTACTTATGTGTACATATGTATGCCGGTATGTATGTCTACAAGTAGTTTGGTATGCTACAATGGTTTCGCATATTTCTCTTATTTCGTTTCTTATTCTTTTGCACACTTGGCTTGTTCGAGGCGCTAATTAGTTGCAGGCGTGCATATATGTGAACACACACACAAAATACATATAAGTATATACATATGTATGAAGATACGTACCCTGCAGGGCAGTGCACATGGCTTTGAATGGATGCCTCTCGATGGTCTTGAAATATAAATAATTAGTTTGGGGAGAAGAAAATTCATAATTTTTCCTACAACTTCTAACATGCCGGTCAACTTCGATTAATTTAGTGATTTTATCGACATTTTCGGCGGTGGGCTTGCCTGTGCAAGGTGCATCTTGCAGTGTTGCAGTATCAGCACCAGAAATACCACTCACAATTTTAGCAGCCTGGCTTACATTTTCGCACTTTCGCCTTAATCAAAGAAAAACTGTAAAACGTACCGAATTTTTTCTTTGTTTTCTTGCATAGTTAACGCCCTGTAACTCACAATCGAATGCAATAAACAAAAAACAGCAAAAGAATTTTTTAGTGTGAAATGTCACCTTGACGACGAGCATTACATTTTTTTCACAATTCACAGAGAGAACGTCGGTTCGAATCTCGGTGAAACACCAAAATTAAGAAAGAAAAAAAAACACATTTTTCTAATAGCGGTCGCCCCTCGGCAGACAATGGCAAACCTCCGAGTGTAGTTCTGCCATGAGAAAGCTCCTCATAAAAATATCTGCCGTTCGCAGTAGGCTTAAAACTGTAGGTCCCTCTATTTTGTGGAACAACATCAAGACGCACACCACAAATAGGAGGAGGAGCTCGGCCAAACACCCAAAAAAGGGTGTACGCGCCAATTATAACTATATATATATATGTATATTAATTCCCATCAAATTTTGGGTTGGCAACTAAGTAATTGCGGATTTTTTTAGAAAATCAAAAAGAATCTTTTCATGGAACTAAATAACTTTATTCTGTAATGTATTGCCCATTTGGATCAATGACATTTTGCCTTCTTTCAGGCAGCATCATAATCCCACGTTCATAAAACTTCTGGTTATTATTAGCAAAAAACCGAATCAGGTACGATTTGACATCATCATCATTATTGAAATGTGTACCATTGAAGGCGTGTTGTAAAGATCGAAACAAAAAGTAATCAGATGGTGCAAGGTCAGGACTATATGGTGGATGTGGAGAATTGATCGTTTGGTTGGGTGGTAACATAACTTTTACTTGAGCTTGCGATGCGGTTTTCCCTTTGCGGAAATAAAAAAGCAAAATATGGCGAAAATGTTCCTTTTGATTTTCCATTTTTAGCGAACGCCAAACGAAAACTACGCAACTGATCAAACAACTGGTTGTTTGATTGACAGCTGAATTATATATATATATATATAATTGGCGCGTACACCCTTATTGGGTGTTTGGCCGAGCTCCTCCTCCTATTTGTGGTGTGCGTCTTGATGTTGTTCCACAAATAGATGGACCTACAGTTTCAAGGCGTCTCCGAACTGCAGATATTTTTATGAGGAGCTTTTTCATGGCAGAAATACACTCGGAGGTTTGTTATTGCCTGCCGAGTGGCGAACGCTATTAGAAAAATGTTTTTCTTAATTTTGGTGTTTCACCTAATTTCGAACCTACGTTCTCTCTGTGAATTCCGAATGGTTGTCACGCACTAACCCATTCGGCTACGGCGGCCGCCAGACAGCTGAATTGCCAACTACAATATAAAATAACAAAATGTGTTTTACATTTGTACTACGTCTGCAAACCTATAAATCAAAGCCACCTATGAGTGAAATACGCAATTACTTAGTTGCCAACCCAATATTATTATATTATATAAAATTTATTATTAAACTGCTACTTGCTAAATTCCTGGCCCATTTCTTCTGGGGGTTGTGAAACGGAATTTTCCCACTCGGGCATCCCGACATCCTTATTTAAGTATGTGACCGTATCCTCCAATTTGTGAGAGAAATACAATTTCCCGAATAGGTAGAAGTCACAGGGAGTCATATTAGGTGAATACGGTGAGTGATTGATGGTTAAAATGCGATTTCTAGTCAAAAAATCAGTCACAAGAGTGGATGCAATAAGCCCCAGCGAATTCGACGAATGCGATGCAACAAATGCTTCAAAACGCCAAGATAGAAAATTGCATTGACGGTTTGGCCCGTTGGCATAAACTCCTTGCGGCAATTCCCTTGGAATTGTAAAAACAAAAGAGCATCGGCTTGATTTTCAACTTCTTCAAACGCGATTTTTTGGGGTGGTTGCTCGTCTGGGGCCTTCCATTCGGCACTTTGAGGCTTAGTTTCAGGTTCACGTTTCATTACCAGTTACAATGTTGTAAAGGAAGTTCTCGTCTCTTCTCGCCTCTTTTATGAGGTCTTTCGAATGTTGAATTCTGAGCAATTTTTGGTCCTCAGTTAATTTGTGCGGAATGAAACGTGCACAGACCTCTTGTAAGCCCAAATGATCAGTTAAATTCCGTTAAATCGATGTTTTGAAGATACTCAACTCTGATCGCATGAACTTCAACGGTGATTTCGGTTAATTTTTAATAAATTTACGAACAATTTCGATGGAGTTTTCTGTGATTACTGATTTTGGGCGGTCCGTATGTTCATAGTCATTTATGTCCTTACAATCATCTCTGAAACATTAACTCTGGGAAGAGATAGACAATCATCGCCATGAGCTTTTTTCATTTAACTCATTAAAAAGATGGAGCCACCAAAAACATTTTTACATCATAAAACAGTCTTGTTTTTTTTATTAAATATTTCAAGATACTTTTAATTTCATACGAATTTAAAAAAAATTCAACCAATGTGTTTTTGGACCAGGTTATGGAAATTTACATTAAGGTATACATAATTGGTAAAGTGGGAGATATTTAAAAAAAAAAAATTGCTCATAGAAACACTTTTTTGGTAAATGGTGGTTAAGAAGCCGTAGACATTTACCAGTGTCTATATACCTAAATAAATAAATAAATAAATAAATACATTTACATTAGTTGCGAATTTTTAAATTTACCTTCATTTGCTCAGATTTTTCCTGCAGGGTATACTATTTTTATTTTTGGTATTCAAAGAGGTTCACAAGCTTGCTTAAATACACATACTTGTATAAATAAATGTTCATTACATTAATACATAGAAAGTGGACTTGTAATAGTACAAGTGAGGAGCTACAATATGACACACTTAGTTTGAGCCCTGTCGTTTGGCAGCTGTCACTTAAATATCGTCTTAGTTATTACCATCGATTGAGGCGAATTGAAGCGCAAGTCATAAGTAGATTCATAAAAAAACATATTCGCCAAATCACACTTAGACGGTTTCTTTTAAATGTACGGACCTCGATGAACGATAGCAGAGGAAAATTTTCACCATTTTTGACTAGATTTCTTTTTTTTTTAATGTTTATTATTATTTTTTTTTATAAAGATATAGTGCCGACTGAAAACCTATTTATCTTCAGTTTCAAACTTTATATAAATATTATAAAAAATATTATATATAAAAAAATTATAAAATTTCTGCAAAATTTTGGAGAAAATGCTCAACATCGCCGAGGAAAGAAATTATGAAAATTAAAGAGAGTTTTTAGCATCATCAAATTTGCGTTTTACTGCATTGTTCTTTAGGAATAGAATTTTTTTTTCTATTTTGTGTCGGGACAGACTAGCAAGTACAGCACTCAGACACCATTAAATCCATTGTACTCTACTCGGGTTCAATTTTTAATTTTCTTTAATTCTGCCCGACCTCCGAAGAAATCTGAGTAGATCTTGTGCTGTCAAGAAGCCAAGGTGGTTGCTTCTTAACACATCAGTGTCAAAGACCTGAGGCGTGATTCGAGCGAAGGCTGGGCAGACGCATAGAAAATGGTCCGACGTGTCATCCTCCTCTCCATATGCTGGGCAGAGTGCACTGTCTGAGACGCAAAGCCCAGCTCTTCAGGCGCTCATCCACCTGGCAGTTTGCTGCAATGTCGTTAAAACCAGGCACCCAGATGAGCTTTATATTCAAGAAAACGAATGCGATCGAAAGTGAAGCCAGGCATTCGCCGACCAGTTTCGAGTGCATCATCATCGAGCCCAGCGCCCTAATTGCCGCTTGACTGTTGTAGTAGATGTTAATGTCTGTGAAAGTTATTACAGAAGAGAGCAGCCAACCAGCTGCCTCTTTAATTGCCAATACTTCTGCTTGTAATACACAACAGTGGTCCGGTAAACTGAACTTGAGTCTGATGGAAAACTCTTTGCACAATGCTCCTCCGCCAATTCCTCGATCTAACTTCGAGCCATCCGTGAAGAGGTTCAGCAGACACTGCTGCATCGCGTCCACTCTTCCCTTAAATAAATGTGAGTGGAGAATGTTCCTTGGACTACTCATGGCTGTGCATTGACCAGTCGCCAAGGGATGTACCCAAAATGTCGTGTATCTGCTTACAAATGTGCATAGGGACGCTTCGATCGATTTGGAAACGGACCCATTATACGAGTGGGTTTTCAGAGCAGTATTTTGATCTGATTTTTCAATTGTTTGCTTTACGTATTTGAATATAACTCGAAAGGTTATGCCAATCAAATTATGAAGCCTGGAGGGTTTACTAAGCGTAGTCTAAGCTATTAATAGAAAAAGAAAAACAATTTAGAGAGCTGTTTTCCAAAAGTTATCAAAAAAAAAAACAATTCCACTAAAAATTGTGAAAAAATTAAATTTATTTTATGATTTTCGTAAACCACCCCTCTCAATTTTTTTTTTCAAAAATTTAATTAAAAATATTTTTAAAGTATTGTATATTTTATCCTTATTTAAAAAAAATACATATAAAAATATTAACAAAAACCGAAGGTATTTCATTTAGAAAGATCTATACAAAAGTTTTCAACATAGAACAAATCTCAGAATTTATAGATTTTTTTCCACTTTACTCTTTATTTTACTCAAACCTGCAAATAAGAAAACGTTGAAAGAATTGGGACAATGTTCCAAATACTTGGACCACTTGACTTCGAAACGCGCACAAAGGAGTAGTGCCTTTTATGAGCTCGTAATTGGTCGTCTTGCTGAGTCCTTAGTCCTTTACCCCTTACCTCATTACTAATTTAATGTCAGAATGCTTTCTCTCAAGGATACGCTTGAAGCTTTTGCACTGGTTTTCCATCTATAGATATCGGGAACTTCAGATGTATATCGGGCATCGTTGAGTCGAAGAATAACAAATAGTACAGCGATAAAATAAAACCAAGACCACTTATACCACCGATGTAAAGTAGAAGGGACAGCCAACGAAAGACTTTTGTATCGTAGAAACTTGGAGCGTCCACAGTCGCCTCTGATTCATTCTCGTCGTCGGTGACACTATTCGTAAGCGCGCTGGCCATTACGCTGACAAATTTCAAATATTACTGCTTCTGGAATACATTTTGCAAAAGCCGTTTTAACCAAACATGCTACAAAATACAGATATGTTAATATATTTTTGAATTATTATACCTAGCAGAAATCAATAAAATATAAGTAAACGTCATTCATGACATTTGATTGACAAATACCTTTCCGGATATATGTAAATATAAGTACTTTTATCATTGCAGGTGCACACAAAAATGACAAATCTCAGGTGTATGCACATACCATGGAGGAAGCCTTGGATCTGGTGCAGGTCGGTCGCTTTCATTATACCCTAATGCTAACCTGCGGCATCTGCTTTTTGACAGTGATGGCTGAAATAACAGCCATTGGCATTATAATGCCATTGATAAAATGTGATCTGGCAGCGACACAAGCTGAGCAGGGCATACTTGCATCTGCGGGTTTCTTCGGCGTTGTTTTCAGTTCGCACATAGTGGGATTCTTGGCGGACACATGGGGACGTCTGCGAATATTACGCTGCTCACTCCTCTTGGCTGCCATTGCCACAATTATATCGACCTTCTCCGTGAATACCTGGATGTTAATCACATTCCGTTTCCTTAATGGCTTCTTCATTTGTGGCGGGCAGGCGTGTGTATTTAGCTACATCGGCGAGTTTCACAGTTATAGAACGCGCGTACGCCACATAACACTACTAGCCATCTCTCTGCCATTAGCATTTATACTATCGTCAGGTGAGTGCATGAGGATTCAAACAGTTAAAGAGATTCTGTGCAATTTTAGGTTTACAATTTTAATATTCTTTCCAGCTGTCGCTCTTGTCTTACTTCCACTGCGTTTTGATTTTACAATTATTGGCTTGCCCTTTACTCCCTGGCGTATTTTCCTCCTTTCTAACGCATTTTTAGCCTTCCTGGGACTGCTGGGCTTATCCACATTGCCCGAAACACCGAAATATGTGCTGGTACATGGCGATCACGATGCAGCTTTAGTTATTCTGCGTCGCATTTACTCAACAAATACGGGTGACAAGGCTGAGAATTACCCTGTCAAAAGCATTGTCTTACAGACTGGTGGTGCAACTTTGGCAAATATTCATGGCGTCAAGGATGCTCTCAAAATGATTTGGAAACAAACAACGCCATTGTTTTATAGAGAACGTGTTTTCCAAACTCTAAATTTGAGTTTCTGCTTGTTTATGATCTACGCACTCTCTCAGGGACTATTCATGTGGTAAGTATCTATTGGTGTAATTTTTCCATATAAATGGAGGCAGATTTAAATCGGCAAAACAAAGGAGGGAATAGAAAAGATGCGTTAAACGTGCAAAAACTTAAAGTTTTTAAATCATAAACTCGCAAAATAGTTTAAAGATAAAATCAATGGAAAAAGATGCAGGAAGTGTTGGAAAACACAAGTTTTTGAAACTTATTCAGCATTTTTCGTATTCTATCTCAGGTAGGTCGGTAAAATGGTTGAAGTACCATTCTGGCACTTCACAGGTAGCGCTTAAGTGTCGTTTTGATATCATTACGAGACCTCTAACAGGCAGCTATCTGCAGTCAGTCAGAGCTGTTGATGAAATGGAGAAGGTTGATGCAATTTAGGTTGGCGCACTGCCACAGGCTGTCGAAGAAAGGAGCACCAAGTGACCTTAATCGTCTACCTGCCAAACCCGGACATGTACAGAGAGAGTGCTCAACAGTTCCTCTCAGTTTCCTTAATGGGGGCTAAATGATGAACCTAGCTTTTCCGTGAGTGTGCCGATCGTCCAATGACCGGTAAACACAATGGCTGCTGAATGGAAATTGAATGGCGTAGAGTCCATAGGACTTTCTGAAACCTCCGTATATTGTAATAGGGAAGAATCTTATTCAAACGACAAAATCCACCAGGTAATTCTGGAAATGATTTGCTAATATAATCTGACTCGGGATCAAGCAGCTCCGAAGAACATACCGGTATGTCTAGTGATCCACTTGGTGAACGAGGAAATAGTACTTTTTAATTACTCTTAATGTTGTTTTACAAATGGAGGAATCTACAGTTTTAAGTACACTCCAAACGGCAGATGAGTTTTTATAAGACGCTTTTTCATGGTAAGAATATACTTTGAGGTTTGCCTATGCTTGCCGAGGGTTGACCGCTATTAGAGAAAACTTTTTATATCATTTGGTGTCTCATGCCCGGAGTTTTGAACCTGGGCACTTCCGAATAGTAGTCACGCACCAACCCATTTGCCTACGGCGGCCCTTTGGCGATAGTTATCTTGGCCTATTTACCGAATTCGTTGTCTCTTTCGTACAGTAGTCAATTGAAATCTATCTTGAAATTTTACATATTTGCGTGTCTGACCTCTTGGTTCTCGTCGGCCGAAGAAAGTGCAATCGAATTATTCTTTGGATTAGATGGGGGTGGTATATCAGGTTTCAGATTCATCTAGGCAGGTTTTTGAACTAGCTAATTCATCGTTTTTAAGAGAATGAGACGCTGACTGCAATACCACCCAGCTGCTTTGCTTCTCTTCTTAGGATCTTACTTAGGAGCTTCGCAAATATCATCGGCTGCTAAGTTGCTCGTGTGGTTTCCAAAGCACGGAAATTGAGCGCCACCAAATTTTGCATAACAAACACCTACGCCTTCATAAGCTGGTATATCTAGACCATTAAATCTTCTTTATCGGAAGTAAAATCTATTTTATATTGTCTCTTTGATGAGAAACTTACCGGAAATTTCGGAAGTTAATATTGGTCTTCATATTGATACTTAGACCTAAGCAAAGGGGGATATCTTGGCAATGACTGGTACCATATTGGGGAGGATGGCTGTCTGAGTTTTAGGAAGACTTATATTCTGGCTAGGTTATATCCGGTAATATTCTAGTTAGCTTTATAAAGAGATTCCGAAACGTACTTATTGCTAAATGAATTGACTAAAATACTCTGAAATCATGAAGGTGCAGATACCTTCTTTTTAGGCAGAAATATATGCAATAGATTTCGGAGAGGTAAGCGGGAAAGGTTTCAAAACTTTTCAAATAACTTAAAATCTTGTAAAGTAGTGTCTTACTAAGATAAATTTCCTTGGCATAATCAACCGAGTTTGGATTTTCCAGGTGACGGACCGTATTACCATGAAATGTCTAAATTTATCTGAGACAACTTAAGAATTAGCACAGTCATTTAGACAGGTCATTGTAGGCCTAACTTTCACTTGATTCAAAAAAGAATTTGTTAGTCGATTTTTTTTCGCTATAGAACGGAACGACATGGCATGGCATACTTGAGCAGTGAGTGCCCTATGAGGAACACAAGCGTAAAAAATACCAGATGATTGTCTAATAGAGATTCGTCTGATGAAATTCCTGGGACTTAGGCTCTATACTAAAGCTCCTCTCGGAAGCTGAGTTGGAGTAGTAAAAATTTTGGTTTCAATACCCAATTTATGACTGTTACAACAATCATATGCCATATAACCTTTAACCATAAGTTTCTCAATAATCATTCTCGAGCATATCTTGGTGTCCAGCGTAACTACTAAGCACCTTGCATTTGCAGGTGGGTGAATTATTTCGTCGATCAAAAGCAAAAGCTTGTGCTTAGATTTTTGGTTTCTACGAGGATCGCCTTTACATTTTGCGCCTAATAGTGAAAACACAAAAAATAGTAATGAGAATGGCTTTATGAATTTTGAAAATATTCTATGTTATTCTTCAATACACTTCTGCATTAGCTTGGCCCCATTTGCAAAGTACTTTTGGCACTGAGAAACGTGTACTTCCAAAAGAAGTTTTGATGTTCGGGAGCTAAATGAGATCGTTAGGTACCAAATCAGAGCTGTAAAACAGATGACCCATTAATTCGATCTTTTGAGTACTTAAAAACTCTCTTGTGTGAGCTAAGAGCAGGATGATTCATCTTCCTTGGTTGGTTTTCCTTAATCCTCCGCAACTTTCTGTATCACTGCTTTAAGTTTCTCTAGTGGTGCAGTTCCGACATGACCAGATGTTTTTGTTTTGTTTCTGGCTCATATGCGTAGATTCAAGTATCGTTAAATTTTACGATATTATAGAAGCGCTTCAAGACACCGTGTCGAAATTTATTCAACATTTTCTTACATCAATCGAGACGAATCAATTTTTGGGCAATTGTCAAAATTTTGCGGTATCCAATGGGAACAAATCTTCTTGACGACCAAATTTTCATGCATTATTGAATTTATGGTGGTCCCACTAATGCCCAAGGATGATCCCTCTATCTCGCAATATGTCACGTGACGATCTTACGTTACCAATTGACGCACTTAACGATTTTATTTGGTACAACAACCGGTTTTTGACAGCCTTCCCGTTGTACCTGCGTTCCATAGTGGCGCCAAAAGTCAAAGAAAGTTGATCATTGCGTTCTTG
Source organism: Anastrepha fraterculus (assembly GCA_037575425.1). Classification (NCBI taxonomy): domain Eukaryota; kingdom Metazoa; phylum Arthropoda; class Insecta; order Diptera; family Tephritidae; genus Anastrepha; species Anastrepha fraterculus. The sequence continues at coordinate 1,601,603 of JAYXIM010043962.1, forward strand.
TCTCGATAATTCCACGTTGAAAATCATAATAAATTAACACAAGCAAATTTTTACGACTTACTTTTAGGTGAGATTAATTTTTCAACTCACTGAAAAAAGAATAAATAAAACTCGTAACTGAAAATTTTATAGGCATATAACGCATAAAATGCGAGTCGAGGAGTCGAGGCCTCTTCTACTGAATTCCATCAGTTTGCCATTTAGGGCGACCATGCAGGGAAGAACAAACCTACTGGGGGAGTGCATCTACCCACGTGGCGAGGTAGAGTATCCCTACTCGTTGGCTCAATTATTCTTTTATACAGCATACAGGGTCTGTAACCAATTAAAAAAGCCGTAAATTTAGTTTGGAAAATTACTTTTATTCAATTAAGAGTAAGGAATGTGTAAAAATAGTACAAAATTAAAAATCAGTTTACTTTAGTTCGATATAACCACCTTTTGCCTTGACTATGGCCTTGAGACGGTCCAGAAATGAAACGCAAGCATTCGGACAACTAGGTAGGTATTTTGGCCCACTCGCAGACAATAACTTTTTTCAGCGCCTCGAGACTGGTGAATCTTTTAGTTCGGATTTTACGTCCCAAAATGGCCCAATGAGAATAATCCATCGGATTCGCATCTGGTGAATTTGAGAGCCATTGTTTGGATGTCATGAAGTTCGGAACGTTGTTTTTTAGCCATTCTTGGTTCACTCGAGGTTTGTGAGACGGTGGCGAGCCCTGTTGAAGCGTCCATGCCTCCTGGTGGCCATTCGATGACTCAAACTTTCGTATGAACGGTCGGTGAAATAAACTCTATCGTTTTGAGAGTTTACGAATTACTCAATTTGAAAAATGTTCTCGTCAGAAAACACAATGTTCGGAAATTCAGCCAAGCGAAGCAACTCCTTCGCTCTCTTAAGTCTGACTTGTTGCTGCTTTGGCGTGAGATCATGCGCCGTTTGGATCTTGTAAGGCTTCACTTTGAGATCATTTTCCAGTACGAGGCGGATACTGCGGTCAGATATTTTTAGTTCTTTCGCCGTTTGATTGGCATTTCATTGGGAATTTCGCTCAAGTCGCCTCTTCACTTTTTGAACTATTTCACGTGACGTTGCAGTCTCTTGATGGCCACCTCCATAACGTTTCGCGATGCTGCCAGTATCATTGTAACGAGTAATGGTGCGATAAACGAAAACTTTATTTCCTTTAAGGTGCTCCAGCTCACGAAGGGTTGCTGGTTATGGTTTTCCAGCTAAATATAATGCATTGCATTGAATATTGCTGATTTTCTTTTTTCGCGTTTCCTCTCGGCAAAATGCTTCCGCGCGCTTGTAAAAAATACTCTGTACTTTAATTTAGCCAACTAACAGACAGCTGATGCTCGTACGTCAGGTGCGCGAGCGGTTTGAAGTAGGTTACAGACGAGTGCCGGACCCTGTATAATCTATCCATATTCTAACACATCATCAACTTCATTTTTTCCCTACTTATATATAAATAGATAGAAGAATTAACAAATCTTAGAAACTCGTCTTCTAAATTCTCTCTTTCAATATTAAGGTTCCCGACAATTCTTAACGAACTCATCGCTAAAAGAGGTGAAGATGCCAGGATGTGTAAAATACTTGGAAACATGAACCTTACAGTGACGGAAGCCAATACCAACTCCAACTGTGAACTGGATTATTTTACGTTACAAGTGCTGATGATGATGGGTGCCGTTTTTACTTTCATTTTCATCATATTTGCTTATACCATCGAGATAATTGGCAAAGTTAATCTGTTAAGTAAGATTTGGACCAACTATTAAACAAATATAATTAACAACTATTTATTCTTCTGCCCTATTTCTGAAATTGCTTTCAATCAAAATACTCATCAAATTCTTTTCTTTTTTTAGTAATTTGGTTCGTGATCTGCTGTATCTGCGCCATTGTCGTGCATTGGCTTTCTAATTTCGCGGCCACTGTGACTGCCTTGATACTGTTCTTGGCTATAGGAAATTGCGGTGGTATCATCGGAACCCTCACAACAGAATTCTATCCAACTCAAATCAATGCGATGGGTATGTGCTTCGTCATGATGATTGGTCGCTTAGGTTCTGTGGCAGGTGGAAATATTGTTGGTTTGACGATATTCAATCATTGTGATGGCTTATTTTGGGGTTTCGTGGCTATTACTGTAACGCTAATCGCACTAGCAACCGTACTGCCGGAACAAAAGCGTGAGAAGAAAGTAAAGAATAGTGTGACGAAATGAGAGAGCAGAGGAAAATTAAAAAATAAACAAAAAGAACAAAAAAAGAAACTATTGTTAAAGGTTGTGCTAAGTAGTGATTTTTTAATCTGCTCTCCAATTGTGAAAATAATTACAATACAGAGATGACTCAGGTTTAAAAAAACTTCGAAAGACTTATCGAATTGTAGAAATATTGATAATTTTATCTGTTATATGTATGTATGTATTTTGACAAAAATTTCTGTAACCAAAGGTTAAATAAATAACAGAAAATTGTAAATGATTCAGTGTAAATCGCTTATCCATAGAGGATTGATCTAGTCGTTTAAGGATGGGGTAAGGTTCATTCGGTAATAAGAGGCATGTTTTACAAATTTTCTTTTGGCGATGCAGATGAAGTTAGCTTATGCAGTTAATTACAAGTATATATAAATATATATATATCACTTCCTTTTGAGTGCTTGGCCGAGCTCCTCCTTCCATTTTTGCGGTGCGGGTCTTGTCATGCTTTCACAAATGGAGGGATCTACAGTTTTAAGCGGATTCCGAGCGGCAGCTGGTTTTTTCATGAAGAGTTTTTTATGACAGAAATACACTTGAAGATTTGCCATGATCTGACGAGCAGGACCGCCATTGGAAAAACTTTCGAGCCTGTACACTGCCAAATGGTAGTTACACACGAACCCATCCGTCTACGGTGGCCGCCTATTTTATTCAGTTACTTTCCATATTATAATTCAATGTTTGAGCAATATTTTTCTTGATTTTCACAGCAAGTTATTCAAAATTGATTGAATAACAGCGAATCTGGGAAGGCGCATCGAAAAAAAGTTATTTCGTTGTGTAAGGTACATGAAAATGTGCAACAGAATCATCTAAAACAAGGAAATTTAAATACATTTGTTAAAAGAAGCACTGCTTGAGGTACTTCCGAGGAATTTTTGTTTTCGATTTTACAATTTCTAACAGTACTTGGAGTCTAAAAAAACCCTTTTCGCCAAAAATTGTTTATCAGAAATAGGTTTTGCGTTCTAACGAACAACACATTTTGGAAAAATAACTTGGACTTCAGAAAATTATATGAACTAAAAATAAAGTAGAAGAATACGAAAAAATTGCGAAATTCATAAAAAATAGTTAGTGAATTATTACTTAATCCGTTAGTTGTATTATATGGTTTCCGGGCCTAGCACAGGAAACGCGTGTTTTTTCAAATTAGCTTTATTTATTAACGCAATTTCCATCAAGAACAACGCAATATTTCCGGCGCCGTTCTAACATTTCAATACCATTTTTGTAGAACGATCTATCTTTTGTCTCAAAATAGGCCTCAGTTTCAGCAGTAAGGGCGAAATTTCTTAACGGCGAGCATTTTTTTCAGGTCTGCGAACAGCCAGTAGTCGCTGGGAGCCGAATCAGGCGAATACGGTGTTTGTGGGTGCAATGCGAAATTCAGTTCATGTAGTTTTGCCATTGTGTTGATTCATTTGTGACACGCTGAAACACAATTTTTTTCTTTGCCATTTACGGACTTTTTTTTTGCAATTTCGGGCTTCAAACACTCCAATAACACTATATATTATTATATTAACTGCTAATGATATTTCTCTTCTTAAGATAGACGAGTAATATTACACCTCGCACATCCCAAAATACCGAGGCCATAACCTTTCCACCGATTGTTGTGCTTTAAGGGGATATCGATACCTGTAAGATATCGAAAAAAAAAATTTTTTTTTCATAAAATGTTAATATAATCCTTTAAGAATATGTCAAAAAATTTGTAGAACGTAAAGTTAAGTATTTCTTATATTATAGATCGTCAACCTTGACGACTCTATTCTTAACGTTCGAGCGCTGGGAGAGGAATTTTCATGTATTCAAACTTTAGACGCCTTTTTCTCAAAACTGTATTTTTCGTATTGGCGTACACGATAGCTCGAAAAGTTGTTGACCGATCTCCCTGAAATTTTGCGCACACTTTTTTTTATGATATTACTTTCTATGTGAATATAAGTTTTCGAAAAATACAGTTTTTTCGAAGCAAAGATAGTAGGAAAATTCGCCCCAAAATCAATTTTTTTTCTTAAGCATTTTATTCCGCGAATTTTTTCCATTTTTCAAGCGGTATCCATTGAATCAAGCAGGACTTTCTCTACTCACATTCCATCAAGGGAAGAGAGGACGGGATACGGAATTTGGAGACAGGGAACCTGTGACGGAAGTTGAATGGAAGGGGTTGGCGGAGGATATTCTACCAGGAACTCCCCATCAGACTCAAATTCAGGTTACCGGATCACTGCAGTGTGTTCCAAACAGAGATAGCAGCAATCAAAGGGATCGATGACGGTGCAATGGAAACTGGCCCGGGTCATTTTCGATCACGACCGAATGCTTCGATATTAGGTTCATCTGGGTAACTGGACACAGTGACATTGCAAGAAACTGCGAGGTAGCTGAGCTGGCTAGACAGGAGACCTGTGAGGCAGTCTCGCCGTTTAATTAGAGGATTTGGATCCCCTTGACTACTTATGGTCTGCTCCTACAAGTGTGCGTTTCGCGTCAACTTAGCGAGCGCTGGGCTAGCGCACACCCTTGTAAAGTCGCGAAACCATTCTGGGTCGGGAGGCTCAAGCGATCTTCTAAGGTTAACAAAAATTCAGCTCTCGAATTTCATGGGTTACTTTATAGGACACTGTTTCCGAAGTATGCATTCTGTGAGACTCAGGACTACTTCGAGTCCTTTTTGCGTCAGCTGTATGGAGGATGTGGGACAATCATCTCAGCACCTTCTCCTTCGCTATCCTGCTTTCACGGTGCTAAGAGTAAGGCATCTCGGCTCTCATTTTTTTGCTACGCCTGCTGATATAGCAGGCTGTAATATTAACCATCTGTTGAAATTCATAAGCAACAAGAAGCGGTTACCACAACCGTAACTCAGTCATTCCTTCAGTACGGTCGTCATCCACATTTGAAATTTTGATTTATGGGATTTTTGTTAGACAATGAGCTATACTTTTATAAAAAATAATAATCACTCAAGTGAACAAACATACAGAAGCGTGACCGCCATAAAAAATATTTTACCAATTCAATTCAACAAACTGTACTGTATGGGTTTATAGTTTTTATATATTCAATCCATATGTCCTGACAATACTGCTTGAGCGCTCACATATGTTTTCCTTTGAGTTTTTGCTTAGCTATTGCCCAGACACATTCAATATGGTTAGGATCAGGCGACTGTGAAAGCCAATCGAACATTTCAATCCCAGTTTGGGGTTTGCACTCTACACATCTTCGGTTTCGATGCTTGGGCTGGTTGCCTTCTTATAAAATCCAACCTTGTTAGTTCTTCCAAACATCTGGGCAGCTGACAGTATTACTACATTTTGTTTATCAAAACTGATTTTAAAATGGTAGCAAACACAAGTAAAGGGCTTAAAAGTTTGTTAAAGTTGTCGATTATCAGCAGCACACCCGGACCCACGTATGCAACTATTCTCCCAAAAGGAAAACTCACCGTGAGTATTCTGTTTGCCTTATTCCGTTCTGAATATGCTTTATCCCATACAAGCTATTTTTCAATGTGTTTCGGAATTTGAGATCTTCTGCACGTGAATGTCCCCAAATCGTGTCTATTTATTTTCCTCAAACCTGTTGCAGCTTCAAACAACGACAAGTTCGGCTCTGCCACATACAAATCAATTATTCTCTGATCCTGCTTTGGCGAGGTAGTTTTGTTTTGGACATCGTGCGGGGAAGTCGTCAACTTTTTTAAGTTGTGTATACATTGAACCCAATTATTTGTGAAAGTTTTCGGCAGGAGACATTTTTGGGACTTTAGAGTGTGCACATCGAAACCCTGCTTTAAATAGTTTTTCATATGCGGAAGTCGTTTTGCAAAAACAACGTACGATTTCTAAAGCTCTCACAAAACTAACAAATTACACAACACGTAAAACGACACGACTATTTAGCAGCATTTAAATTCTTTAATAACGGAACTCTAAGTTTGCATTTTGCCGGTCACACTTCTATTAGACAGACTGTAACTAAGTTGTTTAATTTCCTTTGATAACATTTTTTGTTCCTTTGATATTTTTTATAATTTCATAGCTTCTTACGCATTAGTACACTTGGGTATAAAAATAGAACTCGGATTTGATTGAAAAAAATTATAATTTGACCCGGTCCACCACATTCGAAATACTATTGCCCGCACGTATTGGACCGAGCCACTAAAAATTGCACTGACCGTTTGAAGCACTATTAATGAGGCCAAGGTGGCCATTTCAATGAAGTTCTTCTTCTTCTTAATTGGCGCGATAACCGCTGACGCGATTTTGGCCAAGTTTAACAATGAGCGCCAGTCGTTTAATTTTCGTGCTAACCGGCGCCAGTTGGACACACCAAGTGAAGCCAAGTCCTTCTTCACCTGATCTTTCCAACGCAAAGGAGGCCTTCCTCTTCCTCTACTACCACCAACTGGTACCGCATCGAATACTTTTATCCATTCGGTCAACATGACCCAGTCAGCGTAGCCTCTGTTCCTCATCGTTCCATCGCCTGCGATATTCGCCGTTGCCAACTTGCAAAGGTACAAAAATCTTACGCAGATGCTATCTCTCAAACACTTCAAGCTTCGCTTCATCGAATGTTGTCAACTTAGTTCAAAGTAGCACTTGCTGGCAAGAGAGATTCTATGTTGAATGAAGTTTCTACTAGAATGAAGTCCAAGCCGTAAATATGAGAAATGCCATGAAAGTGGGTTCAAAATGAAGGCATAATCAGTTGCAAGATTTCAGATCGTTGTTGTTTCATTTCAATTTAATATTTTTCTATCTTTTTTATCTGGCCACCCTATGTTACAATTTGTAGTTGTGATATAAAATATTTTTGTTTAAGCCACCGTATCCTTTGGAACCACGACGACTAATTATCTTATCATTTCTAGTAATTGAGTTTATAACAACAGTGATATGATGTCATAAATACACAACAAATACTATAAGTAAAAGCTGTAACAAAAAAAAAATAACAAAGTATCAATAGGGCGCCATCTATCTTCAGTAACACACACATACACCCACTCACATATATGTATACATATATACATCTAAGCTGCATAAGTCAAACGTAACAGCATTCACCGTTTGACGAATACCACGATCACCATTTGATGGAAGCCTGAGCGACAGTTGTACAGTTGTCACCGAGGCTGCCATTATACTTTTGTATACTGCAAATCATGCCAAGCAGTAAGGTGCATAGCTACCAGCGGCGCACCAAATATAGCGTTGAGCAGCGGTCATTGCACGCAACTGCCAACTTCGGCATCCTAAATGCGTCTCATCTGCTAGTCGCGCACAGCACAGCACTACACCGCGCACTTCACTCCATCTACTTGCCCATGAGCAATAGCAGAAATGGCAATGCAGAAATAAAGAAATGTCACTTGCCTAGAATTGTAACCTTTTTTTCTGTTTGTCTGTTTGTCTGTTGCTGTGCTGTGACTTGCCACAAATATGGCTACCGCTGCGCTGTTAGTAAATGTTTGCACTTAAATGGGCAAAAAGCATTCCAGGCAAAGTGCGGTTGCATATGAATGTGATGTGTGGCGATGCGACGCGATGCGATGCGATGATCGTGGCACACGCATGCGCTTATGTCCATATATACATACATACATACATGTACGCACGTTCGTGGCATATTTAAGAACTCTGTGTGTGGATTCCAAATGGCAGCTGCAGTCGTTTCTATTTTATTGGTAATGTGCGATCGACACCACATCACTTCGTCTGTGCAGGTTTATGTTTGATTGAGCTGTGTGCTGATAGATGGATGGATTGGCATATAGCCAAGTATATACATACGCACACACACACATGCACTTAATTAAATACTGCTCTATACATATTTCCGTACGCATGCGCTGTTTACTAATGTTGCACCACAATGTTGTACTCACTGTGTGGCACTGGGTGGAATGCGTATATGATTGAAGACGACATAATATGGTGCATGTGAGACGTACATAGGTACATACTTGAGTCGCTGCTAAGGCCTAAGTGAAGTGATGCCTTCAAAATGAGATGCCTACTCGTCCGTGCAATCGGTACGGCGGCACTATTGTCAACTAACGGTTTAAGTGGCATACATGTTGACATTTTGTAAGACAAAAGCAGAGAAACAACAAAAAAAAAGTAAAAAAAAAAACAGTAACAACAGCTAGCACATAAATACATTTTTAATCATTATTATTATAGATAAATGCACTCAAATCTCGAAAATTGCTGTTAGTTGTAATTCTGCATGCTACGTGCAGCTCAGTGTACCGCGCATAGGCAGAGCACCAACGGGTGGTTATTAAATAACGAGACGGACTTTGTAAAACAATGTATTTTGATTTTATATTATCAATTTCAATATGCACCTCTCCTCAAACACTAAATTCCCCATGCGAAACTTCCATTGTTCAGAGCAGCGTATAAATTTTCACCTCTCTGTTCTTCCAGCACGAATGCGGTTTTCTTTTTAACGGCTTCAACAGACTAAAATCTTATTCATCTCTTCGCCTGTTTGGTTCTTTCATAGGTATAAAAGCAGACAAATTTAAATTTTTTGTCCAAGTGGACCCCACGCATGGGAAGCCATTTATTCTATCCTAACTTGAAAGTCGGACTTAGCAGTAAACTCAATTTGTACAGCAGATCTGCTTATCTGCATAAACGACAGTCTGCAGGCTGCAAAAAGAAGCACTTACGCACACTTCAAACTGCTTGAAACCCAAATCTTTTTATGGGCATGTAGCCACAGATCTATGGGACCCTTATACGACCAAATGCGTCGAATGGTTGTGCGCAAGGATGTAAATATCGTCGGCGTAGTCGAGGTTGCTTAAGGATCTACGTAGATCCGATGTGATACCTCTCTGATTAGCTAGAGCCTCACCTAAGATGAGAGCGGGCAACCATGTTTAACTCCAGATTTTATGCTTAAATTGGATTTCTTCCTAGAAAACCGTCGCATCCGCAAATATAGCGAAAGAACTTATATGGCTCAATATCCAGGAATGTAGGAAATGTAAGGAGCAGGGCTCAAGGCAAATTGTAGAGCATCTCATCTTTGTGTATGTCCTACGTTATTCAAAACACGCTTAAAATATTTGAGGGGATCGCCGTTTGATGGATTAGAAAACATATCAGCAGGATGTTGAAAATGTCTCCTTAAATTCGCAATAGAAACAGACATAAGCAGATGAGATTAGATTAGATTTGTGGTTGGTTGGACAAGTCCAAGCACTCAGTACGGAAGAATACTGTACTACACCCGGATATATTACAAAGGAACAAGTAGAGAGAGAGGATAGATATAGAGATATAGATATAGAGTATGAACCATACTCATACTCAGTACAGTAGGCAACCCAACAGCCTAAGTCTGATTCTAGAAAACACCGGACAGCTAAAGGTAAAATGCTCTGCAGTATCCTTATTATCACAACAAGATAGGCATATTATATACATTAGGCCGAGTCGATTTGTGGGGAGGCAAAAAAATCGCCCATTGCTCTGTGAAAATCATATTCTAGGGATTAAAATAAGAAACTTTGCCGAAGGAACCATACCTCTAAAACGAATTCTGATGTCCCCCAATTTGGGTCGAACTTTTTAGTTTATTTTCTCATGTAAAGGCCAAAAATGGTGATATTTTGAAATGATTGTATGGGGAACCCCCCAAGGGAGTTCCAGGGGGTATGCCACTGGCATGGGTGGATCGGCTGTCCAAAGTTAGTGGGGGTCGGTCATACATTTGGACTCGATTGGAGCACTCTAAATGGGTCAAAGTGGGATTTTTCGTTCGACCCAAATTGGGGGGCATCAGAATTCGTTTTAGAGGTATGGTTCCTTCGGCAAAGTTTCTTATTTTGATCCCTAGAATACGATTTTCACAGAGCAATGAGCGATTTTTAAATCGACCCGCCCTAATATACATATATAAATAATTGTCGCGTACACCCTTTTTGGGTATTTGGCTGAGCTCCTCTTCCTATTTGTTGTGTGCATCTTGATGTTTTTCCATAAATAGAAACAGTTTCAAGCTGACTCCGAACAGCAGATATTTTTTATCAGGAGCCTTTTCATGGCAGAAATACACTCGGAGGCTAGATATTGCATGCCGCTATTAGAAAAACTTTTTATTAATTTTGGTGTTTCACCGAGATTCGAATCTACGTTCTCTCTGAATTTCGAATGGCGATGAGGTCGCCAATAATTCCTATGGTAGCCGTATGCTGCCTACAGGCATAGTGCTCTGTGATTATACCCACCCCAGTATTCTCAGGTAATCCCTACTAAGTTTTAGTAGAATGGTCGCTAATTGCCTTTTTGGTTCTTCCACGAAGTACCTGGCCACTCTGCAGGAGCCCAATTCAGACCAACGTCTTCTATGGGCAGACCTCATGAAGTCGTCAATTTAAAGTTGAATCGATGCAGAACTGACACCTAGAAAGAGCTCAGGACCTAGTGGTATGCTGCCGGAGCCTTAATTTGTCAGTTTATCAGCCAACTCGTTCCCTGTAGTACCACAATGTGCAGGTACCCAAATAAGACAAACTTTTTTGTTTAGTTTTGTCTTGCGTTCACTGACTAATTTCGAAGTGCAGCGTGGGTTAGTAAGGGCTCTTAGTGCAACTTGACTGTCACTACTATATCCTATACCCCGCCACTTTTTCTCTATAAGCCAGTATTTCTACACTAAAGATGACATAGACTTCCGCTAAGAATGCCGTAACCATCTGTTTTGTAGCGTAGGAGTACTTAGAGTCTTCGTTTCTACCATCACTTTCCGCTGGTGTAGAAAGTGTACTAAGATCCCATTAAAAGGTTCTCTGGACTTAACAATTGATCTCTATCTGAGATGAAAATATCATTCTTCCTATCGAAGCAAATGTAAGACACCCTATTGCCCGCTCACATCGAGAACAATGTGCAAAGTGCTCCGCTCCGACAACTAGTGGCATATCTGTCAATAGCCAGTGTTTTTTTTTTCATTTCCCCAGACTCCATTTAACTTGAGCCTACACGCCGCTTTCATCACTTTCTTTCGAATTTGAAGATCTAGAGGATGCAAGCTCAGGATGGCATTAAGGGCATCACCAGATGTCGTACTCATGGCACCTGTCGTACCCAAGCACACACTTCTCTCTAGTCTGGCTAGGGGGTTAACTCTGGAGTTAACCATAGGAGCCTTCCACCAGACTACAGAGCCATATGTACTAATGGGTATAATCAGGGTGATGTACTACCAGTGAACTATGACCTTAGATCACATGCCTTACAAACGGTCCTCTTCCACTGCCAGAAGACTTTTAGTGTTTGAGAGACCTTGTGCTTGATGAGCAGTTGTTGAGTTTTTCAGGTCATCATACTAGCTAGGACTACCTCTCAGACGGCAATTGCAGAATTGTTCCTTTCAATGTAATTCGTACCAATGCTCAATATTGTTAAGAGCTACCTACTTTTACTATATTTCACTCTAGTTTCTAGTGACCATCCTGAGATTAGTACGCGCTCATCGCCCGCATAATCTTGGATGTGTTAAATTTTCTGCAGATCATTAATAAGAAAAGCCACAACAAAACAACGGGAGCAAAGCTAATGGGTGGTGAACGAGGTCCTGTCATCAATCAAACAGTCGGCGCACTCGCCTATCGACACCAACGTCACTGTAGACAGTTATGATTTCACGGTTCTTGAGAGATTTCGTTTATCTAGGAACCAAAATTAACACCGATTACAATGTCAGAATTAAAATCCAACGTAGAGTATCTCTTGCCCACAGGTCCAACTTTGGACTAAGTAGACAATTGAGTAGTTAAGGCCTCGGATGAAGAACAAAACTAAAATTTTATAAGGTTTTCTTCATGTCAGTCCTAACGCATGCCGCAGAAACTTGAACGATGACAATATCCGATGAGGCGTCCCTTGTTGTGTTTGAGAGAAAGATTTTGCGGAAGATTTTTGGGCCTTTGCACATTGGTGACGGCGAATATCGCAGACGATGGAACTTTATGAGTTTTACGACAACATTGACATAGTGCAGCGAATGAAGATCCAACGGCTGAATCACATGGTCCGAATGGATACGAACGTTTCGGCTCTGAAAGTATTCGGTGCGGTACCAGCTGGTGCTAGCAGAGGAAGAGGAATGCCTGCTCTGCGTTGCATGAAGAAGAACTTGGCTTCACTTGGTGTGCCAAACTGGCGCCGGTAGCACGAGAAAGAAGCGAGCGCTTTGTTAAGGTTGGTCAAATTGGCATAAGCTGTTATCACGCCAATCAAGAAGAATAAGAAGAATCCCTATAAAACAGCTGGATCCCAGGTTTTGAGCCACTGTATTTAAGGTATACTTTCACTCATAAAATAAGGTAGAACTAACATAAATGTTCACTAAAATATTAAAATTGTTTATTCCCCAATTGTATTAAACGCAGAAAGTGGCGATGGATAGGTCACACGCTGAGAAAACTACCAGATAGCTTCACGATAATGGCACTGGGCTGGAACTCGCAAGGAAGCAGAGATCGCGATCGCCCAAAAAACGCTTGGATAGGGTCGATGTTGGTTGAACTAGCTGAAGCCGACATTTCATGGGACGGTGCAAAAGCGACAGCACAGAACCGTGTACGCTTTAAGAGTCTTATCGAAGCCCTATGCTCCCGAGAGGAGTGAACAAAGAAAAAAAAGTTGTGCATATCATTGGAATAAGTATTTTTTGCTCAAATTATTATTAGCGAACACATACAAATTTATTCTAAAGCTTACCTGCACGGCTAGATTGTGCTGTAGCTGAGATTCTCCCTTTCCATCATCTACCTTTACAAAACAAACATTTGAATGACTCATTTGTGTGAGGCGTTGTAAGTTATAGTTCTAAAGAATATTTGCCGCTTAAATGCGAAGAAGGTATTCTAAAATATTAGTCCATTTAACCACTCAACCACTCAGCCACTCAAGAAGCAATGCAGGTGGCAAGAAAATGCCTGAGTAGCATTCAAATATCACCGGTAGCTTGATCGGGAAGCAATGATCGAAGAGGCACCAGCTGGGAGGAGAAAAATCAAGGTGAGACAACAAACCAAACGATGCAATCACTCAGACTGGTCAACAACACAATTTCCAGCTTAAGCAGTTAACACTTCATACGACAACGGTGGCAGTGATGCCGATGGCAGCAATTGCATTGGTATTTACCGATCGTGTTCGAAAAGTATTGGCATTTCGAAGTGAAAAACAAGCAGCGCCAGAATCAATGGCCAGCTAGTGTAGCCGTCAGACAGGCGCAGACGTCACCATAATCATCATCATCATCCTCACCACCATCATCATTATCAACAAATATACTCTGTGACAGCAAATATTTATCCAATCCAATTCCATACGTAAATAGGTCTGCACAGTGATCGTTTACAACAACAAGCCACCATTAGCTAACACTACACTAACAATAACAACTAGTGTGACAGCGGCAAAGACAATTGCAACGACAGTCGCCACCAAAAGACGTCTGCAATCGTTCTGTGCTTTGGTCCGTTAAGCTGTTGATCTCTCGTTGATGCGTGTCCGTCTAGTTGAACGTTCTTCTACTCACTTTGTCTTTGGCCACTGCTACTCGTACTACCGCTACTGCTGACATTATCAACTATTTAGCCGACTTTGCTGTTTGTTGTCTATTGGATTGTTTGCTCAACTGTTGTGCATTTTATTTAGTTTTGCAGGCCGTGCACAGTGTTGCACGTCCACAACTAACTACAAGTTTGTTTATCCATATTCGTTGAATATTTATGGTGAACGTGGCTTTGGTACCATACATAGTATTCAATTTTCAGAATTTTACGCCTTTCACGTTCTAGAACACGGATGTACCCGCCAATGTAATGCCATTTTAGTTATTGCAACATTGCCGCTGCAATTGTCATTTGTTGTTTAATAGTTCTCGTATATACACTTTTGTGTATCCTAATGTGATTAAAAAGAATTCTGAAGTACGAAATGCCATGGCGATTAGGATAAGTGAGCAGTTCTATTTACTATTACCTTTCGGGCCTATTGCGACACATACGTCCCAGCAAAAGTTTTCTTATAACTATAGTCTAAATTTTCCATTAAAACTCATTGAAAACTGTCCCGTCTGGTATAGTTAGGTTCAGGTAACGGTTCTGTGGTTTTTTTATGCTAAACTAGTAAACAGACGCCGCTCAGTTTGTTTCTAAACGTGACCGTGCTTGAATCAATTTCTATTTTCTTGTCAATGTTCGATTTTTTCAGTGAAAATAAGTGTAAAAAATAGCAGATTTTACTAAAACTAAGTTCGAATTGGATCACCGTAATTGGGTAAGTTAATTAACGTAGCATTATTTCAGTTTCTAAGTCTAAGTGGTTATATTGGCCCAGCTAATGGAGTATGACGATTGTGGTGACCTTGGTGACGTCGATTTTTCAGACGGCAGTCACGATAATTACGAGCCCTCTGAAGAGGAAAGCTTCTTGTCAGAAAAATCTAGCGAAGATAATGGAAATAATACTTCTTCTGAAAATGATGAGTCGCAATCAACGAAAAGTGGTGAAAATAATTATGTGTCGACATTTGAAAATGTTACGGTTCGGTCAATACCTGATGAAACTTTCCAATCACGAAAGACTGTTCAAGCTCAACGAACCCCCATCATTTCTTCACATATCGGACGATCTGACTCAGTTATACAAGCAGCTTTTGACTAATGTACACGAAATGGCTGTATAGAAAAGAAGTTATCCTTCTAAGCAACTGCCACGATGATGAAATGACAACCATAGGAAAAAAGCAGAGGGATGGCCAAATAATACCTACACCATGTCCTAAGATGATACAGTTTTATCGCGAAATTATGGGCGGAGTCGATAGAGCGGCTCAAATGACCGGCTTATATGATTTGAACCGAAAATCTAATAAGTGGTGGAAGAAAAATGTTTATCGACTTTTGATGATGTCCGTTGTGAATTGATGGATTTTATATTCAGAGCTACGTCGTCAAAAGGTGCCATTGATTGATTTTATAGTACTTTTGACAGAAGAGCTGATTTCCGAAGGTCAGAAAACGGCCGCCAATATTCGCAGTGGAAGGTCTGGTTACATTTCCAAAAAGGAAAAGACTTATGGAAAGTCCGCTACTCATCTAACAATCGAAGGAAGCAGAAGACGACGATGCGCTGGCTGTCGCTTCAAAAATGTGGAAAGGCGTACTAAAACAATATGTGAAGAATGTGAAGTTCCACTACGCAAGAATTGTTTTGCTCCTTATCATAAGCGTTGATTGCTATAATAACTGAATTAAATATAATTTCACTTAATTTTTTTTTTCAAAATAAATGAAATACATTATTTTAGTTGGTACGAAACATCCAACTTATTATTTGGTATTTATTTATTAGTATGATATAGAGACCTAATGGGACTTAAAGGTCCCGCTCAAAACACCTAATGGGACATATATATCCCACCCCCCTAGAGCCCCTGGAGGGGGTGGTGGACTTCCTTTTCAGATTTTCTAACTTCAGAGCCTGTACTGAAGATAGATATATCACTAAACTCATCATAAACTTATATACATACATACGCTGCCAAATTCTGGATGAATTGCAATTAAGCGATAAAATAAGCATAAAATCAAGGCTGCCCAGGCTCCATTTGTAGCTTGTACACTGTCGTTTATGCAGATAAGCTGATCTGCTGTACTATTTTATTTACTCCTAGGTCCGACTTTCAAATTAGGATAGGATAAATCGCTGCTCATGCTCAAAATTTGTATATTGTGATACCTATGAAACAACCAAACAGGTGGAAAAAGGAAGAAGGGGCTTTAGATTAGAGGTTGAGGACCATCAGAGGCTAACTACGTTCGTATTAACCGCTTCAATCTACTGATGAATTATAAATATTTGCCCAACGAGAGCAGAGAAGGTGCTGAGATGATCCCATCTCATCCTCTACACAGCTTCTACAGAAAGAACTGAAGCAATCTCAAGACTGACGGCATGGGCACCTAACGAACAATGAACTCCTAAAGATACCTATCGAACTCGAGAGTTGCAGATTTGTTAGCTTTAAAAGTTTTCTCCAGTGCTCCCGATCTACCCGTGATCTGAAGAATCTCTCGACATTACACATTTGCGCACTAGCTTAGCGCTTGCTCAGTTCACGTGAGGCCCATTTTTCCTGGAGTATACCACAGGCTCTCAAGGGATTCCCAATCCTCTCGCTTTGTAATCAAACCGTCTCCAGGGTACCCTGTCTAGCCAGTTCATCAGCGCTTGGCTGTCGGAGTAGATATTTACGTCCTTTACAATAATTATAGGAGTAAACAACTAATCCTCTACTTACTCAATTCCAGCTACCTCCGCTTGGAAAACACTACAGCAGTCCGGAAACCTAAATTTGAGCTTGATGGGGAGCTCCTCGCAGAATACTCCCTTACCAATTCTTCCATTCAACTCTTCTTCTTGCTTTGCGATCTAACCAAGTACTTGATATTTCCGATAACAACTTCTAGACCAGCTAGCTTCGCTTTGTTCGTAGGTCTGAATGCTTCTAGAGAAAGTAGTTGCACCAGGGTTGGTGGTAACAAAAATGAAAGCTAAGTTGAAAAACCCTTTGGGTATTTTGATATATTCGACGCCATCGTTCAACAGTGGAGTCTCTCGACCCCCGAAAATGGTGTCGCATTTTGATATTGGATATTAGGTAAGTAGGTTAGATTGCAAGAGTACCACAGGAACATTACAAGTAGTACTAGAGCGCTGTTTTGAT
Organism: Anastrepha fraterculus; assembly: GCA_037575425.1. Taxonomy (NCBI): domain Eukaryota; kingdom Metazoa; phylum Arthropoda; class Insecta; order Diptera; family Tephritidae; genus Anastrepha; species Anastrepha fraterculus. Next base: position 1,618,678 of record JAYXIM010043962.1, read on the forward strand.
ACCAAATACAGCTATCCAGTCTGTTGTTGTAGTGGAGGAGAGAAAAGAGATCTAGGCTGGAGAGCTGCCTCAGGCTATCCCCAAAAGGAACTCTAAGGGACCTCAAGTGCTTAGCCGACATATCCGGACAATTGCAAAGAAAGTGTTCAAGATCCGCAGAGCGTCTGTAATGGGAGTCGTACGGAAGTCCAAGCTTCTACGCATGATCGGTGAAAACCACTATGAGTTGTGATATTGGAACTATAAGTGTTCTGCTTCTGACGTACTGAGGTCAAAGTAATTTTTAGAGAGCACACGATAAGATAAAATTCCATCTGCCTTGTGCTTTTTTAAGAACGAAATTGTCCAGCCTGAAACCGGTTCTGTCGAGTCTTTCCTGGCAACTTTATCAGCAATTTCATTTCCATCTTCGATATTTCCTACCAGTAAAAATGTCAGAGCTGCTCAAGTCAACACCATATTATTTTTTTAAATTTTAAAGTCGGTAACTTTTATTGTGACACAATTCATTTTCATGAAAAAACATTAGAAAACGCACATCAAAATTGTTGGATGATACGCGATCTCATTGAAATGTGGTTGCAGCTTCCTATTTACTTAATTTTAAGTGCTATATGTATGTATCTACTTAAGTGCATACTTATTAAGTGCATACTTAAGAGGTAGGGGTATTAAATAAAGAGATTGACGCTACAAAACATCTTATTTTGATTCCATGGATATTTTCTTCACCTTCAATAGACACTTCCCTTTCATTGTTCGCATGAAAGTGCTGGAAGTCTTCGACTGGTCATTTTCTCGTTCACTATTTCTGCAAATTTCACCTTAGAATACACCTTGTCTATGTGCCTTTTAAGCTGAGATCGCCCCGTGCAAGTTCCGGAAAAAAGGCGAGTGGTAAGCCATACTTACCTAGAAACCTGTTAACAGAAAATATGAAATGAGCTGGTGCTCGACTAGTCCGCGACAAATTCGGAAACTCTTTCTTATTCCACAAAACAAAAGAAAAAAAATTCTTCGTAACAGCAATTTGTTCTTCAGAAACCCAGTAAAGCTGCATAATCCCTTGAGTATGGAAAAATGTTGGGAGCTTTTACAATAATTTGTTGCTCTCTTAGGTTAGATTAGATTACTGTGGATGCCATTCTCTTTGAGAGTGTAGAGTAGCCGACTATCTAATTCCCAATGTGGGGACTTTTGTCTCCTTGATAAAACGTGAAATATTGTGAAACTCTGCGGATCCTATGTAGGTCTGCCAGACATCCAAAGGAGTAAGAGTTTAAGGGTTTCAATAATTTTTTTTGCTAGTCATAGCATTAATACGTCATGGTTCGGCTTGACTCTAGCAAAGTTTCAAAAACAAAAAATTAATAATTGTAAAAGATATCGCTGTTTGTGTGGACCCCGTTTCTCCAGAAGTCCCTTGCGGTGATCATCACAACTCCTTGGAGATTCATCTAAAATCAATCGGACAAAAGAAATTAGTTTTATTAATAGATAATCTTGTGCCTTTTTTCAAATTTCAAATTAATAGATAATCTTGTGCCTGATCGAAGCTTTTTTTCAAAATTAACAATATGGCGGCCTCAGGAAATATTTTTCAGATTTTCGAGAAAAAACCGAGTTTTTATGTGTTTCAAAAGCAGTATAAATTTTATTGAAATCTACCAAGCGGTTTTTAAGTTGCAGTGATCACAATTTCAAAAAACATATCTAGTTCTCAGAAAAAGGTATTTAAAGCTAGCTACCTGCTCTCGAACGCTCTGGAGTCCCCAATCGCCCTTTGTTAATTGTTGAATAACTCGAAAAGTATTTGTCGAATTCACTTCAAAGCTTCACAAAATATTTTTAATATAAGAAAGTGTCAAAAAACAAAATCCAATTTTTTTAAAATTCTGACTACCCATAACCCCTTAAATAGCGATTATTTGTGAGACTTAACATTATTCGAACGAAACAAAAACAGCTCTAAGGTGCACAAAAGCCGTCTAATGCCATCTAATGCCGTCTTCGCTTACAGAAGCGAGAGGTATTGACTTCGAAAGAGAAAATTTTACGCAAAATGACTGGTGCATACTTCTTCCACAGTAATGTTAACATAGTTATTCAATAGCCACACCTCGTACGGGTAGATAGGTATTCAGAAATTGCTTAGCCACTTAATGGCAAATATTTTACAATAACTTTTTGTTGGGGCTCATGATGCTTCTTTTATATTTTTCGTCTTCTTTCTTGTTTTGTTTTTGAGGTGTGATAAATCGCTTGCGGCTGCAGGTGATGTTTAAGCGAGAGAGTAGGTTAAGATCTATCCATGTATTTTATTTTATTTTTGTTCTATGCTTATGTACGAAACTAAAATATATGCAAAGGCGGATTGTTTGGGGGGTCTGCTTTTATGGGGGTCTGAGCGCAAGAGGAATATGCATTAAAGACAAATTTAACAAGAGCTAAGCTTTTCTTTTCTACTTCAAAATTGTAGTTTATGTAACCGCATGAAGAAATATATCTCTGAATATATGTTTGTAATTTTTTTAGAATTTTGTGAGCGGTTAAAAAAACTTGTAAAATAATTCTTATTTTAGAGTCAAATCACGTCAAGTGGGCCCCGAATTTTCCATCAAATTCCCGATTTTAAAATCAAATGTAATAAAAATTCTAGTAATGAAACACCTCATTTTTGAATCTTTAATCCGTTTTTATGTCTTTTTTAAGTGCTATACGTTTTAGAGAATGATCCCATGGGACAATGCCAGGCCAACTGAAGAGCGCGGCGCGTTGCACCAGACTATACTGCGCATCAAAACTTTACACAGTTTGACAAAAAATTCGATATCTTCAGAACGGATTGGATGAACAAAGATTTTTTTACAGATTATTAAAGTGAGCATTGTGCGCTTAATCTGACAGTAATATTGTCCATTTAGAGCGTGAGGAACGCTAAAATAATTGTGACTGTTTTTAAAAAATTATTATTAAAAATTATTGTTTCAACAAATACACAGTCTATGAACGTTAAATCGATAGAGTAAACATTTTTCGGTAACCGAAATAAATTTCATCAAATTATCAATTGTAGTTTCTGAGATATTGATTTTACAAAAATATCATGCAAAAAAATTAAATTGTTAATAACATAAACATAAAGCGAAATAAAAAAAAACTATTCACAGCAATTATTATGTGACAAATTCTCTATCCAAAAATGCATTTGATTTTAAAATCGGGAATTTGATGGAAAATTCGGGGCTCACTTGACGTGGCTTGACTCTTTATTAATTGCCTAAAATATTATTTATTATTTTAAATGAACAAAATAAATTTTATTAATTTTTTTTCATCTTTTTCTTTATTTTAGGATTAAATCCTATTTTACAACAATACAGATTAAAAATGCATACAATATCACAGATATAAAAATATAATAAATATCTATACCATATTCAAATCATGATTCGGTTGAGCTTGAAGTCCAACAATCACGTCATATCTTTGGAGATAAAATTTTATTGATTTATATGCTACTAATTTTATGTTTTATACCGCTGTGACACTTTTTTATAAATCTTTAATTTTATTATTTTTTTTTTAATTTTGCTGTTTGTTCGATATTGGGAGAAAGGTAATTTATTTTATTTTAGTTTTTAAGTTTTTAATTTTATTGTTTATTTGTTTGGAACTTCGGAAATTGTTTAAAATTAACTAAATTAAGTTTATTAAGCTACAATTTTGTTAATTTTATAATATTTACTAATTTTTAGTTATTTTATTAATTTATTTATTATTAATTTGAGGTATAACTAATTTTGTATATTTAATTTTAAATGTTATTAACCGCTTACAATTTTATGATTTTTTTCTTTCCATTAAATTTTTTTACTAATTTTCACTTTATTAACTAACATTTTTTTTAAATATTGTCTAGAATTACAAAGTAAATTTTATTATTTGAAATATTATTAATTTATTTTATTTTATTAATTTTTAGTTGCGTTAACTTTTCATGTGTTTTTTGTATTTTTTTTTTGTTGTCCCAGCTAGTGCAGTACTCAGCCATTAATTAAGTTCATTGTACTACACTTGGATTCCCTTTTAATTTGTCAGTGCTTTGGACGTCTTTGTTTCAACGTGTGATTTGCAGAGGAGCTTACTATCGAGGACTAATCCCAGATATTTAATTTCCTTGGATAGCTGGATTGTGACTCCTTTTAGCTTTGGCAGAACGAGTCCATCAAGCTTCTTCCTTCTGGTGAAGAGGACAATACCAGTCTTGGTGGGATTTGCCGATAGCCCATTCGCACAGCACCAAGTGTCAGTCAGATCCAGAGTTTTCTGCACTTTTCTGCAAATGTTCATAAGCGAAGGGCCTTTTACCAAACAGACAACGTCGCCCACATATGCTTGTGCGTAGACTCCCGAGTCGTTTAAGGTGGTGAGCAGAGGATCGATCACCATGCACCAGAGCAATGGAGGCAGCACCCCGCCTTAGGGGCAACCTCTATTAACCTCGGATGACACCAGCAGCTCTTCCCCTGCTCGCGCCGAGACGATTCTTTGGGGCGGCATCGAACGAATCTAATTCACTAGCACTCGGTGTACGCCGTGCCTGCTAGCTAAACATACTGTCAAAAGTGGCATTATCAAACGCTCTCTCTATGTCTAAAAAGATGCCCATAGGGTAGTCGATGGCCAGCTCTACCCTAGCAACAAGGTTTTGCAGTGTCGACTCGCAGGATTTTCCACTTTGATAGGTGTAGCAGCTCTGACAAAAGCCTCTATCAATAAGGGCTGTTGCCTGCTGACGCTTATCTGATTACCAGGAAAGTGAGATTTCATCAGCAAGCTGAGTGTCTCACTTTGCCGCTCCGTGAAGGTGCCATCAGATTTCCTAAGTGACCCCAGCTTTGCAGTTGGGCCCCTTTTCAGGATCCTAACCAATCTCGCCATGTCACTCAGAGATTCAATACCGCTTCAGAATTCCCCATATGAGGCTCTTTTCGATTCCCGAATAAGCCTTTGTAGTTCTTCTGAACATCACGGTATAGCTCCCAGTCCTCAGCAAGGTTAGTCTTGAGGGCCCGGTTTAGAAGCTTTCTCGACTCACACCTTAACATCTGGAGCTCTGGATTCCCCCAAGAAATGGGAGTTCGATTAGGGAGAAGCCGAATTGGACAGGCTGACTCAAAACATTCAGTTAGGGCAGCGTTAAGTTTCTCAACAGCCGCCTCAATGGCCTGTTCTTTTCGAAGGCTTGGTGGCGTCACGTCAAGGTCCTGCAACGCTCGCCTAAACTTCTGCCAGTCTGTTTTTCTGGTGTTTCTAGAGGGCAATGCCATTTGTACCTCCTCGCCACACTGAAACTCAATGTACCTGTGGTATTCATGTATTACTCTTTTAATTTTAGCTCTTAAATTTTTGTAGTTTTTCAGTTTTTCAGTTTTTAACTTTTTAATTTTATTAGTTCATTAAATTTTGTAAATCACTTAGAATTAATTTTTAATTGCACTAACTTTTAGCAAAGCATACATTTTTCTACCGCCAAAAACCCAATGAAAAGAAATTTGAGATTAAAAAAAATTTAAGAAATTAAAAAATATCTACAACTAGAATAAATTGCGTCTCAAGCAACCCTCTCTATCATCCTTCTGGGTCTGCCTCTGTGTTCATCTATGAATTTGTCACCTGTCTTAATTGTTTGCCATTGTTCAATAAACCATTATTTTTTGTTAGGTTGACAAATTTTTGCGTTTTATTAATTTGCTGTTGACTTGTGATGCTATCGGCTTTTACTTATAAACTGAGGAAGTCATGAGCTGCCATATATCTAAGAGTGAGCAAGCAATAAACTTGCATTAATGGCACACATCTGGAAGTGAAAGCAAAGATATGTAAAATAACCCCTCTGCTGCCCCAAAGCAGTTTTTGTAAAATCTCTTTTCCTATTACTTTACAATTAAAATAAAAGATCGGGCTTAAGTGTTTTATTTACAGGAACTCGTTACCATTTTTTCAATCACTAACGTAAAGTAAACACATTAAGCTAAGAAAATGAGTAATTAAAAGTGTGAGTTACTCAACTGTGAGTTGTAGAAAATTCATTTTAAAAACCGACCGTATGACACGCGCCAAAGACTTTCAGTGAAAACATTTCATGAATAGCAGGAAGAACGAAAATCATAAAATCCGTCGATGTTAATTAAGGCATTGCACGAATTTATCAGCAACAAACCACATGGCAGCAATGTAACACAGTTGGTACGGGGTTAAACCGCAAAATGAAATGAAAATACAAATTCTTTAAGCAAAAACAAAGGGAGAAATAGAAACGAAAACCAACTGCAACAACAACAGCAAATAATTTATTTTTCTTTCACGCAGGTGAACTATTTGGGTTTTGGTGCGGCTACTTAAGCCCATAAATGCGTGTACGTGCCTCAAAATTCATTGGCAGCAGCAGCCGCAATAACACAATAACAGCGAACAGCAGCAGCAAAAACAACAATACCAGCAGCAGCGCCATAAATATGTTACAGTTAGCGTGGCAATCGTAAAAAGTAAAGCGTCTCAAAAATGGAAATAAGAGAATCAGAACAAACGTATTTGCAGATGCAGAGGCGCTGTTGGCAAATGTGATTGCTACTTATCGGGCATATACTAACATATGTACATGAACGAGTATTTATGTATGTAGTTTTTGTTTTTGTTCTTCACTTTTTTTAGTTTCTTCTCGTTTTTTCTTTTTTATGGCTGAACGAGTGGTGTTTGCGTTGCCAGGTAATAAATGAAAATTTAGTGGTAAATCGCCGACAAGAAATCAGTAAAAAAGAAACTAAAATGTTGCACGGCAATTGGCGAGGTGTTGAAAAACTAAAGACTCAGGAAACGAACTTGGGCGCTGAGAGTTGTGCATGTGAAACAAGTTCATAAAATGCAATATATGTGCAGGTATATGTGTGAGCAAATAGTATGGATTCGAGCGAGTCAATGAGTGAGTGATTAAAGGCGCGTTAGTGAGTGAGTGTTGTGTTGAGTGATAATGAATGTTAATGAAGGATTTGGAAGTAAGCGTCAAAAGCTAGATTTTGTCCCAAAGCAGGTAAGTCGAAGGGGATTATATACAATGAAATTTACAAAACGCTTATTCAATTTAATGTTTTTTTTTTGTATTCTGAATAATAAAGATCCACTATTTTAGTGAGAGAGAGGTGGTCGTTACTGGCAATATTCGCACATTGTCGAGAAATAATCAGAAATCTGATATGCAGAGAAAAAATAGATGTGCATCGATATATTTGAGCTTAAACCATAAATTGTATACCTGTTGTCACTATTCTGTTATGTGTGAATGGTGATGCTTGCTCATAGAGAATTACAGAGATGCCTAATTTACAGAAATTGTCAAAATTTAATACCGAATTGATGGGAGTTTTGCCACATTACACCTATAAGCAGTAGAAAATCTGTGGTGAAACCTTTTTACATAATATTTTTTTTTTATATTTATTATTATTTATTATTTCAGAAGGTTAATGAAAACATGACCAGATAAAGAAAAATCTAGCTCGATAAGAGTTGATATCTGTTTGAACTCATAAAGAGCGCAAGCAATTGACGTATTCTGGTAATAATTTGTTTTGTTATTACTTCCACTTCCACTACTAACTGTTAGGTTATGTTAGGTTAGGTTAGCGTGGTTGGCAATAAGCCACGCATAGACCCCAGCGATAGCAGATGGAGACCGCCCTCTATGAATACTGAAAGTAGTATGAATACTGTAGGATGTCAGCGCTTTTGGCGAATCTAAGCAGAGCTGGGAGATTCGCTTTTGAGACCCTCAAACAATGGAGCTCCCAGGCCTTTTAAACGCGTTTTTAATAATGCCGGACAAACGCACAGAAGGTGTTCTAAAGTTTCCTCAACATCCTCTCTGCATTTCCTGCATTTGTCCAATAGATTTTGACCTGTTAGCATACCTATAATAGATCTGCAGTCCTTTCGTGAGAGCGTAAGCACGAATTGAGTCAGTTTTTTGTCGTTAGTTCTACACATGACTTTTGCTGTTTTGCATGTGGTCACTCGTCTTTTTATGTGACCATCCATTTCATTGTGTATTATATTTAGCGGTTTTGGTATGTCGTTGTCTTGCTCAAAAGGTAGTCTAACAGCACTTTTTGCTATCTCATCTACTATTTCGTTCCCCATAATGCCTTTGTGACCAGGTACTCAATAGATATGCAGCCTACTGCTTGCGGCTAGCCTTTCTATGGCCTCCCTGCTCCGTCGAACATTTTTGGACTTAATATAATATCAGCTTATTGCTTTTATTGCTGCTTGACTGTCCATGTATATATTAATTGTTGAGTTCGTTCTAGTGCAGGCTAGTTCTGCGGCTTTCCCCACAGCAAAAACTCCCGCTTGGAAAATACTGCTATGGTCTGACAGATTGATAGGCTGCTTTATCCCTAGTTTTGAGCAGTAAATACCCGCTCCCACGCCGTCTTAAGTTTTAGAGCCGTCTGTATAGATGTGAAAAGTTCTATGGCCAGGATTCATGCCTTTGTGTCATCCCTCCTTTTCAATTGTAGTACGAAATCTTCTCTCCCAATAAAGTACGGAGTCATGTAGTGCAACCTGAACTCCACTTTCCTATTGAGTTGTGTCCGAAGGTTCTACAAGTGAATACTCCAGCAGCCAGTAAGATCCTCGCGGATTTCGCTGCCAGGTTTAAGTAGGAGGCACAGTCAAAACGTTCCTTTAAAACGCCATATACTTTTACAATAAAAACGTTAAAGAGAGAACAGATCTCCTACTTTCCAGAGGTTTGGGATTTATATGAAGTAAGCGAACACTATATGATGGAAGAGGTCACATACTTAAGATGAGAACATAGAGGGTGTTTTTTTTAGAGGTTAGGTTTTCAAGATGAAATAAAACGTATATAATTTAATGTTATGGCCAAGAATTTTGCTTTATTATAAAGATAAGGGTTTGCCATTATGTTTTAAAAATGATACCCATTCAACCAAAAGTGAGCTTCATCGCTGAACAAAATTTTCTTCGATGCGTCGCGCGAACCGACCATTATTTTCGTAATAAATTTGCACGATTTGCAAACGTTGTTCAGGTGTAAGTCTATTCATTATGAAATGGCAAACCAAACTGAGCATAAATCAAGTGACAGCTGTCAAAAAGACCATCTACGAAAAAAGTAGTGCCAACTTAAAAACCTAACCTCTAAAAAAACACCCTATACAAAAAAAGTGTACAATAGATCAAGCTTTTCTATCATCCATCTATAATTGGCACGTACACCCCTTTTGGGTGTTTGGCTGCGCTCCTCCTCCTATTTGTGGTGTGCGCTTGATGTTGTTCCACAAATGGAGGGACCTACAGTTTTAAGCCGATTTCGAACGGCAGATATTTTTATGAGGAGCTTTCTCATGGCAGAAATACACTCGGAGGTTTGCCATTGCCTGCCGAGGGGCGAACGCTATTAGAAAATTGTTTTTCTTAATTTTGGTGTTTCCCCGAGATTCGAACCTCCGTTTTCTCTGTGAATTCCGAATGGTAGTCACGCACCAACCCATTCGGATACGGTGGCCGCCTTTTCCATCATACTTAAAAAAAATATCGACAAATGCCTTGAATCAGATTTTGATGTTCACCTCGTATCTTTAATCAAGTTTTACATAATGCTAATGAAGACTTCAAGAAATCGGGGCATTTCTTTACCAGGACCGTTTTATCTATAGCTCACGCGGACGATATAGCCATTGTTGCCCGTAGTAGATGTAATTAGTAATAAGTAGCGACAACAGCATGCAGGACTGTATATCTGGTAGGATAATGGCGACGAATCGTACATACTACACCAACATAAATCTCCTGAAATCAAGATCTCTCACGTAGATGCAAACTCGGTATTATAAATCGCCCATTCTACCCATGTTGGCGTATGGTCCAATACGCGAAAGAGATGGCGAGTACGGAATCAGGCACAATAAGGAGTTGCTAAGGCTCTGTAATGGCGAAGATATTGGAAGATTTATCATAACACATCAGCAGGTTACATCATCCCCATGGATGACAGTATGTCACAAAAACTTCTGCTGGACTACAATCCTTTATGTTCAATACCCCAACGCCGAATTAGCCGTCAAACACTGGACATCTCTAGTACTGGATCTTGTTGAATGGAAGAAGAATGTTGAAGCAAAATATTTTTTATGGGGAGTTTTTTCATGGCAGAAATACACTCGTAGGTTTGCCATTGCCTGCCGAGGGGTGACCGATATTAGAAAAAAAACGTTTTCTTCTTTTTGTGTTTCACTGAGATTCGAACCTACCGAATTATCCAACTTATTTGTCAAGAAAGCGCTGAATAGATGGAACTCCATTTCTTCGTGTACAATTTCAAAAACCTTGTGGTCCCAGTACAATAAACACAGGACGCGGAAAGTCCTAGGAACTCTACGCCATTGAATTTCCAAACTCGTAGCTGTATTTACCGGTCATTCGATGATTGACTCACACTCAAAAAAGCTAGGTTTACCATTTAACCCTCATTGAAAAAGCTGTGCAGACCTTTCCGAATGTCCGAGTTTGGCAGCTAGACGATTAAGGGCACTGAGTGCTCCACCTAAATCCCATAAAATTTCTCCGTTACATGAACAGCTCTGGTTGGCTACTGATATATGCCCGTTGGAGTTCTAATAATGGCAACGAAACGGAGCTTTAGTGCTACTTTGCGAGTGCCAGATTGGTACTTTCACCATTTCACTTACCTACCTACCTAGGCAAGCTCGTTTAAAAATCAGTATTTCATGAGAAACTTTATCGAAAGCTTTGGAGAAATCGATGTAAATGCAGTCGACTTGAGATCCAGAAGAAATCGCTGATATTCAGTATTCACTAAAAACTGCAAGGTTAGAAATTGTAGAATGCCCCGTGCCAAAACCCTATTGCAGAGTACTTTAAACTTTTAACGGAGAAATAAATCGTATCATTAACTATTAGAGAATTTCAATATAGGCTTGTAATTGCATAAACTATTCTTGTTTCCACATTTGTAAGTGGGAGTTACCGAAGCAAATCTAAGGATGCATCGCTAAACTCCCCATAGCGAAGTGAGATATTGAATAGTATTTCCAGAGGTCAGAGGCATGTCAGCCTCATGAAATTTCAGCGAGACTTTCAATAAGAAGAAGCATGCACTGCATTAAACCAGGGTTGTAAATGAAAGCATTTTGAAATGACCAGTAAAGACAGTTTGAAAGCAAAACTATAAACCTTTATGTTAATTTATAGCTTTAGCAGTAAGAACTTGCCAAATCTGCGATGGTTATCGTAAAGTTTGATATTTTCAATAGTATTCATTATATTAGGGGAACCAAAAAGCTTGGAATGAAAAAATTTAGATATATGCATGAATGCTAAAACTATGTATTCAATGTCGACTCATTCGGAAGACTATTTCCTCCAAACAAATCACGAATTTTGCGATTTGCTGTTCTTAAAGATCGACCATTTTTATAATATGATTCAATAATTTGAATGAGTTGTTCTAACGCATAAAGTTGTGAATCTGACTACTTGATAAATGTCAAAGATAAAAAAAAGCTACCGCCTAGAAATTATGCATTTGTGACATCTAGGCGTCACTTTAGTTAGTGGTAGGCAGAATGCAAATCACAAATGAAGTGCCTTTCTAATGTTGTGTAAACGAGCGAATGACTGATTACTCCGTAGTTACAATTGCTCTGTGCGACCGGTATGAGTACATATGTACGCACTAAATAATTATCATATACACATATACATATTTACGTGTGTTAGTACTGGCTTCTCAGTTTTTGCGTAGAAGAAGCCCTAAATACAAATGAGCAACTAAGCAAAAATAAATCTCGTATAGGAACGAGGCATAGCATACAAAGTGTTTCAGTATATTGAAGAAGCTACAATGTTTACTGCATATGTATATGTATATATGTATGTGTGAAAATGCGAAAAATTAACATAGTAGAACAAGTTTTTGATATACTCAGTTACACCCGCTTTTACGTGCACATCTGGTAATGGTTTTTAAGGGGTAACACCACTGTACACGCGTAAAATAAACACGATTTTTAAAGAATTTTTTTGTATAGAAGGTAAGGGAAAACAATAACTCTGATTTGGGAAGTTATTACTTATATACTAAAATACAAAAGTACAAAGTTTGATCGAAAAACTTTACAAAATGGCGGCATTGGAGACATTTTTGTAATGTGGTTTCTCTTGAAGGATCTCCGCGGCACGCAGCACAGAGGGTGCAAATTTTAATCTGGAACAAAGAAACTTTTTTTTCTTAATCTAGATAAAAATAGCTAGAGAAACACGTAGGGGATTTAAAAAATATTTATTTTTGTGGAATTAGCAAGCATTTGAAGGAAACAACTCTATTTTGGACTAAAAAAACGGCATTTAAATAATTATAACAATCGTTTAAATTAATCTATCGAAAAACCCCTACGCTCTTCTCTTAAGAAGGTTATTATACAGACGTAGTGAAAAACCTGATTAAAAATATGAAAAATTGTTTGAGTTATGCTGCGTGCCAATTTCAGAAAACGTGTTTTGAGAAAAACGCGTTTAAAGTTTGGAAATTTGGAGAAGTCGTTAGGTAGCAGTCACTAACGCTTGGTTAAAAGCTTAAAATATTTATGAAATAAACTTCGGTAACGTATACAACTTTTTGTTCTGTATTTTAAAAGGTTCAAAGAATTTTTTAAGCTTATAAAAAAAAATCAATTTTTTGAAATTTCTACAGTGGTGTTACCCCTTAAGTAAAATGTTTACCTTCCACTTTTAAGTTTCATCATCATCTTTTAACCCTACATCTCTTTGTAAGCCTCGGCCTGCTGCACGTGGGACCTCAACATATCTCGAACGCTTGCGACTTTTTTCCGATTCCTTATCCTAAGTTTATTGATGTCCTTCGCTAGTTCGTCGGCCCATCTTGTTCGCTAACGTTGAACGCTCTGGCTTCTACAATTTTCTTCTGCGCCCTCGTACCGTCCATTCTTGTTATGTGACCCAGCCATCTTAACCGGTGCGCTTAGATAAAACGCATCATATTTTCGCCATTCGCGGTGATTGAAACTGTATTCAATATCAAGCAACACCAAACCATGAGACTCCGCAACCTCTTACTTGGAGGATATAAACTAAAAAGGTTCAAACAACATGTAAGCCTCCCTTTAAACAAACTGAAAATAGTTACAAGCATCCTCACTGGTAACTGCCAACTGCGAAGTGATTTAAATTTCCTCGGGATATGATAGGCTGGTTCTTGCCTATTTTGAAACTCCTCCATAGAGACATCGTCACACTTGCTTCTTCGAAAACGATGACATATAGAGTAAGCATCTTCGCCTAGCTTTTTTTAAAGGAATTTGGTCTGGATGTTTAGGATATCAAAGACGGCTGCGAATGATGGAAAAATACGGCGTCTCCATCTTAAAGAGAACAGAAATGGAAGATAGAAGCTAGTACGGCCAAGAAAGAGCTACATCTGTTTCCCCCTGCTCAGTGTCGCCTTAGGTTTTTTAAAGGAATTTGGTCTAAATATTTAGGATATTTCAAAGACGGCTGCGAATGATGGAAAAAATACGGCGTCTCCATCTTAAACAGGGCAGAAGTGGAAGATAGAAACCAGATCACATAAATCGAACTAGAATATATCTTCGACGTTCACTTCCATCACGTAAGTTATTGGGAATCGAAAACATGCTAAACTATGGACAGATTCCATCTTCATAGATAATAAACAGAAATAAACCATGCGTAAATTCCTGGCAACACTTCTAAAGTATCTTAGTATTCTTCTAGCCGAAGTCTATGTATGATAGTTAGGATAAAGGCAACGTAGGCAAGCACTACGAACCTCGTTTTGTCTAAAATAGACTTCTTTATAGACACCAAGACTGAAATGTGTTTAAAAATGTCGCAGATGCCTACGAACTCTTTGCAGAAGTGCACGAAGAGAAGCTGTGAGAAAAGATGGGTCCAAACATAAAAGGAAGTGAGAATATACCGCACTGTGAAGAGTACGTTTAAGGTTTCTGGATAACTACTTCTTCCAAGGTCAAGGCTCTTTAGACACAGTATGGCTAGATGGGCTGATTGGAATCACCAAGAGAACAGAATGGCTTAAAAATGTTTGGGGATGGGACTGCATAAATGTTTCTTAGACACCACAACTTTTTTTAAAATCAGCTTGCGAAGAGATATAACAGATCACCATTGGGTGAAGCTTATGACGACAATGAACAGGGGGACTGGCTAGCAAAATTAGGTGAACTTCCAGATTAGATGAAACAAAACCTTTTTGTGGGGTCATCAAAGCCCACGCAACGATAGTTATCGAAAACTGGGAAGACAGGAGCTTGACCTCCCTCCAGAAGAGCATCAAATGAGCTTCTAAACCTAGATAGAAATTACTTACGCAGTGGAACTAGAATGAGTGGAAATAAATGTCTTTTGCTTTTGCGAATATGCAGCTCTCTAAAGACGAAAATTCGTGCACCTAAGTGGTGCCACTTTAAATCCATGGATATGGAATAGACACCCTAGACAGCCTGAGGAGTTATTCTTCAGAAGTCTTGAATTAAAGGCTTGCGGTCAAGCACGGTGGCAGTGCCTTATGGCTCAACAACAGTAATAGTGATAACAACAACAGCGAACCAACTACATCCCATCGAGCATTGGGGTCGTGTTTACACTCAAACCCAGTTACACGCATGCTTGTAAAATAAAAGTAATCTCTTTGAAGATGTCTAAACATTTGAAAGTTTGTCTGTTACAAATTAAACAGCATTAAACTGAAATCGTCTGGAAATATGAAAATTTATCTGCGATGGATAAACATCAACATCCAAAAAAGTGCCGATCTTCCACAAAGTAAAGTACTTTACGAGACAGTTATTCTCGTTTCAAAGGGTTATTTGCGAACAGTGGACCTCCACAAAGTCGATGAATCTATTATGGATACATATGTATGTATGTGCTCGTATGCCCGTTGGCACATATCCATTGTTAGTTGCTGCGAAGTTCTAAATGAACGAATTTCGTATGAAAGCAACACTTATTTGCTAACTACTTGCCACAGATATGGATACTTCTGCAAGCTGCACGTTTCCTAAATACGCCATTCGAAAATTTCGCACAAACAACCTTTCAAACGGCGACAGATGTGATGGTTGGATAAACAAATAAATGTCCAAGCACTTAAGTGTCTACTGACTGCTGTTGCACTGAGACAGAAAGCTGTGCCATGTTCCGCTTGTTTTGCAAATTTACTTTTGCTGCTTGCACTATGGCGACATACATACATATATATGAACGAGTAGGTATAAATATATTTACATGCCACCCATGGGCGCTTTGAATGTAACAGTTGACTAGACAAACGAAATGTGTACATATGTACGCCTATATGTATGGGATACAACCCGAAGTAGAGGAAGCTGTGACTGCACTTCCAGCTGTCGTTGCTGATAACAACAATTGTCACCACTGTTCGCTTGTGCAGACATCCTTCCCCGACTGCGCGAACATTTTCCATAGTTGTTTACTTTTAAAACAACTGACTGCGATTTCAGCTTTTCGTAAAGTTGTTCTATAAGTCGGTGCCCGCCTTTTGGTGCATCCTTTCACAAGCAGTTGACTGCTGCAGCTACCATTCACTAACGCTGGTCAAAGCGTTTACACTCTGATAAGGCAGCAGTGTTTTCCGGTGCTTCGTCTGCTGGCTAGTGAAGTATTTGTGCGCATTTGTGTGTGTGTGTGCTTTTATGTACACACCTCTTCTTTTACTACATTTTCGTCTTCTTTGAGTAGTCCGAATGTGTTCATCTGCATTTGTCTTTTTCGTTTTTTTATTTGTTTGCAAGTCTAGGCTTCTAGCATTTTGTCTATTTGGCTGCACTTGTCGTCCTCTACTATGTCCGCTACTTAGTTTGTTCAACTGCTTGCAGGTTTTTACGTTTAACCAACCAACCCGCCCGTTGCTCGATTCTGTGGCGGCATTCGTAAACGCATTAAGAAGTCTTCAACACTTTGTCGAGATGCGTTGATATGCAAATTAGCTTCATTCATTCACCCAAACTCCAAATGCGGAAATGTTCAATGGGTTTGGATTTTTGTGCGTGAAGTAATGCATTCCGCTTCGCATTTTCATTCGCAGGCAAGTTTGCTACGGACTGCTCTAAGTGGAGTGGGTAGGCCGAATAATCGTTAAAATTATAATCGAAATTTAAGGAATTTGCAACCTCAGAATCTACATACGCACACAAGTTTGGTTTGCTGCGTTCAAAAAACGAAGAAAATAAAAAGAAAAATTTGAGTGCTCGTTGAATAGTAATTATGTATGTAAAAGTAATTAGTTAAAGAGTTGCTGGTGTCTAATGTCAGTGAGTTTAAATTTGAAACTGTTGGAAAATGGTTATATACCTAACATAAATACAGCCATAGACAGAAAATATCACAAATGTGAACCTTAAATGTTAAGTTAAGTTTTTAGTACTAACTCTGCCTTGATCAAATAAATTTGTTTGTTTACATTTATTAACATTACTAAGCTTCCATTTATGCGAGGAATCTACCGTTTTTTTCGATGGAATTTTTTGCGTTCTATTTTATTTATGCTTATTGCTGTTTTGAAGTGGACACAAAAATCGTATATTTTAACTTGTGCAGCGGAGAGTAAAGCTTTAATATTGTTTCAGCGATTTTAAGTATAATTTTTTGTTTCTTAAATAAAATTTTAAAGTAATTACTAAAAATGGTACATGGAACACATTGCACGCCGGAGAAAAGAGCTTTTATATACCGTATGAGTCAAAACGGAAAAAGCTCTGCAGAAATAGCTGATATGATGATGTGCTCTCGGAAAATGGTTTATAATGCTCTTAATTTAGTTAAGAAAGATTCATCCTATCCAAGCAAAAAACGAAAAGAAAACCAAAGCTCCGAAAAACTGATGTTAATGTGAATAGAGCTATAATACGCAAGAGCAAAGCAGATCCTTTGAAGTCGGCACGGCTAATAATGCTTGAAGGCGACTTAACGAAGCCCAGCTGCTTGGCCGCATAAGCAGAAAACTCCTCTCAAAAAGACATATCAAACACCGACTTGCCTTTGCAAAAGCTCACATGCTTGAAGGCGACTTAACGAAGCCCAGCTGCTTGGCCGCATAAGCAGAAAACTCCTCTCAAAAAGCCATATCAAACACAGACTTACTTTTGCAAAAGCTCACAAAGACAAATCTAATCTGTTTTGGAAAAACGTACTTTGGACCGACAAAACCAAAATAAATAGGATGGGACCAGATGGAAAAACTATTGTACATCGTCCAACGAATCAAGCGCTAAATCCTAGGTTCACAAAAAACACGATTAAACACGGCGCGGAAGCATCGTGGTTTGGGGAGCTTTTTCCTGGCATGGTGTTGGACCGATTGTTTGCGTAGTTGGTTAAATAGATAGATTTCAGTATTTAGATATACTCCAGAATAAAATGGAGCGATTTGTGTTTGAGTTCATGCCATTAAATTGGACATTTATGCAGGACAATGATCCAAAGCATACTGGAAAGACAGTGAAGCAATGGCTCAGAAGAGAAAAATTAATATACTGGATTGGCGGCGCAGAGCTCGGATCCCAATCCAATAGAAAATTTGTGAAATAACGTGAAGGTCAAAATCGCTAACAAAAATTTTAAAAATTTTGATGGTTTGTGGGCCACAGTTGAGGAGGCTTAGTACTCGATTCTAAAGAAAAGATGCCACAAGCTTGTAGAAAGCATGGATCGACGGCTTGAAGAAGTAATCAAAAACGGTGGATATAGTACAAAATACTAATCTGGTAAAACAATATTATTACTTAAATATCTGATGTGTTTACTATTTTTGCTTTTATTTGGAATTTTTAGGATATGCTATTTATGTATCCAGCTGGTTTCGTGAGTTATCAACGTGAATTAAATCAGAACTGAAATTATTTTTGGCCATTTTTTAGTTTTAAAGTGGAAGTAAATAAGTTTTTTATTTTTTATGTTGCTTTTTTCCCAATAAAAAATAACTATTTAAAAACAAATGATGTTTTTTTTCTGGTTTTTCTATTATTTTGTTATTCTATCTATTTTTTCCGTGTTTTCATATAAGGCATTGGGAACTACTTATACAACGTAACTCAATAAATGAAGAGACATCTAGTTATAGTTGCTATATATATTATATGAATCACACTTATTTAGAAAACTCCAATTTTCTTTAGTGCGTCGGTTCATTCATTCATAAGGTTCACTGTGAATTTATTTATTTATTTTGTCTTTGAATGGATACATTCTTACAGCCTTTAGTAAGCTAATGTTCAATAGTTTCGTAATTACTAAGAAAAAAAACGATTTAAGATGGTTGACTAGGATGCCATACGGTCATGTAAAATCAGCACCAGAAGAATTGAAAAACATATTTAAATCTGCACATGCCCTAGGAATCGGAGCATTCAACCCATAGTTGGTTCTCGAGAAGCCAATTTTAAAGGTTTCGTACTGTCGGAGTTTCTTATTAGGAATATTAAATTGAATTTTACTTATAAGGCAAGGACAATCAATAGTTCCAGAAATGATACGAATAATAAATGAGCACGATAGAATAGATCGTCTGTTACGAAGGGGTTTCAAGTCAATCAATAAACATCGAGAGCGGTACGATGGTACAGGTTCAGAAAAGTTTAAAGATCGGAGCGCAAAACGAAGAAAAACTTTCTGAACTCTCTCAATCCGATTAGAGAGACCTTGTATTTGGTACGTTCTCCAAATAACAGCGGCATACTCAAATCTTGATCAAGCAAAAGCACAATACAATGTTTTGAGAGTGTGTGGTTGGTACGAATGCTAGCATCGCATATGACCGTCTTATGACGTGGTTAACATGACTAGTGAAATTCAGCTTAGGGTCGAAAATAACGCCTAAGTCGTTAGTTTCTTCAACGGATTGCAAAGGTAAGCCAGCAATACTATACGAAGTATGCAAAGTGTTCTTTGATTTAGCATATTTTACGTGAAAGCATTTGCTTATATTTAGTGACAAACGGTTTAAATAGCACCAGATCCGGACATTGTGTAAGTCGGAGTGCAACTTTTCAGAGTCGCTAACAATATTAATCACCGCAAATAAGTGATTTAAGATCATCAGCATACAACAAGTGTTCAGCAAAAGAAAAGCATGAACCTATATCGTTAAAAAAGAGAATAAAGAGAAGGGGTCCTAGAATACTTCCCTGGGGGATACCAGAGGATGCAATAAATACACGGGATGTCATATTATCAACGGCTACAACGCATTGCCTGTTGGGTAAACATGATTTGATCCATAACAAAAACGTGGAGTGTATACCCATTGACGCAAGCTTCGACAAGAGTATTCAGTGTGATACTTTGTCAAACGCTTTAGAGAAGTCTGTAAAAATTGTATCAACTTGAGATCTGTTCTGGAAGGCTGAAATGCAGTATTCATTGAAAATAGACAAATTAGTGACAGTGGAGCGACTTGCAACGAAACCATGCTGGTTGGTAGATATTAGGCTTTTGACAGCAAAATATAACTTATCATTCACAGTTATCTCAAAAAGTTTTGAAAGCGTCAAGCGGCGATGTAGAATCTATCCGATATGCATAATTTATTCAAAAAGTTCAACCGATCATTGACAAGGACCTTTCAAAATCAATGAGCTCACTGCTTCTGAGGGTCTTATTCGTCGAATTGTCCATGAAGATCTCCGGTACGTTATGCGCAGAAGACAGTTTTGTTTTCTGCTGACAACAAAAATATTGACCAAGACTAATTGACCAACCGCAGAAATGATATATGGCTATGTTCCTATCCTACATAGGTTCCCATTGTCGATTTCGAGTAAATTCGACTGCATAACACATAGCGAGGTTCAAGTGAACAGTAGTGAGACACGGTGAGAGTCCATTCATCTTTCAGCAAGACTCTGCTCCTTCACACAAAGCAATGGCGACAAAATATTGGATAGCTGAAAACTTCCATGACCGCATAACACCGAACTTATGGCCACCTAACTTCAACTTAATCGCCTGGATTACTACGTGTGGGGAGTAGTTGAGTGTGAACCAAAAAGTACAAGAGTGAAATGGTCGGTCATCAAATTTTTGATTACGGTTAGAATCACTGGCGACGGTTAGGTGGGAAGTGAACAGAAGCAAAATCTGGATGACCTCGTTTTGTTCTGCGGGTGGTAAAAACGGTTGTTGAAGACTGTGAAGCAAACAACCGTGAAATCGGCCTATGAGGGGATGCCCAATGCGCATCATTCCGTATGGGAACGCGGTGAGTCTCTCTTTAATTATACAATAGGAAGTAAGCTCTTACTGTGCAACAAAGGCAATGAACCCACCTTTATTACACGTAATAGATAAGAAGTCCTCGATATTACGCTGATCTATCATAGCATTTACGAAAAGATGACACAGTGAACAGATTTGAATTATCATCGATCATCGTTATTTTGAAATAATATTTGAACGAAGCAGCTCCGCCCACTCCCCTAAATAAAGCCTGTCCCATCGTTAAGTATAAGGGAAAGAAAAAAACGCTCTGGTGGTCAGAAGACCTAACAACCTCGAGAATTGATTGCAGAAGACAGTTTAATAAAGCGAAATCAACACGAGAGCATAAAGACTGAGACTGCTACTATTCTAAACTAAGAATATATAAAAAGGAAATTAGAAAAGCGAAAAGGTCTGGTTGGAGAACTTTCATGGAGAAATCGAAGGAAACACTGGAGCACCTAGACTGCGTAAAATCCCAACAAAAAGTCATTATTCCTTCGGATACCTCCGAAAACCGAAAAAGTTGGACTAACTCGACCGAAGAGACAATAATGTTGTTCGTGGACACACACTTTCCAAGTAACGCATTACCTAAACTACTAGTTCAACATCGAAATTGAGTAGTCAATTTATAATAAGGTAGCTTTCTTTGATATTCAGGGTGCGTTCAATAACATCCTTCGGATACCATAATAAATACACTCACCGATATGGGAATCTCTGAGGGTCTCGCTGACTTCATCAAAAACATGCGCATGAGCAGTTTTGTAACCCTCAGAGCCCGCTACTTAGGTCAAATATCGGGTTTTTCAGTAAGAGCGCTTCAACTTTTGAACTTTTTTGAATAAAACACAAACGGTTTGACTTTTTAAACTAATTTTTTTTTATTATCGAGTTTGAACATATACATTTAAGTATGAAATTCGATTTCTTTTGCATGACCACCGCGTGCACGTTTTACGAAGTCCAATCGTTGAACCCAATTTTCGACCACTCTTTTGCATAAATCGGCCGAAATTCCAGTAATTTCGCGTTCAATATTGGCTCTGAGCTCACAAATCGTCGCCGGCTTGTTACTGTAGACCAATGACTTCACATAACCCCAAAACGGGACGGATTGTTAAATGGACCGTAAAATGGCGGTTATGCTCTTAAAGTAGCAGCAACAGAACGATTATTTTCATAAAAAATTTGCACGATTTGCAATCGTTGCTCAAGTGTGTAGCATTCCATGATGAAATGTATACTAATGAAGTTTACAAATGACAAGCGAAAAATAAAAAATATTGCGTCGTTCGCCCTCCGTTTCGGGAAAAAGTTGAAGCGCACCTATTAAAAAACCCTATATTAGATACAAAACTCAGATGGAAATCAAATGTCGAAGATAGAGTAAGAAGAGAGACAATAGCTCTACTCTTGCAAAAAGTGAACTGAATTAATTACGAATAGCTTCCAAGGTAGCTGTTGAAGAAAAATCGATCTACTCAGAACAAACAGTAGAGGGCAGGCACTCTCAAAATAAGGTTAACTCCAGCTAGACTATCGAATCTCCCACCGTGCAATGGGAACAACGATTGCATATTTCAACTTTTGATGGTTAGCGTAACATTAACCTTAACGGCGTCCCACCAAAAAGACTAACAAAACACAATCTGATTGAATCTGAAATTACTGGCATATTATTTTATCTATCTTTATAAAATATACACAATTCTGGTTTAGATCGTTTTGCATTGATTTGGGTAAGTGGCATGGATTATAGAGCGCTCACAAAGCTAAATATGGCTAAAGGCCTGAATGCCTAATCTATTTGAAACTCTCATCCATAGATTCTGTGGTCAGTATTATATCAGCGTACAGTGAAATGCGTAAATATGGTGGGAGGATTTTGCTACCTTTGACTTTTGCGCCATCTATTGCGATCAGGAGGAAGTTCCGGGCCTTCATCACGTCTTCAGTAATTAGATACAATTTCAGTATCATAATTTTCCTCATTTGAAAATAATATCCCATCAGATCTAAGGCGCGGCTCAACTCTGTGATGGGGCAACTTTAAGCCACCATCATTTAGCGACATCAAATCTCACTCTCTTTACACGCTAAACTATTAAATGCGCCGTTTTGTTACACCCTGTATGAATATAAGTATGTATTTATGTGCTTAAACACTGTAGATGATATGTGTTTTTATATCGGCACTTCGTTCATCTCATAGTCTGTTCTTAAATTTTGAGCCTCGACTCAATCGCGTAAGTATTTACTTTCTCCTGTCAAGTACCTACATAAATACATATTTATTTGTGTATATTATTTTGTACACATACATATGTACATACAAACATTCTACAATTAAGATTAAACATTTCTGATTGCCTGCGAAACTGCAGTCAAAACCGAAAGAACAGCCCATGAAAAAGTATCTCAACAGCAAAAGAGCATTGGCTGACCGGTCGCCCGGTAGGTATTCTCACCATTGCGGCATTCGCAAAATCACAATCGCTGCCTTGCGATTTCAGTTCTCAGTTCCCAACGCGAATAAGTGAATAATTACATGAATTAGCAGCGAAAGGCATCGGATGGCGCAATAAAGAAAAACCAAACTGTGAAACGACGCGAAAGATGCAACCAAAGTCAACGGATGTTGGCTGGAAAAGAATAAAAAAGAAAAAATAATCAAGAAACAAATAAAGCAAAGCAAAAACACAACAAACAAGTGCGGCAACAAACGGAATGCACTGACCTGTCCCCTTCAAACATTATTTAATCGCGCGGCAAACAAAAAAGATCAGAGCTCGCAATCATTCGCCAAGGCAATGGCACATTGCAAACTACTCTTACCCAACGTTGGGCGATTATACAACAACAAAATACAGCAAATAAAATAACAATAGGTTGCAGTGATGATACGAGTACTGACCAGGACAGGCTGGTCGATACCGGTCGGTCTACACGATTGGTAGGTGGGGGTATGAAAAAGCCAAGAATTCGATCGCGGCTATGTCGAATGATCAGTTCCAAGAAATGAAAACGTCTGCCGTCTATCGTCTACCAACAACAATAACCAGCTGCCTTAGCCGTTATCGCTGCCACCACCACCACCACCACCAGCGACAACTTGTTGGCCGGAACTGTAAAGGAAAACAAGAAAACGGCCATGAGGCATTTGGTGAGGAGGAGAAAACAGAAGGTATGAAATGGTTGATGCGTGAAAGAGCATGTGGTAGGGGGACATGCCCAAATCATTGGCTGGGCCACTTGAACGGAAATTCATTCGGTTAATAGTGTTGTTAACATAGCAGCGCACAATGCAACAAGAGGCGAATGCAATGATGGCACGGAGTATAGAGTAGCACTGGAATTTCTTAGTTGGTCCAAGAGAGTAGACGAGAGCGCGAAAAGGTGAACGAGAGAGTGAGAGAAAATACGTGTAAAAGTTGCTTCCAATGCGAAAAATTAAAGAGTAACTGAGAATTCCCGCATGCATCCAACCACTAAGTACTTTCCAGCAGATGCAAAATAACAGTAAGCTCACCAACGCAGAGCTGGGTCAAGAAGAATGCAGTGACGCGCATCTGGAAGCGTAACGCTGGTCTATGGCGAACGGAGCACTCGTGCATGGAATGATCGTAAAGCAGTCACTTTCACGTGAACAATGAATAGTAAAGTGACAATGCAAAGTCATGCTGTACGAGACGCTTCTTAGGAGAACTTTGAAACGCGTGGTCAATCATTGCAGAAAGCACTGGAAATTCACAGCAATAATGAGAGAGAGAGAGAGAGAGAGAGAGAGTGAGCGAGAGAAAGCTTTATGTGCAAAACGAGCAGTGCTTGTACAGTATTTCATAATTAGAACACCAACAAATCTAATATCCATTCAATGAGCGAAAGAGAGTGCAACTTTTCGTAACTCAGCTACTCCATACTAAACAAATTACCATTTGAGTTTGAGTGTTCCCAAGAGTATGAATAATTTTCTACTCAATGCGAAAGCACTCAACTACCGTAGAGTTTACCTTCGGTCTGAAGAGAGGCCCCCAAAGGCCAATCCTTTAGTACTAATGATGCTGAAAAATGTATTACAAATAACATTAACGATTGAAAAAGAGCCGGACGAAGCTTAAGATTTCACAAACGTGTGAAACTGGAAAATATCAAGGGCTTTTCAAGAAATTATGAGATTTAAGCAGTTATTCAGTAGAAAGCGTTGAAAGGGCGTTATGCTTTTTCATAACATTGTCAGATCATAACTTATTTATAGGCCTTATATATTTTCGATGATAAAAAACTAACGCCTGTGAAACAAGAAAAGAAAAACAACAAAACAGAATAGAAGAGTAGGGTTCGACATTTTGTACTACCATTAATTTTTTAGTGCACTATGGCCAGCCCTGTACTCCAGCTACCCTTCAGTTGAAGATCATTTTACTTTTTATCGTAGTCGTAAATATTTCGCCGAAAGAGCTGTAGTATAAAACATTTATTTCCAAATTTCGAGAAAATAATTCCCAACTAAAGAAATATGGGGAATTTTATCACATTTTCTTAGATGGACTTCAAAAAATTTATTAAAAAAATAAGGAAGACTTTCAAGAGGGAAATGCGTGCAAAAAAAGTTCAAGCTTAGGAGAAAATGCTCTCTACAAGCGCTCTCATGCTAACTTAAAAAATTGAAATTGTGGATCAACATAACCTATTGAAAAGTATTCTATAGATATGGGAAATACGAAGTATGCAAAGAAAATGGTTTCCTTAGTTTCAGAAAAACAGTCACCACTTGCTATGTCAGTACTAGTCTAGGCTTGGCGGACGTCGTAGCCGAAAGTCAGCTTAAAACTTTACATAGATCCCTTCGTTTGTGGTACAAAATCAAGACGCACCCTACAAATAGGAGGAGGAGCTCAGCGAAACACTTAACAGAAGTGTACGCGCCAATTATTTATTTTATTTGATTTGTTTTACCAGACTATTCGCCCTTTTTCTGGATTTCTTTTGCTTCTAATTCTTTTTCAATTACCAGTTATCGTAGAGCTGAAGACAGTTAATAGACTCTATAATATTACTTCATGCTTACAAGCTTCGAATCAACTGCTAAAGTAAGCGGTATTACCAAGGCAAAGTTTTCCAAGCAAGCTTAAGCTAAGTTAAGTTAAGGAATTTTAAAGCACAGATCGAAAGGTTGACCTGAAAACTGGTACACATTTTCTGAAATGGATTCCACATAGAGTGATGTAGGATCTTTTTGAGCAGTTAATAGAATATTTTTTATTAATATAAATAAAAACTAAGTGATCTTATTTGCGCTAAAATTTTTTCTTATAAATACTGTTAATTTTTTCTACACTTTTCATAAATTGGCTTTTATACATTTTTTCAAAAAAAAAAAAAACAAAAAAAATTAACTAGCCGAAAACATTTCTTTTTTTAATTTAGTTAGTTTTTTGAATTTCTTGACAACAAAAAAAATTAAAGTGCTCTTTATTTGTTTTTTAGTTAATATTTTTAATACATTTTATAAATGATTTTATTTGCGTAACATTTTTATTTATAAATTGTAGGTAATGTTTTTTTTTATATATTTGTCTTTATTAAGCTTTTTACAAAAAAAAATTAAAGTGCTCTTAGTTTCGTCAACAATTTTTTGTAAGAAATTCAGCTAAATTGTTTTTATACATTTCTGAAACTGGCTTAATAAATTGTTTGACCAAAAAAAATGTAAGTGCCCTTATTTGCGCTAAAATTTTTTGCCATAAGTAAATTCAATTTTTTGTTTACTTTTTCATAAGCTGGTTTTTATAAATTTTTTCCAAAAACAAAACATTTAACTAGCTACAATTTTTTTTTTTAATTTAGTTAGTTTTTTTGTAATTTCTCGACAAAAAAAAAGAATTAAACTGCTTTTTATTCCACAAAATTTGTTTTTTAAGAAATATAGTTTTACTTTGAATAAATTTTATAATTTTTGATCTTCGCTTTCATATGCGTTAAATTTTTACTTATAAATTGTAGTTAAGTTTTTCCATAAATCTGTCTTTATAAAGTGTTTTACAACAACAACGTGTTTTACAAAAATTAAAGTGCTCTTATTTCCGGAAATTTTTGTTTTCGGAAAATCTTAAATTTTTTTTAATTTTATAAATTGGCTGTTATAAAATTTAGACCAAAAAATTAGAGTACGGTTATTTGTGTTAAACTTTTTCTTTTTAATTAAATTAATTTTTTTTAATTATATAATTTTTTTTTATAATTTTGTTCACAAAAAAATTGAAGCACACTTATATGGATTGGGCCAGGGTGGTCTTACAGCTAATTACCTACTAAAGGCTGCCAACGAAATATTCTGGGACGAAATTGCGGAAGCGTCAGCTTTTCTAAATACACAAAAATCATGGCAATCGGTTGTGAAATAACGAAACTGCCAAATCTCCTCCGTAAATATTCTGTAAATCCCTCAATTTTGCTCTGATTGGCCTGAAACTTTGACATGTAACCTTTTGGTAAAAGCGCTAACACGGGGTAAAACCGTCTTCTCAACGGAAGACACACCTCCAAACGAAAGTTAATAAAAAAAGGAATGTTCAGGTGTGTGCTTTTCCTCCTTAATAGAAATGGTATAAATGGTATAAATTTAAGTATTTAAATTTCAGCAACTGCCCCTGCAACTAACTTCTACAGCAAGCCAAAACAAAAGTAACACAGAAACAAAGTGAAACAAGCCTCTTTCAAAGCTGCTTACATATTTACGCATACACTTACATTTAATTTCCTCTCAAATCTTTCTCTATAAATTAATAAAATACGCAAATAATTAGAGAAGTGTTAATAAATATTAAATAGTTAATGAAATAATTATTTGATTTATACATATTATTTTGTTGTTGCAACCTGTTGCACGAGCAACTCATATTTCTGCACTTGTCCGCAAATTCTCTGCGCTCAACGAGCAGACGCAGAAAAAAGCAAACAAAAAAAAACGACAGAAATTTTCTACCTATCATTAGTGGAGCTTTGCAGCTGCATCTGAGCTACACTAGCACCAAAAACCACAACAACAACAACAACACAAGTACTACAAATGGCATCATTGCATGCAGCAGGGAAAAGTTGTCAATCGAGACTTTTTGCTTTCAGCCATTCGCAGCGCGTGCGCGTCGCAGATCATCCGAGCGGACAACGCTGCTGGACTTTACTGTGCCACTGTACCGCTTAACTCAATGCGGCTTGGCTTGTCTTGGCTCTTCTTAGCTTGCGCGCTTGGACTTTTGCGATTGGAATCGATTTGTCTTTTGGTGCTGGTTGTTGGTCGCCTTGATCTTGGCCTAGCGTTCGCCTCGTTTAGTCGTCATTGATACCCGCTTAACTGTTTCGCCATTTTTCCTTGCATTCCGAATCCGGTTAAATATTATATGAACAAACGAATGAACGGACTTGATTCGTTCACTTCAACTTACTATTCAACGTAATTGAATTGTGGATTAGGCTGCTGCTGCTGCGGCGGTTGCCGTTACCGTAGCTGTGGCTGTGGCGATGCCGCAAACAAGTGCGCAAATGTATGGACCAGTTTTTGCCGTTTTCTTTTTACATTGTTTAATTTTATTATTTATATATAGATACAAACATACATAGACATATATATATATATATATGTATTTATATATATTCTCGCTTATAACGCTCGGTGCAGTTTAAATTTAATCTCCTTTGACGAGTTATATGTCAAATACAAAAACTATAAAGGAGTCGAGCTGAATGTGAACAGGATTTGTTGGCCCGCAATCGGGCATGATATATGTATGGATGTGCATAAATGTAAATGATGAAGTATTATTGCTTAGTTTGGATACTTGAACACTTGCATGCCATCGGAGGAGCGGAAAGGACACATTTTTTTCTATAATTTTATGATTTTATTGTACACATGAAAAATTTAAATGAAAATCGCATTCATACAAATGTCCACAAATATGAATCAAAGTTTATGAAAAAAGGTGTAAATTATTCAAAATATTATTTCTAATAATGTAAACAACGCATAGCAAAAATATTACCATCTTGATCCCCTTCATCCTGGAACAACCGCCAGCTGCCGCTCTAAGTACTACTTTGAGTTGTTTTCTCTGTTACGTTGCCACATCTGTTATTAACATTCTTATCAAAATTTTATTGCTATTGCCTGACATTTGTAAAAGTTACACCGTTCTCAGTAAATCTACCCTGCACGCGTTTTCCATTTTAATTTTTTTTTTTAAGTTTTAAAAATGGATTTGAATTTACAACAACGAGTTTTTATTAGATTTTGCATTCAAAATGGATTCGATGATGCCAAAACCTTTGAAATGTTGGGAAAGTGCCACGGTAATGGCATGAGCCCTTCAAAAGAGATCGTAAGTCTATCGAGGATAACGAAGTTAGTGGCAGGCCGGCAGCCTCAAAAACTGATTAAAACATCAATAAAGTGAAGGAAAAGTGATCTACCATCTAGTGATCAAATTAACCAACAGAGAGCTGGCAGAGGACTTGAGCATTGCCTATGGATCCGTTCAGCACATTGCAGTTAATGACATGGTCTCAAAGGACTTGCATTTCATGCGAAAAAGCGACCGAATATAAAATCGATAAAAGGATGGTGTGTAGTTTCTTTCTTGGTAATAGATTTACCTGAAGCTATTCTTTCCATCTGAAACTGGTGTTATGAGGCTCAATCTGTGCGATGTCTGTAGGCCTTTCTCACAAAACGACCTATCTTTTCTTAAAATAAGAATAAAAATAAAAATAAATAATCGGCGCGTACACTTCTGTTAGGTGTTTGGGGCCGAGCTCCTCCTCCTTTTGTCCCATAAATTGAGAAACTTACAGTTGTAAACCGACTCCGAATGGAAGATGGTTTTTATGAGGAGCTTTTACATGGCAAAAATACACTTGGGTGTTCTGCCGAGGAGCGACCGGTATTGAAAAACAAAAGGTTTGCCATTGCCTGCCGAGTGACGACGGCTGTTTGGAAAAAAAACTTTTTTTTTCATTTTGGGAGAAACCACTTGCTCTATTATTTGGTGTTTCATGCACGGAGTTTCGAACCTACGTACCCCGAATGGCAGTCTCGCACCAATCCATTCGGCTACACGGGATTAATTAAAAGGCGGCCGCCGTAGCCGAATGGTCTGGCGCGACTACCATTCGGAGGTGCACTGGTTCGAATTTCCGTGCATGAAACAGCAAATAATGCAGAAAGTTTTTTCTATGTAATAACGGTCGCTCCTCGGCAGAACCTCCGATTATATTATTCCATGAAAAAGCTTCTCATAAAAAACCATTTGCCGTTCGGAGTCGACTTACAACTGTAGACCTCCCCTTCGTGGAACAATATCAAGACGCATGCCACAAAGAGAAAGAGGAGCTCGGCCATATATACATGTATAAGCTTTGTTCCACGATAATTGCTGATTCGACGGAAAAAGCAGAGCACACTTAAATCTCAATCGAGTTCTTCTCATTGACGTACTTCGTACTCCCTTTCAGTTCTTTGGATTATACGCCTTTTCGTTCCTTCCCTTTCTCAAATCACGGTGTGATTTTTGTCTATAGTAGCGGCATTCCTCGTCCCGACAGTTGTTTTCTTTAATTTTGTATCTCTGGATATCAGCAAGAATGCAGGTATCAAGAAATGGCTTACATAGGTGATCTGTTGAAGAATACTTATTTTTTTACTATAGCCTATTAAATAGCATTTCGTCAGTACGGCAGTGGCAGCAATCAATAAATTAAAGTACTTGTATCACAGCGGTGTCACATAACTGCACAAAAAACGTAACAACAAGGTCAACCAGCACCAGTATCGACTATCGCACAGCGACGCTGTTTAAGTTAACAGCGAGAGAAGCATTCTGTTAAACAGACACTGTTATGTTACTCATTCACCTGGCATTCCACTGGAAGCTGCGAGGCTGGTGAGATCGCTGAGTGAAAGCAGTAAAGTTGTGAGGCCTGTGGCACATTCTCCTCTTCAAGCGCAATAGAAGCTGATGCGCCACTTACAGCTTCGCCGCACGATCGTGCTAAGTTAAGCCAGCCGAGCCGCAACAGCAGCAGCCGCCAACCAGTCCACTGCACTCCACTTCAATCCAGCAGAAGCGTCAGTCTAACGAAAGAAAGTAACGCTTTAGATCGCGTATTTCGCGTTTGTCACTCGTTGCGTACACACGTGTTATCGGCTGCGTTTCGCCTGTTGCCGTTATTGCCACAACTGTGCCACACTGAACTACCTGAGTCTGCCAAACCTCAGCAGACCAAAGACTCAAGTGCTAAGTCAGTGTTTTGGAATAATACTAAACATAAAAGAAAGGAAAAAATAAAAAAGTGTTGAAGAGCAAGTAATGTTGAACGAACAGACCGGCTGACCGACCAACCATTCAGACAGACCAAGCCAACCGAAACAGTCAAAGAGCCTAGAACAACAAAGGCGCTCCACTTCTCTGGCTAAAACAACTAAAGACTGCTCGTTGGCGCATAACTGTTTTTGGTGTGTGTCTGGTGTTATTGTGTAGACTGATACAGAAACAGCGCAAAAAAATATTTATAAAGAAGAATTGTGAAAAAGTAAATAAAAGTTGAAAAAAAGGAGAAAAACGGTATAGGAGTATCGAGGTGGTAATAAAAGGCGGTGAAAAATAAAAGAAAACGCTTAAAAACAAAACAATAACAACATAAAAAGAAACACAGCCTAGCAAGTGAGTTTATTACCAAAAAACACAAAGAAAAAAATAATTAAAATAAAAACAAAATAAAGATTTGCTGTCTAAGCTAACGCCATCAGCTACAAAATCGCTATCACCATCGCAGCCAAGCCAGCTTATTTTGTTGCTGTACGCCGACAAGTGTGTTAATAAGGTGCGAATTACTGCCGCTCAGTACACCTGAGTTTTTAATGATTCTGTTTTTTATGGCTAGTAAATTTGGGGATCACGCTAAGTAGACTAAATCAAACATATAAAATATAACAGATTTCATATAAAACTCCATTGGGTATTTCAGTATGCTAAGACATTTTTAGAAATATACATAGAATGAAAAATTTTCTAAATGCAAAAATGTAAGAGTAACAATAAAACAATAACATTTTTAGCAATAACTGCTCAAACACGAAGTTCATCTTGGCCGCATTGGCAGAGTAGAGGCGATGAATACAAAAAACAGTAAAACAAGAAAAAAAAAAACACAATGAAAAGAAAGCAGCACACTCAGCGCATGTGCATGTACTCGTATGTGTATGAGAGTGTGTGTTTATGGGTCCGAGCTACGAGTTGACCGATATTTGGCGGTTATACTTTGTGCACATCAATGAAGAGTTTAATGATCGATAATTGCGAATAAGTTACATTTGGCTAGATAAATATTTAAATGCATACACACATAGGTACATATACATATACACATACGAATGTATAAGTATATAACTAGGCACATAATTGTTTTTAGCGCAATGGGGGGAACCCATAGGCATAGTTTTCTAATTGCCGGATAAAATGAAAAAATAAAAAAAAATACTTAAATCGTTTAAAGAAGCACGGCTCATGCAGAGAAATATAATTGGAGTATCAGTAAAATCAGAAAAAATTATCTTTACGCTTAGAAGCAAAAAAAAAAAATTGAGCAAAATGGAAAAAATATATTGAAGGCTCTGTTTGGATTGCTGATGGTTGTTTAATTGGATTAAATATTTAGAGAAGTGTACAAATTTGGGCACAACAAGATTGTTTGAAATGTCGAAATTTCCAATAGGTGCGCATATAACTTTTGCAGAACCCATTTGGAAAGGTTTTGATGTGTCCTTGGATCAAAAGCCTTCACTTCGTAAATTGATTTCACTTTGAAACGGTGGACGCTGATACGAAACGTGTATCGAAAATGCAGCGAAAGATGCCATGCAATAGCCTGCAGCCGTGTTTTTCTTTAATTTTTATTTATTGTTCATTGAAGTAGGTAAGAACTTTTTCAATTCACTTATAGAGCTATCTGGCGTGGGGTTGGGATCAATTCTACGTTTCATAAGAGCCACAAAATGGTTCAACGAAGGAAAGTAAATGGGCTCCCCAAGCGACACAGTGATATCACAATGGAGCTGTAAGGTCTAAGTGAGTTGGTTGTGCAGACCGACTACCACCATAACCTAACCTTACCTAATTGAAGATTATACGGTTGCTTTATTTTTGATGCTTTTTCTACTGGCCTGACAATCAGAACTGGGACATCAGAATTCGTTTTAGAGGTATGGTTTCTTCGGCAAAGTTTCTTATTTTGATCCCTAGAATACGATTTTCACAGAGCAATGAGCGATTTTTAAATCGATCCGCCCAAATATATATGTATATAATTGTGAGCCAGATTAAGTATACCACTGAGGTGTGAATGCTTTATTAGCCTTAAACTGAACGTTGACCGATTTTTGATTTTCAGCATAGTTTGAGAAAATGATTTTCATGTCCAAGCTTAAGAAAATGTATGAAAAAAATGTTTTTAATAAAAAAATGTGGTTTCTTAATTAAATAAAAATTACTTACCAATAATATAAGCATTCGACGCGATTTTTTGATCTGGCTTCTGGTTAGTACTAACGGGCCATTGTCTCACTCCATTTCCTTTGCTACTGCCCTGCTCTAAGCAGAACTGGTTACAACTGCATGGGAATGGCATACTTTTCATCTCTGAAAAATATTCCTGGCAAAAACTTTGAAACCTAAAAAGTGAAAACTAGACAAGATATGTATCACGAATTATGTTTAACATGACTCCAACAACACTGGTAACAGTACGGACCCTTGTGGTGTATGCGAGATCTATTCAGATTAACCAGATATACCTAACATAATCTTCTGGTCACTAATTGAGAGAAATATATCTTTTCTGGATGAAAGTTTGCTTTTGTCTCTCTCTTAGCTTCACAGTCTGTGGTGGGCCATAGCTTCATCAACAATCCTCCTCCAATTCAGTCTCTCTCTTGCCTCATTTCTCCAATTACGAACGTTCAACGCTTTTAAGTCTGCTTCTATGTCATCAAGCAATCTCTTTCTTGGTCGGCCTCTCTTTCTTCCTTCAATTGGACGCAAAGTAAACACCCCTTTTTTTGGATTCTTCCAATCCATCTAATCCGCTGCGCTTTAATAAAACGTATTACATTTTATCCACCAATAAGGTTTTCAATTTCGTTGTTATAACGCATGCGAAGCGTGTCATTTTCAAGCCGAAAAAGCCGTAAATTTTTCTCATTATGGACCTTTCAAATCGCAATAGTTGGTTTATATCATTAGCTTTTAGTGGCCAGATTTCAGCACCATAGAAACCAGATAATTTTTTCTCATTTTGGTGAAAAATTACTGTTTTTTTATAATATTATTATTTTCTATTATAACTTCAAATCTAAAAATATGTTGCTGATCTTTTGAGAATTTTCAATTTTTTCCGAAAAATTACTATTAATTTATAGTTCTATTATGTTTTATTTATTTTTGTTTTTTTATTTATTTCTAACTTAAAATCTGAAAATATTTTGCGGATCTTTTGAGTCTTTCCAAATCCAAAATAATGTTTACTAATGGCTTATATAATAAATGTGAAATATAATAATAAAAAATTGAATTCAAAAGTGAACACTCATAGTGATTTTCTTATTGTACTTTTGTACTCGTATGAAATTTCTCGCATTAGCGCCCTTTAGCGACGTAAAACAGTTAGAAGTAAACTCAAAAAGCTAAGCATAGATAATTTGGTGCTTACAATATTTAGCGTCAGCATTTATGCATTAAAACGGAAACGCAAAAAAAGTTTTTTGTCGACCTGCGTATTAACTGCTGCCCTTCAGTCAAGAGGCTTTTATGCATATTTTTCCGTTGTACACTTTAAATTTCACATCGTTTTTTTAACTAAGTAATATAGGGGTTTTCAGTAAGAGCGCTTCAACTTTTGAATTTTTTTGAATAAAACACAAACGGTTTGACTTTTTTTAACTAATTTTTTTTTATTATCGAGTTTGAACATAAACATTTAAGTATGAAATTCGATTTCTTTTGCATGACCGTGCACGTTTTACGAAGTCCAATCGTTGAACCCAATTTTCGACCACTCTTTTGCATACTATAAATCGGCCGAAATTCCAGTAATTTCGCGTTCAATATTGGCTCTGAGCTCACAAATCGTCGCCGGCTTGTTACTGTAGACCAATGACTTCACATAACCCCAAAACGGGACGGATTGTTAAATGGACCGTAAAATGGCCGTAATGCTCTTAAAGTAGCAGCAACAGAACGATTATTTTCATAAAAAATTTGCACGATTTGCAATTTTTGCTCAAGTGTGTAGCGTTCCATGATGAAATGTATACTAATGAAGTTTACAAATGACAAGCGAAAAATAAAAAATATTGCGTCGTTCGCCCTCCCTATCGGAAAAAAGTTGAAGCGCACCTATTGAATAACCCTATATTTAATAATATCCATATTCATTTGCACAAATATTTACAGTAAAAAAACATTCACACAGCTGTTACTTGTAGCAATATTCTCTAATAAGTTGCACTATGAATGCAGTTTGTTTGGCTTTAAGGTTTCTTAAATTTATTAAAAAGCCTGTAAGCGATGTAAAGGGGTTTCCAATAAGAGCTGTTATTTTGATTTTCAAAGAAAATGCTATTTTTTATTATAAATGAGCGGATGTTTATTTCATTATAAAGAGGAAGATATGCCGTTAATAGTGGAAAACAACATCAGGCAAATGACCACCGCGACCACGCTTACAGGACAATATACTTTTCATGAAATTTTCCATAACCGAATTGCAAAGTGGCTGCCCTATGTCCTTGATAGCCTCACGAATTCCATCTTTGATGTCTTGAATCGACCCTGGGCTATTGGCGTAGACCTTCTCTTTCACGTGGCGCCAAAGAAAAAAGTCACGTGGCCCCAATGAAAAAAATCACAAGATCTCGGTGGCCAATTGGGATCACCTCTTCGAGAGATAACACAGTCTGGAAACTTCACGTGGCCCCAAAGAAAAAAAATCACAAAATCTCGGTGGCCAATTGTGATCACCGAGAGATATCACTATCCGGAAACTTTTCCCGTAAAAGATTAATGGTTTCGTTGCTTGTGTGGCACGTAGCGCCGTCTTGTTGAAAATAAACGTTGTCCAGATCAATACCATCCAATTCCGGCCATAAAAAATCGTTAATCACTTCTCGATAGCGATAGATAACACCGCTTATTGTAAAACCCTTTATTATTTAATATTAGCTAAAAGTCGGCTGACTATTTCGATTTTCCAAAAGGCTTAAAGATGTAATGTAATCTGTTTTAACCAATTCTTATTTGAAGCCTTCCCCTCAACTGCCTACTTGCCCATTGAGGAATTACCGGTATGTGGAAAATATGGTAGCATTAGTTGTCCCTTACTAAGAGGAATATTTGTATCGAAATGTCAACTCCTTTTAATCTTTCTGGAATATGTAAAACAAAAAACACAAATTTACTATATCAATTGCAAGGTGGCGCAAAATTAATCATCCAATTGTTTCTGAATAACTTTTTTACTAAATAATAAAATGACCTTTATTTTGACCACTACGCTCTTCATTACATGCGTGTTCGTATACTGCAGTATACTGTGAACTAGAAATCACAAGTGTCAAAAACACTTCACTGACGTACGATGCCATTTGCAAAAATTATAAATCTTACGATAGGGTGATTAATTTTGCGCCAACTTGTCTATGATTTTAACTGTTTCAATGGTCTTCAAATACTTAGTTTCGTATCTTTATTTTTTGCGCTCAAGGCCGGTTTAACAATGAATAAAATAAATTAAATTATTTGTATTTTGTATTTGCCGATATTTTGACCTCAATATGACGTTATCTTCGGGTGCCCTTGAGCTTACAAAATAAAAATACTAAAACTACATATATATCCGCTATCAATTTTTTTATCAATCTTCTTTGCTAGGTATTTCGCTAAGCTTCGGTGAATCTCATAGTCCTAGAATTTGTTAATTTTTTTTTGCTGCGGAGGAAGTTGATTTTTTTTTGGTGAACGAATTTTAGTCTAAATTTTATCTTAAGCGGCGTTCGAAGGTTAAATACAGTTATTATGGTACAGTTATTTGTACAGTGCACTAAAAAAACCTGCACAGTTAAGAGCCTTGATGGCCTCGACTAAAGGAAATGCATTTCTGCCGCAAAGTCAAATGTCATAGCCTCTATTCCATTCGGCCGCTTCCAAAGCATTCCGTAAAGTCTTACAAAAGATGAATAAAATAGGAAAAACACTAGGGCAGTGCGCAATCAATTGCAAATAAAAGTTATTATTGAACTCTTTTAGTTGCGGCGTTGCCATGGTAACTTGCAAAAGTCATGATGCCAGTTAATTTGCACTTAATTAAAAATTGGACTCCTGATAAAAAATATGTACAGTGAAGGATTTAAGTCTACATGCAACAGCATGCTTTTTTATTTGCCAGAAAGTATACAATAAGTCAATTTATGGATAAATATGGATTCCGAAAAAAACTACATCAACAGTTTTTTCAATTATTGTATACCTTCTGCCAAATAAGAAAACATGCTGCTGTATTTAGACTTAAGACCTGCACTGTATATGGCGCTTTCATTAAAGAAATGACTCGAACAATTTACGTTACTCAATTTATATATGTACAAGTGGACGCAAAATTAATGATTCAATTTTGTTTTCGAAAAACTTTTCTACTACCCCCCATTGCAGAAGCTGTGGGAACCCTTCAGAGAAGGAGACTGTAGAGCATTTTCTCTGTAAATGTCCGGGTTTGGCAGCTAGACGACTAAGGTCACTGGGTGCTCCTTTTTTCGACAGCCTGGGGCAGTGACTGGCTGACTGTGGATACCTGCATGTTGAATGTCTCATATTGGTATCAAAACGGCGCTTTAGTGCTACTTGAGGAGTGCTAGACTGGCACTTCAACTATTTCACCTACCTACCTACTTTTTTACTAAATAAAATAAATTATTTTTATTGATCGAAATCTTGATTTTCAGCTTTAAGCACTCCTTTGCTTATCTATTAGGTATACAACGCCATTTGCAAATATTATAATACTAGTATGTAACCCCCGAAAATCGGGTGGGCTTTTGTCCCACAGCATATGTGACACTTTTATATATTAAAAGTTATGATGATTAGAAAAGTGTATATTTTTATTCATATGTAATATGTAAGAACTTATGCATATAACATTTTTAAAAAATTTTTCAGTTAAATTAGTATTTTTTTTTTAATTACTTCATCTTGCCCTTCGCCGTGCCTATGCGCAAAAGAAAATTACAATAGTCGGGTTCTTGACTACGCATATTGATTGTGAGCTTAAATGATTTAAAAAATTTCCACAAAGAACAACGCTTTAAACAATTACCAACTATGCCAGTTCGCGTACTTCTCGGTACCACAGGCAAAACTTGCCTAAAGTCTCCACCCAGAATAATAATTTTCCCACCAAAAGGCGTCTCATTTTGGTGAATATCGCGCAAAAGACGATCTAAACACAGCAGAACTCTGCCATGCTAGCTTCATCCCAAATAATAGCTTTTGCTGCCTTTAATGCCTGACCAGCTTTAGTGTTTGGTTTTACCAAAGAAACTGACGATTCAGTCAACGGTATGGGAAATTTAAAAACGCTGTGAGCAGTTCGCCCGCCTGGCAAAAAAATTGAAGCTATACCTGTCCAATACCACGAATATAGTGAGTAAGAGTATTATATAGAAATGTTTTTCCAGAGCC
The DNA here is from genome assembly GCA_037575425.1 of Anastrepha fraterculus. NCBI lineage: Eukaryota > Metazoa > Arthropoda > Insecta > Diptera > Tephritidae > Anastrepha > Anastrepha fraterculus. The sequence continues at coordinate 1,656,861 of JAYXIM010043962.1, forward strand.
ACCAGGTTCATCAATAAAAACAGCTTTAACAGATATGCCCTCATCATTTAACATTGTACATACTTCGTCAAAAATGTGTTTTTGTTCTCGATTAAGCTGATCTTGTAAAGTTTGTGCGCATATCAAATCGGCTTCAATGTCAGTTTGTCGTCCTCTAGGCATATTTTAAAATTAAATATGGATGTACTTTTTTCTTAAAATAAATTCTATTTTGCGCCTGTAAAAAACTATTTCTAATTTGCACTGTTACCGTTGTTTTAAGTGAATTGACAAATTTCAAGTCAATTGCCAATTCATACCAATTATTGCCATCACAACAAAATTTTGAAAAAAATTCGCAGCACCCGTTGGGACTATGTTCATGAATTCATATTTATTAGTAAAGAGAACAAAACAAAACAATTATTGAGAATCCAAATGTATACAATGCTGTGCTCATTAGAAAGAGAGCTAAACAAAGCAAACGTACTCATATTGTATATGCGTATTTGTGTGTCATCTCGCTTTGCATAGACATCGCTGTTATCAATATGAAAATTTTGATAACTTTACACGCAAATATTTCATGAACAAATTAACCAATTTTAATTTTATATTGTAATTTTCCGGAAATTTGCTCATCAAAACCTTTCTTTTGATATATATTTCATATCTGTACGTGTTGTAGTTTAGTCAGAATAAGCGCCATGTTTTAAAATAATACTATAGATTCCGTTCGGGTGATTAATTTTGCCCCACCTTGTTTGTGAGTGCATGAAGTTAGGATTTATTTTATTATATTTTTAGGTATTTACATAATTCTTCATTGATCCAGATACTTTTAAGAAAAACTCATCCCCCAACTAATTACACAGTACAACATTTTCGAGGTCAGGGAATGTTACCTGACTTTTGACTCCAGTTTCTAAAGGCACTTTTCGTAGTGAGCAAAATTCCATTTGATTATTTCTAGTTTAGCTGCAATTCAAATTTGATCGCCTCATTAGTATTTTGATGGAAATTTGCTTTTGTGTATTTTTTTTTTTCAATAAAATGCATTTTTCTCACGGCTGCATCTCGTAAACCAATTGGAATTTTGGTGTTTGCCTTCAGCATAATTATAGATGTTTAAGTAGTCTTGGAGAAAAAAAGTCCTAAAAACTGATTTGTAAAAACCACTTCGAAATAAAACAAAACATATCCATAAATAACTGGCGCGTATACTTCTGTTAGATGTTTGGCCGGGCACCTCTTCCTATTGGCGGCGTGCGTCTTAATGTTGTTCCAAAAATGGAGGGACCTACTGTTTTAAGTCGACTCCGAACGGCAATTGGCACTTTATGAGGTGCTTAAAAAATATGTTTTCTATCATTTTGCTGTTTCACGCAAAGAGGTTCGAAGCTACGTACTCCCGAATGATAGTCACGCACCAACCATTCCACTACGGTGGCCGCATGTAGTCCCTAAAAATTGCGAAAATGTTTAATATTCAGCACTATTTGCGACCAAACGTGATAAAACTCATTTATTTCCAAGCATTTGCCTTTTTCTATTACAGCGAATATATTAAAATCTGACCTAAAAATTATTCGTTGAAATTGAAAATATGGAATGTATTGAAATTTCAAAATACGATTGTTGGTTGGACAAGATACAGGAAAACTTTACTCTTGGTAGCAGTAAGGCCCCTCTAAAACGTCAAGAAACTCACATTCGTTGCTACAGCCATGTTTTGAGAAGACCAGAGGACCACACAGTGAGGCAAGTGTTGTGGATGGAGAAGTTAAAAATAGGGCCAGGCAGGCCACCAAAAACATGTAAAAATACTATAAAATACGACAGGGGTTGCAGAAGCGTGACTGAAGAGCTGACTCAGGACCGTGTGACCTGAAAATATCGCATAAGGAGAGCCGCCCCGAAATTAGGATAAGCCTAGGCATAAAAAGAAGATGATCATTGAACTGTGGATGGCTTGGAAGCTATGAACCAAAAGTGGTAAAAAAGTGAAAAATGCTAAAATGCCCAATTTTGAGGCAACAGGAGAACTCAAATGGAATATTGTTTGTTTCGATAAGTATTTTCATAAACTGAAGTCAAAACGGAGTCTCAACATTTTATGTGGTGCACAGAATTACTAACGAATTATGAATTCCCAAATTAACAAAGATAAATACTTAATTGTATATGTGTGCTCATATGTATGTACGTTTGCACTTTTAATTTTCTCTAAATACGAATAAAGGGTGGCCCAATACACACTTTATTAAAAAGCGCGGAAAAATAGGATTTAATTATGGAATACGATTTCATTCAGACGGCTGCCTTTGCTAGTCCCAATACACAATGTATCCAGCTGTAGCTAAATGGGCATACGATTGACCTTAGCCGATGCCTTTTGCAGGCATAGAGCACAAACAACATATGTTTTTAATACTGGCCATTTCTAGGCAGCCAATAGGAAACTTTCAAATGAATTACTGCGGTTCAAATATTTTCCATGAAACTGCCGTTCGGAGACTTGAAATAAATAAAAATGTATATAAAATAAATAAATAGTCCGATACGCCACTAAAGGATATCTAAAGAGATCAAACCGTAGCTGAGTAATTGGCATCGCCAAAACGACGCTTAGTTGAACTTCGTATAGAAAGTATCAAATATTTAGTTAGTTGTACGAAATACGTCCCATCTCTCTGAAACTATAGATCCTCCCAGCTCATATTTTCATTTTTTGATTTGCTGTCCACACAGAATTGCAGTAGCACGGCTTTGTAGTGCTCACTCCTGATCGACATGGCTGCATTTTGGTTAATAGAAAACAAAATTACCAACGCTGCCACTATTCTCATATTTCCAGCATTATCACTCTCTACCAATGCATTGATAGCTCGCTAATCACATGCGAGGTTTCTGCCCCCCTCGGTGTGGACATTTTAGGTACTTCCATAGCCGTTGAAATGGAAACGAGCCATATTCAAAAACGCTTCAGAATGAACGCTCAGTTTAGGCAACACAGCGCAGCAGGCAATCCGGTAACGAATTTGCAATAATGCCCAACCCACGATTGATTTCATTCACAGATTTTTTATACTAATTGACAGTCAATTTTTTAGTGGGAAAAAGCTGGCAATGCCAATATAACGTATGACTCAACAATATACCTGCATTTGGATCACCCTGTTATACTGAAGTTAACTGTTAGCAATTGGTTGGATGACAATTTTATGCTTTCTAATTTCTAGCACCACAATTAGCTGTTACCAGTAAGTAACAACAAAAGCAGAAATAAAATAATGACAAGCCGAGAAGGCGAGAAAATCAAAGAAATTTTGGTGAATGTTTCTGTTTTGTTGTTGTTGTTGTTGTTATTTTGGTTTATCTGTTATGGTTGCGGGCATTCTAAAAATTTACAAAAATTTGGAAAGAGACGCCGATGAAAAACAAATTTTGAAAATAAAAAAGGCTGCTAATGCCTTTAAACATACCCTATGATCAGAAAGTACCAGGAATGTTTAAATAAAACAAAACAGAGTTAAATTTCAGGCAAATTTATTTTATCTCATTCAAAATATGATCCGTCTGAAGCAACACACATGAGACAACGTTTAACCCAGTCCTCTATGCATCCCTGGTAGGCCGGCGAAGGCATCGCCTTCAACTACTTCGTCGCATTATCTTTGATCTCCGCTATCGACTGAAATCTCCTTCTACGAAGTGGTAACTTCAACTTGGGAAACAAACAGAAGTCGCACGGGGCCATATCAGGTGAATACGGTGCTTGTACGATGGTATTTACTTGGTGTTTGGTCAAATAATCCAGCACAATTTCGGCTCGGTGCGATGGCGCGCTATCATCATGCAAAATCTCAAACCATCTGATGGCGCTAAAAAATGACAGATGTGTGTCTTACAGTCCTACCAACACACCGGTTCCCACGTGCGCGGTTCGTTTGAATTAAACATTCCCGGTACTTTTTGATCATAGATCAAGATGTTTTGAAGTATTAAAAATGCAGCAGCTTTGGAAATTCCAGATTAAAATTTGAAATGGCATAAAATTGTTTGAATTTTTTATGCCGCACATAAAAATAGGTGGTTAAATAAAAGCTTTGTATATTTTGAGATAAAAAGGTATTATTCCTATTATAAATAGAAAATTTTCCTATTACATATTTTTAACCAAGGTCCTCCAATAAGTTTTCAGTTCGATAAAAAAACACAATTTGATGGATTTGAATGAATTTGAAATACACTTAATTAGTCAGTCTCCCATAGTCTCCCTGAACATCAATAAGATTCCAATTTATAAATTCCATCCCTGAAGTGAGAATCGAAGTGAGGTCTGCAAAATGCGCTTGCACAGCTTCTTTGATCTCATCATTTGCTGAAAACGCTTTCCACGTATGAATTTTTTTAAGCTTAGAAACAGGTGGAAGTCGCTATGAGCCAAATCTGGTGAATGCGGTGGATGCTTCAACAATTTGAACTTTCGTACATGGATTTTAGCCATTGTCAAAATGCTCTTGGGCACGGTGCAATATTCTGATGAAAAATGTTTTTCTTTCGCAAACTTCTTTACGAATTTTTTCATTCAGCTGGTCTAAAGGTTAGAATAATATTATTTATTTATTGTGTTACCAGTTTGCAGGTAATCCACAAACGAAATTTCTTTCGGATCCCAAGACATTGCTGCTAGCACCTTCTTGGTCGATTTCTGGACACCAATCCGTTTCGGAGCCGAAGAACCAGGTGCACACCACTCCTCAGCCTCTTGTTTTGGTTAAGAATCATGGTGATATACCCAAGTCTCATTCATACTGATGAATCGATGCTTAAAATCCACTTTGTCCTTTTGAAAACGCTCTAAATGTTGGTGATGGCTGAGAAAGTCGCAGTCGAATGTGTTTTTGTTACATTGTTAGTGATTGCGGCAGCTTTCTGAACCCCAATATATATATATTATATACATAATTGACGCGTACACCCTTTTTGGGTGTTTGGCCGAACTTCTCCTCCTATTTGTGACGTGTGTCTTGATGTTGTTCCACAAATGGACGGACCTACAGTTTCAAGCCGACTCCGAACGGCGGAAATTTTTTACCAGGAGCTTTTTATGACAGAAATACACTCGGAGGTTTGTCATTATCAGCCGAGGAGCGATCGCTATGAGAAAAAACTTTTTCGTTCTCTCTGAATACAGAACGGTCGTCACGCACCAACCCATCCGGCTACGGCGCCCGCCAATATCCAATACTTCAGTCAAAATATTGCTCACGTTACCCAATAAGATGCCTAAGGGTTTTTACTCAAACTCTTTCAGTCACTCGACGATTTTTTACAACCAGATCCTGTATTTTTTCTACGATTTCTCTTGCATTTTTTAGACGTCCTTGACGTGAATCGTCTTCAAGGCTTGTACGACCACGTTTATTTCAGCAACCCATCTTTCTATTGTACTAATAGATGCCGAAAGGTCCCTTACACTTTCAACATTCGTTCATAAATTTCCGTTGCTTTTAAACTTCCAAAAATAAAAATTCAATCACTGTACGATACTTGACTTTTCTACTTTCTTGAAAATACTGTGACACAACGATATTAAATGGCTTGTAAACAAAGAATCAATAGACAGATTGAAATGAAACTTCGCATACGTTCATATGACGAGTGCACCAATATAACAAAAACAAAATTTAGGCTAGTAGTAACGTCTTCAATTATCGAACCGCAAAACTTTTTGAACAACCTAGTATATAGTATATAAAAGTGCGCTCTGATATAAAAATCATATAGAGACTTTCACTGTCTATTGAGAAGGAAGTCGAAATTTATGAAAATAAGCGAAGTTTTGCTGAATTAGTTTTTCGTTGGTGAATTGGAATTCGAATTAATTTATGGTCACTACTTCGCACTAAACGCTTGTCTTAATTGTTACTTGAGATAATGAATTAAAATAAATATTAATTTTTCACTCTAATCAAAACAATATACAAATAGCCTGTCTTTTCTACAATATAAAGCTTCATATTCACTTCCTGAGCTCCACGCTATCAAAGTCATTGTTAGCATTTCTGAAAATTATTATTTTTTGCAGTGCCAGCCACCTGCTACAAAGCCAATAAATTTCTCCCATGCTTTACAATACAATTTTTTTCTTTTCCATTTTTCGCTTTTACCGTTCTTTGTGTCTTTCACATTGTCTGTTAGTCTGTTGGTCTGTTGGGTCTGTTGTCGATCGTGTCTGATTGTGTCTTGTGTTGTTCTGGTTTGGCTTTGCGCAAAGCTGCTAAATTACCAACTCATGAGCTGTTATGATTTTTTCTCAACCTTTCTAACTTTGTTATTTTTATTAACATTGCTGTTATTTTCGCTGCTCATTGTTGCGAGTACTTGTATTTGTTGTTGTTGTTGTTTATATGAATGTACACACATACGTCCATGGTTATTATATTTTTTACAAATATTGTTTTTATCTTAGCAACATTTAAGTGATGAGACATGTGAGAACAAATATACATATGTGTGTATGTATGTGTGTATGTGCATAAATATATTTATAGAATATCCATGTAGAATGTACATATGTGTGCATGTGAACACTTGCCATATTTTCTTTACCGCAAAGCTGTCATTTTTTTGCTTCTTAACATCGATTTTTTTCTCTCACTTTTTTCTCAGTGCGCAAATTTCGAATTTTACCCGCTTGACTTGCTGCGCATGCGCGCACGTTCGCTTGTTGTTTGTTCGTATGTCCGTATGTACGTATGTAAATACATACATCCGCACTTATGTACATGTATCCGAAGCATGTGTGTCAATGTGTATTTGTGGCACGTCTCTGTTGTGCATTTTCTTATTACTATTTGAAAATTTTGCTGAAAGAAGCTCAAACGCCACTTGCGCTTCATTTTTTCTCTAGTCTTTTCTAGCTTTTATTCTTATTGTTTCTTCTATGCGCTTGCATGTATGTGCGTAAATATGTATGCATGTATTTACTGTTGTTGCATTTTCTCCCATCCATCAGTTTGGTAATGCATAGAGGTTTTAGTGCAAAGCCATATTTATATGCTAGATGTTGTTTGTGGTGTTTTTGTATCTAAATAGAAGTATGAGCGTCTGTGGTGGTTTTTAACATTCTACTCCAGTCGCAGCGACGTCTACTTGACGGCTTCTCTTGCGGCCGCTATTCATGCCATTGATCCACTGATCCATATTTCTCGGTTGCAGACGCAAGCGCGCAGGCACTAATTAATAATACATATTATGGCCGTATTTGCTATTTGCCTTGTTTTTATCGGTCTGCTAGTTGCATGCTGCCAGCCAAGCCATGGCTAAGCTAAGCCAAGCCAAGCGCGAAGAAATCAGGTAAACACGTAGCCCGTTTGGTGCGCGGATAGTCAAGCTGCGCCGAATTTACTCTTTATTATACACTCATATAAAAGCACATATACGCAAATGTACATAGATACATACAAATATAAATATATGGCATTTAGCAGTTTATTTCTTCCCCCACTTTCTTATTCAATTCTCTTCGTTTGCGTGGGAGTCTTCATTTTTGGGTACATTTCCATTCGGTGGCACAAATCAAAGCGCATTTTGCACAAGATGATAAACTAATTGAATTATTACTATTTATTTATATTATTTATTTATATGATTCTTTGATTTCTTTTTTGTAGCAACTCCTAAATCAAAACACTTTGCCTAAAAGGAATACTTGGATCGTTGCTGATAAGCGATTTGGATTAATTTGATTCGCGTGTTTTTGGGGTGAGTGCATTTGTTTCTTGCTATTAAAATTTTTTTACTTCCAAAAAGTTAGTCGATCTGAACAGACTTATTTGTCGTTAAATGGCACTAATTTTTAAATTTTAATTTAATTTACTAATTTTTAGAAATTAATTTGAAATGATTTCGAGAGATGGAAGTCTTTATTTTGACCTTTACGCGCTCCATTGCTTGTCTGTTTTCTTGTAGTTCACAAGTTTCCCGTTTGCAAAGATTACAAATTTACCGATAGGGTGATTAATTTTGTGCCATCTCGTTTGGTGGAAAAATAAATACATTATTTGGGTAATGTTGTATAATTTGTTGCCATATTAAAGGTAGCTTCATAATGCTTGTCTCATAGAAGTTTTGGTGCTTATTGGCGAAAAACTCTAGTAATCGATTTTCACAATCTTCTCTTAATACAAATTTCTTATCACTCAGGAAATTTTGCAATGAGAGAAAAAACTGGTAATCGCTTGGTGCCAGGTCCGGACTATATGGAGTAGGGCGGGTCGATTTAAAAATCGCTCATTGCTCTGTGAAAATCGTATTCTAGGGATCAAAATAAGAAACTTTGCCGAAGGAACCATACCTCTAAAACGAGTTCTGATGTCCCCCAATTTGGGTCGAACGAAAAATCCCACTCTGACCCATTTAGAGTGCTCCAATCGAGTCCAAATGTATGACCGACCTCCACTAACTTTGGACGGCCGATCCACCCATGCCAGTGGCACACCCCCTGGAACTCCCCTGGGGGATTCCCTATGCAATCATTTCAAAATATCACCATTTTTGGCCTTTACAGGAGAAAAGAAACTAAAAAGTTCGACCCAAATTGGGGGACATCAGAATTCGTTTTAGAGGTATGGTTCCTTCGGCAAAGTTTCTTATTTTGATCCCTAGAATATGATTTTCACAGAGCAATGGGCGATTTTTTTGCCTCCCCACAAATCGACCCGGCTTAATATGGAGGTTGCATTAAAATTTGCCGGCCAAGCTCCTGGAGTTTTTGGTGAGTCTCGACAGACGTGTGTGGCCTTGCGTTGTTCTGATGGAACACTACACCTCAATACGGAAGTAGCACATAATGAATGATTCCTTTCAAGTCCTACCAAGTACACAGTAGAACCTTCCAGGCCGGTAGGCTTGGTTTGGCCACTGTTTGAGCTGCTTCATCACGCTTTGGCTACGATCGTTTTCGCACAATATTGAGGTGTGTGACCCATTTATCATGCCCAGTCGCTATCTGTTAAGGAAATGGGTCGATTTCATTTCGTTTGGCCAAGGCTTCGCAGATGGAAATTCGATCGGTGTAGCACCCAAACTTCGAGCTTTTTTATGAATCCAGCTTTGCGCAAATGGCTTAAAATTGGTTTATCGTCGATCTTTTGCTCCTGGGTGATATGATACTACGACTACTGAAATGCCAGTCAATATACATTAAATCTGTGATATTATCGACATTTTCGACATTATCGTCATTTTCTTTAACTTCAAAAGTGGCTGAATGGAATCGACGAAACCAAAATTACCTATTACTGTTACTTACCATTCGCAATTTCAGCGGCTTGGCTTACATTTTTGCATTTATCAAAGAAAAACTGTGAAATGTTCTGAAATTTCTCTTTTCTCTGTAGCTCACAGCTGAATGGAACAAACAAAACAAGTGCGTGTAGCGTAGTACACATAACAGAAGTGAAAATTTCTGAGCAGACAAAGAAAGAGGGAGAGAGCCGAGACAGAATGAGAGAGAGAGAGAGAGAAAGAATATATATCTAAATAAATTCACAACATTTGCATAGAATAGAATTAGATAAAATTTACAAAAAACGCAGAAGGGTCGACCGGTGTAACCGTGGCAACAATGCGCACTACTCCGAGCGTTTATCACCTGCACAAACGTAGCAATTCCAGGACCGCAGCAATGGCACAAATTATCGCAAGGCAGTACCAATAAATCCGACTCCGGAATGGATAGCACTTAATAGTACGCACAAGCACTAGCCAGGACACGGAACTAAGCGCCAAAAAGTAGGCACCAAAGATATATTTCCAAAAGTTTGCACCAACAAACAAGCGCCAAAAAGTAGGCAGTGTTATTTCTCACTAGAAATTAGCAACCAAAATAAACAACTCTGGAAAAATTGACTAAAGTGTATCTAAGATTTATATAAGGTATAGCTCTCTCTCTCCTTTTCCTCTACGTTATATCTTTTTTCTCTCTTGCGGAACGAAAATGCCCAAAACGGTTCATGGCCTTGATATTTTACTCTCCATTCTCGCTCGTCCATCGACATCTAAGAAGTTTCACTTCAAAAACAGCTGACGAATTTTATTAGTGTAAAATGCCACTTTGACAGCGAGCATAAATTTTAAATTGTTTAATCAATATTTTTAAATTTTAAATTGTTTAATTAATACTTTACGAGATATCCATCACTACTGCCATCTACCGAGAAACTAATGGATTTCTTTAAAACAAAAAAATATCTTTAAAATGTCAAAAAGAACCCGAGATTTTTCACTTGAAAAGGCTCAATATCAAAATTTGCAAAATTAAATAAGTCCCAAAATAATAAAAAATAAGTTTTTTAATTTTTTTAGTTTACTTCTTATTATAGTCGAGCTTACAAATAAACCAACCAATTTTCAGAAAACTTTATGACAATGTCCAAAATACTTGGATCACTTCACATGGAATCACTCAAATGTAAATAAAGTCTCACATTGCTAAATCCTATGTCACTTTTGTGTAAAACGGTCGCTAAAAATTTTAACAGAAAAATATTACTGTTGCAAGCAGTTAATCCGCGAAGGAAGCATGAGTTTTCATATCCAAAAATGATTAAAAATCTTTTTCTTTAGGCTGAACATGATTTCCGATGTGAAGAAGAAAAGCCCATACATATAAATTCCAATATACTAATACTAGTGCACCAGTGCGCAAGTAAGCCGAGTGAATGCCTTTCAGATAACCATAACTGCGCGCGGTACATTAACGAACTAAAGCCGACACCATAAAATCGCCATACATTTGGTAGCTTTTATGCTTTAAGTAATGAAAATGTCTTTTACGAGCAATGAAAATCAAACTTAAGAGTTATTAGCGAAAATTGACACAAGTGAAGTGGTGCTCAAGTTTCCGCTTTTGATTAGTTAGAGAGAATAAGAAGCGTAATTTCACAGCCACTAAAGCACAAAGTGGTTGCGAAAAAAATAGGGAACGCAATGAAATGACAACTTTTTTTGTTTCTTTACCGATGAATAAGTGACTAAGACACCGACACATGCAGGTGTAAAATAACGAATAAGAATAGTAGGAAATTAAGAAGAAATTCGTTTGACGGGTGATCGCGACGAAATGCGAAATGTTGTGTATCAATGAATTGTGCGCAGAAATAAAAAGAAAAATTGAAAAAGTGCTAAATTGAATTGAAAACTCGAATGTGAATTGATTGGCACACAATAGTTCTCGAAGAAAGCGTTAAGGCGATCTGAAATAACAAAATTAAATACAAAAGAAAAAAAAATAACAAGCAGCGCAACAATAACAAACTATGTTCAATATGCGGAAAGAGAAAACGAAAAGGTCGTTTGGGGTTTGATTGATTTGTGGTCTGCAAAAATTTCACACACCTAAATGCGTGCAGGTAGATTTTTACAGTTTAATGCGGCTTTTTGTTTTTTCTGTTCTTTGTTTTTTGTTTCTGTTTTTTCCACCTCTTGCTGCTCGAGGAGTCACGCACGCGCATCGACGAAACTCTTTGCTTTCAGCCAAAGTAATGTGGTGTTGATGGACAAGTGCATATGCATGTATGTGTGTACGTATGTGCGCTTATAAACGATAATTTATGGAGATGTTGTATGCATTACTGTGTAGGATTGATTCGATGTGGCTACTTAAAGAGTTTACTGGGTCACAAAAAACATGTTTTTTTTATTATTTTTATAATTTGGTTTTTATTACACCGAGTACTTACTGAAAGAGTTTGTTTGATGACTGATTGAATTATGCTAAAAAATTGAATAAAAACTAAAATAAAAAGTTATTTGCAGATTTCATCTGTATGCAAATTATTTCAAAAAAGTACCGGAAAGTCATAATTTAAGTAAAAATACCATCAAATGTATTTTGAAATTTAGGGGAAAATAGTCAAACGTTAAGGGGACAGATACCCGTAAACGGCCATATTTTCCCTTTTTTGTTGTTGTTGTTGTTGTTGAAGTGGTTGAGTATTTCCATAGAAATAATCCTAATTAGAGACCAGCACCGTTTTACTACCACCGTCCTCGGATAATGATGTTTTTTTTGTTTTTTTGTTGTTCTAAGTCAAATCCATTTAGTGAGGTCCAAGTATTTTCCCTGATTTTATTTATACATTAAAAAAATTAAAAAAAAAAATTTTATTTTCATTATTTAAAATGGCGTATGTGCACTAAATTTTTCCAGGAAGGTCGCAACGGGGCTTCTCAATCGGTGGGCATTGCAGCATCGGCGTCTGTGACCTGTATACAAAAAACCAAAAAGTTTTTTGTTTATTAATGTCATAATTTCTATATGAATTACAAAAAATGGGAAAAAAAATTTCGAAAACTTGTAAATTCACATAAAAAGTAATGTTATAAAAAAGATGTGTGCAAAATTTCTGGGTGATCGGTCAATAACTTTTCGAGTTATCGTGTACGCTAATTCGAAAAATATAGTTTTGAGAAAAACGCGTCTAAAGTTTGAATACAACGTAACTATACCTCTCTCAGCGCTTGAACGCAAAGAATAGAGTCAGTCGTCACGGTTGACGATCTACAGAATTTGATTGAAAAGTAATGAGCCTTCCCGCGCGGAACGTCTGCCAAGCGATCAACCGAATCGGCTGGTGGGGGAAAATGATCGTTGGACCTTCCCCTTCCACTAGAAACCGGTCTCAGTTCGCTGGCAACAGCGGTGCAGTCAACATGGATCCGCCCGTGAAAGCTGTTTTAAAAGTGTGTTAAGATTTTGCAGTGGCGAAAATGCAGCGATCGTTGGAGCAACGTTGGTGATCATCTTTTTCGACTCTCGAGGCATCGTTCACAAGGAGTTTGTACCTCCAGGAAGCACTGTAAACGCGTAATTTAACAAAGAAGTGCTCCTTCGGCTGAAAAACCGCGTCGCCCGGGTTCGGCCCGACCTCGTCAACAATTGGAACCTTAATCACGACAATGCGCCGGCGCACACCGCCTTCCTCTGCATTGGCCAAGATGGGAGTTCCGGTGCTTCCCCACCCTCCCTACAGCCCAGACCTGTCCCCTCCGGACTTCTTCTTGTTCCCGCGCCTGAAAAAAAAGCTGAAGGGGAGGCGTTTCGACTCCATCGAGGCGATCCAAAACACTGTGACAGCCGAATTGAACGCGATTCCGGCGGATGAGTTTAAAAAATGTTTCCTACAGTGGAAGGACAGCTACCAGCGGTGTATTGACGCTCAAGGGTCCTATTTTGAAGAATATTAGTTGTATAAGCCAAAAGGTTTAATAAATAAAATAAGGCGCATTACTTTTCAATCAAACTCTGTATAATATGGTATAAGAAATACTTAAATTTACGTTCTAAAATTTTTTTAATATATTCTTGAAGGACTATGTTAACATTTTATGAAAATATTTTGTCCCCTTAAGGTATTCTAAAGCGAGCGATTTTAAACCTAAATTCGACAGCACGACAGGGAGTTGCCTATATACCGCGAAATCTAAATATTGCATATCTCCACAGAACTAATACGTCTAAGCGAGATGACGTTGCTCAGCGCTGACAAAATACAAAATTGGGAAGGACGGACCTCCCCGAGCCGTTTGATACCAATCAAGGTTTCAGATAGGGTGACTCTCTGTCATGTGACTTCTTTAACATGGAGCCGTACAACTTCATCACTCAGGCAAATTCGCTGTCATCAAACAAACAGTCAGCGCACTCGCGTATCGGCACCCACATCACTGTTGACAGTTATGATTTCACGGTTGTTGAGAGGCTTCGTTTATCTAGGAACCAACATTAACCACGATAGCAAAAATCGCTAAGCAATTTTAACGCCAATCAAGAAGAAGAAGAAGTTAAATAGGTAATATTATCTGGGTGTGGTAGGGCGTCTCAGAGCGCAAATGCTTCGAAAGAGGCCAGAAGAAGAAAATCTTGGTGTTACACCTATGATAATGGGCCGCCTTGAAATTTAAGGCATTATTCGTAATTAATTGTTCACGGCAGGTCTATGGTTGGCTTAACTAGGCTAACCTAACCTAATCTAACCTAACCTAACCCATATACAACTTTTTCATTGCCTTTATTTTCATATGTCTTATTGATAATTAAATAAAACTATTCCAATCGCGAAACAATTTTTTTGTCAACACTATTAATTTATGCACTAAAGGGTTAAAATTCAAGAGGTATCCACAAGGTACCTATTTTAGTGGCCACGCAAAATTACACTTTACGAAAATAACCGAATCTGTGCAACCAATAACGCAACTTAACGTAACGAGTCTATTAAATTCACAACAATTCATTGGCGCCATTTGTAAATGCACCGTATCTATTTTATTGGCCATATGTGTAGCTTTTGCCGTTCCAATTTCGAGTAATATGCCAACTCAAGTGAATTTTGATGATTTGACTTAAATTTCTGTTTGTTAACTAAATTCTCTTATCAAATTGATAGACTATAAAGCTTTTAGCAATGATTTACGGATGTGGAAAAAAATAAAGTTAACTTTTTATGAAATTATGAAGCAAAAAAGAGATAGTGAATTTATATGAATTATACTATGTATGATATTATATATTAGGCTTGCATTTTTTCTCTTAACTTTTATTCCCAAACCTTCGTCAAAAAACAAGCATAAACAAATTTTGCAGCTACATACGATTATACTCGTATGCTTACATTTTCTCAATTCAGACGTTTAGGCAGTTATTTCAATCATAATAGTCATAGCCATTGTCAGATTAAGTTCATGTAAATGAATTTCGATTTCTTTACTTCAAATTGAAAAGAAAATCCCATAACGGTGTTGACAAGTAAAAGTAACGCTCTTTCACGCTGTTCATTCAATTTTGGTAGGTATTTCAATAATTTATGGCAGCTTAAGTGCGGCCAAAGGTGAAATTTATATATACATATAAACAAACATTTACACGCACTCTCTGGCTTGAGCTTGTGAATACGTGTTTTTGTGTATCAGACGATAAAATTAATGAATGGAGTTTATATCAGCAAGAAAACAGCAGTGAAGCGAAGCAGCTGAACTGTGAGCGAAACAAAATTGTTAGTAAACCCAAGCAAGTCTATTTAAAAAGTTGCCGCTGCTGCTGAGGAAATGATGAATTCTACTGGCACACTATATTATTTGTTGGTATAGCTTTGTTAGTGTATTTCAAGTGTGAGCAAATCAATGCCATGGTGCTAAGAATAAGAAGACGTAAATATTCAATAATTACCATTTAATCTAAATTGAGGCCAAACTAATTTAAAACAGCTTAATTTTGCTCCACTGAAAAACGATTTTTTTAGAAAAGGTATTAATGAGAGCAAATTACTTAATTTCAACTTAAATACAGCCTTCTTCATTTCCCGATTGCTATTAGTACTCGGGTTATATTTAGATGTAATCTTTGAACTCTTTATTGGTTCAAATAAAGAACTAAAATGGAATGCAGAAAGCGTGTGAAGAAAATCAATACATAAATCTTTAAAATGAAAGCAAAAGTGTTTCAATAAAAGAATTTCAATAAATTTAGTGCCTTTTACATTCAAACGAATGGAGGAAATTCACCAGATGAACTGGGAGTGGTGGGTAACAGGTTTGGGCATTTTGCACTGCCACTAATTTTTTAGTTAAAATAAGGCTTTCAGTGCCAACAAATATTCAGTTGTTTAGTGTTTTAAATATCCGCGTATTGCATTCATTATTGAGTGCATTATGCCCAAGCCCGGCTGGAAACTAAATATTTTTTTTTGTTTATTACATCCCAATTTTGGTTTTTTATTACATCTGCCGATGGACACTTAGTAATTTTTATAGCTTAGGTGGGAGATTAATTGTTACTTGAAATCAGCATTTAAATAACATGTTTCAAAGAAAAGTTACATAGCTTAAATTTAATAAATTAGCAACAGTAATATACTTAGTTTTAGTTTATCAAAATACTTATTGTATCTGCTAATGCTGTTGGTGTCATTCGCTTTAGTCTTAATTTCTGCGATAGCTCCATGCGCGATATTTCTTGTACCTCTTTGTTCGAATGGGTTAGTAATTTTTGTGTGATTTATGCTGTATTTCTGAATTACGTGCATTTAAGATAGTCCTTAAAATTTTTGATTGAAGTCGTTGAATTATTTGTATATTTGATTTGCTTCCTGTCACCCATAGTTCTTTACCGTATCTCCAGATGGATATTATCATTGTCTTATATATTAGTAGTTTGTTGTATACTGACACTTTTGAGTCCTTGTTGAGTACCCAACAGTTGTCTGAATCTGTTTTTTACTTCGTTCCTTTTTTGGATTATGTGGTCCTTCCAGGTCAGTTTTGCGTCAATTATCATGCCCAGGTATTTGGCTTTTGTGTTTTGAGTGATGACTGTGTTATTAATTGTTATCGTAGAATGGTCATGTTTGCGGTTGGTATACATTACTTGGACCGTTTTGTCTATGTTTACTTGGATTCCCCATTTTGCAAACCAAGTCAACAAATTAAATATGAAGTTACTTACCCTTTTCAATTACTTTTCTTTACAAAGACTTATGCGCTACTCAGATATCTCATAAAGTTTATTTAAATAGATATATATAATTGGTGCTTACACCCTTTGTTAAGTATTTGGCCGAGCTCGTCCCCCTAATTGTGATGTGTGTCTCGATATTTTTCCCCAAACGGACCTACAGTTTTATGCCACCTTCGAACGGCAAATGTTTTTTTTTTTTTTTTTTTTTATAAGCAGCTTTTTCATGTCAGAAATACACTCGTAGGCTTGCCATTGCCCGCCGAGTTGCTTTTCTCTTTTTTTACACTGTTTCTATTATGGAGTATTTCGGTTGGTGCCCACGCACCACTTTTTTGCCTAACATATTTTTTGTGACGTGTGATGTCAGTTTTTTTTTAACCCAAAGTAGTTAATCTTTTATAAACAATGGTAGAATTTATTTCTTTCCTGACATTATTAGAAAATTTATTATATTTTAAGACATTCGCCAAAATATTTCTAAAAATGTTTGCGAGCTGATCCGATTTAGAAAGAAAGAAGTGGAACATGAATGGGTTAAGTACTGAAAAGAATGAGAAAATGCATACCCTTTCAATGGCTTGCAAGTCTAAAACGGTCAATATTTCGTTGTGTTATTCAACTTCAAGGCGGCCGCCGTAGCCGAATGGGTAGGTGCGTGATTACCATTCGGAATTCACAGAGAGGTCGTTGGTTCGAATCTCGGTGAAAGCAAAATTAATAAAAACATTTTTCTAATAGCGGTCGCCCCTCGGCAGGCAATGGCAAACCTCCGAGTGTATTTCTGCCATGAAAAAGCTCCTCATAAAAATATCTGCCGTTCGGAGTCGGCTTGAAACTGTAGGTCCCTCCATTTGTGGAACAACATCAACACGCACATCACAAATAGGAGGAGGAGCTCGGCCAAACACCTAACAGAAGTGTACGCGCCAATTATTTATTTTTTTTATTTTTTTATTCAACTTCAAACTCAAAACTCCAAAATGGCATCAAAAATCTGATGAAGTTATTTTTGGGAAAAAATGTTTTTAAAATCTAATTTTATTCATGAAAAAAAAACTCAATTTTTGGAGGTAATTTCAAATCGGTCCAGCTCACCTAGGTTTTTATTTTTATTTTTATTTAATTGTTTCATTTTATTTTATATAATTTTTTTATTTTTTTGTTCAAATGTTGTTGCATCTGTACGACTCAATCTTGTATAGCACATCAACACACATTAAATTACAAAATTAAAAATATACTTCTTTATGGAAATAGTTAGTTATAAAATATATGGCAGGAAATTTTTCAAAAACTTAAAATTTTATGAATTTGGACTTCCCCCATTTAGAAGCCTCAAAATCGGTAATTTTTTAAACATATTTTTAAAGGTGATAAAATAATTATTTTATTTTGAAGCCTTAACACAACTTTACTTAACCTTTCGAAAGTGCAAAAAAAAAAATTTTCCATTTTTTTTCCAAAATGGCGGCTCAGGATCATTTCTCGTCGGCTGCCCACGGCGGGGGTTCAAACTGTTCTATTTATTACCCTTAATCTATCGATGGAAAAATGAAAAAAATTAAATTGGTTTTTTTATAACATATTAACCTAAAGGATGAACCTATAAAATTAAAAAACAAGTATAAAATTAATTATAAAATAAGCCTTTGAAAAATAGTCTGAATTTAGGGCTATTTTATTGACATTTTGAACCCCCAAAAAGTAATTTATCAACGCGAATTATCTGAAATTTTAGGTTTATCCTTCCAATAGTAATGTACAGAAAGGCCTCACCAAACTTCAACAAACAAATTGGTCGATAACTTTTTTAGTTACAACACGAGCAGTTTTTAAAAATACAGTTTAGAGATAAATGAGCTTAAAATTGGAGGAACAGGAGCGCGCGGACCGTTCTCTACATAGTTAATGAGCTATAGAAGGTATAATATTAGAAATTTCCGCATGAAAATTTCACAGTATATTTTTTATGCTTACGAAATATGAAAAAAAACGATTTTTTTTTAATTTTACATGGATTACCCCCTTTAATTACATTAAATAAGCTGATATATTTCTAAAAAAAAAAATGTTTGTCACATGCCAGTTTTGTCATTACCGACCGTAAAAATCCCGAAGTAATAAGTGTCAAGAAAATCGTATAAGCCTTTGTATGTTTTTCTGCACTGACTTATTTAAATTTTTCCTACGTAAGTTGAAACTAAAATTTGAAATTTGAAAAAGGCGAGTCAGGAACACTGACACATTTGGTAACTCCTAAAACACTCAGACTAAACAACCCATTGTATTCAAAGCTCTTGAAAGTAAAGGGGTAAATAGTGAAGCGTAAAAGGAGAGAAGTGACAGAGAGAAAGAGATGGGATAGAATAGAAACAGAAACAGAGATAGCTAGTCCTGTGAGAATTTTCCAGATTCTTTGGCAAACCTGAAAATATACCTCAGTTTAAAAGAACGAATTTTAATTCATTTAAAATTTTACTTTATTTCAAATTTTCATTCTCATGAAATTCGTAGCCTTGCCCTAGCAAAGGCAGAACACTCACATAGAAAATGCTCAGTGCTATCCGCCTCCTCTAAGCAAGACAGGCAAATCGGGTGCTCAATGACTCCAATGACTGCATTGGTTGTGTCCTGTAATAAAGCCGACCATCAACCGAACGTCTTTTCTACCAAGTTTTAGAAGAAAGTGTGACAGTTTTCTGTTCGGGCTTCTCACAATACACTTTGTAGGCTGGACCATCAAGTTCTGCAGACTGCATCATCAATATTTATACAAATTGCATATACAATCGCTGATTCAATTCAAGATTCCTGTAGAAATGATACCGATTATTGGTTGTGGTTCGTGAGGGGAAACCGCTGATCTACAGTTGGACACTTCACCGGCAATTTCGTTCCTTTGAACACCCCGATGTCCTGGAACCCATATAAGTATAAGCATATTCCGTATTACAACAGAATTAAGCGTTTTTTGACATTTTTAAACCATCTTTGAAGTTCACTTTGCGTTTTCTATAGTCTTCAGTGCAGCCTGGTTGTCACTAAAGTTTCAAGCCAGTTGCTTTTCTTCCCTTAGCGTAATGATACTTGTTACTATCGCCCCTTACAAAGTTACAAACACTTTGAAAGTGAGTTATGGAAAACTAAGGAAGTTGGCAATCTGCGGTTTATTCTACTATTTATTTCATTATCAGTTTGCCATCCGAATTGCTAAAAAAATGTACACCCTCTGAGTGTAATTCTGCCATAAAAGTTAACAAAAGTAACAAAAAAGAACTTTACATACGAATATTCTTAAGGTAGTAGTCTGGTAACTTACACGTTTTTTGAGGCCATGTTTGGGACATTTTTTGGAAGGGAAAATAAAATTCAATCGGTTTGATTTTCTGATATGTTATTAAAGGTATCAGAAGGTGTACAAAAAAAAATTTTTTTTTTTTAATGTTTTGATACTATTTTTGTACACTGCAGCAAGCGGCAAAAAACAGAGGTATAGTAGCTAGCCGGCGTGATTTCGTCACTTGTGGTCATCTGAAACAGAAAAAACAAATTGCTTATTAATCAGTGTGCTTGTAGTAAGATCAAATGATTTTGACAAAAAATAACAAAATGGCGGACTTCGTAAGAAAATTGCCTTTTTTTAAAGTGGAAATCGGACTAAAAAATGGAAAGTTAGGGACGAAATAAATTAAATCTACTCCCCGCCAGAGCGGGGAGAAAAACATATCTAAATTTCAGCTCAATCCGTTAGATAGAAAATTTGTTTTCACGATGTCCATCCGGAAAAACGTTGTTTTGAGAAAAACGCGTTTAAAGTTTTAGCAATTGATTATTTATAGCGCGACTAATGACTTTTAAGTCTTTGGACTTAAATTAAACACCAAAGTTAATTTTGTTCACAGTTTTTATTTTTAAACCAATTCAACCTTCTTGGTTGTTGTGAATCTACAGACTAACTTCAAATAATTTCCTTAATTCTAATAACACTTGATTTTCTCTCCCCTATTGCATTCCTTTATGCTTATTGAGAGCATAACTGCATTGAGCGGAAAACGTGTCGATGTAATTTTACATACTAAGCAAATCTTTTGGTGGGAACCTTTACTTGTAAAATCTTAGTATCTTAGCATTTAAATAGTTTGGTGTATGATTCCAATTTCATTAAATGTAAGACAATACTCTCACAACTCAAAAAAGAGAAATAAATAGATAGGGTGGTGGAGTGATGGTACGTAACTCGCGCGCAAGTACGAGCCGCTCTCATGTACATATGTGCTATAATTTCGTCAATATTTCGAATTTCGGTCTAAAGTTTGTACAGTATATTACCAATATATCGCACTTTCAAAATATGTAAAAAACCGAAATTCGAAATTTTCAAAATAAGTTACCAGACTACTACCTTAAAAGACAATTTCAAATAAATATATTTAGTTATTTTATACACTAAATATCGGCTTATTGTTTTCGAAACTTTCGTGTGAAAAATTTCTTAGTCTATACCTTCACAAGCACTAACGCAGAGCCTCTAGCGCCAAACCAGGCAAATGTCGCGAAAAAGTAACTCTAAAGAATTTCAAATATTTGCAAGCAAATGGCAGAAAAACGTACACACAAAACAACAACAGGAGGAATATTGAAAAAACAAATGCAAAACAAGCTTTTACTTAAAACTGACCGGTTCGTGCTGTAGCAGCAGGAGCGCAACAAATATTTGACTAAAATGCAAATAAAAACAAAAGACTTTAGCAGCGAACTTGCGGCGGAAGTTATACATAGAAACATGTATACATACCTACATAAGTAGGCATATATTTGCAGTGAAATAACTGTATACGTTGCAGTGCTGCAATACGGGCGATGTTGGGTAGTAAACGGAGACGAAAAAAATTAAATAACAGCGAAATAGTGAAAGAACCAAAACTAAAAAATTCGTATATAATAACGGGGAGGCGGAAAAGAAACTGTTGAAATCCATGCACTTATATGTTTGCATTTATATGCATGTATATATGTATATTAACCAGTCGCTGCATTGACCATGACCACTCGCATATATACGTGCGTACTTATAAATAGGTGTGCGTACGTGTGTGCCTACCCTGAGCAGTCTGTGCAGTTCGGCCAGTTCCAAGCTGGCCACTCGCACGCATCTCAAGTGTTAGTTTTTCGCGACATTCCACGCTTCCTGCAACATAGCTATGCACATACGTCTGCCACTTTGTTATCTGCGTCGCCGTTGTCGTACATTTTTTGCACAATATTTATTTTTTAATTGTTTTTCTGCGTTTCATTTGCTTTTTGTTTTTTTGGCTACATATTTTATTGCACTTTGTTTCATTCTTGTCTGCCTTCATGCTAGTTGTTTTATTTTGTCTTATTGTATGCTATTTTGTTTGTGTGTGAGTGTGCGTGTGTGTATGTTTTAATGCTGCGGCTTGTTGGACAACTTGTCAGAACGCGCCACACAGCAGCCAGCAAGCAAACAGGATGCTTTCATTGCTTTTCATGGCTGGCGCGCGCGGATTTGTACTTTGTTATCCGCAAAGCGCAACGGCTAGCAATTCGGCGTCGAATAGCGCGAAATAGTATTTGTTCGCTTTGTTGTTTTCTGTTACCTTATTTGCTGTCTTGACAACATGAAAATCCTGCTGCCGCGTCGTAAATATTTAACGCATTTAATGGCTCATTTAGCCAAAGCAACGCCATGCCATACCAAGTTAGTTGGTGCTTAAGTCCAGCCCAACTAAGTGCGGTTGTGTTGTCTGCTGGCCAATTGACGCATTTTGGTCTCAATTCATTTAGCTTGGCCTCCTATTTGCGTTAATCATTTTATAATTCCAGAAATTCAGCAAATTAACTGTTCACTAATACCATAACTAATTTATGGAGCGACTTGCAAACGGTCACCTAGTCAGACACACAGTCACACCAGTACTCTAGCAAGTGCGATTGCATTTGCTGCTATGCCATTGCTGCTTACTTGGCTGTTATTGCAGCTTAAATCTGGTTCAGGTGCCATTTAATCGTTTTGAGCGTATTTAGTGCGCAACTCGCCACGTACGGCTGTCTGCGTTTGCGTCTGCGCCTGTGTCTGCGTCGTTTCTGTGTTCTTAATTCAGCATCGCTCGTGTCGTTCAAAGCGCATAATTTCTGTATGTTCATATATGCGTGTGTATGTATGCATGGGTATATAAACAGTTCGAATGCCAATTTATGCTGGTAATTATAAGCGCGTTGCGCGTATCTCATTGGAGTTGATGAGTTGCGGAAAATGCAGCACGCCGCCACAAATGCTGTACTCTGTATATGGACACTGTAGATGGTGATTCGAAGAATGCCGTTTGTTGCATGTCGCCGCCATCAGAACTAGTCCGCTCTTCGGGATTTTCATCCTAATTACATTTATGGCAGCTGCACCACTTCCTATTGGCCTTTTCAGCCTATTTTCACGCGCTTGTTAATATTCGGTTCCTCATAACGTTTATTAGTTGCACTTGTACTGTATTCGTAGATGGTTTTTTTCTTTTTTGATAAAATTGATATTCTGCACTTGCAGCTGCAATGGGCACCATTTCTTTCGATGGTGCCTTGCTTCGTTAAATCAATCTATTTTGGGCCGATTCCAAAATAGGTGGATTTCCATTTAAAATTCGTCTATATTCACGTTTCAACTTGTTTTTTCTTTGGTTTCTCTTGCTAAACACGCAACACTGATTCCCCTCACTTTTCTTTCTACATAAATAACAGGGCGGAGCATATTAGAAAAAAATATAAATTTCCTACGAGAGTGAATCAATCTTCATTACAATTATCATTATAGGAATACTAACGCTTAATGGTAAAGGGTGTCCGTATCACAAATACCACTTCTACAATATTTCACCAATAGCTCAGTATGGAAAATGCGAAAATCTATAATTCAATAAAATGTTTACATGGGCAAAAACGTAAGATTGACAAGTCCTCGAGTACGATGTGTTCAAAAAGTATCGCGAATTTTGTTTTTTTTTACAAAAGTTCTTTATTTATTCATTAATGTCTATTTTGTCCTCCTCAAAGTAATCCCCATGAGATATTATGCCCTTGCGCCAACGTTTTTTCCAATCTTCGAACCTCTTCAAATAATCATTTTTTTATCTTGTTCAGCTCCTCCTTCGATGCCGTCTTTATCTCGTCAATCGTAGCGTAGCGTCGCCCTTTCATGGGCCTCTTCAGTTCCGAGAACAAGAAAAAGTCACAGGGGGCCAGATCTGGGAAATACGGTGGCTGTGGCATCATTAGTGTGCTGGTTTTGGCCAAAAAGTCGCGCACAAGCAACGATGTGTGAGCAGGGGCGTTATCGTGATGCAAGAGCCAATTTTTGTTCTTCCACAAATCCGAGCGTTTCTGACGGATTGCTTCACCCAAATTGCGCATAACTTGCAGGTAATATTCCTTATTGACCGTTTTACCCTGTGGCAAGTACTCATGATTCACAACGCTCCTACACACGAAGAAAAAGGTAAGGACTTGGTTCGTGCGGCAGCTTCCCTTGAGATGACTGAGCTTTGGTTTCCACGTCATAACCATAAACCCACGATTTATCACCAGTTATGACCCTCTGGAGCAAATTTGGGTAATTTGGACCCTCGCGGACAGAGTCCCCGTCTCATGCGCAAATCATTGAAAAAACCGAATAGCAGGAGCCAATCGATATGTCTAGGACCTCAGCAACTTCTCTATCGATAGCATTTTCTCACTTCATCAATTTTTTCATCTGTTGTTGAAGAGCTCGGGCATCCGGCACGCCGGCACGCTTTTCAACGTTCACATCTTCTCGGCCTTCTGAGAACATTTTGTACCACCGATAAAAGTTGCCTTGGTCCAAAGTAGCTTCTCCGTATGACATAGTCAACATTCGGAATGCATCCGCGCATTAATTTCGTTTTTCATTCAAAATTTGATACATGTTCTGTGATCCATCTTTTTGCATAGGTAAAAATCGAAGACGAGCCGAAACACGTGCAGGCAAAGCACGAACTCGTCGGCATGAGTGAGAGACATGAGTACCAACATATAGCCACAAAAAAATCGAAATTCGTAACCTGCGAAAATTCAAAATTTGCGATACTTTTTGAACACACCTCGTATGTGCCAGTTTATCTAATGAGGCACCACACCTTGGCGCAATTTATCGATTTTCCCGGACCAAATTCACTGTCTAATTTTGTGCTAATTCAACATGGTTTAAGTGAAGAGACCTAAAAATGCCAACTTTTTATCTTTGAAAATTTTTTTGAAAATTTGTTTACGTGCAGAAGTGGGTGAAATGAAATTATGTCTTCGAAATGGCCACCAGGTTAAAAAACGTGTTACTGGAAATCCTTTCTTAACTTTGTGGAAGTATATTTGAATAAAACGTATGCATATACCTTATAAGTCTTTATAAGTCATTATAATAGAATAGAAAAAGCAATAGAAAAAGTTTTTTCTAGTTCTAATTTCGGCAAGTTATAGCAAATCTCCGAGTGTATTTCTGCCATGAAAAAGTTCCTCACAAAAACCATCTGCCGTTTGGAGCCAAAATAAAACTGTAGGTTCATTCAATTGTTGAACAACATCAAGACGCACACCACGAGTAGGAGCAGCAGCTCGACCAAATACTCAACAAAGAGTGTAAGCGAAAATTATATACGTTTGATTTGATAGCTGCATTTCGAAAAGAAAAGGAAATAACCTTTGCAGAATTGGACGATGATATGAAACAAAACTTGACTTGTTTTTGGCTGAAGTCATGGAACATTTGCCAACACTGAATTTATGAGTGCAGAGGAAAGACAAAATAATATCTGGCCACTCACAGTGCATATTTAGTTTTCAAGCTAAATTGCAACTTTTTCATAAAAATGTTAACAATAAAACATATTGCCATTTTCCTCGAATCAAAAAAAGTAGAAGTAAAACTCAACTAACATATAAACAACTGGAAGGAATATTGAGGGAATTCCAAAATTGATTTCCAGGCTTGAAATATTTTGAATCGCCTCTTGACGTTTTTCTGAATCCATTTGAAATCACTGACATGAGTTTTCCATTTGCAATATAATTATAACCCAAAAAGCGTCTGAAGAATTACAATTAATAGAGATGCAAGAAGACCCAGCTTTAGAATTAAATCATAAGTTGGCGTTGATTATCCCGAATTTAAAAAGGCTGCTTATTTCAAAACCCGGAATAACGTACGTATGTGGATCATTTTATTCTACTTTAAAATTTGTGAAATCCAAACATCGCTCAATAAGAACTAATCAGCACCTCAAAGAGTTACTGAGAAGTGCTGAATGTGTTTAATTTTTAATATTTAAATTCAATACAAATGTGTGCTTTTATTTATAGCTTTTAATAAATATTATATAATTTTCATAATTTTTTTGCCTACGTTTTAAATGCGGCTCGCGAAGATTTCAAATTTTGAACAACGTCCCAGACTATCAAGGAGTTTGGTCACCCCTGTTATGTATAAAGTGACAACCAAAAAGGTCATAGCGCGTGACATTGCTTTGTATTTTTGGTGTTGTTTACCTAAAATATCTCACTTTATACAACCGAAGAGCGTAGACTTCGCACGAGTTCGCATCAAAGAATTTCAAGTAAAAGATCATTCTACTAATTAATTTCGTTTGCTTAAGTCTTTATTAGGGAGCGCAAAATACCCCACTTGCCGACAAATTTACCTATTCTAATTCAATCTATAACTTAAACATACAAAATTATCTTGTTCGGTTGCCTTATGTGGATCGCTCCACTGTGCGAACTGCACTGCCCCGAAATACAAAGAAGCGATTCCGTGCCAAGTGATCTCAGTATTTTGGTATAAGAAGAAGTAAACTGAAAGAATTTCATAAAAAAACCATAATTTTAGGATTTATTAACATGTAGAATTTTACATTTTAAAGTCAAATCTCTTATGTTCCTTTTAATAATTGTATATATTTATTTTAATTTAAGAATAAAATATATTTTTTAATAAAAATTTTTTTGGAACAAGATCAAGTTTTTTGTACAAAGGTTAGGTTAGGTTAGCCTGGTTGGCAATAAGCCACGCATAGACCTTTTGGTCCCTAGCGATACCAGATGGAGACCGACCTCTATGAATCCCTAAAGTAGACATCATGTAGGATGTCAGCGCTTTTGGCGAATCTAAGTAGGTCTGGGAGCTTCGCTTTTGAGACGTCTTCCAGACCCTCAAACAGTGGGGCTCCCAGGCATCTTAGTCGCGTTTTTGATAATGCCGGACAAACGCACAGAAGGTGTTCTAAAGTCTCCTCGACATCCTCTCTGCATTTTCTGCATTTGTCCGTGTTAGCAATCCCTATCTTGTACGCATGTGCAGCCAATAGATTGTGACCTGTTAGCATACCTATGATAGTTCTGCATTCCTTTCGCGAGAGCGCAAGTACGAATTGAGTGAGTTTTTTGTCGTTAGTTCTACACATGAGTTTTGCTGTTTTGCATGTGGTCAGGTTAGTCCACCTAGCTTTCACTTGCCTTTTCATGTGGTCGTCCATTTCATTGTATATTGTGTTTAGCGGTCTCGGTATGTCGTTCTCTTGTTCAAGTGGTAGTCTCACAGCACTTTTTGCTATCTCATCTACTATTTCGTTCCCTATAATGCCTTTGTGACCAGGTACCCAGTAGATATGCAGCCTACTGTTTTCGGCTAGCCTTTCTATGGCCTCCCTGCTCCGTTGAACATTTTTGGATTTAATACAATATGAGCTTATTGCTCTTATTGCTGCTTGACTATCCACGTATATATTAATTGTTGAGTTCTTTCTTGTTCTAGTGTAGGCTAGCTCCGCGGCCTTCCCCACAGCAAAAACTTCCGCTTGGAAAATACTGCTGTGGTCTGGCAGCTTGATAGACTGCCTTATTCCTAGTTTTGAGCAGTAGATACCCGCTCCCACTCCGTCTGGAGTTTTCGAGCCGTCTGTATAGATGTGAAAGGTTCTATGGCCGGGCTTCATGCCTTTATGCCATCCCTCCTCTTCAATTGTAGTGCGGAACCTTCTCTCCCAATTAAAGTACGGAGTCATGTAGTCTGTGCCACCTGAGCTCCACTTTCCTATTGAGCTGTGACCGAAGGTTCTGCAGATGAATACCCCCGCAGCCATTAGCCTTCTCGCGGATTTCGCTGCCAGGTTTTCCGCCATGAGGTCAATAGGTGGCATGCTGAGTATCATTTCCAGCGCCGCCGTTGGAGTGGTCTTCATCGCTCCTGTTATGCACAGAGCAGCGAGTCGTTGAATCCTTTCCAGCGGCATTAAGTATGTCAGTTTTTTTGTCGCAGTCCACCATACTAAGGTTCCGTACAGCAATATCGGTCTGACTACTGCTGTGTAGCACCAATGCATCAGGGAGGGTGATAGACCCCAAGTAACGCCCAGCATTCTTTTACATGCGTACAACGCATTACTGGCCTTTTTCACCCTCTCCTCAACGTTGTGCTTCCACAGCAATTTGCTGTCCAATATTACTCCGAGGTACCTTGCATAATCTTTGAGAAGTAATTCGTTGTTGCCTAGCTTCGGGAGGTTCCACGCCGGAACTTTGTACTTCCTGGTAAAAAGTACCATGTCCGTTTTTTCCGCGTTTATCCCTAGCCCTGCGTGAGATGCCCATTGGTGTATCGTTTTGAGAGTGTTGTTCATCACATTACTGATGGTGTCCAGGTACTTTCCTGTAACTACTATAGCTATGTCATCGGCATATGCCACTAGTTTAGGTGCCCCTCTGTCAAGTTTCTTGAGAATTTCATTTGCTACTAGTAGCCATAATAGCGGCGATAGTACCCCACCTTGCGGAGTACCTCTGCATGCATATTTGGTGACGGTCGCATCGTTCCACTCCGCTCTTATCTTTCTGCTAGCTAATAGCTGCCTTATCCATAGATAAACCGCGGGTTGCACGTTAAGTGACTCTATGCTATTTAAAATAGCATCTTTTGTCACGTTGTTAAAGGCCCCTGATATATCTAGAAATACTCCTAGAGCATACTCCTTATATTCTAACGCCTTTTCTATGTTTAGTACAAGTGAGTGAAGTGCAGTTTCAGTGGATCTGCCTTTAGTGTAAGCATGCTGCGCTTTGGATAATTCGTCCGGCGCAATTGTGTCTCTAATGTATGTATCTAGAATCTTCTCTAACGTTTTCAGGAGAAATGAAGTCAAACTAATGGGCCTGTATTCTTTTGAGTATAGAGGGTTGCTTTTTCCCGCTTTTGGAATAAACACAACCCTCGCTTCTCTCCACGATACAGGAACGTAGCTGAACCTCAGGCATCCCCTGAATATCGTTCTTAACCATGGTACTACAAGGTGGCTTACCTTTTGGAGCATGGCTGGGAAGATTCCATCCAGTCCTGGCGATTTATATGGGTCGAAACTTTGTATAGCCCATTCTATTTTGTTGGTTGTAATTACGTTCGTCGGGATTTCGTGCACAATATCTCCTCTAGGTTCGAGATCTGTAATGTCCGCACACCCTGGAAAATGTGTACTGACTAGGTCTTCTAGAGAGTCCTCACAGCTGTCAGCCCACTCCCCGTTAATTTTTCGTATTGTTCTTGGCATAGCCGGATTCTTGGATAGCAGTTTCCTGAGTCTAGCCACATCGTTAGTGTCTTCCATACTGCTACAGAAGTCTTTCCAAGATTCTCTCTTGGCTTTACGTATCTCTTTCTTGTATACTTTTAGTAGATCCTTATACTCTTTCCAACAGAACTCATTGTCAGCCACTTTGGCTAACCTATAGAATTCATGTACTCTACGCCTTTGTGCTCCTAATTCCCTGTTCCACCAGGGAGGCTTCACCTTGCGTTTATTACGTGTTGGAGGGCAGGATCTTTTAAAGGCTTTGACGAGAGTAGTTGCAAACAATTCAACCCCTTTCTCAAGTGCGACGTGTGACTTGTATTTCCGGGGTATCATTGGTGTTTTTGATAGTATATCCCTATACAAGTCCCAGTTCGTATTCTTAGGATTTCTAAAGGATGTAATCTTGTTCTTTGA
The DNA here is from genome assembly GCA_037575425.1 of Anastrepha fraterculus. Lineage (NCBI taxonomy): Eukaryota > Metazoa > Arthropoda > Insecta > Diptera > Tephritidae > Anastrepha > Anastrepha fraterculus. Next base: position 1,686,420 of record JAYXIM010043962.1, read on the forward strand.
GCGGAATATGACCTGAAAGCTTATGTATCTGTGATCAGAGAATGAGGGCCTACTCAATACTTCCCATTCCTGAACCATAACATGCCTGCTTGTGTAGAGTGTTAAATCGAGTACATTCTTCGAGGTTGGTCCCACATATGTTGGTTCTTCACCTCTATTAGCTATTTCTAGGCTACTTTGAAGAATATAGGTGAATAGTGACTCACCTCGGTCGTTTATATCTGCACTTCCCCAGACGGTGTGATGTGCGTTTGCGTCTGTTCCTACCACCAGAGCGTGCTTCTTTCTGGCAGCTGTTTCTACCAGCTTCCGAAGTTCCGTCTGTGGTGCTTCTCCATCATGTGGCATATAGCAGGACCCAAAGAGTAGCGTCTCATCCTTGCAGCCCTCCAGCGCCACCACTGTCAGATCGTCTGAAGAGAGATTGTTATCAATATAAGAACATATACTTTTTTTGACCAATATCACTGTTCTTACCTTATTTTTTACAGTCGGGATGTATGTGTTGTAGTTGTTTGACTTTAGACCGGAGACTATGTTTCCCGATGCTATCCATGGTTCCTGGACTAGAGCCACATCGTAGCCGACTCGCTCTATGTTGAGCAGGAGCTCGGCTGAGGCGTTCTTACTTTTGTGGAGGTTTATCTGAAGGACTTTCAGCATCTGGCTTCAGTACCTTCTCGGGGTTGGATACTACCTCCAAGTCACCCGTCTCCACTTCCTGTATATTGAGGGAGGCTTCCATGATCTCTTCTATACCGAGATCCTTTTCCACCTCCCCCGCAGCGAGCGTGTTGTGGTTGTCGTCTGTCGGGTTGCGCTTTTTGAGGCGAAGGTGCACGCTACCAACTCCCCAAGCCATCCTCCCGAATCGCGCGTAAAGCAGGTCCTCTGCCGGCTTGTTGATTTGGATGATGTAGTCCTGGCCTCCATCAGCAGTTGCTGGTTTTGCCACACTCAACACTTTCCAATCGTCTGTCGGCACGTCCGTGTTTTGTCGTTGTAGTAGTCGCAGCGCATATTCCGGTTTTACCACTCGCGGAATGAAAACCTTTGCCTTCGGTATTGAGGGAATGCAGCTGCGATCAACAATTTCCAGTGATGCCCCCTCCCACAGGCCGTGAAGCGTTTTTACCGCTTCCTTTAGCCATGTGAGCGTGGGGTCATCCTTGCATTTTATAATTTTGACGCCGCTGAACCACCCTGCTCCGTCAAATGCTGGCATGGGTGCGTCCGGCTCTGCGTCCATTTTTGTAAACAAGGTTTCCAGTAGCTTCATTTCCACTACCTTCCACCGTTCCTGCGACATTCGCCCCAGCTGGTCGCTACGGTCAGTGAGTGCCACTATGAGGTGTCTCTTGGCAATTTCACTGGCCGCTGCCGCTGCTTTCGACGTCGTAGGTCTTTCGTTGTCTCCGTTTTTCGGTTTAGCCATCTCGTGCCTGTGCTTCTGCTTTTTTGATGGCCCTGAGACCTCACTATCCGCAGAACGCTGCCTCTTGATGGCTAGCTCTTCTTCGATTTTGTTCGCATATTTTGGATTGGAGCCCGCGAACATTGGCTTTGCTGCGTAGAAGGCCCGGCCATTTTTTATCTCCTCTCTGGCCCAAGCCAACCGTTCCTCCTCTTGCTTCGTCAGGTTGGACTTGCTGCCAAATCGGTCACAAACTTTGACCGCGGCCTTGTATCGGGCTTTGGCCTTCAGCTTCTCTTTGTCAGGCTTGATCCTTGGTCTGATCTTGCTATCCGAGGCAGCACCATTGGATCCAGCCGGAGAACGCAGAAGAGCCTCTTCCTCAGCTGTATTAATGCTCACAACGCTTTCGTGGTCCGAGTCTTCGTTGACAACGGCACCTCCGCGCTGAAGAGCGTTTTGTGTTTGTTTGGCAGTAGAGTTACGACCACTGTAGCCTGCTCCCGCTACAATGGAAGTTTTGTTGCTAGAATTTTTACTTGTGTTCATCTTTTTCGTACGACCACCTGCTCGACGAGGCGAGCGCAGTGGTCTATTCTTATAATGGGGAATTCAACACGGTCCACCACGGCAGCGCCCCATGCCGTGGCAAGGCCACAGTTACTTCCTAAGGCGGCCCGGTGTTAGGAAGGCGCCGTTGAAATACAGCCGGTCTGGTGAACCCCCTGGCTGCAAACCATCCAATGGGCACGGTATCGCATAACACCCTGGATTAGGGGGTGGGCTAGGAGAGGAAATAACGGGATGTAGGGAGTTCGGGGATGACAAAGGGATCTTCGTCGGTACGGTGATCTTCGCATGGTGATTGGGTGGCCACCAAGTACGCCGTAAAGCGAGTGGATGGCTAGCCAATACTCATGTGGAGCTTCCCTCTTAGTTCGTGTTGGTTTGGCCCCCATGCTATGGGGGTCAGACCACCACTTAAGCCTCATCCCCGCGTCAAGGAGACCAACATGATGAGGTTTTTTGTACAAAACTTATGAGAGAAATTTTGTGCACACCTTAAAAACCCCTTTTAAGATGTTTTTCTTAGTTTTTGGATTAACAGCTGAGACTATGCTTCGTAATTCTACGCTGATGGCCTTAAGATCTTCTCAGCGATCAAGCCACAAGAGGGTGCCATTAACTTTCAAACCCATACTGATAGGCTGTATGCGTGGTGCCAAAAATAACGTCTGTCGCTGAACGTATCCAAGTGCTTTCAAATGAGTTACTCGAAAATAACTAGCATTGTGCGTACTACGTACAGTATCTCGACTTCTGTCCTTCCTAGTGAGATTAAGAACCTTGCCCTTGTCTTTGATAACAAAGTTTCTTTTAATAGCCGTGTAAAATCTTTCTCGGAAAGCCGCTCAAGTTATTCTATACATCATTTGTTGGGTCTCATTTATTTTGTTTGCAGATCAGCAAGCTCTCAATAAAATCGAACGTGTACCAACATTTTTTCTCAAATATGCCGTTCAGTCTATGAACTGTATTGATCCCATACTCTCATATTTCGATCGTCTCATGCTTATAAATCTCATTTTTTTAGAATTCTAGAAAAAATGATGCTGTTTTTGATTTATAGCCTGTAGGAATTGAAATTCATATACTTAAATTTATAAATAAATAAAAATTTCAGTGTGGCTTTCGCATAAATTCTTCTTCTGCGATCGATTTGCAGATGAACGTAATATACGAGCCCGTATCTTGGCGCTACGCTAGGGCGGTACTTTGCTATGATTTTTCACTGGTTGTATTTGAATACAACTCAAAAAGCTAATGCAATCGTACTATGAAACTTTGAAGGATTACTGAGCATAGTTCCAGCTACTCATAAAGTATTCACAACCAACATTTAGTGGTTGTTTTTTACAAATGCCAAAAAAATGTCTCCTAAAAATTTAATTTTCCTAAAAAAATTAGAAACTAAACAAACTATAAAAAAATGAAAAAAGAAAAAAAATTAATTTCGTTTTTCACAAAGGACAAAAAAAAACATTTTCTAAAAATTAAAACAAGTAATATTAAAACAAATATAATTAAAACAAAATTTTTTTAAGGCACATTTTAACCTAAGCAAAAGATAAATATTATTAATAAAAAAAATTGATTGGTCTTTTTTTACAAATGACAGAAAACATAAACCAATTTCCTAAGAATTTGGAACAAACAAATTTAATTAAAAACATTTTTTTTTTGGAAAGCATATTTTAGCGTAAAAGAGTAACGATATTTGATTTTGACAAAAAAATGTTCCCAAAAATCTGAAACAAAAAAAATTGAAGTTTTCTAAAAAAATTGTTTTTTAATTATATTATAGCTTAAAACAACTATAAAAATAAGGAAAAAAATAATTGTCACTTCTAACAAAGTACAAAAAAACCATTTTCAAAAAATTAAAAAAAAAAATATTAAAAAAAAATTAATTAAAAATTTTCTTTTTATAAAGCATATTTTAACCTAAACAAAAGATAAATATTATTAAACAAAAAATAAAAAAATACTGATTGGTCGTTTTTCACAAATGACAAAAAAAACAAAACAACTTCCCAAAAATTAAAAAAAATATTTAACTAAAAACATTTTTTTTTTCAAAGTATATTTTAGCTTAGAAAAATAATGAAAATAATAACGACTGTATTTGATTTTGACAAGAAAAAAGTTTCCGAAATAACTGAAACAAAACAAATCGAATGTTTCGAAAAATATTTTTTTTTATTATATTATAGCCTGACACAATAATAGAAATAATGAAAAAACAACAACAAAAATTCTCATCTCTCTCAAATGACAAAAAACCCATTTTCCAAAAATTAAAAAAAAAATATAATATTAAAAAAAAATTAATTATAATTGTACTGGGATATAAAAAAAATAATGTAATATTTAATTTTTTTTTCAAATTACTTTTTAGCCCAAAAATTTTGAACAAAAAATTTAATTGAAAACTATTTTTTTTTTGGAAAGTATATTTTAGCTTACAAAAATGATATAAATAAAAACGACTATATTTAATTTTGACAAAAATGTGTTCTGAAAAATCTTGAAGAAAAAAAATTTTATTTTTCCAAAAAAAATTTTTTAGAAAGTATATTTACACCTAAGAAATAATACAAAAAATTATGAGCGTTTTGCACAATTCACAAATGAAAACTTTCCCAACAATTTTGGAAAAAAATTAATTTTTCTGATACATCTTTTTGTGTAGCCCTCTTTTGTGTAGCACTTTCTTTTATGCGTAGCCCCAGGTAGCCTCTAGAGTGCATACCGGTTAATATTATTTAGCTTTTGATTATCAGCTCTGACTTAATTTTAATGCAATCTGTCTGGTTCAAAGTACCTACAGCAGTACCCACTGACGTACTAGCCAGTTTGACTTGCTTCTAATAGTACAAACCAAAGCAATCACTTCAGCTGCACCTTTGTAAACAAGAGAAATTCTAATATCAATTCGAGTAATTTAAATTATCAACGGCATTTCCGCTACTAAGCTCAAATGCCTCATTATTTCTAAAATATAATGGGAATGTAGCCAAGTGTATCAATAAATTATCGACGATTTTATGGCTTAACAACATAATTTCAGACGTCGCATACTTGCCAAAGAAGTCGCACAACCGGAAGGAAATAGCAACGAGCAGATGCCACAAATGCCTTGGCGGAAAAATGTTAATATGCCAACAAGAATAAATGAAAACGACGTTAGCGCGTGAAAAAAGAAAATAAATTTATATATATTGTATATTTGTATACATATGTATATATGTATGTATCAGTCTATGCAATACAAACAAATACCTGGCATGCTACTGTAACTGCAGCAGTCAGTCAACCTGCAAGGCAGTCAGGCAGCCAGACAAGCAACTATTCATTATTCTTTACTCATCTGGCAGCCAAACGCAACAGCGGAAAAATGAGCAGGATGAAGCGCTCGATATGTAGCACGCTTTGCTGTGCCACTGCTGGCACACAACTACACCATCACATAGCCAGAACATACCAAATAAATTCCAACGTGTCAATTCGTGGCGGTGAAATTTAGCAAAACTCAAATGGCAGACAGGCGACGCTGTGGCGCAGCTCTGACGTGCAACAGTCGACGGCGGCAGTGAGCGACGAAAATTGCATGTCTGCCTCAGCTGCCATGCTATCGCTGCTTAGTGGTCGGTTAGGATTTTCGCATGCCAATTCAACGCCAAAGGTTACTCATACGCCCAGCGGATCGAGCTGGGTTTCCTGCCTCTCTGCTTATTGCTAAAATGGTTACTACTGACTGCTTATTTTTACAATTTTTATTTTTATTTTTACTTTACTAAGATTACCTGCTAACTCGCAAAATTACTCTTTCTGCTTATATTTTACAAAGTGCGCACCTCTCACCCCTCACGCATTTCTCATTCGTGGTGTGCCCTCGTTTTTTTTAGTTTCTTTCATTCACTGCTAAATCAGCAAAGAATGTGGAGAATCTTCTGAGATGTCTGCTAAACGCAACAGCTACCTCAACGTTTTATGTTGTGCAAATAAAATGCAACGAAAATCATTGCAACTGTCTGAGCGCCAGCCAAACCCAGTAAAGAGAAGCGACTGTCGTAGTGTCCATTCAATTCGGTCAACGGCCGTCTGTTCTGGCAGTTATTGCTTAACTATTAACTATTTGCTAGCCACATACACACACACAAGCACACACAATGTTCGAATGTCTTTTGTATGCCAATTCCCTGCAATATTTACTGCCTTCTGTTGGCATTTTGAATGTCCCCACACTCGTACATGAAAATTCCCAAATAGATGCCCCTATTCATCTTTATTGCAATTTCGTACTCACTGGCATGTCTGGTATGCCACCACTATGTGTGCGCGTCTGCCCTCTTTTGCCCTCCTGTCCATCACTCACTGGCTCACGCTGGCTGCGCGCCCGTATGAATGATTTGTATGCGCATGCGTTTCGTTGCGTCTTCGCTTTTCTCATTTTTTTCTATTTTTTCTAGTCTTTATTTTGTTGCTGTTGTTAGTGTGTCATTGTGGTTCTTTTGCATTTTTGCTTGCGTTTTGCAGGCTGCTGCCCATCGTAAGTGGCCTCAAATCGAACTTGGTTGGTTTTGCGGTAGGTTTTGTCAGTTACGCTGCTTATTGAATTTACTGATTAAGATGGATTGCTAACGTCAACATATTTTAAGCTGCACATTTTTAACCATTATTATATTTATGTGCATACCTAGTAGGTACATATGTGTGCGTAAGTTAAGTGGAGAAAATCGTAAATCATTAGATGCTTGGGTGGCAGCAGTTTTGTGGTCAGGTCTAAGGTTAAATAACTCTTAGTATAAATTATTTTCCATCGATGAGGGCCAATAAATAATGCATTTTCACCTATCAACCAATTGACTCCCAATTGACACTGGCAATGCTGGAGTGCAGAAGAATTTGAAGAATTAGGAAAAATTAGCATTAACTCTATCTGGGTCTCCTTGCTATGGTGGCATAAGCCGACCCTCCCAAGAAATATTTAGAAGCATAAACAAGTATCTGAAAAATCCCGCAAGGAAGGTGTTTCCGGTCTTGTGAGTCTGACTATGAGTAGTATACTTATAACTGGCATTGGTTTGATATATGACGATTTCCACTTTAGTATGCTCCCTTTATTATGCTCATATTCATAATAAGGATCATGAATCAACAATCATCAATCTACGCCAACTATCGTTGGATTAGTCTTCCGAATATCGCATACAAGATTCTATCGAACGCACTAAGAGAAAAGCTGCATCCCAGCAACAACCAATTCACTGCACCTTATCAGCCTTGTCAGTGTTCAGGGTTGTGACCCAGAAAATTATCTAATAACCAGATATCCACAACACCTTAAGGAGAAGAATGGACACGCACCATATCTTTGTCAGTTTCAGAGGCGCTTTTAACAGTACGAAAAGGAGTTGCTCATATGCAGCCATGTCTGAATTCGGCAACTCCCACAATAGAAGCAGTTCCGTCAGAAAAAAGCAGGACCTATCAGAGCCGTTTGATACCAAACAAGTTTTACTTTGAACTAAGTAGGCAATTGAATAGTAAAGTCTTCTCTCGGCGAACAAAAATCACACTTTATAAATGTCTCATCATGTCCATCCTAGTGTACGGCGCAGAAGCTTGGACAATGACAGCATCTGATGAAGCGGTTTTTGGAGTATTTGATAGAAAGACTTTACGGAAAAGCTTTGCAATTTTACGCATTGGCGACATTGAATATCGCGAATAAAGATGCTGTGGCTAGGTCATGACATTCAAATAGGGGTACAAACGCTCCAAATTTGAAATCGCTGCATTACCTACTGATGGTAGCACAGGATTGCTGATTGCAGATCAGGTGATTCAGGTAGGTATTGACTTGACTTGGTGGGCTTAGCTTCCAACGATTAACATGAAAACTAAATGTCTGACACGCCTTGTTCTACTCGAGCAAAGTCTCTTAAGCAGTTATTAGGTCAAAATTGTATAATAGTTTTTTATTTACATGCATTTTTGTGCGTAAACTGAATTTTAATATACCATATTTTCTTGAGAATAAGGGAATAAGAGAAAGTTTAGCTGTTTTTTTTTCCTATACCTATAGCCAATTATAAACTACTTATAGATAGGGAAACCATCAACAGTTCGCAAAACCTCACAACATGCGAACTAAGCAGACAGACATGTCCGAACTGGAACAGCTATAAGAAAAATGATAGGGGTATTAACGTGTCATTGCTTAATAGGCAGCCACGCTAGAAGGTTAGGACTTCCGTACTTCTATTTCTTTAGAAGCTGTCTTAATACCGAAGAAGAGGAAACAGTCAGACACCTTTTATGTGAGTGTGAAAGTTTAGCTATGAGGAGGCTACGCACTTTTGATACGGCATTTTTAACTGATGTAGTGAACAAAGCGCTTCTAAAACTAACTATTAAAGCTACCGGGTGGTTTGAAAAGGAACCCATAGGGTAAGGATAAGTTCCAGTGATATCACAATGGGCCTATGAAAGGTCTAAGTGTGTCATTGTGACCGCCACCTGACCTACCTACCTTAGCTGTCACTAAAGAATATTTTAACCCCCTTGCAATGGTATTTATTAACTCGTCTTTAAAAACAAATTTATAACAATTTATTAAAACGGTAGTTGGAGGGTTAAAAAATTAATATATACTTATATAGAGTAGAGGCAATAATTTTAATGGAAGAAAATAGTTATTAAAGCGACCGTATTTCAAGTAGTAGCGCAAGAATTTCTGATAATTAAAGTGAAAGCTGTACTTTGCTCAAAAATAAGCATGCATCAAATCTAACAAACCATTACGGAGGCTGGATGGTGAGCCTTGGAACAACATTTTTTTCGCCTTCAGAAGTTTTAGATTTAGATTTTAGATTTATCAATTTGCTTATTAAAAACTTATTCAGCAGTGAACAATTTCTCATTTGTGAAAACAATATTTTCATGGCCGTTCGCCGCGTGCCACCGAAAAAGCTGCTTGCATCTGTCGAGTTTAATTTTCTTCAAGCGCGTTGTCAAACGATGACCAGTTGTGGGACGGAGGGCTTTCATGTGGAGATCATCCATCTTTAATTAGTCTTGACATGGATCTGTCGATAGATTCATATCCCTGGACATGATTATTTGTTTTGTAAGGGCACTCCTGCGCATTTTTTCTCGAACGAATTGTATGGGGGCACTGGTTCGAGCCACGCGACCACTTCTTTTTCTGTCTGTCACTTCAGACGTTTGAGAAAAACGATTGATCGTGCGGTAAACAAATATTCTCAAAATATTACGTTTTTTCAGCTATTCATAAATATCGCTTGCACTTTTGCCACACATTTGTAATACGAGGTTGAAAAAGAATCGCGAATTTTTTTTTTTTTTTTTTCAAAAATTATTTATTCATTCATTAATGCCTATTTTGTCCCCTTCAAAGTAATCCCCATGAGATATTATGCGCTTGTGCCAACGATTTTTCCAATCTTCGAAGCACTTAAAAAAATCAGTTTCGGAAACAAGAAAAAGCCACAGGGGACCAGATCTGGGGAATACGGTGGCTGTGGCATCATTAGTGTGTTGTTTTTGGCCAAAAAGTCGCGCACAAGCGACGATGTGTGAGCAGGGGCGTTATCGTGATGCAAGAGTGAATTTTTGTTCTTCCACGAATCCGGGCGCTTCTGGCGGATTGCTTCGCGCAAATTGCGCATAACTTCCAGGGAATGTTCCTTATTGACCGTTTCACTCTGTGACAAGAACTCATGATGCACAACGCCCCTGCAATCGAAGAAAATAGGAAGCAAAACTTTTACATTCGACCGAACTTGGCACGCTTTTTTCGGTCTTGGTTCGTGCGGCAGCTTCCATTGAGATGATTGAGCTTTGGTTTCCACGCCATAACCATAAACCAACGATTCGTCACCCGTTAGGATCCTCTGGAGCAAATTAGGGTCGTCGCGGCCAGAGTCCAACATTTCATTAGCAATGTTCATGCGATGCTACTTTTGGTCGAAATTGAGCAGTTTTGATACGAATTTTGCGGTGACCCATCTCATGCCCAAATCACTAAAAAAATCGAATGGCTCGAGCCAATCGATATGTCTAGCTCCTCAGCAATTTCTCTAACGGTGATTCGGCGATTGGCCAATACCATTTCCTTCACTTCATAAATTTTTTCGTCTGTTGTTGAGTTCTCGGGCGTCCGGAACGCTTTTCGTCGTTCACATCTGTCTTCTGAGAACATTTTGTACCACCGATAAACTTTCCTTTGGCCCAAAGTAGCTTCTCCCTATGACACAGTCAACATTCGGAATGCATCCGCGCTCTTAATTTCGTTTTCCACACAAAATTTGATACACGTTCTTCGATCCATCTTTTTGAATAGGTAAATATCAAAGACGAGCCGAAACACGTGCAAGCAAAGCAGCTGTCAACAATTAACTGAACATTTAAAATGGCCGAGCTCGTCGGCCGAGTGAGAGACATGAGTAACAACATATCGCCATAAAAAAATCGAAAATCGAATATACGTAACCTGCGAAAATTCAAAATTCGCGATACTTTTTGAACACACCTCGTACAATGAATGCAATGCGATTTTACTTAGCTCCCTACTCCATTGCCACGAAAATACTCAGTTATATTTATGTGTAGGCAATGCATGCGAACAAAAGCAAAAATACCGAAACTTTTTTCTGTACGCATTGCAAAATTTGTCACAGAGTTTATAGCAGGAAAATATTAATTTTTCTCTAACAAAACAGTTTATTGAAATAAAACTCAGCAGCTCCACTGGTCAAGTGTGAATCAAAGGGGTGGACTCTTCCGAGTTAGAAATAGTAAACATAAAGAAGGATAGCTTCACGCTAGAAATCTACGAGTGCTTGACGTGAGCTCGCTTGTAAGGAAAACGAAGAGTTATTCAGAATTGTATTTAGGCAGTTAATGAAACATTTAAAAAAAGGAGATAAGAAAACTGCTAGCCTTCTCCCGAGAATGTCAAAAAAAGCAAAAACTATACTAATGCTATTCACAAGCAATAAAACTCCAGTTATTGCCAGTTGAATGAAAAATAAATCAAAATAAAAAGATGTTCGCAACTATCGAATTACTTGGATTTGTATCTCGAAATTTACACTTTTACTTTCACGACATATTTTCTCACATACCTTACCGGTTGGCGAATGCCAATTTAAATCCTATCATTTCAATGCACATACACACGCAAACGCGATCATATGCGTACAGGCAAGCCTGTGCACCAGAGATACGGCGACTTTTATCGCTCATTCATCAGCTGGACAATCACAATCTCGTTTTATGGGTATTTGTAAAAATGTTAAAGTTTTTTTTATGATGCAAATTTAATGTATGGCTTTGTTGTGCGTGACAAATTCGTTCACATACACATTTTTATTGTATATGCCATCTATATACCTGTACATCCGCAACAAACGTTTGAAATTGCATTGAAATACTTGAGTCTATAGTAAATTTTGGTTTAGTTTGAATTTGATTTTCTTTTTACCGTTTTGGTTGGCTTTGTGCATTGTATTGTACATGCAAGCATTTAGCGGCATTTCCTGATATTTTTTTAATCTATGTGATCTAGTTTTGAATTAAAAAGATAACTGCCAATTTTCAATTTCCCAATCGTTGTTGTTACTGAAATTGTGTAAAATACAGTAAAAATCTGCTTACCTTCACTTTTTCGCCACAACAACAACAAGATGGAAAATAATTCATACTAAAATAGCGTACGTGCTCTACACAACAGCACTGCACTCAGCGTATTCTTCACACCTGTCCGGACACTCTACTACTTCCATATACTGTCATTCCGTCAACAGCTGGTTGTGCCTGCCACTGAAAGCCAGTGTACTATTGCTATGTATTTTTATTTAAATTTTATCACTTTTTTGAATGTTGTTAATTGCGGTCATTGATTTTGTGGTTCAGTATCGCCGTTCCAACACGAATATGATTGACGCATCTGCTATTCACTTTCTTTTACAGCAATACTCGTATCAAAGAAATTTGTTGTAATTTTTTTGCTAACTCTCAAGTCAGTGATAGACAATAGCATTGAAAATATACTAGCAAGCAATAAATAGCGGAACAAAACAAATTGAGTTCTATTTCGGCTTTCGCTCTCAGGATATGTTAAGCAAATGTTAATGTTCAAAGTTCGTCTTAATGTTAAAATATATATTAATATTAACCTTAAACAAAAAGTTAATAGAATATTAAGGCTATTGAGGTCGCACTGAGCATATTTGTAGGCCTCATTCACAAGGAAATAAAAGATGTCTGACAGGAAAAGTTTGAACTTATTGAGAAGGGGCATCATACAGCATCTTCAGGTCCAGCAATGAGCAAATTTTAAATGAATTGCTTCATGTGGTCCAGTAATGCGCAATATCTGCAAGACTTTTACTTAAACGAATTATTTGTAGTTAAGGGGTTATATACAGTTAGAAAGCCGGAAAAAAGCGAAAACTTTTAAATTTATTATTAGTATTAGTAAAAATATTTATTTGGAAAGGGGCTACAGCTGATCTCCGGGAGCTCCTCTCAAAAAAGATCTTTTGCGGTGACCACTATATCTCTGAACTGGATCCTTTGAAATTAAAAAACCAAACAGATTTCGTTCGACCGTTAAAGTAAAGTTAAATATAGTAATTAATCGAAGGAATAAGCAAACAAAATGGCGGTTCCTCAAAAAAAAATTGATTTTTGACCAAAATTATGGCCTGAAATTGTTTATAAAAAAAAACAATTATTGGTGAGAAAAAATCTTAGATTAATTACTAAAAAATATATTTAAGAAGCTCGTGTTAAAAGTTTAGACCAACCGGTTTAGGCGTTTTCGAGTAATGTTGGTCACCGACTTTGACACCGACACCATTTTGAGAAAAACGCATTTAAAGTTTGAAAAGCACACAAGCACTCTGAAACGCCTTTTCAAATTTGCGTGTAACTTCGAGAATATTCACTGGAACGATATTAAATTTTCTGTGTGCATTCTTAAATATATGTACAATAAATAAAATATATGTAAAATAGAAAAAAATCGATTCTTTGAAATTCTAACTGTATATAACCCCTTACATTTCTTACTATGCATATTCTGTTCACATAAGACATTTAGAGAAAAACGAAAAATGCACACACATATTTACCATGTATTTGAAGAGGCTAAAGAAAGTATGAAGCACTTTATAATTTAGCCAAATACTCAAATAGAAAAATGGACACAGATGATCTCAATAGTGTTGAAGGTATGTAAACAGATGGGCTGCACGTAAGTCAACCGCTTATGCTATGTCATTGAATTTTTATGGTAACTGCCAAAATCTAATGTAGACGGGCTATTTTCGTATCTTTTTGATAAAGTTAACCACATGGTTAAAGCGTTCAATTAGCTTTAGGATTTCATTCCACTCTTTTAAAATGAATTAAATCCCATCTCTCCTCTCGGAAATGTGTTTTTAATGTTGATGGTTCGTCATATATTTCTTTTATTGTGACCTTTGGGACCACAGGGAAGTATACTGGGTCGCTTACTTTTTATAATTTTTTCTTATGACATTTCTAGTTGTTTTAATAGCGCAGATTTCCTTTTCACACTGTTGATTTAAAGATATATCCGTACAGCGGACTCTATAAAACTTGAAAAAAAACTTAAAATCTGATTTATATAACGAAATAAAAGAAATAAGTAAAATTTAAAAATCAAACTAAAATCTTATACCCATTTATACCATATTGGTGGTTCTAGTTTATCCAATCGAAGTGAAATTATTGATTCTGGTGGCATTTGACTCTAAATTCTGTTTTGCAAAGTCATATTCTGTACTTGCTTTTATTCGACGTTTTAGTTCAGACTTTGTTCATCCATATACGCTAAAGTTGCGTTCTTGTGCGTTCGAAGCTGGAATACGCCGTGTTGTCATATTAGTAGGCTTGAACGTGGCCAGCAAGCTTTTATGCGTTATGTTTTGCGTTCCTTCAATTTCACTAATCCAATTCCATCCTAAAAAAGTCGGTGCTTGTTTATTAATCTAAAAACACTAGATAATAGAAGGACTATTCTCTCCCTCTCCAACACTTTCGTCTTGGATTTGATAAGGTGGACATCATAAATTTGATGCAATTAAAAAAAAATATTTGAGGTCTTTCAATAATTTCCCATTAAATCGATTCCCATTGATTCTATGGAATTTCACCGCAAACAATGGCAATCTACAGTAATTTTTAAGTGTGTAAATGGGCGGTGAAATAATTGGACATGAGCATTATTAAATGAAAACAGCTCAAAACCACCAAGCCGCCAATGGGAATCAACGGAAATAATGTTAAACAAATACTGCTGCTACTGTAAATATAGGAGCTGCAAGTAAGCTGCGCTGCCGGCAGAGATAAATGAAAATAATAAGAAATAAAATTCTATAAAATGAAAAAAAAAAGAATTAGGAAGAAAAGACTTCGTGTATGCCTACATATGTATGTAAATATTTAAATTTTGCTGAGCAGTTGTAATGGCATTGGGTAGTAGTCACATGAATGAATAAATACAGAAAATAAATAATAAAAACCAAATGGAGACGAAAAGAAGTGACTCAGAAGACGTGAAGTGAAAAATGAAAGTGAACACACAAAAGCGCCGATACCACCGCAGACGAATTACACGAGTATCATAAATACGTGTGCGTATGTAGGTATTAACAGGTGCGTATATATAATAGCAGATGATACGATGGAGAGACAGCAGAGCCGGCATTCAATTTGCTACTCACTAACGGTGTTTGCTAATGGCTCAACGGTCAGACAATTAATGGAATCTCAAATAAAGAATTTGTAGTTCATTTAGCGAACAGTTTGCTTGCGTTTTAAATAAATAGCAAATATTTGATAACTTTCTTTTTTGTAAGTAAATAAATGATTTTATCTAAAGCAGCGCAGCTCAAAAAACTATGAAGCGAAAGAGCGAGAACCACAGTAATGTATTAAGAACTCAATTTTTATTAACCCTGCACGAAGAAACTATGTAGAACTGTTTTCCTCTACACTACTAATGTTAATAGAATCGACTAACATAGTTTATAATTCCGCTGTTTTCCTCTCACTTTGACGAACGCTTTCAAATTTCGTGTAATCTCTGCCGATGTTATCTTGTTGTAAGCAGCCATATCATTACGCAAAGTGTTATTCTTTTGCTGTTACGAAGATTATGTTAGACGATTCGACTTATAATTAACATTTACGTAACTTTCAGTCTCCCTTTTAACAGCACTTTGTTCTGAGTTAGAGGTAAAGAGCTGTTTTTTTCTTTGTGCTTTTAGTATTTCAGATCGGAAAATGAGTTTCGAAAAAACTTAATAGACGAGCAATAAAAACATGTGTGGAGAGCACCAAATTGAAGTCTGCAACAATTGTTTTTAATACTAAATTTACGAAATGAACCAATTTAAATTTAAAATTGATCTTCTCTATATTTATAAAACTGAAATACCATTTGTTAAATACAAATGTTGGCATTTAGTTACATAATGAAATATAAGTAAATATAGGTTAATTTCCTCTGCCTGCGACCCCTGACTGACAAAACTATCCAATAAACAAATCAGCTGTTCACTAATCCTCGCAAGAACCGTTTGTCACACTAAGATTTAATCTGAATTAACTGCGCCGTCTGTCTAGGCTATAAGCGACACATCAGTAGAAAATTTAAAAACTATTCTTTCTGATGATGAGGTGATTTTGAAGACATTCACGTTTTGCAACGAGCTTGCATTTAACAAAGAGCTAAAATAGGGATAAGAGTTGGATAGTTTCCACAAGAACGCAGGCTTCATTATAAGAAAACTGCGATTGACGACACCTGTTTCCAATAAGCCTATATTTACATTGGTGGATGAAGTGTCCAAAGGAGGCTTAACCCAGCCCAGTACCAGTTTTTTGAGTACTTTTATTCAAAAGTTTTAACTGTACAACTATTCGGCAATGTGACAGCTATTTGGAAAAGCAATGTTAAATAAATATATTTCGATTAATGGCGCTTCCACGACAGTCGGTTCTACGTTACCGAAACGACCTGGATTTATATCCGGCCAATGACTGTAACTACAGCAGCATTCCCCGTATGTAAGTATGGGGAATGTTTATGCTGCTACAACAACAACAACATGCACAAGACCACCAACAACCAAACAAAAAATTCAAAATTCAACGCAATTTTCGAGCCGTGGGAAAACTTGAATTTATTATACCAAAATTCAGTGATGTCCTATGCTCCAATAGGAGCTAAAGGGGTTAAAAATCAACTTCAATGAGCTATACAACTTCATGCGCAAAAATTTTCTAAAGATTATGATTAAAACGTGTGAAATTTTTAAGAAAATTTGTGAATTTTTTTTTTTTTTGGGTAATCAGAGAAATTTAAAAAACGCGGGCCAAGAAGCAACGAGAGAATGATAACACCAAAACCACTCAGGCTAAAACGCCTATTGTACTCAAAGCTCTTGAAAGTAAATGGGAATATACTCAAGGAGGAAAGGAGAGAAAGAGATAGGTTGGAATAAAAACAAAGATAGCTAGTTCTGAGCGAGTAAGAAATCTGAAAATATCCTCCAGTTTGAGAGAACGAATACTACTAATTTTCATGGCATCAGAACCCAGTTCATAGCCTCACTCTAGCAAAGGTAGGACACTCAGAGAGAAAATGCTCAAGGCTATCCAGCTCCTCTAGGCAACACAGGCAAAGCGGAAGCTCAATGACTTCAATGACTGCATTGGTTGTGTCCTGTAATAAAGCCGACCATATTTTCCTAACCTATTTTCTTCCAAGCTTTAAAAGAAAGTTCGACAGTTTTATGTTCGCGCTTGTCACAAAACACTTTTCAGTTCTGCAGCGTTCTAGACGGGACCATCGTTCTTTTTGTAAAGTGCATACATAAACGCTGATCCACTTCGTGATTCCTATCCAACTGATACCGATTACTGGCTCTTGCTCCTGTAGGGGGCGCGCTGATCCACAGTTGGTCAATTCATCGGCAATTTGATTCCTTGAACACTGCACTGTCTGGAACTCAACTCCGTCTTGCAACAGAATTAAGCTTCTTCCTACATCCTATGCTTTGCGGTCTCCAGAGCGTTCAGTGCAGTCTGACTGTCGCTGAAGACTACAATCTGATTCTTGATTCATCTCTTCTCAATTAACCATTCTGCTACTTTCAGAATGGCAAAACTTTCTGTTTTGAACACATTTGGCATTCTTCCCATTACGTAATGATACTTATTATAATCGCTTAAGTGCCATCCGGCTTCAGAACCTATTTCATTCTTGGAGCCATCGGTAAAGAAAATATCTGTCTCTGGATTACTCCATTGCTCATGCAATTCGAAATTTAAATTGAAGTTTCCTTCCAAATGAAACTGTGGGCATAAGTGGATGACCGTTGCCCCTACTCTTATATGAGTTGTGCGTTTTGATGTTTTCCAAAAATGGAGGAACCAACAGTTTTATGCCGCTCCCGTTGAGATACAGATGGTTTTTAATGAGGATCTTTTTCATGACAGAAATACACCCAGAAGTTTGCCATTGTCTGCCGAAGAGCGACCGCTATTAGAAAAAACTTGTTCTATCAATTGGTATTTCGCGCACGGAGATTCGAACCTACGCATTTCTGAATGGTAGTCATGCACCAACCAATTCAGCTTTGGCGGCCGCATTATTTTTATCAGAAGCAACCATTTTTCCATATTTTGCTGCCGGTTTTGTTTTTTGTTGTTATATTTTCCGGCATATAAAATGTTTAGCTTTACATACATATATACCTACACGCTTTTACATATGTACATAGTATCCATTATGTAACAATTTGTTGCCGTTTTTCCACTTGCAGCCTATTTCAAAGTACCTCACACATATCTTTTATATTAATTTACAAAATTTAATTGCATGTAATTATTGTCTCAAATGCTGGTAATGCCTGTAATGTGAGTTTGAAAAACAAAACAACAAGCGCACTTAAAAGAAAAGTTGGAAAACTAGTTCGTTTTTAAATAGCAACAGCAAAGAAAGTAAACCATCAGCTCCAGCGCTAACGGCAGCGCAACGGTAACAGCTTTGTAATTTTCTATATTATTTACAAGCACTAAAGTACCTGCCGCCGCCAGCCACACCACACCATCCATCCACCTTCCACGTTCCACCTTCCCCATTGATACGCTTGTTCGCTCACACGCCTCGCTCACGCTGCCTGACACGCGGACTCAATGAGTGATTTTGATTTCTTCGCTGACGATGACGCATGCGCATGTGCAGCGTTGGAAAATGAAATGCCTATCTTGATTAACCGTTACTAATAACACGATGTAATGCGATTCGATTCGCATCGGCGCCGCGGCCGGCGAGTAGCCGCATTTACGTTGCGTTTGAAATGCATTTGTAAATTGCATTCAAGGTGATAATTTAAATTTTTGTGTTACTGTGCCAGAGTCGGGCAGGCGCAAGCGCTGAGTATTCGGACAGACAGTCTTAAGCAGGGGAAGTGGTTGGCGGAGCGGACATGCAGCGTGTAGTGACGTTTCGGATGTGTTCGATTCGAAAGTGGTTTCGATTTTATATACACACATCTTTCTTTTCTTCTTTCTTCTGTCGCCTTTCTTCTTCCATCCACCAATCAATTGCATAGCAGCACTTGTTGTGGTCTGATAATAATTGCTTTCGTCGTTGTTACATACATATATTGTAAATTTTAGTTAATTTGCGATTGCGGTATATGATTGAAAGCGCGGGCAGTTATTTTTGCAATTCCTTTTTTTGGTTGTTTTTTTTTTTTGTACGCCTGGCGATTTCTTCGCATCTTTTAGTAGAGCTTTGTTTTGCTTTTGTTTTCATGTTTATTTGTTTTTTTTTTTTTTTTTTTTTTTTTTTTTTTTTTGACACCAGCCAGTCTATCAAAATTGGTATGTTGCATGTCTACTTAGTTTTATTAGTTTATTTTTTTTCAATTGTAGGTAAAGCTACTTTGCGGTCAACAAAAAATGTCTTGTTTTTTATAGTTTTTAAAAGAAAAAGTGAAAAGTGAAAACGCATATTTACCACTTTGGAAGTAATGGATTTGACGCTGACCGGCTCTACTTGCCACACAGCACAAGTACATAAAATCGCCACAAAAACAGTTATTTTCAATGACGGTTAAGTAGTGCATTTCTACGCGAATTTCATATAAATCAAAACCGCAAATTTGTTTACAAGAAAAGGAGATTGGCGCCGGTAAAGATTTTCAATGTAAAAATACTTCGTGAAGGCGATAAGTTTTTGGAAGGATTATTACAATAGCATAACTGATTAATAAAAAAACAAAAACGAGGCGAAACGAAAAAGTCGTAGCTATCGCTGTTTTTATAACACATGGGCTGAAAAGTCCCGGGCCTAATAAACAAAACACATTTTTTTAACTTTATTCATTTAGTGTGACTTTCATCAAGAATAACGCAATCATTCCACCACCGCTCTAACATTTCATTACCACTTTTGTAGAACGATTTATCTTTTGCCTCAAAATAAGCCTCAGTTTCAGCAATAACCGCTTCGTTCAAGCGAAATTTCTTACCGGCGAGCAAATTTTTCAGGTCTACAAACCTGCTAGTAGTCGCGTGGAGCAATAGTGGTTGTGGGAGCAATTCGAAGCTCAATTCTTGTTGTTTTGCCACTGCTCAGAATCATTAACACGTTCTTGTGTTTGGCTTTTTTATAATCAAATGCTCGTGCAATATAAAGCCAACGCGTTCTTCTGGTATCTCTACGAAGTCAACTAACTCACGCAACTTCATTTTTCGATCATTCAAAACGATTTTGTGGATTTTTTTGATGTTTTCTGGTGTTGCCGCCTCGTTTGAACGTCCACTGCGTTGTGCGCCATCTGTGTCTCTACGACCGCATTTGAAGTCAGGGAACCATAGTTTTATTGTTGTTTCTGTTGGACCGGAGTCCCCATACCACTTTTCAAGTCATTGTTTGGATTGATTGCTATTTTGCCCAATCAAGAAGCAGTGTGAAATTCAAACACGAAATTCCATTCGATTCATTGTTTTGCAAATAACAAAAGTAGCGTCCATCTTAGCACAATAACTCGGGAATTAATAAATGGAATATCATGAAATTTCAACAGCTGTATGTATAAGGTTAGTGCTAATTGAAAAAAGGTGAATGCAGTAAAGCTAGCGCCATCTATGTGTGCGGCCCGGGACTTTTCGGCCCATGTGTTACGTAGTATATTTATTTATAAGTTAAAATATATCAATAAGATCTGTCTAGATAAAAAAAACTTTCCGGAATATATCCAGCAAATACAAATTTATTCTTCGAAAGTGATATTATCGGCAAAAAAGGAAGAGTTTTCTTCGTTGCATCGTGACGGGTGATGAAAAATGGATTCAACACAGCAATCCAAAGAAAAGAAAGTCATGGGGACTGCCCGGTCATGCTTCTACGTCGTCGCCTCGGCCGAATATTCACGCTGCGAAGGTTTTGCTACGTATTTGGAGGGACCAAGTAGGTGTTATTTATTATGAACTGTTAAAACCAAGCGAAACCCTCACTGTGGATCGGTATCGACTTCAATTGATGCGATTGAGGCAAGCACTGCGTGAGAAGCGGCCGCAATACGCTGAGAGGTATGGAAAAGTGATTCTACCTGTACAGCATGACAACGCTCGGCCTCACGTTGCCAAACCCGTTAAAACCTACCTGGTAACGCTGAAATGAGAAATCCTACTCCACCCACCATATTCTCCAGATATTGTGCCGTCCGATTATTACCTGTTCCAATCGATTGCAAATGGTCTAGCTGCCCAGCAGTTCCATTCATATGAAGACATCCAAAAATGGCTTGATCCGTGGATAGCCTCAAACGATGAACAGAATTACCGCGACATTATACGAGATCTACCAGAAAGATGGGAAAAAGTAATAGCCAGTGATGGGCAATACTTTCAGCGATTCACTTATAACCATTTTTTTAGAATAAAGTTGCACTTTCATCAAAAAAAACAGCGAGAACTTAGTTGCACACCTAATATAATTATTTTTAAATAGTATTAAATAGTTTTTTCTATAGGTAGGTAGGTAGGTAGGTAAGATGGCAAGAGTACCCCAGGTACGCTACAAGTAGCACTTACGTGCCGTTTTGATACCATAAAGTGGACCACTACCTGTGAAAGGATTAAGGGAGGAGATAAAACCGTCTACAGCCATCCAGTGCTGTTGATGTAGCGGAGGAGAGAAAAAGGATCTAGGCTGGAAAATTTCATCAAGTCATCCCCAAAGGGGACACTGAGGAATCTCAAGCGCCTAGCCGCCAAAGCCAGACATCTGCAGAGAGAGTGTTCCACAGTCTCTTTCTCTGTAGGATCACCACAGATTCTGCAATAGGGGTTGTACGGAATTTCAAGCTTCTCCGCATGAGTACCGATCACCTAGTGACCAGTGAACACCGCAATGAGTTTGGAAATTGAATGGCGGGGGATTCCCATCACCTTAAGCGTTCTGTTTATATCGTATTGAGGCCATAGTGCTTTTGAAATGGCACGCGATGAGATAGACCTCCATCTGTCTTGCGCTTTTCTTAGAAAGAAGTTGTGTAGTTTCCCTTTAACGACGGCCAAGGGGAGACCGATGTCTGAGAAGAGGGCATCTGGATCCGGTTCTGCCGCCCCCTTCCTGGAAAGCTCATCGGCAATTTCATTTCCCTCTATATTCCTGTGCCCAGGAACCCAGATGAGGGAAATGTTTCCTGCACGTTCGAGGCGTTTAAGTTCCTCCTTACAGGAGTTCACGAGAAGAGAGCTGCAATACGGCGACGACAGTGCCTTGATTGCAGCTTGGCTATAGGAAAAAATATTAATGTCTCCCTCCCAACAGCGATCCCGAAGCATTTTGCATGCCTGCAGGATCGCGAAGACCTCTGCTTGAAAGACGCTGCTTGTCTTCGGCAGTTTATAGGAGATCGAAATGCTGGCTGATTTAGAGTAGACCCCCGCTCACACTCCAGACTCCATTTTGGATCCGTCAGTGAAAACAGAGGCATCTATATCCGCAACAACTCTCCCCTCTTTCCAATCTTGCCTGCTCGGAAAGATAGCCCTAGCACAACCCTCAAAGCACAGTTTGCGGATGGAGAGGTCGGTGCGAATATCAGAGAAGGAAGGGGAGATCTGCTTCAAGATGCTGCTATGTCCTACAGAGAGTTGTCTCCAAAGGCCAAACTCCTTCAGTCTAATAGCACTCTGAGCAGCAATGGATTTAACCTGCAGATCCACAGGAATTAAGTGGAGAATAACGTTGAGCGCAGCGGTGGGACATGTTCTACAGACACCAGTGATGCCCACACATGCAGTTGAGTGAAGTTGTAGCCCTTCTGAAGGGCTAACCACCAAACTAGGCAACCGTATGTCAAAATTGGCAGAGCCACTAAATTGTACATCCAAAGTACGACACGTGGCTTGAGACCCCATTTTATGCCGAACATAGATTTGCAGGCGTAGAAGGCTATATTGACCTTCTTAACTCGATTTTCTATGTGCAGCTTCCAGTGGAGCTTGGGGTCAAGTATTACACCAAGATACTTGACTTCCGATGAAAGTGTAAGACACTGGTTGTTAAGTCTAGGAAGCTTAAAAGGTGGAGGCTTGTTATTTCTGATGAATAGTATCAACTCCGTTTTGTCAGAGTTGACTCTGAGACCGCTACTGGCGGCCCATCTGCTGAGTGTAGCCAGTGCACTTTCCAAAATTTCAGCCATTACTGATGGGAAGGGACCTGAGACCATCAGTTTTTTCTATAGTCAGCAAGAATTTTCTTCATTTGGCTAAATAAATACCATAAATAAATGTAAATACAAAATACCGCAAAAAGAAAAATCCTTAAACCACTTAAGAGTTTTGATAAAATTTGTTGCTTTGAAAACATGGCCATATTTCATTGCACGTCACTGTATTCAGCCATATTTACATGCTTGGGAATCCGAAATACCACCTCAAACAATGAAATCAATGCTCTTGTCGGTTACCGTTATCAGTTACTGCTCACCTCAAGGGCAACTCATTAAATTTATGCCAGCAATCAGTAATCGGACAAACAACAGATCGATACACACTTAAACGTACACAAACACAAAGTCATACACAAATTCACATGTATGTATGTGTGCAACCGATCAACAGATCAACTGAGGTTGAAAACTGTTCTTCAATGAATTGCGGCACGTAAACTAAAACGATAAATGTGGCTGCAATAAGCAAATAAAGAACAACAACAACGGCAAAAACAAAAAAAACCAAAATGCCCAAACTAAAGTAAAAGTACAAAAAGGCGCAAAAAATGTGTATTGCTGGAAGGTAGCCAAAGATCAGTGAAGATCAAGTTTGAATTGCGCCAATAACCCAAAAACAAATGCCTGTGCAAACAAAGCGTGCATGCGAATGCAACTGCAACAGGAACACAAGAAAATGCAAAAAATATTACACACATACACAAAGCTAAGAAATACATACATACGTACGTACTTGTAAATTAAAACAAAACGATAAGTTTGAAAGTCCACTCAAAGGTAGGCTGTTGGCAGCAGCTGAAAAAAAAACACACAAAAATGCACCAACGACATTCGCACTGTTGGAAAACCGAGCATAAAAGTGATGCAGAGGAAAGAAGAAAACTTAAACGAAAAATAATTCGTGACCCATAACCGAAACAATTTGTAAAGTTACAAATGCGCCGCACAAACGCAAGATCGCATAATGGCCCGTTGCGCGAACAGCTAATAAAAGGCCATAGAATGTCAAGAGTGGTGAATGCAAAGTAAAGTCGGTGCTGTTGAATAAGTATTTATGCACTGCAACGCTTAAAAGTATTAAAGTACGCAATCGGCACGATCGTCATAACAATTTTTAAATGATGATGATGATCGTGTTGCTGAAAAATAAACAAATTTGAACGCTCCAGCGCAAAAGGAGAAAGGATTCCACTACAGAATGACGCTAAACTTGGATGGTCTTCAAAATTAAAAAAAAAAACAAAAACCGTGCAAAGCAAAGGCGGTGAGTAAAAAGCGAAGGCAACAAGTGTGTTCCTGCTTGTTATTGTTGCTGTACTCGTGCTTTTTACAACAAATTGAGGGTTTAAATTTCAATCGACGCATACAAAAACTACCTGTACATTGGGCGACTGGCACAGTCATGATACTTCTTCATGCACATAACATACAGTACAAACTTGCATTGTTTTTGTTTTTGTTTATGTACTTAGCGCACATTTTTTGGAAAATAGTAGCTTAACCGCAAGGCTGTGCAGAAATAAAGATGTCTCGTCGGTTGTACGCTTTAGGGCAACACGTAAATTCAAATTTTCGAATTGTTATGCAGACATACATGTATGTGTATGTGTGTATATATACAGTGAAGGACTTAAGTCTGCATACAGCAGCATATATTCTTATTTTCCAGAAGGTAATAAATGAAAAAAATGTGGGTGCAGTTTGTTTTAGAATTTATAATTATTCATGAACTAATAAATCTTAAGTTATTGAACTGCCTTTACAACAAAAAAATTAACAAAACAACAAAATAAACGGTGTGACAAAAGTCTACATGCAGTTCAATTAGCTTAAGAGAGCACAGGTATTCATTTTAAAACATTTCTTTCTTTTTTTTAGTCGGGACAGACTAGCAAGTACAGCACTCAGGCAATATTAAGTACACTGTACTTCACGCGGGTTCCCTTTTTAATTTTCTTTAAATCTACCCGACTTTCGCAGTAATGTGAGTAGATCTTGTGGGGAAAAAGAGCCTTAGCACATCAGTGCCAAAGATCTCAAGCCTGATTCGAGCGGAGGCCGAGCAGACGCACAAAAAGTGGTCCGCCGTCTCATCCTCCTCTCCACATGCTGGGCAGAGTATGCTGCCTGAGATGCCTGCCTTTTTCATGTGCTTCGCCAATAGCTGTCATTGTAGCAGCTACACTTCTACTTAATAACAGGAGGATCTGCGACAGTCGGTCGGACATAACAGGTAACATCAGTTTTGTCCAACTGCAGCATCTCTCAACCTACCAAGCTTGCTTGTGGATTGAAGTAGCCCATATGCTAACTGTGGCTTTGATGGCTGCAGAAGGTAGTGACAGAACGGCCTCCGGGTCAAAGAAATTGGCCTCAGTCAGAGTCTCTTTACCCGCGAGACCAACGTTACTCGGCACCCATGTTAGCATCATGATATTATGGCTACCGATATAATTCAGCCTGGATTTATAGGACTCAACTTCTCTTGAAGTGGTTGGAGGGCTGTCTAAGGTCATGAGCGCAGTTTGGCTGTCGCTGCAGACACATATAGATCTGCCTCTCCATCTGTTTTCCACAACAAAGTTCATTGCTTCTTGAACAGCATACACCTCCGCTTGAAACACAGATGGCATTCAAGGCCTTCTTTGGATGAAAACATCAAGTGGTGGTAGACTAACCAGAACATCTATTGCCGAGCCTGAAGTAGTCGGAAAAACTCCGGTGCAACAGATGGCCACAGTGCGTTGTAGTCTCGATAAAGCCCCCATGGCTCCCTCGATACCGTCGAGACCATCCAGACTCATCCAGACCACTGATGCATAGGTAATAATATGTCTTCTTAAAGCTGTGTAGATCCATCTTGCTAGGAGAAAGACCCCACGTTTTCTTAAAGACACCTTTGCCAGAAAGCTATCAGTACTTTGGATGTCTCATCAGTTACTATACTTTGTCGAATTTTTCTCTCTAAAAGTTCCCAACATGCTCTATCGGATTTAAATCAGGGCTCTGCGGCGGTGTATTTAATTGGTTGGGTGCACCCAAGCATTCTACTCATGGCCTTAAATGTTGTTTTCAAGAGTTTTTATATTTATATTGGTCCATAGTAACTACCTTCAATAAAGGTCATCTTTCCAACGCCAGATGCAGCTATAACTGCCCAAACCAACGTAGTACCAACGACGATTTATCAACTGAAATTCTAGAACAGTATGTACTTTACAGCTACTTTTTCAATGCTTGCTTTGCTTGAGTGAACCAAATCAGATGGATGTATGTTGACTTTTGGCATACCTCTTTTTTTAATTTTATAAAGCAAGTGAAATAATTTATTTTTGGACACTTATGAATAAATATGAATTCTGAAAAACTCCATTAACAGTTTTTTTTCAAATTATTGTATACCTTCTGGGAAATAATAAAATATTCTGCTGTATGTAGACTTAAGTCCTCTGTTTTCCGCACACCTTATCCAGTTTCTTAAGCCAATATAAGCCAGGTCATATTCAATTTGGTGCTTCCACCGGACACGAGGACGTCCTCTTCGCCGTCAACCACCAATTACAGTTTCAATCACCTTCTTCATCAGAGCCACCTTAGTCGCTGCAGGGTAACTCGTTTGACAATGCCAATATCTCCGTAAATACAGCTCGTGGTTCTTTCGAATGCGGTAACCGTCATCTAAGCAAGCGGGGCCAAAAATCTTGAAAACTCCAAGTGCGACTGCATTTGATTGTTTGACTGTCCAGGTTTCAGCGCCATAGAGAACCACCGGAATGATAAATTAAGTCCTTGATCACATAGAATTTATAGTTGCTAACTTGGTCCTGTGGTTCAAGACGCCACAGCTCTTTGCAGGACGCCCACATATACTTGGTTTTCCACTCGTTTATCGTCAAGCCCAATCGTATGGACTCCTTTTCAATAGCCGTAAAAGCGGCGCCGACATCCCCTTTTGGTATGACCGATGATGTCGATGCCATCAGCATACGCAAGAAGCTGGACACTTTTACCACCGCCCTGCGAACCACACTCTTCATAATCGAGCGGTATCAAAAGGTTCGGAGAGGTCTTTTCCTACCTTGGCAGAGCTTTGTGTGTTACTCAACGTCACTCTGCATATCCGCATCAGCTTAGCAGGGATACCGAACTCAGACATTATGCGATATAGTTGGTCCCGAATCGGGCTATCAAAGGGTGCCTTGTAGTCGAGGCTGTAGGTGGTCGGTGTTAGCTTGCTCCTCATGGTTCTTCTCCAGGACCTGCCACAGTGTAAATATTTGGTCGACGGTGGAGCGACCAGGTCTGAAATCGCGCCAATTAAGGATTGGGTGTAGGGTTTCAGTTAAAGGGGAGTGGTAGGTACCTCTCATATAAACTAAAATTTTCAAACCGTTTTTTTCCGAAACCACAAAAGCTAATATAATTAAATTTTATACAGTTACACAAATTGCCAATACATATCTTATATGCTCCTATGCAAACTGAAACCTTCACATAGCTTTTCTTTGGATAAAGCTTAACGCTTACGCTGCTTCCTTTCTTCCCAGCCTTCTTATCTCCTTTACAATGGTATCACACAGGACGATCTTTTGATTTTCGATCAAGTGTGCTCTCTCTATGGGAAACCATTTCAACCTTACCTAACCTGCAGTGAGTCCTGTTATTGATCGAATTTTCGAGCACGGGCACTAGTTAGTATAGATATTTTTTAAAACTTATTCAAGCATCACAAATACAAGAAATACCAAATCTTGTGCTTCAAATTCTCTATTAGAAGATTTAATATAAAATCAAGATGATTTCCTATTATTTGATGTAAAAAAAAAAAAAATTGCTGCAGTGATTTTTAAACTCAATCACAACTTGTAGAGGTGAATGATAATAATAATTAATTCCTAATTTTTTGATGTAATTTTATGTAACTACACTATTGGGCATTACTCACAACTGCCAGCCATGCAGCTCCATTTCAATGCCCAAAAACACTAAAACTAATTCCCGCCAGCATAAACCTAATTTATTGAAATTTCACGGAACACCTTAATTATTTGTAACTCAAATCGCACCACAAGTCCACCCACTAATTAGCAACAAATTTTCCAAAAATGTAGCCTGCCTGACTGCTAATGGGCCAATGGATGGCTGGTTGACCACTGGCGCTTATATGCGCTCCCAAAAGACTCACACACATGCACAAGCACTTGGTAACAGTAAATTGAATTTATTTACAAATTTCAGCAGCTGACAGTATTTTAATTGCGCTCATCCATTTGGAGTCACTGCGATGTGAACTACAACAGCTACTTACTGCACCTGCTTCCCCACTTTCGCTATCTTTCCTCGGTGGCAGCCGCACTGCGTGCAACCTTGATTACTTAATTAAATGCCAACAATCACGGTGCATTAAGTGCAGTCGGCGAGTCAGTCGTCAGTCGCTGTGGAGTAAGGCACCTCTAACAGCAGGCGCAACAACAAATAACGCCTACAACTACTTACATATTGGCGTTGTTGCTGGAAATGAGTGAGCGTTTGAACCGTTTGCCAACTAATACAAATACAAACAGCGGCGCTGTGCCATTGTTGGTGCTGTTCGTGCTGTGAGGTGGTGCATGGTTTTGTGGTCTGGAGTTGTGTGGCGAATCCATGTATGTGCTTTCACATACATACATACATACATGCACAACAAACCGTATCAACTTTAATCAATCAGTAACAAAACACCACGCGCCGCACGCTGCCAACAACAATGCAATGCACCTACAAAGAGTCAAATAACAATTGCTGCCACGAGGCATTATTGCAACTATAGGCGGTGCATAACAGAGCAGAACGAAGTGTATGAATGTTTGTGCGCACACACACATCTACACATAGGTTTGCTCGAGTTGCGTGGGTAACTGGATATCGCCTGGCAGCCGCAACGATCAGCATTGTTGCCAACAATAAATTATGCCACAACAAGCAAGCAATTGCAACGATTTCACAGCACTTAAAGCGGCAGCCAGCTGAAACAACAACAACAGTGTGAATATGTGTGGCAAACAAGCAACCAAAATGCCGCCAACTGCAACTAGTTGCCGTGCGGCGTTTGGCGTGTGGTGTGTGGCATGCGGCATGCGGTATGCGGCAAACGATTGTGAAATGCGAGCAACGTGCCGCGACCATAAAAAGTTCAACGCAGTCAAAATGTAACGCCAACATCGGCACTTATGTTGCCACAGCAACGTCGACCGAGACCCTCGCCTTGGGTGTGCGTGTGTGTGTGCTTTTTTTTGCCGCATGACGATAGTAATATTTATAAGCTTGCCATAAAACTACACAGTATTATTGATATGGTTGTTGTAGTTGTAGTTGTGCCCATGCCTTGCATTTGTTGCATACGCTGTTGGCAGTGGGTGCATGCATCAAAAAGCATTATTCTGCGGCACTCAGCTACTTAAAGTACGCAGAGTGCGCTTGTCTCGCCACATATGCGCACATGTGGGTGTGAGTGTGTGCGTGTATGTGTGGGCGTCTGTGGAAAATTGAAATGAATCGTTTTAAATTCTATACCAAATTAAACGTATTCATTTGCCTAGTGAATGTGGCATGCAACGTGCGCGCACTGTAACCATACACACAGGCACACCTACACGAACCCATACACGCGCTCTGTGCGGAACTCTGCGCACTCTGCTTTTTCGTCACACTGCATACGTCTGCTCGCATTCACATAATCAGCACTTCGGGTGCTGGCAACCCCAACTGCTTAGTTGCTACTCCGTCTAAGTAACTTCTCATTCACTTCACTGCAGTTTCCTTCAAAGTGGGTTAAGATCATTAAAATTCGTTGCAATTTCAAGTATTCAGCTTGGTTGCTATTATTTTTGCTGTTGTGCTTTGTTGTTGCTATAAATAGTTGCTGGTTAGTAGGTGAATGTTGCAACAATGAAATGCCAGAGCTAAGGGATGGGCAGTGACGAGGGGTAAGGGTGAGTACACTTAAGTATGCACTCATTAAACTCAATGGGAATTCACCGCTAACTGTCTGCTTGGCAAATTAGCTACATAATAGTCGCTTCTGACAGCCACTTGTAGGCACATAAAAAAAATACATACACAAATATATAAATACGCATCAGTGCATCAGTGCATATTTTACGTAATTTCATGGGAAATATGTACGTACTAAGGTAAATAAACTATTCAGGTTGTCCAAGTGGCAGCTACGCCTCCGTCCAGCAACATAACACCGCACCAGTGTCCTGTCCTCGAAATTTTTCTTTAAATGAACTAAATAGCATACATCCTAGAAATGCCAATGCGGCAGTCACGAGAATTGCGGGATTGTTTCTCAGGATTTTTAGTTTCATGAGAAGCATATGAAATGGAGGCAGAAAAATACCTTTTTTATAGTAAAAACAGCAACATTAACATTGACTTTTTAGCAAACATGGATATCTTTGAACGATTTTGTTTTCGTTTCCGTTTTAATACATATTGGGCTGAGGAATAAGTTCGTAGCCTTTTTACCGAAGACTTTTATTTAAACCAAAAACAATAAATATATCAATAAGTTAATCAATTATATTTTCTCCGTTGCTGTTTACAACCTCTTCCTACCTCTCGACCAATTTGTTGATGCCATTCCGTCAAAAATCGCCTGGTCTGGTGTGAAGGAAGTTGTTAAGCCAATTTTTAAGCTCTTTGTTATCGAAGATAACACCCTTCAAATGGCTTGGCAGGTTGAGGAAAAAACGGTAATCGGTCGGTGCAAAGTCCGGAGAATACGGCGTATGCTGAAGGACCTCCCATTGGAGCTCTTGGATGCCCCCCCAGTCTCACCAATCACACATCAAGATCTTCTTTGGCAGAAGATCCGGCTTGACTCTCGACTTTAGTGTATCTTCAGAAGCCACCCACTCCTTTTTCTACCTCAAATTGAGGTATAGCCACCATTTCTCATCTCACGTGACGATTCGGTACAAAAAACACTGTTTATGATCGCATGTTGCTCGATGGCGGGCGAGATGCTGAGAAGCATTTTGAAGGCGACTTTCTTTGTTGTTTTTTTTTTGTGTTGAGCTCGTGAGGCATCCAGGCTCGCAAATTTTCGGTAAATTCCATCGACTGGAGGAGATTAAGAATCGTTTTATGATCGCAGCTCATTTTTTCCGCCAATTCACTGCTGTTTTGTCGACCGTTCACCTTCAAAAGTGATTTGAGAAGCTCTTCATCGAATTCAGAAGGTCTTCCGCTGCGGCACGTGTCATAGACATCAAAGTGACTTTTTTTTTATCTTTACAAACCATTTCCGTGCTGTAGACTCGCTGATGACACCTTCTTCATACCTCCTTGCTAATGTCGCGGGCTACTTCGGCGGCTTTTTGACTTCGATGAAGAGCAAATAAGAGCAGGTGCCGAAAATGTTTATTCTTGCCTACTGGGTATTTCATTTCTAAGTTTCAAAACTAATAAAAAATTAAATAACTCAAAAATATAAAAAACATGGTTTTGTAGAGCAGAAAGAGTTCTATCCAATGAATACTTACCCTTTGCCAAACAGCAAACAAATCATTGTAAAATTAAAGAAAATATAAAAATGCTATGAACTTATTCCCAAACCTAATATTTTCACATAAATTTGTTTGAACCTTTGTTGAATATTTTCGGTTTTAAGTTCTGATGACTCTTTTGCATTTATTGTGCCATAAGTTCTTTTTCTTTTTCTGAGGAAAAGAAGATCAGCTAAAACTAAAAATATTTATTGACTACATAAATGATTTAATTTCACAGTTGAGGGTGCATTACATTTGGACTACCAATAAACAGTACATTTTTTACTGATAAGGCAAAGCAAACAAATTTGTTTGCTGCATTTTTTTCCAGTAATTAGTAAAAGTTTACTTGCAATGCAAAATAAATATCAATATCAATAAAAAATTACATTTACTGGATTTAGTAATGCAACTGCAAAGTGCAGTATAAATCAAAGCCCGTTTTACATAAATTGAGAAAACATACTTTGAACTCAAGTTTTTTCTAAAACTTCTAAACATTATGGAAGAATATTTGATGACCTGAAAAATTAGATTTTTACGGTTTTCACTGTTTTGCGAAAAAACTCTTGAATCGATTCAACAGTCCGCCAGAAACCTAAGTGGCTCAGTAATAAAGGCTGGTTAAATTTCAAGGGCCGATGTTGAATGTGAACGACACCTAAACGTGAAGTTCTTTCTGCATTTCATTTGGCATTTTTTTATCTTAGACTAACTGAATTCAAACTATGGAAAGATACACGATTGAGCAACGCGTCAAAGTTATTCAGGCTTATTATGAAAACGGGTGTTCTAATCAAAATGCATATCGCGCACTTCGTGATTTTTTCCGTCAATTTAATCGTCCTCAGTGGATTCGTCAATAGGCAGAATTGCTTCATTTGGGCGAATGATAATCCAAGAGTGATTGCCGAAAAACCAATGCACCCACAAAGAGTGACTGTTTGGTGCGGTTTATGGGCCGGCGGCATCATTGGGCCGTATTTTTTCCAAAATGAGGCCGGTCAGGCAGTTAATGTGAATAGTGTTCGCTATCGTGAGATGATAACCAATTTTTATGGTCCGAATTGGAAGATATGGATGTGGACGATATGTGGTTTCAACAGGACGGTGCCACTTGTCACACAGCTAACGACACAATGGCTCTTTTGCGCGAAAAATTTGATGGCCGAATAATCTCACGTCGCGGCGATGTCAATTGGCCACCAAGATCATGTGATTTCACACCGTTGGACTTCTTTCTTTGGGGTTATTTGAAAGAAAAGGTGTACGTGATAAACCAGCATTAATTCAAGACCTAAAGGATGAGATAATTCGGCACATTATCAGCATAGAACCTCAATTATGCCTCAGCGTCATCGAAAATTTGGAAAATTGGATGGAGGTGTGCCGCCGAGGCCTCGGTGGCTATTTGGCCAATATTTTATTCTATACCTAATTGAATTAAACCAATATTATCATAATAAAGACAAATAATAATAATTTTTTAAAAAGGTTGTATTTTATTCGAAATCAATACCGGCGCTTGAAACTTATCCACTCTTTACTATTGTAATTAATTTGAAATTTTGCATCTGGGCACCTTTTACTCTTCACTGTTGGGCTTAAGCAAATTTTCAATGCATTCTGCCCAAACTGACTTATTTCGTGTATTATCATCTCTATAGATTTGTATGAAAAGTTCTTTTTAACAACTTAGATATTTTTATGTACTTTTAAATCTTCCTGATATTTCTATACCAACGAATTTATGTAAACGCACATTTTCACCTTTTTCCAAAGTATTATTTTTAATTATTATTATTTTTGTTTATTTGCAGATTCAACAACATAGCGCACAGCTCCAAAATGTGGAGCCCACAAAAAGGTCCTACACGATTGTGGGACCTTAGGCTTAGTCATATATTTATTTTACCTTTAATGGTGAGTCCGTTATTGACACGCAAATATATTTTTATAAGCCTTGCATATTTGATTTTTGATAATAAAAAAATGGTAAAAGTAAAAAGTTTAAGAAAAACTGGGACAAGGAGCAGCACAAAGATTTCCATTAAGCGGTTAGGGGTAGTCAGAGACCCGAAAAAATGATGATTTTAGCATTAATACATAATGTTTCGGCTTTAGCAAAATTTCAAAAAAAAATATTAATAATTGTAAAAGTTGTCGCTGTTTGTGTGGAGCCCGTTTCTCCAGAAGTTTCTTGCCGTGATCATCACAAGTCCTTGGAGATGCATCTAAAATCAATCGGACAAGAGAAATTCGTTTTATTGATCGAAATTTTTTTTACAAAATTAACAATATGGCGGCCTCAGGAAATATTTTTCAGATTTTCGAGAAAAAAAACGACAATTAATTGTTAAAAAAAATCGATATTTTTGAAAAAAAATCTTTCGATCAGCCACGATTTTTTCATGTTTTTCAAAAACAGTATAAATTTTATTGAAATCTACCAAACGGTTTTTAAGTTACAGTGATCACCAGTTCAAAAAACATAGTTTTGAGAAAAACGAATTAAAGTTTTGCTATCGATGTATGTAGACTTATACGAATTATTTAATTACTTACACTGAGTCATCTATTCCTGGGCCATATAATAGTTTTTCAGCCGTCACAGTAGCTTTCAAAATATCGATTATCTGTTGCCTACGTAGCATTCTACCTTCTTGAGTTTTATCGTTATCTGCCACTTTCAAACGTGCAGCATCCGGCTACTTGCACTCGAACGCTCCGGAGCGCCCGAGCGCCCTCTGTTAATTGTTGAATAGCTCAAAAAGTATTTTTCGGATTGACATCAAATTTCCACACAATATTTTTAAGCTATTATACTTTAAGAAAATGCCAATCAAATTTTTCAAAAATTCCGACTACCCCTAACACCTTTAAACCACGTAGCGGGGTACTACGGTTTAGTCAAATAATTGCCAATTTTATGCACCCAATGCACTAGAACAAAGTTTTTAGTTTATCAATGGTAGTGAGCTATATGAGTCTTCACTTATCACTACAATTCTCCCCAAGCTTATGAAACATTTGCTCTTACAAGCTTTAATATACTTGCATACTAAGGCTCTTTTCCGATCTCTATCTGGTGTTCTGCATGACTTGAGCGTAGCTATAACCAAGATGTACAGAATGCAAAGGTAGGACCCAAATCAGACCGCTAACCGGCTCTCAGCCATTTAGAGGACTCAGGTGACTTAGTGGAGTCCCCTTAAAAAATTATTGAAAAGTCTGAACAGCAGCAATGTGCTTCGAAGCAAACACGTATAAATGAATTCTTTTCAGAGACTAATTAATTCACATTATGATTATGTAAAACATTAGCAGTTAAATAAAAAAAAAACTTGATAATTCGAAGTTTTATTTATTTTCTCTCAATTTCAAACTATACACTCTATAATACTAAACACTCTATAATTCGTAATATTTTAAGTCCCTCGAATTTCGAATTAACGTGAGTCGACTGTATATATAACAGGTGGCGCTAAAGTAATCCTCCTATAATGCTATAAATTTTGTGATTGGCCCCTAATGTCAGTTCTGATTTCCTCGCCGTCCAACGCCTACTGGTGAAGCACTGCGACGTTTAGCCGCTCGCCTCGAAGAGACTGGCACAACACGAGATGCTGCCAGGCGTGGCAGACCCCGGAGTAGCCGTTCTGCAGAGAATATTGCTGCTGTAGCCGAGAATGTCATGGAAGCGCCGTCGACATCGACCAGTCGACGATCTTTACAGCGAATTTTGGTACAAGATTTGAAGATGTTTCCGTACAAAGTCCAGACGGTGCATCAGCTGTTAGCTGCTGACCGCCAATCGCGTCTAACATACGCTCAAGCCATCCTTAATCACCATCAAGAGGAAGATGATTTTTCATCAAAAATAATCATGAGTGATGAGGCCCATTTCCATCTTAGAGGGTACGTAAATAAGCAAAATTTACGCTTCTGGGGCACTGAAAATCCGCGTGTAACCCACGAAGAGCCATTACACCCGCTCAAAGTCACTGTATGGTGTGCTGTTTTCGCTGGAGGAGTCATCGGACCTTTTTTCTTCGAAGACGTCGCGTCCAAACGGTTACTGTGAATGGTGAGCGCTACAGAGCAATGATCAACGAGTTCTTTTGGCGCAACTTGATGAATTGGGATTGGAAAACATGTGGTTCCAACAGGACGGTGCAACGGCACACACTGCACGTGCCGCAACCGATATGCTGAAGGATGCATTTCCCGGGCGCCTAATCTCCCGTTTTGGCGATTTGCACTGGCCAGCAAGATCGCCTGATTTGACCGCTCAAGAATTCTTTTTGTGGAGCTTTTTGAAGTCGCGGGCTTATGTCAACAAGCCTCAGACTCTTGCAGCTCTTAAAGACAATATCCGTCAAGAATGTGAGGACCTATCGCCGGAAGTTTTGGCCGAAGTGATGGAAAATGCCATAAAAAGGGCTGAAATGGCAATCAACTGTGGCGGCGGCCATTTACATGACATCATATTCTCGACTTGATGTAAAAAAAATTAAAAGGCCAAATAAAAATAATCCACAAGAAGAATCAAAGTTTTTCTTTTTTTTTTTAATTACAGCCAAAAAACATCGCAAGGTTACTTTTGCGCCACCTTGTATATATTATCTCCCTCACTTTCGTTTTCGATATCATAAGTTGGGTGAATGATCCCCCGAAAATTAACTTGAATATTCCTCAGAGAAGCTTACGAAATCATGATTTTTCTTGATTAGGGGAGATTAGAACCAATTTTGTTTCCAATGCACAAATTTCTAGAACTTTTTCTTCAAAAAAGTACCACTTCAAATTGCTACTAAATGATTTGTTGAATACTTAATATCATATAATATTCTCTCCCTGTAAATTATAAGAAATGTTATAAGTTGGTCAGCTAGACCATGTGCCATTGACCGGAATAGGTGATAATCGGGGGGCGCAACATCTGGAGAATATGGCGGGTGGGGTAGGATTTTCTATTTCAGTGTTTCCAGGTAGGTTTTAACGGGCTTGGCAACGTGAGGCCGAGCGTTGTCATGCTGTAGAGTCCCTTTTTCATGCCTCTCCGCGTATTGCGACCGCTTCACGCGCAGTGCTCGGCTCAATCGCATCAATTGAAGTCGATACCGATCCCCAGTGATGGTTTCGCTTGGTTAAAACAGTTCATAATAAATAACACCAACTTGGTCCCACCAAATACATAGCATAACCTTCGCAGCGTGAATATTTGGGCGAGGTGACGACGTAGAAGCATGACAGTCCTCATGGCTTTCTTTTCTTTAGGTTGCTGTAATGAATCCATTTTTCATCACCCGTCACGATGCGACGAAGAAACCCCTTCCTTTTTTGCCGCTGGAGCAGTTGTTCACAGGCAAAAAAACGACGTTCAACATCCCTTGGTTTTAACTCATAAGGAACCCAAGTCTCCTGTTTCTGAATCGTTCCCAAAGCATGCAGTCGCTTGGAAATGGATTGGCGGGTAACTCCTAATACTGAAGCAAGCTCTTCTTGCGTTTGACATGGATGCTCATTGAGCAATGCCTCCAATTCAGCGTCTTCGAAAGTTTTTGGCCTTCCTTCACGCGGATGGTCGTCGACATCAAAATCACCTCAAAGACGGTACCAATCTCGGCACGTTGTTTCACTTAAAGCAGTATCTCCATAAACTTGTTGTAGCTCTCGATGCGCTTCAGCCGCCGTTTTTTCGAATGAAAGAGGAGAATCAACACTTCCCGCAAATGACGATTATTCGGCACAAAATCAGACAATTTCACAAAACCAAAAGTATATGATACCGAAATTGACTAGCACACACTGCTGCGACATCTATTGACAAACAGCGGCAACTTAATTGCGCACCTAATACCTTTTCTTTCATTCATCAAAATGAAACTAGTAAACAAAGTTTTATTTAGTTTTGAGGGAAATATTTTACTTTATTTATTTTATTTATTTGATTGACTGAAATTAATCTGTTTTTCACAGTCTGCAATAAATACTGCATTTTCCGACTATTAAATGAATGAATGAATGAATAAATAAAAAAAGCATGAGTTTTGCGATGCGCTGTTCTTAAAGATCAGCCATTCTCAAAATAAGCTTCAATAATTAAAATGCCTAAAGAGTACCCCCCCCCGAAGCCGAATGGGTTGGTGCGCGACTCTCATTCGGAATTCACAGACAGAACGTCGGTTCGAATCTTGGAGAAAACACCAAATTTAAGAAAAACATTTTTCTAATAGCGGTCGCCCCTCGGCAGGCAATGGCAAACCTCCGAGTGTATTTCTGCCATGAAAAAGCTCCTCATAAAAATATCTGCCGTTCGGAGTCGGCTTGAAACTGTAGGTCCCTCCATTTGGAGGAGGAGCTCGGCCAAACATCTAACAGAAGTGTACCCGCCAATTATTTATTTTATTTAAAGAGTACCCTTTGGAACTATTCACTACTGACATCTAGGCGTCACTGTTGAAAACCCCTTTATTTTATGTCTACCACATTTTATTGCATACCAAATTTGAGCGAACTAAAAACGCTACTAAGTGCTGAATTTCTCTAAGCAACTCTTTTTGGGAAGGCTTGGTAATTTTTTTCTTATCAAATCCGTTATTGAGCAATTTAAAAAATAACGTTATAATAAGCTTCCACAATTTTGTGCGAGTGTGTATGTATTTTCCAACTGGTATGTGTGAAAATATGTAAATAAGAGCAAGAACTATCGCCTGAGAGGCGCAGGAATAGGCGAAAAGTGCAGCTCAACTAATTGGTAGACATGCTGGCTCCACTTAGTCTTCTCGCAACAATTTTATGGTAATAAGTTTTGGTGGAATTTCGCAAACACACAGACGCTGCATGACAGCACAAACACACACACATGAATGCATTTCCATGCCTTAATATACTAGAAGTGTTATTAGTGCATATATATGTAGATATGTAGAAGCAAAATATATGGCAGCCACAAAACATAATCACAAAATATTGCTACTTTTACTACTAAACACAAATACATACACACACGCACAGACTCACACATACTAGCTTTCGAATGCGACATTCGCAAACGAACAGTAGATGAAAAAATCTCTACAGCCAGCCAGTCAGCCAAACAACCAACCAACCAACCAGCCAGTTGCACGAGGTACACTCCAGTCACTCTTCAGGTTCAATTAAGCTAACGCAGTTGAAAATACAGCAAATGATTGGCTTAATTCAGCCACCGCTCACTGGCACTGATTTCTGCTACTGCCGGCGACAATATTGTGTGTTTGTTCTATTCGTTGTGCATGCCATTGTTGTTGCTGTTGCTGTTGGCTATGCAGTTCTCCATGAATTGTGTGACAAGAATGAAGTGTGGAGCAGCAGCAGTGGCTTTGAAATGACTAAAGCCTAACTGACTGACTAGGTGGCTGGCTGACTGACTGACTGACTTCTTGGTGCATTGGCTAGTGTTCCATTCATTGCCAACACATTGGCTGCCTGGATGCCTGTTGCCTGAATACGGGAATGCCTATGCGAGTGTGGCTTATGTGTGTCCATGTGTTTACATATCCAGTATTTCCAGCTGCCAACATTTAAGTTGACATCAAATTGGCCAACATGCAAAGTGGCCAAGGCAAGTGTGTCGGGTATGTTAATTTGGCAATTTCATTATTTAGTTGCTCGTTCGCGCTCTCTCACTCGACAACTTTGCGTCAACTATGCATCTACTGCTGTTGTTGTTGTTGCTATTGTTGTTGCTATTATTATTGCACATATAGTATGCATGTTGCAGCAGCTGTTGCTGCATGCCATTTGCCATATGTGGATTTATTGCCGCTGCGTGTGCCCGAGTATGTGACAGCGGCAGGAAGGCAGAGGTGTAGTGGAATGAGGAGCCCAACACTAGTCAGATATGCATGTATGCGTTTTATTTCTTTATTTAGTATTATTCTAAATTATACGCACACATATACCTCGGAGTGAAGTTTTTTAAATCGAGCGAGAGTTAGTGTTATGTGAGATTTAAAAAAATTACTGTTAACACTAGCGACCCAGTGCATAATATTAGTTTGAAAAGTTCTTTTCGAATCCGCAAAGTTTCTAGCAGAAATAAACAGCTTTGCGCCGAGGTATTTCAATTTCTGCAAAGCCAATCGTGGTCTTCCAAAAAAGGTTTGTTAAAGGCATTGATGAACCAAGTACAAGTCCACAAGCCTCTCTGATTTTCTGGTTTTCATAAGCTGAAGAAAACGTTAAAGCAATCAGTAACAGCAGGTGGACTAATCTGGACACCTGCAGAGCAGCACTTAGGCTAACACTGATTGAACAAAGAATACTGAATTTACTGGTAGCTCTGGTTGCAGACCATAATAACATTTCCATAGGAACTAAGGTGGTGACGAGTATCAATTATAGAAGAAGGTAGAATTCATTCAACACTTCTTGACTGAATGTTTCACTTTTCGAAGTAAGCGTTTCGGATTGGGTACTGAAGAGCCAGGATAGTTTTGGCAAAGTTTCGCTAGAAGTACTGATTAGACATATCAGAAGAATGTAGTAATAAAATTCAAGAGCGAGCGCTACAGCGCCGTCAGAATTGGGCAGGACGTCTCTGAGCAGTTTGATACCATACGAGGTTTTAGTGTCGCTGTCGTGTGAATTCTTTAGCCTAAACTTAATCACTCGATCACAATTTTGTATAAGAGCGTACAGTCATCGGTCATAATAACCGCGCTGTTCGCTCTGATTTTAAAACTGGATAATGAAGCAAAGCGAATGGGTCTGGTGGAGAATGAGGACAAAACAAAGTACCTCCGGTCATCAAACAAACAGTCGGCGCACTCGCATACCGGCAACCACATCGCTATTGAGAGTTATGATTTCGAGTTTGTAAGAGACTTCGGTTAACTAAGAACCAGCATTTACACCGGCCAATGGCAGCCTTGAAATCCAAAATCCAAAGTAGAATCTCTTTTGCCAACAAGTGCTGCTTTGGATTAAGTATGCAATTGAGTAGTAAAGTACTCTCTCGACGAACAAAACTAACACTCTACAAGGCTCTCATCCAGTCAGTCCTAACAAATGGCGCAAAAGATTCGATGATGACAACATCCAATGAAGCGTACCTTGCAGTGTTTGAGAGAAATATTCTGTGGAATATTTTTGGACCTTTGTACGTTAGCGACGGCGAGAGTCGTAATCGATGGATTAATGAGCTGTATGAGCTTTACGGTGGCACAGACATAGCGCAGCGAATAAAGTCCCAGCGGCTAGGGCTGAATCGTGTCGTCCGAATGGAAACAAACGCTCCGGCTCTGAAAATATTCTATGCGATACCAGCTGGTGGCAGCAGAAGAAGAGGAAGGCCTCCTCTACGTTAGAAAAATCAGATGGAGCTGAACATGGCGTCACTTGGTGTTTCCAACTGGCGGTGGTTAGTACGACTAAGAAACAACTGGCGTGCTTTGTTGAGCTCGGCCAAAATCCCATAAGCGGTTATCGCGCCAATTAGTATACATACTTAAAACCAGATATGCGGATATTCCTCAATTTCTGGCCATTTTGTATTAACGCTGATGAAATATTTGCAAACTTTTGAAATTATCGGATTCACTAGTTTGCAAAACAGTTAAATTTCATTATTATAAATTCGAGGCATGAAGCACTTCGCCACATTATGTGCGCTACTATTTCCCCTATTTATCTGGTAGGTGAATTTCGCCTGCATGCTTGCGTGCGCAGCAAATTGTGGGTGATTCGCCTTAAAAAGAAAGCCTGCCACAGTCTTTTATTGGTATTTCCTTTGACTTTCGTGTACTGAAAACTTTTACACTCTTTGAGATTGGAGCTTGATCACTCAAGTAATGTCGCAGATCATTTCTTCGCACCCTCGTATACTACTTTTTTCACGTGAAACCTCAATGCCCCACTGGAAGCCAGTACGGATTAACCTTTCAGCTGTTGAAGAAGTTGCATCCGTCTGTAATATTTTTCAAAAAATTTCGAATTAGTTGCAATGGACGCTAAAACTTTGACCTCGGTTTAACGGTCCAAAAAAAATCAACCTTTGAAGCGGGAAGATGCATTATGAAGCAAGCATTTGTAGCAAGTCCATTATATAATAGGTATTGGATTATTTTGCGTCTCTCGAATGGAGTTTTTGAAGCAGATATCAACTTCTGCAGCAATAAGGGAAGGATCTGCAAGGATAGTGAAGAAATATTGAAGTCACAACTTGAAAACTTCCACTAAGCTTTTATAAAACAAAAGTGAATATGTGCAATTTATGTATTCGTCGTATTTTTCATCGGTGGCCCCGACCGCTGTCCTACGTTAACGGAGCGACCTAGTTTTATATCCGGTCAAGAACTGTTAGCCCAGCAGCATTCTCCGTACATATACTGGGAATGTGTATGCGGCTACAACACCAACAACAACAACTTTTGTTCATTTATATCGGATAATTTTTTTTTTAATTTCTTTTTCAATTTTGATTCGAAAAACCGGAAGCGAAGTCCAACCCAATTCTTCTGCCACAATCGGAACTTACAATGTCTGAAAAATACGGCAGATGGGGTAGAATTTTCCATAGGAATATCTTCAAATGGCCACTCCTTGAGAAAAGAAGGAAAGCCAGCTATCTGGGCTGGGTGCCAGAACATGAAGATTATAATTCATACGGAAATTCTTCCCTACATCGAAATTTGATGGACCAGAATTTTAAAGTTATCAACAACTGGAATGATAAGGAATTCATGCAACACTAGATCGAAGGGGCCAGGACAGAGAGAGGCTAAACAGTTTATCCTTTTCTTCTGAAGAGCTTAGGTTCCTATGCCTGGATAAAGAGAACTTAGGAACACTCACCAGATAATATACGAGACATTATAATCTTCTTTATTAGTTCAGGAAATTAGGATTAATCGAGACAAGCTTCTGCCATTGTTGCGTACTGGGTGATGCACCACCAGAGCACACCCTCTGCAAATGTTTAGCTCTCGCAAGAGAAAGGCTCGTACAATAAGTAGTGTGGCTCTATTGGCGATATAAAACAAAAAGCCTTAGGAGTGCTCAAATTCATTATAGTAGAGGCCCTCAATTGTAGTCTCGAAGCCAAGCTCAAATGTCAAGCAGATTAACATTTCGTGGCTTGGGTATTTTCATTTGACAAAATTCTTAGCAAACCATCCGGTTTCTTGGTTTTTAGCAGGATTTTTTCCTAAAATAACTGGTCTATTATTACGATAAACTCAGTTCACCTCGTGGAGGACTGATTACATCATTCCAATGGTGACATTCAATAGGAATTTTGCCACTCTCTTCCCATCTCGGGAGAAATAAAGTGACTTTTACTAAACAACTTGTGCTCGAATGGTTCAAACTGTCTCGTAGACTTATGTAGATTTGAAAAATCTTTGCGTCTTCCCAACACTTGGAGTGTCTTACAAGCAGTAGCACTGGCACTAGGGGAAGCTTATAGGCTACTGATCGCAGACTTTTTCTTTAAGGACAATTTCGCTGTTCTTATTCAGAAATGGCCTTACCGCCTTGAGGGTAAACTACAAAGTTACCTTAATCTTACGGCATTGGAATATTGAAGGAAATGAAAAATCAGACGAACTGGCAAGCGGGGGATCTGTCATGAATAACATTCTTGTAAAATCGGTATTCACACGACTGGGTGCAATCAAGAATGTTATTTCCTTGAAATATCTACAAGTCGCGTTATGCAGATGGAGAGACCAGATAACATCCAAAGTTAACAGAACGTTATGGCTCACCTACAACCATAAGCAAATGTCAAAACTGAAAAATATGAAAATATCACGGCGGTGATATTTGGCTTCTGGTCTATGAGGGAATATGCAGCCAATTTGTAATCTATCACAAATGTAAAAAAAACAGAAAAAATGGAAAATGATTTTCCATTTCCGCTGTGAGTAATTTGCCCTATCGAAGGAGGTAATGTCAACCCTGGGCAAACCACTGTTCGAGAGTCTCGAAAAACTGTCTGGCTAAGACGTCAAAACCCCAATAAAGTTCTTAAAGCGCACAGACTGGATGTATTCATGCTGTAAATAGCCGTTAAATAAGTTGGTTTCTGAATGGTTTTGGTTTTGCGCTACTTGGATTCTGAATGAATCTCCACTTCAACCAATCAACCAACTGGGTTGAATGTAGTGGAAAAATTTAATATTTCTTTAATTTTCTCGCTGTTAGAATTTAAATTTTTCCAAAAAACAGTAAATCTGAAATTATTAATCAATTCCTCAGAAACTGTTAAGCCTATCGAAAAATGAGGTTTGTATGGTCTATAAGGAATTTTATTATCTTTCATTTCATATACCCCGTTTTAAGAGATCTCAACTTGTTCGTAAGATATCCTTGATTAAGTGGAACCACTTTTTTGGCTGATATCTCAAAAACTTGTCATTAAACAAAAATTTACTCGATTTTCGGAATTAGCGAGTGATTTTGCATCAGGCACTACAAAATCGACTCAGATTTCTTCGGAGGTCCGGGTGCAGTACAATGGATTTAATTGTGTCTGCGTGCTGCCCTTGCTAATCTGTCCCGACAAAACAAAAAAGAGTATGCATTGGAATAGATAATGGATCATGGATAAGGGATAAGGTTTCTATTTTCGCTGTTTTTTGTTTTGTTTTTTCCCCTTGTTCACTCGACAAGACTTGTCTTGCATTGGTTTCGTTAATCTATTTTTCTTTAAGCCAGCGCTATTCGAAAAATCTAGGGGTAATACCCATAATTCCATTAGTTTGCACACCATACACCTCTCCAGCATCCTTGTC
Source organism: Anastrepha fraterculus (assembly GCA_037575425.1). Classification (NCBI taxonomy): domain Eukaryota; kingdom Metazoa; phylum Arthropoda; class Insecta; order Diptera; family Tephritidae; genus Anastrepha; species Anastrepha fraterculus. Next base: position 1,730,545 of record JAYXIM010043962.1, read on the forward strand.
GCAAGATCAAACATCCACTGCCCAGCGTGCGCTGCCATTCAACCAACAGCTCTGGCTAGTTATGATGTAGAAGATTAAAATACCGACTGCTGCATGTTTTCTTCACGGCCAGGACTACAGCATTTCTGTAATGCATAAATACTTATTATACAAATAGGTTTCTGGGTTATGTTTTTCGCTTGCAGCCCTACCCAAACAATATTTTTAATTGCAAAAGTAAAAGTATGCTTCCTAGCTGCACTGGCTGCAATGCAAACCAACTTTTTTTTGCTTTATGCCACTTTAAATTAATAGCAAAAACATAAGACTCTAAAATATTTATAATCAGCGTGCGGCATAACAAAGCACAAAGTCAGCATTGCCAAGATTATCTGCAATCTTTTTGACTATCTGACATGAAAATTGCATTTGCAATTAGAAATGAATTAAACAAACACATACGCAAGCAAAGGCTTAGATGCTGCCCGCAGCGATAGCGCATTGAGGAGTAATGGAGTGGTAGTAGACGAGTAGTGAGTTGTTGTTGGTAAACAAAAACGGGGAAAAAAACGACAAAAACACAGCAAGAAGTGCAGAAGTAAGTCAAGAAGCTGCTAACTGCCGACTGCACACAAATATAACAAATATACATACAAACATACATACAAACATACGTGCAATATATAAACGACAGCAACTTTTTTCCAAACCATTTTCCCCATTTTCCTGACAGGCCAAATGTTTCTCTCTGTTTTTCTTCTTTTTTCCTTGGCTATTTTTGCTGTTGGTTTTATTGCTGCAGTACACTTTACACGCGCATAATATTCTTTTAATTTATAATCAGGCAGCAAAAATGTTGCGAAAAAAATGTTGCAGCGAGTGCATTGCAAGCGGTAGGTAGCATGCGAAATTGGGTCAAGACACAGTTGCCACATTCACCAAGAATCGTACTCACTCATGCACTCGCACACCACTACTCACTCACTTAACACTCACTCACGCGGCGCAATCTGACTGACTGCCCATCGCTGCTGCTGCGCCGGCCTGGCAACTGCAGCTCAATTTAAGCTGACACAAAGACAATGCGGGCGCGCCTAAATGCCTGAATGTCTGTATGCGAGAATGCCAATGGGTTGAGTATTCCCGGGGCATCTTCGCGGCGTACTTTCCGCAACGGCAGTCAGTCGTGTGAATAATATTAATTAAAATTATACACATTTCTTTCCGCCACTAACATACATTTAAATGATGTTACCCCCTTATTAACCTCCTTTTAATGTTTTTGCTGATTTTTGTTGTTGTTGTTTGTTGCTTGTTTAATTTTCCTTTTATGCCATCTCTTTGCAGTTTAGTTTAGTCTTAGCTGGTAATGAATTGTGGCCCATGGAACGGCCGGAGGGAATGCCAAACATAGTTTCTTTAGAAGTGATGTGCGGTAAGGATCACATGGATGTACATTTGACATTTTCACATCCATTTGAGGGTATCGTCAGTTCAAAAGGTAATTGTTGTTGTTACATTTGTATACTTTATCTAAAAGCCAACATAAATTATTTATTCTCATCATAGGGCAGCACAGTGATCCGCGTTGTGTTTATGTGCCGCCATCGACGGGCAAAACATTCTTCTCATTTCGGATATCATACTCACGTTGCGGCACGAAGCCCGACTTACATGGCCAGTTCTATGAGAATACGGTAAGTTATAAAGTTGAAGCAAGAACAAAATAAATAATAATAATGAAGTAACGGACACGCTTCGCTAGAGTAGAGTTCATCGGAATTGTAATTTCGCATATTTGGGTCAGGTGTTTTAAAAGTTATAAAAGGATATACACTTAGAAAATTACATATTTTGCAAACAAGGCACACAATTTCTGTTTGTTCTCATTAGAATAGACTTGAGTTTTGTTTCAAAGAAATTTGATAACCTTTTTCTTACATCAGGCCTCTTACCAGTGTTGCCAGGTCTTCCGCATGAGAAAACGGGGAAGAAAACTTAATTTTCTACCAAAAAACGTCATTTGTGGGCAAAAAGTAAGGTGAATTTATTTGTCAAACCTCGCGGGATTAAAATTTCGCTCTAGTTTTTTTTTCATGAGTTGGCAGCACTGTTAATAACATCTGGGCCAACTTTCATGTGAATGTTATTATCAGTAATAAATTTACGCTTGTGTTTACCAAACGACCAAGAGTGCATTTTTCGATTTTTACAATGTCTGATTTGATTGAGCAGAGAAGTGCCATCAAATTTTGTTTGCGTAATGAAATTTCGGCTGCGGAAACGTTTAGAATGTTGCAGAAGGCATTTGGTGATTCGACCATGTCGCAGAAAAATGTTTATAAGTGGTAGAAAGATTTCAAAGAGGGTCGAGAACGTGTTGATGACTTGGAGCACTCCTGACGACCATCGACGTCAACAGATGACCAACACGTCAATAAAGTGAAGGAGTTAGTGCTCAAAAATCGTCGGTTGACTGTTAAAGACCTTACTGATATGATCGTAATATCAGAAGGATCTGTGAAAACCATTTTGAAAGACCATTTGGGCCTACGAAAAGTCAAATCTCGTTTGGTACCGAAAACTTTCAATTTCTAGGAAAAAAGTCGTCGCGTTGATGTGTGTGAAACAATGCTTTCAGACTACCAGGATAAGCTCAAATTTCGATTTTCGTGGTGTGGTGCACTATGAATTCCTTCCACCTGGCCAAACTGTTAATAAGTAATATTATTTGAGCGTTATGCGTCGTTTACGTGAAGCAATTCGTCTACAAAGACCAGAATTATGGGCCAACAACTCTTGTTTTTTGCATCACGATACTGCACCGTCTCACACTGCACTCGTTCTTCGTGACCATTTCGCCAAAAATTCCACGCATATCGTTCCGCAACCACCGTATTCGCCTGATTTGACTCCGTGTGTCTTCTGGCTATTTCCAAAACTCAAGAGACCACTCCGGGGAACGCGTTTCGAGTCGATTGAGGAGATAAAAGCTGAATCGAAGAAGGTGCTGATGGCTATACCGGAAATGGACTATTTGGCATGTTTCGGGGATTGGAAAAAGTGTATTTCATCGAGAGGGGATTATTTTGAAGGGGATGAAATACAAGAATAAATAAAGATTTTTCATTTTACAACGAAATTCACCTAACTTTTTGCCCACAGTAGTATCGAATCCATACAAAGAGGATTGTTTTTGTTAAACCTTTAATGTGTATAAAGGTAAATTCAGGGTGTCCGTGGCAGAATTAGGTATTGAAAGCTTAATTGAAAAATAATTACTAATAATAAAAGTTCGTTTCAATAACTATGACAAATGAGACAAGTGCGGACTTTATTTTGTAAATTTATTTCCTCTAAATGTTAAATTTATTTCTGATATCAAGACGCACACCATACACAGGAGAATGAGCCCGAAAAGGGTGCAAGCGCCAATTATATATCAATACTTATATATAAATGTTAGCCGTTAAATAAATATGTTCCTTCGAGGTTTGTACTTCGACCTGATGGTCTTTTGTACCCTCGGTTCATCACAGTACCTCATCCAGACCCAATTCCCTTATTGAACTCAGAAAACAGCTGGGTTGTATAGAGCGTATGTGCCTTTCTCCTGGCTACAGTTGGCCGAGATACCTCAACCTTCTGCGCGCTACATTCGAGGAGAAGAGGCTTTGGAGTCTCCTGGGCTTGGTCTCAGAAACGACAAGAGTCAGTGGACCATATCTCGATATTGTGACGATGACTACGCAGTCTGCAGTGGCCTGTGAAAATGCCCAAGAGCATTCTCAGTCTATCTTTGAGGGGGGTTATGAGTATTTTAAACCTCTTTTAGTTATGCCCTCCCTTTAATGAATTCGCGGGGTGCAGCCTCATAGTCTGGTGCCAGTAAAACTCCCTTAGCCTTAGCTCTTTACTCCTAAGCTTCTCCTTGATGGTATGTCAGGTGCTATTAATGGCAAGGCCGCAGCCTCTCTCGCCAATGCGTCCGCTTTTTTTATATATTTTTTTCGGCAATTTATGGCCTCGCCCTACAATTTCTAATGCGTCGAGCGTATGATCTGTTGTGTTTCCTTTTGAAATTCTAGCAACTTACACTATGCCAACATAAAACTTACCTGGGGTTTGAACGGTCATTCTAGACACTCAAGTTTTATTCAATCGGATTCTACAAAGACCGAATACCAACTCGCAATGCAAACTCTGCAATAACAGCACTCTATGATAAGAAAAATAGTACTAAAACTGATAACAATAAAATATTTTTTTTCATTTATTGCTAGGTGGTTGTGCAATATGACAAAGATTTGCTGGAAGTCTGGGATGAGGCGAAACGTTTGCGCTGCGAATGGTTTAACGACTATGAAAAGACCGCATCGAAACCGCCAATGGTTATTGCCGATTTGGATGTAATACAGTTGGACTTTCGCGGTGAGTTCGGAATTAATTTTAAATTAATTCAAAATACTACAACAAATGGCTAATAATAATTGAATTTAAATGTATGGCTGTAATTAGAAATCAACAAATAAAATTTTGCATTTTTTTCCTTGTTTTTTTGCAATAAAATTTATTCCGTTCTCTCTTAAAGGTGATAATGTTGACTGCTGGATGGAGATACAGCATGGCAAAGGCCCATGGGCGCCGCCAGTTAGCGGTATTGTGCCACTAGGCTCTACACTTACACTTGTGGTTGCTATCAACGATTATCGCGGTAAGTTGCCATCAAATATACGATCGGATAAACAGTTAAGTAATAAGAGAGGCCGTAAATGAGCAATAAAGTGGCTTAAACGAGAAAGGCTACCCACACACATATACACCTACATGCATACACAGATGTGTTTGTATGTTAAAATAGTTACGGTTTTTATTATCACCGGCACCACCCCGCTATTATGAGCGCCACAATCATAATTTAATTCCCCGTTATAACCTTCATATGTACATACAGTCCACGTCAAAAATATAACATATATGCGCTTATTTGAAAATGGAGACGTGGGCTGTGATCAATGCAACTAACATGCAGACGTTTTTCCTTGATCGATTGAGTAGCGCCTGACGTCCCATTTCGGTCAAATTCTTTTTGTAACAACACAGGACAGACTATCAACATATCCCGTGTTGGCTGAAGTGACTATCAAACTATCCCGTTTTCAGGTTGAGAGAGGTATACCTAAAATCTCCATACCAAGAGCGAGGTGATATGTGCGCTTTACAATGCCCTGGTATTTCACTATGCGCTTACAGCCATATCAAGTAGATAGGGAAATATTCCGCTATCTCCCTTTGATTTGTTCCACATTTGGAGCAATGATGGAATTAGTAGCAACCCCAAAAAGAGATTCAATCGCTGCTTGGCTATCAGAATGAATATATATCTATATCTGAAGTTAGTCAAATTTTTGCCTAAGCAGACAGCTACCTCATTAATGGCGAGACTTGCTGCTTGAAATACACTCAGTGGTTAGGAAGACGAGCCTATATGCTCATACAGTAGACACCCAAGTCAACTTTATCGTCAGGCTTTGAGTAAATAACCATAAGCAGTAGTTCCGTTCGGGCATATTGACAGCTCAATAAAGTCTAGCTGGCATGTTAGTACAAAATAACCTATTAAAATAAGGATCTTACAAACAATAGTCAACAGGATTTTTTGGATCCAGACGGAGTGTTATGGCTGAGTGACCAACACCTAAATGCGCCATTGATTAGTTGCGGCAAGCCGAGTAGCAGAGTTACTTGCATTCTGTTTACCAATAAACTTTAGGCGAGGTAAGAAATAAAGAGCCTTCAAAGCATCAAAGTGTGTCGTTCTTAGAGCGCCACAGATACATATGAGCACGTTGAACTATTCTAAGGCCTGTTTCTAATCGTGGTATTATTGAGAGTCCACCCGTAAAGGAGGATATATTTGATAACGGTCCTATACAACCAGAGAGTATTCTTCAGAAAAAGATCTCACCTGTGTCATATGGCCTTTTTACATGGAAAAGTAGCTTTCCTTACTATGTCCCCGACATTCATGTTCCACTACAGTTTCTTGTCAAGAATTACACCCAAATAAGTATTGGCGCTATCTCCTAATTCTAGCCTTACAAATAGAGAGGGAGAAAAAGAGATGATCGAAGTATACTTAGTTGTTCGGCAAAAATGATTTACTATGCAAATTGACAGCTTGAAAGTATAGAAGATATGCAAACTAAGCTCAAATTTTCAAAATTGAAATAACAACACAGCCTCAAAGCTTTTTTTCCTAAACTCTAGATAAATAAAAAAATTATGCTTTCCTGGGCCTTATACTTGTAGTTCAGACTGAAACAAGCACAATGGGAGTTATAACTTGTAACATCAGACGGAAGGATCGAAATTTTGCAAATTGTTATTTAGCCAAAGTCAAAATGAGATTCCATGGAAACGCTCTATTGGCAAGATCTATGCGAGATTTTAATATTTTATGCGAAAGTATCGTCGTTGATTTCTCTATGACAAAACAAGATATTTTAAATCTTCTCTACTAGTCTGTAGAAGCCATTGTTCATAGACTGAAATATATGTGATATATCTTCATTTCAATATATGTACAAAAATACTTTTTTTCGGGGTATCTCTACCACTGCGCCACTTATCCGATACTCAACTCAACTCAAAAACCTTCGCAGGCATCGCAGGTTAGCTTGCCAATATCAACGCAATGACAACGTACAAACTACAACAAACTTTCACATTTATCTAAAAGAAAATAATAATTCATTATTTAACCGCGAGATGTGCTTTCTAAGTACCTTTGCAATCATAAGGAGTTTAGCAATTTTTTATTTAAAACCTTTCATTTTTCACACACAAGTGAAGAACGAATCGAATTAGAAACTCTGGCACTGAGTAAATTGTTTGTTTTTACACAAAACCTTTAATTACTGCAAACAAGTTGTCTGTGCTGTACTTTTGTAGCAGACTGTATACTTATAGATGGTTTCATGTTTTACCACATCAATGCTGGTGGCGCCGAACTGTCTACAATTAATGAGTAGATTTTACGGCGCTTTTATGTGGTTTTTTTTGTTTTTGTTGTAAAATCATATTCCAGGTGATTGTTAGTGAGTGAGAAGGAAACTTATGGCTTCAAAGGAAGTGTAATCAAGTTTCAAGCTAACAGTGCAACCAATAATTGGTGTCTGCCTAAAAAAGGGAAAAGTAATGAATGATGTACTTTTGCACATAAAACGTTGACGATGTGTGCAAGGAGTTTTTTATGCGAAATGATGTTGTTTACTAAATAGGTATCAAATTTCACAACGTACTAGGTTGTGGAATAATTTTTGCGGTTCAAAAAGAAAAACACAATTTTATGGTTTGAAATTAATTTATTATTCAGAATGGAGACTCCCTAAACATCAATACACTTGCTCCAACGAAATTCGAATTTATGAAGTCAATCCCTGAAGTGTGAACCGGGAAGGGCTGCAAAATGCGCTTGCACAGCCGTTATGACTTCATCATTTAATGAAAAATGCTTTCTATGCATGCATTTTTTTAGGTCTGGAAACAGATCGAAGTCACTAGGGCCAAAATCTGGAGAATGCGGAGGATGCTCCAACAATTCGAACTTTTAATCATGGATTTTACCACTGTCAAAATATTCTGTGACACGGTGCATTGTCCTGATGATAAAGAATTGCCTTCTTTTGCAACTGGGTCTTTTTTCACGAAATTTTTTTTTTTCAGCTCAATTTCTTCAGAATTTACTGTTTTACAAGTTTGCAAGTAATCCAAAAATAAAATAACTTTCGCATCTCAAAAAACTGATGCGGACACCTTCTTGGCCGATTTCTAGATTTCTGGGCACGAACACGTTTCGAAGCGGAAAAACCAGCTCACGCCACTCTTTAGCCTTTTATTTTGTTTTGGGATTTTGATTATAGACCCAAGTATCATCCATAGTCATAAATCGATGCACAAAATCGACTTAAAAAAAAATAAATAATTGGCGCGTACACTTCTGTTAGGTGTTTGGCCGAACTCCTCCTCCTATTTGTGGTGTGCGTCTTGATGTTGTTCCACAAATGGAGGGACCTACAGTTTTAAGCCGACTCCGAACGGCAGATATTTTTATGAGGAGCTTTTTCATGGCAGAAATACACTCGGAGATTTCCAGTTGCCTGCCGAGGGGCGACCGCTATTAGAAAAATGTTTTTCTTAATTTAAGTGTTTTACCGAGATTCGAACCAACGACCTCTCTGTGAATTCCGAATGGTAATCACGCACCAACCCATTCGGCTAAGGTGGCCGCCATACAAAATCCACTTTATCCTTTCGAAAAAGGTTCTAAATATTACTGAGAAAGTCGCATTCGAATGTGTTTTTGAATCTTTGCTTACGAATGTGGCACCGATTGTACGAACAGTTTTCTGGAACCCAATGCTTCAGTCAAAATATTACTTACATTACCCAACAAGATGCCTAGGACTTCTGCTAAAACTCTTTCAGTCATACGACGATTTTCCAATAAGATATACAGGATGTATTTTTTCTATGATTTCCGGTGTTGCTGCAATTTTTGGGGGTCCATGATCTGGATCATCTGCAAGGCTTGATTGTTATGACCACGTTTAAATTCATTAACCCATTTTTTTACTGTACAAATAATGGTGACGGCCGCCAAAGCCGAATGGGTTGGTGTGTGACTACCATTCGGAATTCAGAGAGAGGTTCGAATCTCAGTAAAACACCAAATGAAGAAAAAGTTTTTTCTAATAGCGGCGCCCTTCGACAGGCAACACCAAACCTCCGAGTGTATTTCTGTCGTGAAAAAGCTCCTCATGAAAAATATCAGCCCTTCGGAGTCGCCTTGAAACTGTAGTTCCCTCCATTTTGTGGAACAACATTAAGACGCACGCCCCGAATAGGAGGAGGAGCTCGGCTAAACACCCAAAAAGGGTGGCGAAAAGTCCTTATGCACTTTCAACATTCTTTCAAGTATTTCCTTTACTTTTACGCCTTCCCAAAATAAAAATTCAATCACGGCACGATACTTGATTTTTTCCATTGTAGAAAATACTCTAAAGAGAACATAACAAAAAAATGTAGGCTAGTAGCAAAGTCCTCTCTTATCGATTCTCAAATCTTATTGAACAAAGTAGTATTTAATTAAAATTTATCAGAAAAGCTCCACCTTTCGTCGTTACGAGACACGTCAAAAGCTTGAGCTTGAAAGTTTATTCCGTTAAATTCCGGTTAATTTGGTTAAAGCTACCCTACTCCTCCCCAAAAGTAACTAATTTGAAACCACAGATGCAGCATTCCATACAAGACGGATTTGGCAATTTGCTCTACTCATTTAAATGTGTAAGACGGAAGGCCTACGACTCAAGATACTCTGTGTATTGTAATTAGTTGATAATTATAGCTGATAGTCGCAGACAGCTTCCCATTTATACCTTAAATCACAGGTTTAGGTGTTCAAAATTGAATGAAAGGCTAAAAATGTTGTTCTTGTTTCGAACCTATAGCAATCGACTTTAACAAAATGACGCATCATATCACACAGTTCTTCAATTAACCAAACTTTTGTGCACTACGTTCGGCAATCGTTGTCTTGGAAGTGTAAATTGAACCCCTTGGAGATGTTATTATGCTCTTTAGTGGCATACATATTCTGTATTAAACCATTAACATGTTACTAAAAAAATGTGTTGAGAGAATGGACTGCTTCAGGAGCCAACTGCGACTGTCTTTTGAATGAAGTTGCATCTGAAATTTACCCCTTAAAATGTCGTTATCATCATTGAAAAATGTCGTATGGTTTTTACTTTATTCTTAAAAAGAAATCACGATTTTACAATATATGAGGATGATAGATTACACGTTTTGGCCAGCAAAATTGTACCCGTTCATTTCTCACGCTATCCCAGTCAGACGTTGTTAAGACAGCAACGAAATAAGATTAGTAGTGTCTACGTTGATATTTTTTCAGTATTTTTGTAAATAAGCAAACCGCTGTCACATCAGCAAATCAGCTGATTCCTTCAAAATCCCTAAGAGCCGGTTAACGGTCTGATGTTGAGCATACCTTCTGATTTCTCTCCACCGTGTATAAGAGGGGAGTAATGCTTTATTACCCTTTAATAGATATGCGTATATTAATTTATTAAACTCTGGATCTTCAGAGTGTATTTAGTTTATTTAAGTTTGAAATATTTGCGAAAGCTTATACTCAAGCAGCTACTATAAATCCTAAGAGACTTATTAAAGTCAGATTATTCGCCGTAGCTGAATGAGAGTAGGCAATAGTGAGCTACCATGAAAAGCTTCCATATGCTGTTTGGCTGCGGCATAAAAATGTAGGCTTCTCTATTTGCGGAATAACATAAAGATCTCATCACAAATAGCTCCTCCTCCTCCTTCGGCCAAATACTCAATAAAGGAGCTTCTGCACATGGTTGAGTTCGCTTAAAAAAGTATAAAGTAATAGGTTAGGTGTAGTCAGAGGCCCGAAAAAATTATGATGTGGAGCCCATTTCTCCAGAAGTCGCTTGCGGTGATCATCACAATCATTGGAGATTCAACTAAAATCAATCGGACAAGAAAAATTAGTTTTATTAACAGATAATCTTGTGCCTGATCGAAGTTTTTTTTATTTTCAAAATTAAACATATAGCGGCATCAGGCAATATTTTTCAGATTTTCAAGAAAGAAATGCAAAAAACCCAATTGTTTGAAAATTCTGACTACCACTAACCCCTTAAGCCAAAAATTTAGTAAAATAAAAAGCTACAGCAAAAGCATGATTATCGCGTACAGGCCAATATTGTAAAGCAATGACTTATGCTGGGAATATCTATCGATCTTATTGTATTACTGATGGTTTAGAAGTTGGGATTGCAACAATTTCCATACAAGTTAGCAAATGAAATAAAATCCGAAGGTTTTATCAGAGCTCCATTAAAGTACATATATAGAATTCACCGTCACAGGCTGCATTCAAACATTTTCTTAGAAGAGATTAGTATCAGAATTTACTTACGAAATATCCGAAGATTTACCGACACACCATCACATTTTGCACTTTTCATATTTTCTATTTTTTAATGGTACCAAGCCACAATAATTTATTTTAAAAACCCTCTCCTTAAGTAAACTAGAACAAAACCAATCAGTCCATGCCCATGCACTCGTACTATGTATTATCTATTCACATTTTTTCTATAACCTAATAACTTAAACCAGCCAATTCCGCACTGTTGACTCCGAGGTATGATGATTAGAAGTTCATAGCATAGACAGCAACTGGCGGTACCGGGCGATTTAGGGTAGAAGTCGATGGTGGAGTGGGGCGGTGCTTTGTGACGCTCATCGACTGTGGTGGAACCGGACGATTTGCGGAAGAACTCAATGGTTGTGGTGTCAGCGGAAAGTTCGAGCTCGTCGCAGAAATCGAATTCGTTTGGCTCTGGGTATTTACGGTGAGCACCACGGACTGAGCAGGCACATTGTATGTTGAGGCGGGTGGTTTTGGTCGATTTTCATTTGTAGGTAATAACGGTAATATTGGTACTGTTGAATTTTGATTAGCTGAACTCGAAAATGGTGGTGGAACTGGAAGATTTGCCGATAAACCTTGAGATTGTGGTGGCTGCGGAAACTTTGAGTTCGTCGCGTTAGCTGAGTTTAATTCGATCTGGTTATTTACAGTGAGCAGCGTGGACTGAACTGAAACATTGTTGGTTGAGGCGGGTGGTGTTGGTCGATTATGATTTAGATTTATGGAAAATAATGTCGTTATCGGTGCTGCTGAATTCTGATTAGCTGAGCTTGAAAGTTGTGGTGGAGCTGGAAGATTTGTAGATGAACCCTGGAATTGTGGTGGCTGTGGCAATTTTGAGTTTGTTGTGGAAGAAGTTGAATTTAGTGGACTTAGGCTATTTTCGATGAACAGCTCGGATTGAACTGGCCCATTGTTTGGTGGAACCAATAGTTTGACATGATTTTGGTTTGTAGTCAGCAGCGGCATCGATACCGACGAATCTTGATTAGTTGAGCTCCACGACAGCGGAAGATCTGGAAGATTGTTAGATGTACTCGAAGATTGTGGCAATTTCGAGTTCGCTTCATAACTAGAAATTAGTTTGCTCTGGCTGTTTACGATGGACAAATCGGACTGAACTGACGACATATTAGTAAATATCGGTATTGATAAATTTTGGTTTTTATGTTCGAGCAAAGCTGAAAGCGAATCTGTTTGATTGTGTGGCTCGTTTAGTAAGTGCGCGTTTTTGTTAATATCAATGCCTTCATTTTGATTTTCTTCCTTCTCGGCGGCCGAAGCAAATGCAGAATGCAACAGACTACTTTGCTTTGGTGGTTGCTGGAGTTCTGGGATTTGAGAGAACGACAGCACAGGAGACTTGGCATCTTCCGAATTATTCACGTTGTTCGATTGGTACCCACTTTCAGTGTTGATGATAGGATTTTCTTCAAAGTTGGCTGATGGTAGTGAGTTTGCTTCATTTGTGGGCTTTAGAAGACTTTCGGCTACATTTAATTTGCTGTTATTGAGAGAAAGCTCTGAAAGGTATTCCTTGATAGCGACATTTGAAGACAAATCCGATTCTCTTATGTCTGCCAAGGCATTGCTATTGCGAGGCGTCACACTGATTCTGTAGCACTCTGCCAAGTAGATGGTGCTCAATATAAACAAAGCCGAAACTTGCATGTTACACTACGCCAACTAACCTTTGCGAGGCACCGAAAGATACTGACGAACCAGACATGCGCCGATCTTATAAATGTCTGCGTGTGGTTGATATGTTACCCTTGTTTCAGCAGGCAATCACAAATAATCAGCAGCACAGTACAATTCATTCGAATTTACATACACATTAAGATTGTTCGATGAACTTAACCGTTGAGACACCAATTTCCGGTGATAAGATAAAAAGTTTTAGCAGTTGTGCCATACTAACTTTTTGTTTATGTTTTGTGGGACGCGTAGGCTTAGTCATACCACAGAATGAAGATAAATGAGAAATAAAATTGTTTTTAAGAGTTCAAAAAAAATTTTTGTTTTTTAATTTATTTCTTTGTTTATTAAATCGCAATAAATTTTTAAATCTCAATCTAAACTAAATTTAAAAATTAAATGTTAGACTAGAAAGTCCATCAAGATTTTCCACAGATTTTCTAATCCATTTATCTGCCTCTCTCATTCTTCTAGGTGAATTCGATATGCGCGTCAAGTCGTGCGTCGCTTCCGATGGTTCTGGTCATGTTATCAATCTCTCTGATGAATTTGGTTGCGTCTTGCGTCCCAAGATGATCTCACGCTTCCTGAAGGCGCGAGCTCCCGACGAGCGTGCCACTGTCATAACGTATGCTTTCTTCCATGCCTTTAAATTTCCCGATGCGCTCAGCGTACACATCAAATGCAAAGTTGAAATCTGCCGTCATGGCTGTCTCGACCATTGCCAGCTCACCGGCAGTGTTAACGAACGCAAAGATGTACTGATGAACGATGCTTTGGGCAATCAAAACGAACTAAGCCAGGAAATGGGACATGGCATACATAGCGCACAGCAACCGGCGCTTGGCAGCATACCAATGGGCGGCGCAGGTGGCGGTGCTGGTATGGGCGGTGATGGTGCAGTCGATCACGATATCTTCTACGATGACATAATACACAATCGCAAGCAACTCTCATCAATCAATAGTGGTATTGCCAACATACTCGATCAGTTTAATATGCATGAAAAGAATGCCAATCTATCACCGCGACCGGTGCATGAAGAACCCGAAGACTCGGATCTGGATTCATTATTCGGCGAGGAGGAGTTGGCCGATCTGGATGAAGCGCAGTATATGGAATTGAAGAAGAGTGGCAAATTCCCACATGGACCACGTCAATTTGAAGCGCAAAAACGCATTGGTGTGCCAATGGCCGGCCCACGATCGCTGGAGCCCAAAACGAACGACGACACAGCGCACCCGATTTACCGTCCCCAAGCTGAAGCACTGAAACGCACACGCGAAGATCACATTGATCTCGATGCAAGCGAAGAGTTGTTGAAGCAAAAGTCCAATCAATCTGGTGGTGGTGATGACAAAAAAACAGAGCGACGTCGACGACGATCGATTGTGATTGCCGATCGTAAGGTGCGCAGCGCAGATGTCGGCGTTAGCGGTCTGTACGATGTCATCTCCGAAGCTGATCTGGCTTTCTCGCCCGACTCCAAACAGGAAGCGGTCACCGTGTTCCAGGGTAAAATAACCGAAGAGGTGGTCTATGGTATTTGTATGCCGGTGCCTGGATTCAGCATACTTTTCATTGTCGTTATTTCGGCAACAATTGTATCCGCGCTGATCGCCGGTTCACTGCTCTATCGCTATCAGCTGCAGAAGGAGGCGCTTGAGAAGCACACGCCAATGCCGGCGCCAGGCACATTCGCATCCTGGATGACTCTGCGACTCTTTCGCATGCGGCATATGCAAGAACAACAGCAACGACAGCAAATTAGTGTGCCCGTTGCGACAGCGAGTGCGGTGGCGCACGAAACAGTGCAGTAGAGTGAGAGCGAGGGCGAGAGAAAGGGCAAGAGAGCGGGGGCGACATAAATGCTGTAGAGAAAATTAAGTTGACTAAATGAATGACGCATTTGAAGTTAAATCTTGGTAATGAAACTATGTACTTTGAAGAAAATTTTGAAAGCGGGCGTGCGCTGATGACCCTAACTGGTATCAATGTGTCAATGACTGAAAGCACACACAGGCAAGAAATTGTAGAGACACTCAAAGGGGATCGCCTATTTTGGGTTATATATTTGTATTTTTCCTATTTTTTTTTTTTGTTTTTGTTTCTTTTTTTTTGCCTTTTCCTACGTGGTTGAAGACGAAGTTAATGTTGTTACAAAACATTTTCGGGCAGCACTGCAATAGCAAATCACTGAACTACCACACATACACACACACACACACACACATTAAATAAACGCAATTAAACACATTTCACATTAGATTTTGAGTAGCTCTTCTTCTATTTGTGTACTTTCACTCAGCAGAAGACAAAGAACCTACTCGCACTGAGCTTTTTCCGCAAAATACATTTAATTGCATACTTCGGTGCTCTTAGGTGCATTTAGTTACTAGTAAAATTATCTACAAATATCATTTAATATAAAACTCAACATAACTTTTAGTTATTTATTTATTTATCTATTATTTCATAGCTAAAGTAATTTTCTTCTACAAAATACAACTTTCTTAAATGAATTCTTACAAAATTCATTAGTAATTGTAAGTTCATTATTCTGCATAGTTGGCAAGTTAAGAAACTTGCATGCAATATTTCTATTGTTTTTCATTAAATTCAAAATCTTAATTTAGTTTAGCATCTACATACATACATATAATGAAGAGTGTGAATTGAAAAGTCAAAATTGAGTTTGTTTTATTTAATCGACACTAATGAAAGTTCAACACAAACGAAAATTCAAATTTACTCTTAAGTCAGTTTATATTATTTATTTAAAATTATTTTAGTTGTAATTGAACACTACGATTATGATGAGAATGGACAAATTAATTAAATTAAGTTACAAATAAAATAAAAATAATTAAAAAAAGTATTTCCTTTTTATTGGGCTTAAATATGGAACACGATAATTTACGAGGGGAGGATGAGAAGGGCCCCACGAAGTGGTTGAAGAAATTAAAGGTGATCTTTTTACTTAGCACAACTTGCATACTCAAATCAATGGATGAGGAGTCTCTCTAAATTCGAAAACTGTCGACGAAGGCTGAAACGTAAAACTTCAACTGACCTTGAAATTAAAATTGGAAAAAGGCGAACCAAGAAGCACCAAGAGAATGATAAATCCTAAAACATTCAGACTAAAACGCCTATTGTACTTAAAGCCTTCGAAAGAAAAGGAGAGAAACGTCGTGGAGGTGGTCATCAAAAGGCTGCAATTCCACGTAAAATGGTTCAAAAAGTGATGAAGCGGCTTGAGCGAAATCCCCAACAAAGTGCCAATCAAATGGCAAACGAACTGAAAATATCTGACCATAGCATCCGCCGCATACTGGAAAATGATCTCAAAGTCAAGCCTTACAAGATCCAAAAGGCGCATGATCACACACCAAAGCAGCAACAAGTGAGACTTAAGAGAGCGAAGAAGTTGCTTCGCTTGGCCGAAAGCGGTTAATTGTATTTTCTGAAGAGAACATTTTTCAAATTGAGTAATTCGAAAACTCTCAAAATGATAGGGTTTACTTCACCGACCGTTCATACGAAAGTTTGAGTCATCGAATGGCCACCAGGAGGCAATACCCGGCGCAAGTAATGGTTTGGACCGCTGTAATCGCAGATGGGAGCTCTCCAATCGTTTTCATTGAACTTGGCGTCAAGGTAAATGCGAAATATTATCAGGAAAGTATTCTGGAGGTTGCTTTGAAGTCGTGGGCAGACAAACATTTCGATGGCAGACCATGGACGCTTCAACAGGACTCGGCACCGGCTCACAAAGCTTGAGTGAACCAAGAATGGCTAAAAACAACGTTCCGAACTTCATGACGTCTACACAATGGTTCTGAAATTCCCCAGACATGAATCCGATGAATTATTCTCTTTGGGCCATTCACCAGTCTCGAGGTACTGAAAAATGCCATTGTCCGCGAGTGGGCCGAAATACCTGCAAGTCACATTCGGGCAGCTTGCGATTCGTTTCTGTACCGTCTCAAGGCCATAGTCAAGGCAAAAGGTGGCCATCCTGTGCAAAAGTAAATTGATTCTTAATTTTGTATTATTTTCACACATTTTTTACTTTGAATTGAATAAAAGTAATTTTCCAAAATAAATTTATGGCCCTTTTAATTGGTTACACTTCGAGCGCCGGAGCCTGTATGTTCAACTATCCAAAAAAATTGAAAACTTCTAACAACGATGAAGGCGATAATGAAAATAGCGAATATCAATTTCGAAATATTCACAAATATTGTGAATATAACGCCTTTCAAATTTTTAAATAAAAACAAATCAAGTGACTTTTTTTTGTGTCGTTTACCTTGTATTGACTAATAGCACGAAAAATCATTTTCAATGATAACGTCGTTTGCGTGTTTGCAAAGACTGTAGATTTTTTATGAGGAGCTTTTTCATGGAATACACTCGGAGGTTTGCCTTTGCCCAGGTACGCATCCAGCAATTTTGTTTCTTTTTTTTGGGGGAAGGAGGGTATTGAATGTATCGCTCAAAATATATTGGATTGGGGAATAAGTTCATAGCGTTTTTATATTTTCTTTTATTTTACAACGATTTGCTTGCTGTTTGGCAAAGAGTAAGTAATCATTCCATAGAACTCTTCCTGCTCTACAAAACTAAATATTTAAATATTTAAATAAAGTTTGATAATTTGATTTACAAAACTCAAATTTAAATATTTAGATTTGTAAATCAAATTCTTTCAAAGCCAGTTGGAAAAAAATTAAGTGCAATTTTCCCTCTGGTAGCTAAATTTCGATGAAGGAGTCATAATACCAGAAAATTCATGTTGCTTAGTGTAACTAGTACTCGGTACTGGCCAAAATTATCGGTGGTGTTGAAACACGCGTTCATTAAAGCATCTCACTCGTTATTTTTTTAGCTTTTCTGACGTTTCTTTTGGTAAGAACTGACCCAAATGCTCACAGTTTTTAGCGCTGCCTCCGGTATTAAATATTTCACTAATTGTTATTTTTAGAACGTTTTGTGAACTGTTGACAGTGAACATTCGACATTTTTTTTTTTTTTATAAATTTTATTTTGTGTTTTGAATAAAAAACCTTTTTGAACATCTCAGTTGACCTCTTTTCATTCCCTTCACGGTTGCCAATTCTGACCATTTTTCTTTGGACGTCAATATATGTATGTATGTAAAAATACGTGCATAGGTTTACGTTTTTTTTTACTTTGCACTATTTTGAAAGGAGGGTAAATTGGCAATTTTATTATAAAAATAATTTATACGCATATTCACATGTGTTTTATTTGAGCAGACTAGTTTAGATTCAAATAAATTAGCAACTCATCCAACGCGCGCCTAAAACCTTTCTACGTTTTACATGCTTTATTATTAGCTTACTGCCTCTCTTATTCGCACACTTTTGCTTGCCGTTAAAGCAGTGCGCCGACGGTTCGTTTTCATCAGTTTTCACCTCAGTGCATTTATAAACACAGTAAAGCAATTTTAGTTCTTTACTTTCACTTTTTCTGTTTCGCCTGAGGTCAATACAGTAAGGAAATTTTTTTTGTTTTTGTTTTTACTTTTACTACTAAAATAACTTATTTTTGAAATATGGCGACCAATGGTGAACTACGAGATTTAAGAATGGCATTAGATATTCTCAAATGTTCGCAGCTTTTCAGATTCAATTGGCGAATATTCTGGACAATGCCAACAAATGCAATTTTCTCTAAAACGTGAAGAAAAATTATATTGCCACATTTAGGTTCAGTAAACCAAAATCTACAGCAAATTACTTGCCGGTCTAAAACAAGCAAAAAAAAATATGACGGCTTGAAAAATTAAGATTTGCCTTAGCTCAAAAATATTTCACTTTCAATTCTAAGATTAATTTGTAAAACGCTAATTTGCGACTGTGCGCTCGTTATTTTGATTTTTTCCATTGTTAAGTATTTATTCCGTTATTAGCGACGCCAAAATCATAATTATAACTATTTTCAGCCGAATTGATGTATTTTGCAAAAAAATCTCCATTATGTTGATCCTTTTTATATTTACCAAAAAAAGTGCGTGTAGCGTAGTACACATAACCGAAGTGAAACTCTCAAGGCAGACAAAGAAAGAGGGAGAGACCCGAGAGAGAGTGAGAGAGAGAGAGGGAGAGAAAGAATATATATCTAAATAATTTCACAACATTTGCAGAGAATACAAATAGACAAAATTTACAAAAAACGGAGAAGGGTCGACCGGTGTAACCGTGGCAACAACATGCACTACTCCGAGCGTTTATCACCGGCACCAACGGCACAAATTACCGCAAGTCAGTACCAATACATCCGACGCCGGAGTGGATAGCACTTTATGGTACGCACAAGCAATAGCCAGGCAACGAAAATAAGCTGCAAAAAGTAGGCACCAAAAAAAAGCCCGAAAAATTGGGACCAAAAAACGCCCCAAACAGTAGGCACCAAAAATATATTTCCTACAAGTTTGCACCAACAAACAAGCGCCAAAAAGTAGGCTGTGTTATTTCTCACTAAAAATTAGCAATCACAAGGAAACACTCGGGAAAAATAGCCTAATGTGGATCTAAGATATATATAAGGTATAGCTCTCTCTCTCGTTTTCCTCTACGGTATATCTTTTTATCTCTCGCGGAAAGAAAATGCTCAAAACGTTGAATGGCCTTGAAATTTTATTATCCATTCTCGATCGTCCATTGATGCCTAAGAAGTTTCACTTCAAAAAAAAACTCCATTATGTTGTCCTTTTTATATTTACCAAAAAAAAGAATGTCTGTGAATTTGTACCCGCCATTTTGAATAAAAAAAATGATGCAGAATGGTTCAGCGAATACCTCAATTATAAATTTTCATACACTACTACAATCTTAGAGCTATCAAACTTCCGTTGCCATTTAAAATGCCCCGCATGAGCAATAATGATAGAATAGAGGATTGCACCTTCCCAAGGAAGGATAATTAAAAGTGAGTGAAAAGCCAAGAGGATAGAATAAATTGTGCGCACGTAAATAAATTTGCACACAAAGTTTTTTTATTTCCTATACTGGCGTCGCTCTATTGTAAAAGTAGCTGCTTTCCGGAGGCGCCAACTTTTATATTTATGTGCTAAACAGAATTACACCGGTCAGCGGGGGACGGGCTGAGGTTTAACGTCTTGATGTTGTTCCACTTAATGGAGTTTTAAGCCGATTCAGAACGGCAAATGGTTTTTATGAGGAGCATTTTCATGGCAGAAATACCCTGCCGAGGGGTGTGTTTAACCTACCGAACCATTACTCGATGTCCGCTGCAATTCTGTTTCAGGCATTAGTTTGCTTTTTCCTATCAACAAGAGAGATATGCTCCGCAGCACACAATATGAATTAAGTGAATTTCCAACATAGAAAAAATTATGAAAATTAATCAAAAACTGTGATAGTTTTTTACTACAAATCTACAAATATATGTATGTATGTATGTATATGTATGTACCGAAGTAGTAGTGGCTCCCGTGGTAAATGGGAGTTCTTTGTTTTCAAATGAAAATAAACTGCTTTAACGACAAGAGAAGAAGTTCTTCGATTGCACTGCGTTTACATTCATAAAACATAGCTAGATTTTAGGAGCATTATTTTCCAAAGCAGTTAACTTTAAATCACCCATTAAAATGTTTGCAAATAATTGTTTGTAGTTTACGCAGAAATTGCGCAGATAGGTATGTAGGTCTGGTGGCGGCCAATATGGCACACCTAGATCTGTCGTAGGTCCGATGTGATACCACTTCTTCCTTACGCTATAGGATATCTTTTGAAGAATTCTGCAGTCGTTTCTTTTCTGCCGTTCTAGAAGCATCTCACATGTCACCAAACGTCTCTCGATATCCCGCTCCTTCAATTGATGTGGCACCCAGTCACCTGCTTTCTGGACCATTCCAGTCGCGTGCAAACGTTTACCGACGATTTCAGCTGCACTTTTCTTAGAAAGGTAATAATGAAACATGCCTTTCCGCAAATGTTTTTGTTTTTGGGACGAACGTAGACATTTTTCACGTCAGATAAAAAAAGATCTTTACGCTTCAAACGAATGTCCACTATTGCGATCGATACCTCACAACTTCAAATCAGCAGTATATTACTAGAGCGAACACAAAAATAGTATCAGTAGCGACATCTCTTTTACGAGGGTGGTATAAAGGGTTTTCTAATAGCAGGTGTTATTTTGAATAGCCCGCTATTTCGGTAGAAGTCACTTTTGAAGCTGTAATTTTTTGATATTTGACAAATAGAAACTACGTCATTCATAAAAATGGAACGATACACGCTTAAACAACGCATTAAAATTATTAAAATTCACTATAAAAATGGTGAAAATTTGGCAGAGACGGATCGTAAAACTCGAATATTTTTGGGCCATCGTGAAGCACCTTGTCGGGCCGCTATATAGAAATTGGTGAAAAACTTCGAGCTGTTGGGACAAGTTAGTGATGTGAAGAATAAAATCCGTGCACGTCGCTCTAGAACAGTCGAAAATATTGCTGTTGTAGCCGAAAGTGTGAAGAAAATCCAGGTTTGTCCACTCCTCGTCCTTCTTTGGAATTAGGCATTCCACAATCGTCATTACACCGTATTTTGTATAAAGATTTGGGTCTTAAGGCTTATAAAGTCCAGTTAACACAAGAACAACGTCCTGTCTTTACTGATTGGGTCGTTGAAATGCATGAAAATTATCCGGAATTCCATCGAAAAATCATCTTGAGTGATGAGGCCCATTTCACCTTCGGTGGCTTCGTCAACAAGCAAAATTGTCGGATCTGGGGCTCAGAAAATCCAATAGTTATTGTTGAAAAGCCTCTCTATCTAAAACGTGTGACTCTTTGGTGCGGTTTATGGTCCGGAGGCAGAGCCATTGGACCTTACTTTTTTGAAAATGAAGCTGGAGCGATAGTTACGGTGAACAGATTGCGCTATCGAGAAATGATTAACGATTTTTTATGGCCGGAATTGTATGGTATTGATCTGGACAACGCTTATTTTCAACAAGACCGCGCTACGTGCCACACAAGCAACGAAGCCATTGATCTTTTACGGGAATAATACCTCTTATTGGAAAACCCTTTATATATAATTGGCGCGTACACCCTTTTCGGGTATTTGGCCGATCTCCTCCTCCTATTTGTGGCGTGCGTCTTGATGTTGTTCCACAAAATGGAGGGACCTACAGTTTCAAGCCGACTCCGAACGGCAGATATTTTTTATGAGGAGCTTTTTCACCGCTATTAGAAAAAACTTTTTTTCTTCATTTTTGGTCTGTCACCGAGATTCAAACCTACGTTCTCTCTGAATTCCGAATGGTAGTCACGGGGATCCCTACAAAATGCTGTATATCAAAATTCTTTTCATACGAAATACTGTAAATTAACGTAACAAAATTCTGCAGTGACAAAATTCTGTATTTACAGAATTCTGTATTTACAAAATTCTGTAAAAACAAAATTCTGTACTGTCTTAAAAAAATTCTGTATTGACAAAATTATGTATTGACGAAATTCTGTACTGACGAAATTCTGTACTGACGAAATTCTGCATTAACAAAATTCTGTATTGAAAAAATTTTGTGTTGACAAAAGTCAGTTTTTTACTTGAAAATCTCATATGCCAAGCAAGTTGCTATTGAATAGTCGTAAATTTTATTAATAAAAACAATTAATATATAAGGAAAGCAAAAGATTTCTAAGCTGCAATATTAACTTAAGCGATAATATACATAGAAAAATAAATGAGAATTTCAAGTCCAAAATAACAATACAAAAAACAAAAGACTTCAATATTAATTCAAACGATAAGTATGTATTCAAAGAAGAAGTAATAAGTATTTCAAGTACAAAACACAGGTACATGATTAGATTAAAAACAAATATTTTTTGCTATTCTTTTCAAGAAAGAAACTTTTCCAATAATTAATCTTTTTTTTATTATACTTTAAATTTTTTTGTTAGATCTAATTGATCTTAACTTTCTCGGGACATGACGAATAAATATTTTAATGAAAAAACCAAAATTAAAAACGGCACGTGCTTTAGTTGCTTTCAAGGCTTTCTTACAACAATGAGGGACATTAGACAAAGAAAAATATTTTACAGCAACGAAAATACAGTCTACCCCAATAACTGTTATCATTGCAGCGTAGTGTTCATTAACTTTGATTTACAAATAAGTACATACTACTTTCGGGGCTTCACTGCATTGGAATTTTGTTTGGAATGGCACAACTGTATTGCTTAGTTGACAACAACAACTTCAACGAAATCAATTAAAACGAAGTGAAAAACAAAACAAAGATGAACAGAAATAAAAACAAAACCGATTAGTTGTTCTGTACTGACGAAATTTTGTATTGACAAAATTCTGTATTGACAAAATGCTGTAAGTAAATGATAAGAAATTCAATAAATTTTATAAAAAAAAGTGCGCACTATCATACAGCATTACGTACCCAACCCGTAGTCACGCACCAACCCATTCAACTACGGCGCCCGAAACTTATTCCTTTTCCTTTAACTCCAAGTGGTGCATAGGGTATCAAGCAGCAAGAGATTAACAAAAACAAAAAAGAGATTAGACACTCGCGCATTTTTATAAGGAAAATATTTATTGAATTTCTTTCAAGAATACAAATAAATAAGTAAATAAAAATTTCGTTTATGGTAAACATTGTACATTCAAGATTTCATGCGCATGAACTTGCGTTAATAAATAAATAAATAAATAAATTATGCATTTAAATAAGTTATTAAATATTTATAAAATAAATTAACTAAGTTGTTGTGGATAAATAACGTTTGCAAAAGGTTTTTCAGTCAAAGAAACTACAGCGAAACAAAAAATAGAAAACTTTATTTTAGTTAATTGATAAATACAAATACAAATATATATATATTTTTTTATTTGTAATCTATTTTCTTTATGACATAATATTTTTATTTGTTTATGTTTTCTTTTTTTTAATTAATTTTAACATTTCTACAACTAATGAACGCACTTAAAATATTTAGTGACTAATTCAAGCTTTTATGTGTAGTTATGTTTAGCAATATTTCATAGCTTTGTATTTGTCGTTTGTGTGCTATTTATTTTTTATTGTTTCTATTTGTTTCTTGTTTCTTGTTTAACAATTTTTTGATTTATTTTGTAGAGTCTACAAAAATCTTAATACATTTAAGCTTTGTAAAAAAAATGTAGGCAAAGTAAAGCATTATTTAAAAGAGGTAAATGGCGTTGTACGAGTACCGAGTACAAAACAGAAGCGAGCTGAATGAAAAAGTACCTTTCCTAGATTTTAATAAATGTTCCTTTAAATGGAGTCAATAAAAGCGTGCTGAATAAACCCAAATTGAATTGGATCTATTTAATTATCAATCAAGTAAGTAAAAAATTAAATTTGCATTAAACTCGTGCTGAATAACGTGGAGCTCTAGCTGAATTAAAGCAAACTGGCTGAATTAAAAACAAAGCAGCTGAATGAACAGCTGAAGAAATATGGTTTAAATTAAATGGTTAATGGTTGAATTTCGACTACGCTTTATTGGAATTCTATCGACCACAGATTTTTTATTTGCTTACACATGAGCTGAATACACTTTCAAGGCGTCGTAAAGAATTAGATTGAGCTGAATGCGCATTTTCATGCGCCAAAATTGCGCTGAATTCATTTGCACCAGCTGAATTTGCGCTGAATTGAACTTATCTAAAAAAACGTATGCATCGAAGTGAAAATCCACTGAAAATTAACTCAACCAAGATAAATTTTTGCAAATTCAATATCACTCATTTAATTGTTGCTTACAATTTTTCATTTAGCAATAATAGATTTTTACTGAACTCACTCAACTGTTTCCAATAGACACATCTAAATACCTCGTTGCACTAAGTAAATCGAACCGTAGGCTATACCGAGTCAATGTAGACTTTGTACAAAGGTCGCTTGGATGCATTTGAACTTTGAATATGGCTTAGCACCGGGTTTAACTGTATACACCTTTAGATTGTTCATCTATTTAAATATTATAAACTTAGCAACTAAACTTCCTTTGTATATTTTCGTTTAACTATAACTAACATTGTAAGCGCTAAACTGCCACCAATACAGAAGGCCCAAACAGACTCGAAAGGCTCGTCCAAAAAATTCTCAATTTTAACAACATACAAATATTCTGATTCCTTACTTTTGAACCGTCGAATAAATACATGAGTACATTATTTCGTAAAAGTGATGAAATACAGTAATTACAAGCTAAAATTACACTACTCTACATGCAGTCCTCAGACCCCATGCTCATACCTTAACTAGCCACATGCCCTAAGGGCGTTTCCAAACAACAGAGAAGACTAATGTGAATGTGTGTTGTAGCGACAATTCCAGTACCCGTCCAATGCGGCACGCATTCATTTCGCATCGGAACGGCGTATTCGCTATATGCGGTTGGCGTTCATTGCATTTATATGAAAGTAACCTCGTCATACCGAGTCCAATTTGTATCCGTAGTAGGGTTTCTATGCACCACTTGTTGTTCATGTGTGCGTTCGTGATTTGGTGAGCGTACCCTGAGCAATGGCTGACGAGGGTCCCGGTATTTGAATGACAGGCATAGCACCGGCTAGTTGTGGATTCGTATAGGCTACGGCACGTTCCTTCTCCGAGTGAGCGAATGTGGAGAACGGCCGCAAACGTACATAGAGTACGGCTGATATTAGGCAGGAAGTTATTAGGATGCCGAGTAGAATAATCAATGTAATCGCAAAGCCGGGCGTCGTCATGCAGATGAGTCCGTCTTCGCGCGCAGGAAAGACCATTGTTTGTGGTGCAGCCGATACTGTGCCATTCGCCTGATCGTCAATGGCAAAAGTGAGATCCCCGGAAGAGACTACCTTGATAATACGATTGAGGCCCACTTCCTGTTCGGGATCAACGGCACGTGTACGACGCTGTACTCGTCGCTCATCACGCCGCTTGCCAATGCCGCTGCTCACATGGTAGGTGTCGACGTGCAATTGTGGTGGTGGTGGTCCATACTGTGACTCCGGGCCGACTTGTAAGTGATGCACCTCTTGCAGGTTGGGCTCAGAACACTGATCGGGGCATTGATAGCGACAGATTTGTATTGTACATTGGAAGTGTACTTCCATCGAGTCGGGAAACTTGAATGCTTGGAAGTGCGCATATGAGAGCACAGAAGCCGAGGCACCAAAGTTCTTGATTTTCGTGAAACGTGACATTAATTTCGGTCGTGTGACGCAACCGCGTTGATCCACCAATTGTATGGGTGCGCGCTTGCCATCATGTGCCACACAGTTCCGTACCAGCATATCGAACTTAGAGTCATCATCCTTGATAGCTAACACCATGGTCATCGTTTGGCCGATCTTCACCAGTCCAGACACCTCAGAGGCCCATGGTCCTTTGCCAACTTGTATTTGCATCCAACAACCAACATTGTCCCCAGCGAAGTCTGCACGCACCACATCCAACATATCGACGGGGAATGGACGGAATGTCACACTCTTCTCGTATTGATCGTGCCAAGTGCAACGCAGCTTACGCGCTTGATCCCACACCTCCTGCACTTGTGGGTCATATTGTATGACTATGATATTCTCGAAATAAGTGCCCGAACCAGACTCATGTCCATAGCCATACAATCCATTCTCGGTATTTCCCGAAGTGCCGCACTCATGCAAACCAATATCGAAAGTGGCCGATGTACGTCCCAGCCCTGAAGGTAAATGCACACAATTCATGTTACTGTAGTGTCCCTTTGAGAAGACAATACCGTAGAAGGGCTTATCGAATTTCACAAACACTTTCATGCCATTCTTCTCGCATTTCACATCCAATGAGATAATCTTGGGCATATCCTGCACGGGTGAAGACCAAATTTCATTGTTGCTTGAGGCACCAACCGTCAAATCGGGCAGCACTTGAGGCGCATGCACTTGCGGTGGTGGCGGTCGTTGTGGTGGCAATGGCGGTGGTGGGCCTTGATAAGCCAGCTGTGCAGGTGGCGGTGGTGGGCCAAAAGGCTGTCCAAGGCTCATCGGTATGCTCTGATGGTTGCCTAAAGAGGAAGATAAGCGCACGAGGAACAAATTATTTACTCACTTTTTCATCTGATTAGCTTAACTTACTTCGTGCTGGTCCCGGCTGTTGCTGTTGTATATTGTGCTGATATAACACCTTTGGAGGCTGTTGAGGCTCAGCTTCCGACTCCAGCGCCACTTGATCTACTTCGTTGTCATGCTCGGAAATTTCTTCTGTGCCAGTGATGGCTTTGACGACGTCCACATCATCTGCAAGCGCAATCTGTAGAAGATAAGACGATTTTTTACTTAAAAACCCCACAACAATATTGTCCACATTGAATAAATTTAAAAATGAAGTATTTACTCAAGCCTGCAAATGAACTACCTATAATAAATTAAAGACCATATCCAAAATACTTAGATCACATAACGAAAAATCGCTGGATCAGAATAGAAACATCTGCATATACTGGAGACATACTTGAAGGTCTGGTTATACATATATTATATGAATATATTCCCCATTAAAAACTTTCTAAAGGACGCTACAACCAACTAATTTACGAGTGCGTAAACTTAGGTTTATTGAGAATGATCTCCAATCGACTCAGAACGCGAGCGTGGAAAATACAAGTAGGACAGAAAGATGGATTTGTTAAAAGAAAAAACGCAAGATTTGTCCTGGCTAATAATTATTAGGATTTCACTTAGATGGGATTGGCGCTCCACTACCTGAATAAGACGAAACTCGTATATCAATCAAGCCGCAGATGAACAAAAATACTGCCAAGCCGACGAACTGATGGCGCGGCTATGCGAAACATGCGCACGCGGAGGCCTGCAGATACGAACTGGAGTGTGCTCCACTCAATCCAGAAGAAGGGAATCTTTCAGGTTGAAAAAATTACTATGGACTTGGTTTTCTGAATACTAGATTTAAGGTTTCACCAGCGTATTTTTTGAAAGACCGAAGTGGTTGAACCTGAGAATTTTGGCTTCAGATCTGATAATTTATATATTTATATGAGATATATTGCTAGCCTTCCCACCCTAATTTGGGTGTTTGCCTCCGCGGAAGCTGGGTTCGCGAGTGGTAATTTATTTCCCACTTACCCTAAATGATGCCGCGCCTTCCCCGATCCACCGCCTAAGGACGCGTTCAATGTGAGACAGTCAGCAATTGAGACTTGATAAATTACCCATTAAATTGATATTCGCAATATGCCAAGCCTTAGGTTATATATATATATATATATATATATATAATTGGCGCGTACACCATTTTTGGGTGTTTGGCCGAGCCTCTCCCCCTATTTGTGGTGTGCGTCTTGATGTGCCGACTTCGATCGGCAGATATTTTTATGAGGAGCTTTTTCAAGGCAGAAATACACTCGGAGGTTTGCCATTGCCTGCCGAGGGGCGACCGCTAAAGGGTGGAGGAAGACCGATGGGACGAAAGGAGGTGGGTGGTGTGGATTATGAGCGATGACTGTGCTGCGGTTGTGTCAACCGTTTTATGCTGCTGATGAAGCTCATCAGAATTTGAATTTCAAGGTCTACTATATCAGTAAGCGTAGCAAAGAAGTAAGAGTCAAGATGCCTTAACCTCAATACATCTGACGCAGTAAAGACTCCAGGTAATTCCAAGATCCACAGCATGCACATCTCGCGGATAGTCTTCTGTGAGAAAACGCAAGAAGTTCGACAGCTGAGATTTTGTCAACTTGATGGATCCGACTTTACAAGTTTGTGTACCTACCCAGCGCTCGCTGAGTTGGCGCGAAGCCTATTTTTCCAGGAGCAGACTGCGGGGAGCCAAATTCTCTCCCTTCGCGGGAAGTCACCTCACATGTCCCTTGTCTGGTCAGCTCATGCGCCTCACAGTTTCCCGCAATGTCGCTGTGACCAGGAACACAGATGAACCTTATGTCAAAGAATTCGAATGCAATCGAAAGTGAAGACATGCATTCCCTCACAAGTTTCGAATGTACCATCATTGACCCGAGGGCCCTAATTGCCGCTTTTCTGTCGGAGTAAATATTTACTTTCTTGACTGTAAATTCTTACTTTCTGGACTGTAAATATTTACTTTCTTGACTGTCAATATTTACTTTATTAACTGTTAGTACGCATGTGAGTAGTCAATCCGCTGCTTCTTCGATTGCGGACTCGTCTACTTGGAGTGGTCCGGTGGTAAAACGATCCTAAGAAAGCAGAACCCATCGAGCTTCTTTGTCGATTGCAAAGCCACAATCGACAACACGAAAGTTTCCATATACGTATGTAACCATGTCTGAATTAGGTATCTCCGCAAAACTGAAACGTAAACTTAAGTACAACAAGACTAAACGCCTTTGGAAATTGGAAAGGATCTCTCAAAGTCATTTGTTACCAAGCAAGATTTCAAATTGCGAGGACCTTTAGAGTGTGACTTCTTCACTCTGTAACTGCGAGAGATTGTGACTTCATAACTAAATCGTTCAGAGACTCGCTTTGCATCACGAATGAGATCTAAAGCCTCTATACAATATCTTGCCAAACCTAACGCAAATTTTGGTGTATGTGAGATCAGGAATGATTGGTGAAGTTAACCTAACCTCTCCTAAGCCAATTCTCTCGTTTTTGTCATTTGCTTGCAACAGCAGCTTGCATGAATAGCAGCATTCAATAAAGTGACTCTTAGTGTCTGTCTTCGAAAGAAAGATTCTGCGGAAGAAGAAAGCCTTTGGGTATTGTAGCGCCTGGGGAGTGGAATCAAATTCGCTGAAGGGTTTTATGGATACCTTTCAGACATCCCAGGAGAGTTGGTTGAGCATCTTAAATAACATGAATCCGTGCTTACGTTGAAGACCACTGGCCAACTCAGGTCGTACGGATACGCAGATGCAAACGCTGTATCCCTGAAAATTTCAAAGCGGTACCCCCTAATGGGGGCACAATGAAGTGAAGGGCCTCTTCTGCGTCAAGAAGACCAAGTGGGGATGGACTTCACCGCACTCAGGGTTTGCTTACGCACGAGATGGAATAAACAACTGACGCGTTCTCTTGAATAAGGCTCAATCGCTTAGGCAATCATACCATCAATTAAGTGAAGGAAAACTAAAACTCTCTAATCAGTAAATAGTAGCGCATGGCGCATGGCGCATGGCGCATGCTATAATATATCATTTTTAACTGTTGCTTGGCCTTGCTGGACGAATACAAAAGCATTTTTTTTTATGTAATGAAGTCACAGTTCAGCAATTATCAATAACACATTAACAATCGGCGGAACCGCAAGCTTCCAACGGTTCTTAATTGTCCCAGTTACTAAGAGCTCCACTACCGACCGAATTGCATAAGTCCATTATGGGCCACTGCAGTAAACTAAGCGCATACCAATAAATGCATCATCAGTGAACGGGATGTGCTGTGCTGTTGCTTGATTTTTAGAACGCTTGGAAAAAGTGTACCAATTTCCCTTTTTCACTACAATCACCGCATGTACGTATCAGCGATGATGATGACACCTGTTCTTGCTGGCCACTCCATAGCTGACTGTGCCGACAGTTCCATGCCGGGCAAAGCGCAAATTGAGTTCAAGGCTAGAAAACTTGTCTTCGGTTGGTTATATGCAGAAAAACGTTCGGCCAAGGGGTTCAAGGGGAATGAGGCAGTCGTGCAAAAGGTGTCAGCAACTCGTTGGCATATATTTCTATGTGTTTTTGTGCAAATCTATTTCTGGGTTTGTTGACCACTTGGTTTTTGCTTTTGTTATTTTTTTTTTTTGCGTTGCAAAATAATTTTCTTTCATTGCTATGTATTTGGTTGCTTCCCGGCAATGATTGTTGGCAGATTTTCTTTTACTTTAATGGTGACAATAAAGCTACGGGTCAAACTTGTTGCTGGCATGGCATGGCATTGTTGGTTATTGCTGATGTATATGTACCAATCCATCATCATCATCATCAGCAGCAATTCGTTTTTGTGAATGTGGAGATGCTTACATAGAAATGTGTGTAAATTATATGTGTACGTGTGTGTGTACATATGTGCACAGTAACATCAATATCACCAACCATATAAGGTGCCAGCTTCTGCACTTGGATAAAAAAAGTACTATACAAATATGCTTGAATGGAAATCAAAGAAGATGCCTGAAGTTGCTGGCGCAGAATTATTGCACATGCGTAGTGTATGCACTGCCGGAGCTACAATTTAATGGTTATGTCGGCCGCAACATTCGAGTGTAAGTGCATACCCACACATTTACTTACGTATATACAAATTCAATAATAGCGATCGACACTTTTCTCCATTGCCCATGGGGGAAATTTCCGTCTGCTCTGAGCGACTGCGGTTGAAGGTAACAATTATGCTGTTTGTGGCTCGTTTACTGCGAAAGACAGTCACTCACATGCACGTAGTCACACATTTGCGCATGCGCACTTGCACGACATCAATGCATCACTTGCTCATCAACACATCGAGTCTGTAGCAAAGCATATGGTATATATAGTATGTATATATGCGATCAGTTGCTGGCGGTAGGTGACGGCTTGAAGCGCATTGGATTTGGATTGGCGCGAGTGTTTAATGGAAAATTATATGGCTGGCATTTGTATTGAGTTGTGGTTGTTGTGCATTGCTTTCTATTAGCAACAAATGGTAATACTGTCAATAACAACTCTAAACTCCTACCAATACCACAAATCTAGAAACTACATTATTTTCGAATTGCCCTGATCAAAAACAAAACCTCTATTCTTGCCTTTTTCTAAAGTGGGTTATTAAATAATGTATTTCTTTCTGAACTCTTATATCGTCCCCTTAGTATTAAAATAGCCTATAAATTTTTTGATGTTTTGAGAAAATGAATTTCAAACTTTTTGTCGAAAGTAGCTCTCACTCAAATCTCGTTATGTCTGTAAATATTTATTATTTTTTGACTAACGTTTTGACCCACTTTGTGGAACTAGAATTTGATAAAATTTTGACCATATATAAAATCGACGATGGAGAATCCAAAAATTCAATAAAAAATAATAGCCTATGAGCACATAGGCTATTGTTGTACTAAGGGGACGATATGTACTTATAGTATAAGCAGCTTTTTATTAATTTATTAATTCAGTAAAGCAACAAGTTTTATGCTAAGAAGAGAAAAAACCTGACGGATACTTTTTGGCGCCGATACAAAGGAATCCGAAATAAAACCAATGCAATAAAACGAGAAGCAAAACGTTGGTACTGTTACTCAAAGTTTTTTCCGTCACTTCCAACAAGAGAACTGTTGCGCAACCTAAAAAAATTTTAAATTCATGGCAAGGAAAGTGCCGAATGGGAGATTGATCTTGATGAACTTAATTACTACTTTGTTAGTGTTGGTAAGAAAATAAATTGTACTCCTAAAAGATTCCTCATTTTGTGCTTCTCTAAAAGAACAGTTCCAATTTATGACAGTTAGTGAGGTAGATGTCTTGAAAGCTCTATCCAAAATAAAATCTAATGCTGTTGGTGATGATGACATCTCGCTAAAATTTGTCCATATAGTCATCCAATAAATATTATTATCTATTATTGGAAGGCCATTACGAACTGCGACCAGAGCTGATCTATTGTGAAAGGCCTATTTTTGTAACCCTAGAGTTTTAGGCTTCTTAAAAATTTTAGCACAATTTTGGGTTTGTTGTTCCAATGGTTTCAGGGCGATACTACGATACTACCAAGGTGATGAAGTCTCTGTCTGCCCAACGCAGGACATTCACAAAGCAAATGTTCTGAGCTTTCTATGTCCATTTTGCAAAAGCGGCAGACATTGGTCTCAGATAGACCAATATTATTTAGATGATACCTCAGGCTCCAGTGACCTGTAAGATATCCTGTTAAAAGACGCAGATCTACTCTGCTTAGTGAGAGTAGCTTGTCAGATATTCCTTTGATGGGAATTATAGTTTGGCTTGACGCTGACCGGCGCAGTTTAGCCAGTGTGCAGCAAATTTCCTTTCTTCCCATTTCCTAAGGAATTCATTAATGGGGGAGTCCACAGAAAGGCTCAGGACCAGTAAGTTGCATATTTGCTCCTTGTTTTGCAAGGTCATCAGCCATTACATTTCCCTCATATCCTTCATGTCCCGGAATCCAGCCTAGTGTTACTATGTTGAGGTTTCCTAACGTGTTGAGAAGGTTTAGGCAATCAATTACCAATTTAGAGGTGATAGTTGTTGATAGAAGGGCTTTTAGAGCCGCTTGGCTATCTGAAAGTACCTATGTAGATGTCAGTACCTCTCATTTTCCTGCTAAGGCATTCTCTCACACATATTTCAATGGCATGTATTTCTGCCTGGAATACTGTTGGGTAGAGTCCCATTGGAATCGATTTTTTGAATTTAGGCCCATTGATTCCTGCCCCTGTTCTACCATTTTCCAATTTGGACCCATCAGTAAACCATAGCTAAGAGCCAGGTTTGAAAGTGATATAACTGGTTCTCCAGTCTGTGCGTTCATTAATTATAACTTGAAAGTTCCTGAAGAGTATTGGTTTGGGTGATAGTATATCATCCCTATGAAGAATGGGACTATGTAGGAAGTTTTCTAAGGTCTTTAAATGTCCTTTCATATCCCCACTTTTAAGTTCAGATATACCTTTTAATCTTAAGGCACTCGAGCGAGCTTCCCTTTCTATCAAGATTGGAAGCGGTGGTATGTTCAGGAGCATACCCAATGCATCCGTGGAACATGTTTTCATAGCCCCTGTAATACCAATCCAATAAATAAAAGGACCCATATAATAAACCATTGCTTCACTAGTTCATGTTTCCCAGCAGTATGAGAAAAGGCTATAGTTTTCTCAGTCGCAAAAAAGGCAAGTGCTATTTATGCTGGTGACTATAGACCTATCAGCATACTGCCCACATTTGATGGCTACGCAAATTTCATCATCAGGACAATCGTCTACTCTCTCCACTATAATCTGGCTTCAAACAAAGTCACGGTTGCGCGACAGCAATGGTTAAAGTACTGGACGATATTAGAATTAGTTTTGACAACGGAGACTTGACTCTACTTTGATTACTTGATTTTTCTAAAACATTTGACACAAATGGCTATATTTGAAACTTAAATACTATTTCGGCTTCAAAGAAAAGTAACATCTCAGCCTAGATATGTACACACTGGTGTTCCACAAGGATCTATCCTTGGTCCACTTCTTTCAGTATTTTTGTTAATGATGTTTTACCGTTTGTCAGTTTGTGAATGTCCATGCGTATGCTGAGGATATACAATTGTACTTGTCCAGTCTTGTTGGTCTAGTGGAAGATTTATGTTTCAAAATAAACAGTGATTTGTCTGCTATTTCTGTGATTTGTCTAACTCTTTATGTTTGAACGCGTCAAAGTCATATGTCTTACCTATGTATGTATATGTAATAGTGTGGTGCATGTTAAGGCGCAAATTAGTTCTCCAGCTAATTATGCCTCTATTACCTACTCTGAGCTGGTATATAACAAACTTGACTCCACATCTTGACTCTAACCTACTAAAGTTGTGATTATTACTAAAATTATAATAGTATGATCGTGAAAAAATGATAATTGTTCTATTAAGGGACAGGCACTGTCATGTTGTCATTATGGAATATTAATAATTAAGGATTTTATACTTATAATTCTAATAAAAGTGAAATACTTTATATATGGAGCTTAAATCCATTGCACTAATCTGACATATTAGAAATAAGTTAAAAGTGGTAATTCAGAATAACTATGTTCAGCGGGAGGGGTGTTTTGAAGTCATTCAGTTGATGACAACTAAGTTCATCGGCTAGATAACTTGTCGTTGGGAAATTATACTTTCTCAAATAATAAATAAGAAGAATAAAATTCCTAATAATGATATAGAAGATCCAATAGTTGAGATAATATTTCATGTTGTATATGCATCTGGGTAATCTGAATATCGTCGAGGTATTCCTGCTAGTCCTAAGAAGTGTTGAGGGAAGAATGTTAGAGATTATTCCAATAAATATAATAATAAATTGACTCTTTAATCATCTAGGATTTATATTTAATCCAGTAAGTAAAGGGTATCAGTGAATAAATCCAGCTATAATTGCGAATACTTTTCCTATAGATAATATATACATAATGGAAGTGTGCTACAACATAATAAGTATCATGTAAAATAATATCTACAGATGAATTAGCAAGTATTAGTCCGGTTAATCCTCCTACTGTGAATAGGAAAACAAATCCTAAAGCTCATAGTATTGCTGGTGAATAATTTAGTTGAGTTCCATGGAGTGTAGCTAATCAACTAAAAATTTTAATTCCCGTTGGTACTGCAATAATTATAGCAGCTGGTGTAAAATATGCTCGTGTATCTACGCCTATTCCAACAATAAATCCTAATAATCCAATTGCTATTATTGTTTCCTTTTTAACTGATTCTTGACTAATAATATGTGAAATTATTCCAAATCCAGGTAAAATTAAAATATTAACTTCTGGATGACCAAAAAATCAAAATAAATGCTGGTATAAAATTGGGTCTCCTCCTCCAGCGGGGTCAAAAAATGATGTATTTAAGTTTCGATCTGTTAATAATATTATAATTGCACCAGCTAGTACTGGTAAAGATAAAAGTAACAATAGTGCTGTTAATACTACAGCTCATAAAAATAATGGTATTCGATCAAATGTTATACCAGTGGATCGTATATTAATTACTGTTGTAATAAAATTTACTGCCCCTAGGATTGATAAACTTAATGTGGCATTTGGTAGATATGATCATATCTCTGCCTGGCGAACAAGGTTACTGGGCTGTTGCCTTAACAGTTATTTGTCTACTAGAATTGCATGTGCAAACTTACATTATTCAAGTCACCTCCCTGTCTGACAGAGAAGTTGATACCTGTAAGGTCTCGCAGACACAACAAATTCATCGATCCAAATTTAATTGCCTAACATCATCTAGACTATTTTTCATTAACGCTGTTGAAGTGTGGAACTCATTACCCGACACTGTGAAGGCTGGACTTAACAGGTTTAACTACAGGGCAAAAGTCTATAATTACTTTAAAAGTGTTTGATTGCATTAAATTAGGGCATTAAATTTCTCTCTGCATTCTCTAATTACTACTTTTGTTTTTTCTTTTCTAAATCCTTCTTTTTTGCCTACTACCAAACAAAGCCGATTCTTATTATTATAGTTAAGTTAAATATAATGAATTGATTGAATAATGAATTAATTTAGATTAAGAGACTTTCATGTTAAAATCATTCTAGTT
Source organism: Anastrepha fraterculus (assembly GCA_037575425.1). Classification (NCBI taxonomy): domain Eukaryota; kingdom Metazoa; phylum Arthropoda; class Insecta; order Diptera; family Tephritidae; genus Anastrepha; species Anastrepha fraterculus. Next base: position 1,766,588 of record JAYXIM010043962.1, read on the forward strand.
ATGCGAGAGTATGCTAATGTTGAAGTACTACTAAAAGACCTTAATCTTAAATAAAATAAAATAAAGAAAATAAAAGAAAATAAAAGCTAGAAATACAAAATTTCTCATAGACTACAAAGAACTAATAGTAACAAGGACCTGCTTTGGTGGTATTGGATGATGAAATTCCAAATATACCTACCGAAGCAGCTAACTTATTTGCAGATTTTTGTATTTCAAATTATGTCTCGGCTGATGAGGGGCGCCACCTGACCTTTCATCCGAGATATCTTCATTTCTAAATAATTGGCAATTTGCACTTCTGATCTGATGACATTTTCAAGGGTATGCTTTCTCTTAAACCTTCGTCACTTACAGACGCTGACGATTTTTCAGCTCTTTTGCACAAGAATCATCTCGCGTTGGTTATTCCTATTGAGATTATTTTTAACAAATCTTTATCTAGGGGCACTTTTTCACATGAATGATATTTACAACCATCACGCCTTATTTTATAAGCGAAAGCCTTTAAAGCTATCAAGCAACTCTAAGCTGTTAGAATGCATTGTAAAGGACAAAATTTATTTCTCCGTTAATTAACCAAGGTGTACGACGTGTTTCGTGATTTTCGCTAAGAAGGAAAAAGAGCAGCATCGCTCGGTAATTCGCTTTTTGTTTTTGGATGGGAAAAAATGCAAGGACATGAAAGCAAAGTTGAAAGCTGTTTATAGAGACGCTTCGCCATCTATGACCATAGTTAGATATTGGTTCAACGAATTTAAACGTGAGGGAACAACCGTTTTGATGAGGAGCGACAAGGACGCCCGGCAGACGTGGTTACCAAGGAAATCCGTCAGAAAGTCCACGACATAATTCTCGGTGATCGACGAACAAAAGTGCGCGAAGTAAAGGCCATAGGTATGTCGACCGAAACGGCAATTAATATTTTACATGATGAGTTGGCCCGATGGGTGCCGCGATTGCTCACGGTGGACAACAAGCAGATGTGGTTGTTAACTTCAAAGCAGTTTGTGGAGCAATTTAAGCGAAATTCGAAGGAGTTTTTTCATCGAGTTGTCATCGATGGATTTATCAATATACACCTGAAACTAAGCAACAATCAAAGCAATGGATTTCTCACGGTGAATCTGCTCCAAAGAAGGCGAAGACAGTCCCATTCGCCGGAAAGGTCATGGCGACGATTTTTTGTGATGCGAACGACGTCCTCCTCATGGATTTCTAGAAAAACCGTGCTTTACGTGGGATTCGAACCCATAATCTCTAGGATGGCAGGCCAGTGCACTTACGCTAGACTACCGAGGCAGCAATGAATTATATTATATTTGGTGGATTCATTTCTTTTTAGGCTCTTTTTTATTGCACCCGTCTTTAAAATTGGCAAAAAAAAATGGCATTAGAAGTTATAGTTATTTCTTAAATTTTTGCCCAAATCAGCATTTGACCAAGTCTTATTTCATCAAGTCTCAAGAGTAAGCCATTAATCTTGAAACCGGTATTATTAGGCTGTACTTGTGAAGTTATCTAATAGAGGAAGTTATTTCAACTAATGGAAATTTTATTGATTGATTTTATAGTTAGATAAGTTAATATTGTTTAACAATTCGTGAAATTTCATTGAATTTGGTCCAAATGAAAGCTAATTATGTCTTTATTTGGAGACCATGTGGTCATTAAAAGAATCGAACGCGCGCCAAAACATTTTCTCGAGGAGACTGTCCAACTCTTCTCTCTGTTGGAGATCGTTGCAAATCGTGAATTTCTTTAAAATTACCTCATCATAGAAAATAAAGTTTTTCTAAACTCTCCACTGATGTGTCACTTAGACGAAGGCCACTCAGTTTCATCAGTTTGCACGTTACCAAAGGTTTGCACGTTGCCATGGCAAGCAATATTTGGCCCAAAGAAATAATCTATGATATCCTGAGTGAAACTGGTGCTGGGCATACCGCACCCCTGAACAAGTTCGTGCGTGTAAGCGCATCCAAAGTTAGGTATCCGAATTTACGTAGCTTGGAGTTATACTTGACTCCAAACTCCATTGGAAGCTACACATTGAAAATCGTGTAAAGGAGGCCAGTATAGCTTTCTACTCTTGCAAATCTTGGTTTAGTGGAGAGCTCTTCGAAAAGGCTATAATATCACTAAATTGGGGAAGGTGCAAAGGACTGCATGTCCCTGCCTCAGTGCTGAAAGTCATTTTGCACTTAGTTACTTCCAATCGACTTTTAACTGAACTTTGGACAGTTCGAGTTCGAGGGTCGTGCCAGGGCAATATTTCCAAGTAGACAGGATTGGAAATCTGTTACGATTCTGGTACTTCTGTCTTCACTGACAGCTCGAAGCAGGAGTGTTCTGTAACTCAGCCAGTTTATCTGTTTCCTTAAAATACCGAATACTGCTGGTGTTTTTTAGGCAGAAGTCTTAGCGATCCTTCAAGCATGCAAAATGCTTAGGGAATGTGGGAACGAGGGAGATATTAACATTTTTTCGCCTCGATCACAGCTAAACTGCTCAACTCCTGTAAGGATAAGAACAAATCTCTTGGGTGTGCAGCTAACATTTATCTCATACCTATGTGTTCCAGAACTTAGGAACACAGAGAGAAATGAAGTTTCTGATGAGCATGCCAAGAAGGGGTCAACGGAACTGGTCTCAGAGGTCTCCCATCTGGTCATCGGCATCCAGGATACTGTTGTTAAAAGGGAATTGCTCAATTTATTTCCCAAGAAAGCGCAGAAAAGATGAAGCTTCATTTCTTCATGTGCTATTTCGAAAACCTTTTGGCCCAATACAATAGGACTCAGAAAGTACAGGGGACTCCCTGTAAATGTCCGGATTTGGCAGCTAGATGATTAAGTTTATTGGGTGATTCTTTCTTCAACACACTGGGGCAGAGGGCCAACCGAAATCCCTTCAATCTTCTACATTATATCAATAGCTCGGTTAGCTGTAGATATCTGCCCGTTGGAAGTCTCATAATGGCATCAAAATGGCTCTTTAGTGCTACTTGAGGAATGCCAGTGTCTCACTAAAGGAGCCGAATTGTCAAGAGGGATGAAGAAAGTTGTTTACTGAGCAAACCTTTTAATATTGAATTATGATGCTAATTCAGTTATGTAACTTAATGACGTACGCGATTGAACACGAAAGTCGTCGGTAGCTCAATTAAAAACTGAATTACCTCAATTCTGGCGCATATCTGAACGTAGCATTAAGCGAATATGTATATAAAATTTTATATTTGGCAAGTGCTATTTCAATACTTGGACTTTTTCTATGAAGAATTAAAAAAAAATGAATTTGCACCAAAACTAATTTTAAATCTCATTTCGAAATAAACATCTGACCACTTTGAAATATATCTCAACTACAACTGATAGATATCCATGTCGCATTATTATCCTCCGTAACTGGATCAGAGATTTTCTTTTTCGTACAAACGCAATCACGCATACACTGCACACACACACACATAGAATGTGGCGCGATAGCAATCATTTCCCTGAAATCAGCCAACTAACTAACAAAAGTAAACAACTTTCACCCCAACAATATAATCAATGATGGACAAAACCGAAAATGTGTATGCGCGTGTGCGTGTGTGTGAAGCTGTAAGGCAGATAGAAAACGAAACTACTCGTACATCAGCAACATTTTGGGAAACGGAAAATGGCAATAACGCTGCCTGCCACCAGTACCCGCACGAACAGCGACAGCCACAGCAGACATCTTCAATGCTTCGAATTCCTCAATTCTCATTGATTGCGATCCTGAATGTTAATGTGTCCAGTGCATATGTACGTAGAAACAAAAACAAAAACAGCAAAATAGCGCGAAAAAGTAGCTGTACATGTGTTGAATAGGTGAAAAGCGGCCACAGCGAACAGGTTCGCCCAAAGCGATTCTAAAATGCCAAATTTATATGTTAAATTCCGTTTGCCGCTTCGCGCCGATCATTCATTTGCGATTTTTACTACTGTTTTGCTTTCCTGACGCGTTTTTTTTTCTTGTTTTTTCCTTTTTCGCATGCGCCTCTGTACTTATATATGCGCGCTACGCATCCGCGTTCGCTGCCACCGACTGCGACACCAATGCATAATATTACGCGCCGCAGCCGGCACGCAATGCCGCATAGTATTAGCTGTGCTTTTTGTGTACTAAGTTGCTCGACAGCGACAATACACAACCAAAAAAAGTAATTGCCCCATTTCGGCATACCACTAACAAACAGCACTAACGTTGTGAACCCAAAGGCAATAACGGCAGACGCATCGGTCCGCGGTGGCCTATCGAAAGTCATTCAAAAATCCAATCAACAACAGCCAGTCTGCGTGGCGCAGCCACTTTAGACCGTCAATCTCGTCTCGCCTCGTCTCAGCGCACCTTATCACTCCGCGCCCCTGCCCCTTCCCGAACTTTCCTCAATAAATGTGTATCTTTTTGGCTGTCTATCTCTTTTATCGGCTGAATTTGTGTGTGGCGAACAGGTTGCAAATAGGCCGTTTCCTTGTCGGCTGCGGCGCACACTGTCGCCGCGGGCAAACGCGTGTGGCATTTCGTTTTCATTTAAATTCGATTATACTTTTTTTTAATTTATTTATTTTTTCTTTTTGCTGTTATTCTCATGATTCAGTTTGGTTGCGGCTACTTTACACGCAAGTACTTTTCTTTTGTTTTTCGTGTTTTTGGTTTTACTCTTTTCGCATTGAATTAAATTTGATTTGCCGCGTGATTTCGCCAAAATCATCATTGAATAGCAGTTAATTAAAATTTTTGCTAAGTCGTTAAAAGTGATAAAAGCCTACTAAGTTGCGCTTCTGCTGCTTACACATACACATGTGCGTATGTATGTGTGCATTTGTGCATATGTAAAATTGTGTTTGTATGTACAGAGCAACTTGTAAGCAAGCAGTTGGGTTGTTTTTAATGCCAAGGTGCTCAACTGAACTGGAAACGAAATTTTAGCTCATTCAATTAAAAATGCGAGACCATTTTTCTCTTCTCTCTGCCTAACTTTTCTTGACTTGACTTTCATTTGCTAAACTGGGTCAAGTTTTGCTCTGCGATTATTCCATGTGACTCGTCTGTAATTAAGGTTCATTTTTACATTGTCGAAAACAAAAGCAAAAACAAACATTCAGACTGTGCATTGCCGTGCATTTCTACTGAAATGGAAAATTATGATTCCTGTTGAACTCTAATTTGCATTCTTTGCTTGGTTTCTCAAAGGTTAATAACTTTTTGTTGTTGTGCATTAACTTGATTTATGATTGTGGCAAGTTAAAAGATATCATTGAGCTAACCAAACTCACTGTATGTACATATGTATGTACACATGTAGCTAAAAGCAATTAAGCAATCGTTTATATGTGCGATGTTTAGGATCGAACTCTAAAAATATCAAATATGATAAATAAATGAAATGATGATTAAGTTCAAATAAAAGGGCAACGCTACAAGTAGAGTAGAGTAGTGTAAGGTTGCAGATTTGAGACCTGCAATTATGAATAATGGTGGCCGCCGTGGCCGTATGGGTTGGTGCATGACTACCATTTGGAAATCAGAGAGAGAACGTAGGTTCAAACCTCGGTGAAAGAAAAAAAAGAAAAAAAATTTTCCAATAGCGGTGACCCCTCAGCAGGAAATAGCAAACCTCCGAGTGTATTTCTGCCATGAAAAAGCTCCTCATAAAAAATATCTGCCGTTCGGAATGGGTTTAAAACTGTAGGTCCTTCCATTTGTGAAACAACATCAAGACGCACGCCACAAATAGTAGGAGGAGCTCGGCCAAACACCCCAACAGGGTATACGCGCCAATTCTATACATATATTATATATATATAAGCAGAATTTGAGTCAACCTGCAGAGAAAAAGAGCATGACGCCTAGATTTAAACTGCACCTTAAGCATAAAGTCCATATTGTGCGAACATAGCTGCTCCGTAATTGATCAAAAGTCATTCTACCCCTCCCTAATCACCCGATCTAAGCCCTATAGAAAACTTATAGGACGTGCGTTGGAGCGGGGCGTGTGACAGAGACCAGTTTCTTCTCCCAGGGAATAAAAAAGTTACAGGAATATTGGGCGAAAATCGGGCGAGATTATACGCAAAAAGTAATTAAAAACTTGCCAAAACGTTTATCCGATGTCGTTAGAAACAATGCATTTAGTACTAAACATTAGTTTCGTTAATTTTAGGCATATTTGTATATTATTTTGTTACCGTATTGAAAAACAGAATATTAATGTTTCATAAATTTTTGACTATTTTGTGTTTCCTACTCCTTTTTTTGCTTGTGGTTATTAGATTCTTTTAACTACAGCCAATACCTTAAATTGAAATAAATATGTGAAACTCTTAGTGCGGTGCCACACTGTGCGTTTTCACCGGAGCGTTGAAAACGCTCCGGCGCGAAAGGATGGCAATGACGAACGCGTTTGTATGATAGTTGTCACACTATGCGTTGTCGCCGCACCTACCGGACGGTTGCCGCAACTTGCTGCGGCGATGCGGCTTAGCCGCAAGACCGGAAGACATCGACGACACAAGTATTCTTACGAATACCGTCACACTGTGCAGTTCAAACGCAGCGTTTTGCAATCATATTCGATACGGATAAATTTATACCTCGCATTCAAGAAAAGCCGGCCCTTTGGGATAAAAGTGCAAAAGAATATAGTGATAAGAATGCAAGAGAAAAAGCGTGGATAGAAGTTGGCGAATATTTTCGAAAAACCGTCGAAATTTCTCAGTTGATTCACGATGAGAAAAGAATGGATGGACCCAGTGTTGGCGATTCACTGGCTCTCTCAATAATCCTTCCGCTTCCAATAGCGAAATTGCAATTATTTTTTTTCTCAAAATTTTCCAGGACATCTTGTTGTGCTTACAGAATGCAGCAGACTGACGCAGATTGACGCTGAGTGAACGTACAGTGTGACATGTCGATCCGGTGCGGTGAAAACGCATGCCTTTCAACCGCTCCGGTGAAAACGCACAGTGTGACTCCGCACTTATCTAATGAAAAAGTTATATTTTTTTCAAAATTTATTTAAAAATAAATTCAAATTAAGGGCCACACAGGGTCCGGCACTCGAAGCGTAACTAACTTCAGACCGCTCGCGCAGCTGATGTTCGGGCATCAGCTGCCTGTTAGTTGGCTAAATGGAAGTCCTGTGCATTGTTTACAAGCGCGGGTAAGCCAAATGCCAAGAGTAAACACGAAAAAAGAAAATCGGTAATGGTTTTCAAACGTAAAAGTGTGACTGCATTATATTGAACTGGAAAAACACAACCAGCGATTGTTCGTGAGTCCGAGCACCTTGCAGTAAATTAACTTTTGGGCTATCGCACCATTACCCGTTACAATGATACTGGTAGCATTGCGAAACGGCATGGAGGTGGTCATCAAAAGGCTGCAACGTCACGTCAAATGGTTCAAAAAGTGAAGAAGAGACTTGAGCGAAATCCCCGACGAAGTGCCAACCAACTCGCGAATGAACTGAAAATATCTGACCATAGCATCCGCCGCATACTGAAAAATGATCTCAAATTCAAGCCTTATAAGACCGTTTACACGAGAATTTGAGTCATCGATTGGCCCAGGAGGCAGCACCCGCCACAGGTAATGGTTTGGGGCGCTTTAACCGCACATGGGCGCTCTCCAATCACTTTCATCGAGCCAGTCGTCAAGGTAAATGCAAAATATTACCGGGAAAGTATTCTGAAGGTAGCTTTGAAGTCGTGGGTAGACAAACATTGCGGTGGCGGCAGACCATGGACGTTTCAACAGGACTCGGCACCATCGCACAAAGCTCGAGTGAACCAAGAATGGCGAAAAAATAACGCCCCGAAATTCATAACGTCCTCACAATGGGTATCATATTCACCAGACGCGAATTCGAAGGAGTATTCTCTTTGGGCCCTTTTGGGGTGCAAGATCCGAACTAAAAGATTCACCAGTCTCGAGGCGCTGAAAAAAGCAATTGCCCGCGAGTGGGCCAAAATACCAAAAAGCCACATTCGGGCAGCTTGCGATTGGTTTCTGGATCGTCTCAAGGCCATAGTCAAGGCAAAAAGGTGGACATATAGAGCAAAAGTAAATTGATTCTTAATTCTGTATTATTTTCACAAATTGTTTACTTTCAATTTAATTAAAGTAATTTTTCAAACTAAATTTATAGCCTTTTTAATTGGTTACACTTCCAGTGGCGGACCCTGTATAACGGTTATATCCGGTTTTTTTGGACGCACGATAACTCAAGAAAAAATTAATAAACTGCAACTACTCTTTATCCAAGGTACGTTGATAGTAGGACGAAGCCGGTGAATAACCATAAAAAATAAATAAATAGCTGGCGCTTCAACCTTTTGGGGTGTTTGGCCGAGCTCATCCTCCTATTTGTGGGTTGCGTCTTGATGCTGTTTCACTAATAGAGAGGCCTACAGTTTAAAGCTGACTCCGAATGGCAAATGTTTTTTATGAGAAGCTTTTTCATGGCAAAAATACACGCGGAGGTTTACAATTGCCTGGCGAGGGGCGGTCGCTATTAGGAAAAGCTTTCTATCATTTTGGTGTTTCATGTACTGAGATTTGAACCTACAAATGATCGTCACGCCCCAACTCATTCGATTATGGCGGCCGCTTAACCATAACGTAGCCCAAAGATAAATACGGCCAAGTAACATTTTTAGTATTGGCTAATGCTACGCTCACTTTTTCACGCGTGTTAAGACTACATTTCCGTCCGTTCTTCTATTACAAAGCCATAACCTTCTTTTCAAAGAATTTGTGTGATTTCAAATCTTAAGTTCAGTGCGCCGCGATTTTAGCACTTCCTTACTCGTCTGTGTTTGTCTATATGAAGTGTTTTTTTTGTTTTTTTATATTGGAATAAACAAGTTTTGCAAAGAACTTCAGGTATTTCATACTTTAGATTAAAAATGTAATTATTTTCAAGAGCACAAAGGAATTTGTAAATTTTGTAACACATTTTTAAATTTTTTAAAATAAAATTTTAAATTAAAATTTTGCAAATTTTTGTTTTAGGCCTGTCTTTAATTTAAAAAAATTGTTTCTATTTCCGAAAATTAGGGCCTGTGAATACGACCACAAAAACGCCCGAAAAATCTTTAAGCCAACTATTTTCTTTTTTTACTTTATTCCCAAAATAAGGAATTAAGAAAGTGTTCATTTTAAATTAACACACACCAACGCACATATTGCGCATGTATGGCACACAACGCAGGGCAACTTTCCTCCTTACCGCTAATGTCACTCATACGCCAGCGTAGTCATGCATGCAGGCAGGCAGCTCTTATCAAGCGTAACATCGCATTAAAATGTGAAATGCGCTCATTTCACTTGAACTACAGCGACTTCAAAAACGCAGCAGCAGCAGTGGTGAGTTGATGCATGCAGAATTCGTGATGTATTTAACCGTTAAATCAGACATTTTGACATCTGCATTGGATTTTTTTGTGTCTCTTAGTTATTGCTGCCGCTTGCGAAAAGCCCTTAGACAGGAATAAGGCGCATTTTGTTATAGGTGTATGTTGCAGTGTTGTTGTTGCGACTGCTGTCGATTCATAGCAATTAAGGGAGATTTCACTTTTCATATGCAACTTGCAAGTAGAAGTCAGCAGGCAGCAAGTTGAAAGTGAAAATCATGCGACTGATGCGCCAAGGTACACAGCCAACAATCAATAAACACTCTTCCTTTCCATTGCCACGGCAGTTGGTGGTGATTCGATGCGCTTCTCAGCAGTCGCCAGTCTGCATATTTTCCGGCGTTGACTGGCTTTTGACCTCGCCACTCAACTCAAGCAACTCGCGAATCCCTCGACGCGTTGCGGAATTCTCTGGCCAGTGTCATTATTATTTTCCATTTTTTGTTCGCATGCATTGTTGGCGTTGCTGATGCTGCTGATGTTGCAGGTCTCAAGTGCTACACATATATATGTACATACGTAAAACTTCGCAAGCTGCCAAGCAGACAAGCCGCCAAGTTGTCAGACTAAAGACTAAAGCAACGTCTCCGCGCTCCACTGCATCATTGTATCACGTTCTTGGCGCAATTTTATACACTTTCTCCCGATTCTGGATGTTGGCAGTGCAAAGTCTTTGTAGATTCAGCAACCACTGCAACCGCAACTGTTGCCGCACACCACCTTCGATATGCCTTTCAGCTTTTCTCGGCTGTCTGTTGCGCTGGTTTGCTAACCTGCCTGGAATTTACTTACTCACTCACATTAAATATATATTTTACCTCGTTTTGCATTTTTGAGCTTCGTTTTTTTTTATTTTTATTTTTTTTTTCTTGTTCATTCATTCCATTTATTCGCCATTTTTATCTTTTTCGGCGGTGCGCATTGGAGGTCAGTAGCGCGACGCGTTTTTGTGGCTAGCTGGTTTTCGGCGCTATCATCAGCGAAGTCATCATCGTCAGCGTCATCTACATAGCTGCCCCTGGGCTGACAGAACAAGAAAAAGCAACAAAAAATCTTGTTAGTTTTCGCATTCACGTTGCCGCTGGCAGTGGCGGCCAGCAGGAAGAAACCAAACCAATTCGAGCTACCAACATCAACTGACGTCGCCTTGTCTGTGGTTAGGTTGCTGCTGTTTCTGCTGCCGCTGCCTCACTTTTTCTAACATTTGAATATGCAAATTACTGTAGCTGTGTTTATCGTTTTTTAGTGTTGTTGTGCTGTTGTTTTTCGCCTAAAACCACCAACATTTCTCATCAATTTTTATTGACATCACTTTTTCTGCATTCTTCACTCTTGCTCTTCGAGTTGAATTTTCGACAACAATTTGTTCGGCTACTTTCATTGCGCCAATTTCATGCAAATAGCCTGAGCATCGGGAAATAACTGCAAGCGATTTTTCTTCTTTAAAATAATTTGTATGCAAAATTACTTGCCATTTCAACCACAATATGACCATCATTATATGACCATTTTATGTTTACAGCGACGATCTGAACGCAGGTATCAAAATTTATCAGCAAATCTGAGCACCCTTTTTGCTACATAGCACCTAAAGAGAGCTGTGATGGGCTGGTTGGAATGAAATCATTACCTACTCACCAGCTTGCAACTAGTGGCGATAGCATACAACAGGAATGAGACGCTCTTCAGTTTGTATCCTTTGGATTTCAAGGCTGAAATTACTATCGGTGTTAATGCTGGTTACTAAATAAATGAAATCTCTTACAACCTCGCAATCATAACTGCCAACAGTGACGTGGGTGCCGACACGCGAGTGCACTGACTCTTTATTTGATGACAGAAGCTACTTTATTTTGCCTCGTTCGCCGCCAGACCCATTCTCTTTGACTTGCCGTTCATGAGTGTTTTCCAACACTTGGCGTATTGTGAAAATCTGGTCGATGGTGGATTTTCCAAGTCTAAGGCCATACTGATTAGGTCCAATCAGATGGTTGACGGTGGGCTTCACACAATATGCACGCTAGGATCTCATACGCGATATTTATAAGGCTAATCCCGCGGTAATTGGCACAGATTGCGGTATCACCCTTCTTATGGATTTGGCAAAGCACACTTAAATTCCAATCGGCAGGCATGCTTTCATTTCATTCGACCATGTTTTGCATAGAAGCTTATGTATGTACTCGCTGCCATGTTTGAATAGCTCAACCGGCAATCCGTCGGTTACCGCGGCTTTGTTGTGCTTTAGCCGTGTTGCCACTATTCTCATCTCGTCATGGTAGGTTAGTGGAACGACAGTTCCGTTGTTAACGATTGGGGTATCGGCATCTTCACATTCTCTGTGACATGCGCAGTTGTCACTATTTGAGAAATGTTGCTCTCCTAATCTGGATGTCAGTCCGCAGATAGCCGTCTTTTTTCTTACAGGAAATCGCACCGGTCTTGAGACCTTCTGTAAACAGCCGAAGTTTCTGATAAAACTTTTGGGCCGTTTTTCTTACTACGTTTCACTCCGTTTTGAGCTCCCGATAGCGATCCCACATGGCTTGCGTTGCGCCCGATCGTAGTGTGGCTCTATAGGCAGCATCTTTTCTTTCTGCGGCAGCATGACATTCCTCGTTATACCAAATGCTTTTCCAGGCACTTTCTTTTATCTTATACCTCATGAATTAGTTATTTGGATAATGTTTTTTTAGCTCAAATTGGGGTATTGTACCGTATAATCACGCTTTAAATTTATGAATATTGCTTATTTAGATTTAAAAAAATATATATGTACGAAATCTTAATCAATAAATAATTTCAAAAGCGGGTTCTAGATGAATGAAATACTCTAGAGCCTAACTCGCTTAATCTCTTGCGCTGAAAAGAGATGCAATGCACGTCGACTTGTTATCTGCTCTGGACTGGCAATGACGTGTAATGGACACCCGCTGAATTAACTGTAAAAAAGCATGTTGTTTATTTCGAAAAGCGAAACAAATTCAAAATTCATAGAAATTTTCACTTTCAAAATTTCGGCTAGACATTGCAGAAGAAATTCTATAAAATGTTTATGTTCCTGAAAACCCAACATGCGGAAGGACATTTTGAGATAACACACCATTGCGTTTGCAGACAAAACAGTGGAGACATTTCCCAAGAAAATTTCCTCCTACACAAAGTACCTAAATAGGAGTATTTTTAAATCTTCCCAAATGTTTGGGTTTTTTCGTCTGCCATCTGTCAACAATATTCAGTTCATTGTTTGTTACGTTTCATACAGCAATGCATTTTTGTCGCTCTTAAAAATGTCGAGTTTCGTGCCTTCAAACTACGATTTGCGGACATCGTTGATTTTCTGTTATCAATTGAAGAAAAACGCTTCTCGAGCTCATCAAATGCTTATAGAAGCTTATGGTGGGCATGCTCTAAGTAGAGCACAGTACTTCAGGTGGTTTGAAAAATTCCGCAGTCGTGATTTTAGCGTGGAGAACGAGGACCGTGGCCGGCCACCGAAAAAGTTTGAGGACGCCGAATTGCAAGCATTGTTGGATGAAGATGATGGTCAAACGCAAGAAATGATGGCAGAGCAGTTGGGAGTGACCCAAAAAACCATTCCCAAACGTTTGAAAGACATGGGCATGATTTTAAAGGTCGGAAGATGGGTGCCGCATGAACTGACAATGTGACAATGCACCGCCACATTGAACAAGTGTGACCCGGGAATTGGTGGAGACGAACGATTGGGAACCGCTGGTGCCTGCGGCTTACTCATTTGTTTGCATCGATGGGCCACGCACTTCCCGAGTAGTGCTTCAATTCTCACGAAGAAGCCAAAAAATGGCTCGATGATTGGTTTCCGGCCAAAGACGCGGCATCCACAAATTGCCTGAGAGATGGGAAAAATGTGTCGCTAGCGATGCCTATTATTTTGAAGATTAAATTTGTAACCATTTTTTGTTAATAAAAGTTAGAAATTGGAAAAAAAAGTCTCATTTCACAGGTAAAAGCCTCAACGAAGAAGGCAGGTATGCGCGAAAGAGAATAAACGCAGTGAAACTGTATGGGAATGTAAGAAATTACTTGTTGCACTGCAAAGCCCTGATTGCTTTGAAATATATCACACCGTATACATTTTTAATAAAATTCTTTAAAATACTATTCATTTAATTCATATTCATTTATATATTGTGACTATAATTTTTGTTAAACACACTTTGCTAAATGCTTTAATATAAATTATTCCAAGCAAGAGCTCATTATAAATTGATTTACATGACGCAGTTACCGGCTTTTGGAAATTAATTACCAGCAAAAGAGGTAAAATACCATGAGGTTTGAAGAGGGTCTAAAATCCCGTAGCCGTTTACAATTTTCGACATTTTTATATTATCTTGAACAAAAAAAAATTGTCAAAAACCAACGCCTTGTTTGAGCCACTCCAAATGCACACTTTATTACACTAAAATTCAATGCGCTACACAACTACATACTCTAAATTGTTGTAAGAATGCTAATTACATTTTTTTAAAGTTTTGATGAAAATTTAATTTTTTAAAGTTTTTTTTTGTAAATTAGCGCAAAGTCGGAAACTGAGATTTATATGGTTTTTATAGAAGAATGAACTATAAAGTTAATAAAATACGAATCCAATAAATTGTCAAATTGTCATCATAAAAACTATTAAAATTTAATAAGAATCAAATAAATTGGCAAAACTTGTTAATAAGCTTCAGTGGTATAGTTAGTAGTATAATCGCACTGTATATAACTAAAAATATAATCACATCCGTTAGAATAAAGCAATGACATTTATTTTCCTTCTGCTCTCTTGTTTCTCCCGAAATTGTATTTATATTAAATTAAATACGGCGTAGTCAAACAATCATGAGACCATCTGCGCTTAGTTATCAGATAATACAATGAAATTCGTCGGGCATGAAATATGAAATGATACGAAAAGTCAACAGCGGTCGCCCCTTGGCAGGCAATGGTAAACCTCCGAATGTATTTCTGTCATTTCATGAAAAGTTCGGGGAAAAAAAGAAATCAGAGGGTGTGGCTAATATCAGACCGTTAATCGGTTTTCAGCGAATTTAAAGGAATCAGCTGATTGGCTGACGTAACCGGGGCTATGACGGCGGCTTGTTTACGAAAACACTGAGACTGTGTTGGTGGTACACGAAAAAAATCAACACAGCATTCGCTTCGTTGCCGTCTGAACAACGACTAACTGAACGAGAGTGGTTTACACGTTTCAGAAATAGTTGTAAGGACATAAACATAAACAATGAGCCCAAAATCAGTAATCACCGAAAACTCCATCGAAATTGTTCGTAAATGAATCGAAATCATCGAAATCAACGTTGAAATTCATGAAATCGGAGTTGAGTATCTGTAAAATTTCGATTTATTGTATTTCAACTGATCATTTGGTCTTACGAAAGGTCTGCGAACGTTTCATTCCGCACAAGTTAACTGAGGACCAAAAATTGCTCAGAATTCAACATTCGAAAGAACTCATTAAAGACGAGAACTTCCTTTACAACATTGGAACTGGTGGTGAAACGGGTGCTTCCAACATGAACCTGAAACTAAGCAGCAAAGTGCCGAATGGAAGGCCCCAGACGAGCAACCACCCAAAAAATCGCGTTTGAAGAAGTCGAAAATCAAGTCGATGCTCTTTTATTTTTACGATTCCAAAGGAATTGTCAACAAGAAGTTCATGCCAACGGGTCAAACCGGCAATGCAATTTTCCATCTTGGCGTTTTGAAGCATTTGTTGCAGCGCATTCGCCGAATTCGCACTGAATACTGCGAGAGAGGAAGTTGGCGCTTATTGCATGATTA
Organism: Anastrepha fraterculus; assembly: GCA_037575425.1. Taxonomy (NCBI): domain Eukaryota; kingdom Metazoa; phylum Arthropoda; class Insecta; order Diptera; family Tephritidae; genus Anastrepha; species Anastrepha fraterculus. Next base: position 1,781,872 of record JAYXIM010043962.1, read on the forward strand.
TGCACAATCTCATGGATCGAAGGCAGAGGGGACTATTTGGAATAAATAAACTCGAAGTTATCAGTCATTTCTATTTTTGCTCAGACTTGATTATTTTGGACTTCACCTTGTATATGTTTGTTGTAATTTAATTGTCATTCAACTGCGACTCACTTCTATTATATAATATTATTTCTTATCAACCGCGTAATTCATTGCGGGTTAAAATTAAGAAAAGCTGATTGCAGTAAAATAAAATTATTTCAAAAGTAGCCTCAACTTATTCCATTATGAAAATTAAGCTGGCAAAGCGCGCTAACAACAAATAACCGAAAATCTTTTTTCTCGTTTTGCAACCTTTCATATCAATCGAGCTTTTTTTTTCATAAAAGGCGTTTTAGTTTCCCACGCTAACCTCAAAATATCCAGCGAAAACTACTTTTATTAAACATCTTTATAAAATTTACAGCACTATTTTTTTTTTTGTTTATTTTAATATTTATTCATTTGACAGTTATCTCAGATATGCCCACCTTCCTTAGCAGCAATTTTTGGTATAAAATATTTTCACATCAACAAACATTTTCTCACATTCACTTCCAATTCGAGATCGCATGCCCACTGACTGATGCTTTGTCATACACCGCAAAGGCGTTGTAAAATGACAAATGCACAAACAAAAAATAAACCATTTGACAATCAAAGCAATAACTTGGAAATAAAATTTCTTTACATTCGCTAATATTATTCACACTGACGACATACATGGCTTTATGGGCTGATAGACGTAAAGCTCAGTTGACAGTTAGATTGATTGAATGTCAATCTGTTTGACTGACTGAACGCCTGGGCAAATGTTGCATTGATTTTTTTTATTTTTATTGGATAGACACTCACCTGCAGTGAAAGGAAAAACGTAACAGTCAACCAAATCTTTTTGATCCGCATGGTTAGTATTTATTTGGCTGTTGTTGTTGTTGTAATTAGCGTAGCTTTTTACTGCCGATAGCTATTATTGACTGCTGATATTTTCTGCACTTTTGAAACTGAAAAGAAAAAGAATATTGAAAGTAAAAGTAAAATAATATCATTGAGTTGTATTCAGATATTAATTTTTCTATGTTTGTATATGGATGTGTCCCACTATGCAAGGAGAAAAAACATTAGCTGCGTAGTATTCAGATAATAGCGCGCAAATTGACATTAAATATAGGCACGATTAATGGCAGCATTTCCGCGATTTTATGCTACTTAGAAAGTAATGTTTAACATTTATTTATTTTTTATGGCGGCCACCGTAGTTAAGTGTGCATTTGCTTGATCGCAGTTGGGATAGCCATAAAAGGTGTAAAAATTGCGTTCCATACTAATTAGTCTGCCCTAATGAGAGCTAAGAAAGAAAGAGAGACGTATTATCCGACAGAAGAAATGAGAGGCCGAAATACGTGAGTGCGAGTAGCTTGAGATGCTGGCCAATAGGAACAACGCCCGAAAATTCTACCAGAAAGTTCGGCGGCTTACAGAATGTTCCAAGACCGGGGCGTTTTCCTGTAAGAACAAAGACGGCGAATTGGTGACTGACATCCAGAGCATTCTTAAATTATGGAGTGAACACTTCTCGAACCTGTTAAACAGTGATAGCTGCGCATGTCACACAGAATGTGAAGATCCCGATACCCCAAACGTTGACAACGGAACTGTCGTTCTGCTACCCTACCATGACGATATGAAAATAGCGACAACGCAGCTAAGGCACAACAAAGCCGCAGGCGCTGACGGACTGCCGGCTGAGCAATTCAAACATGGCGGCGAGGAGCTGGTAAGGTGCATGCATCAGCTCCTATGCAAAATATGGTCGGATGAAAGCATGCCTGCCGATTGGAATTTAAGTGTGCTATGCCCAATTCATAAGAAGGGCGATCCTGCAATCTGTGCCAATTACCGCGGGATAAGTCTTCTAAATATCGCCTATAAGGTTCTAGCGAGCGTATTGTGTGAAAGACTGAAGCCCACCGTCAACCAACTGATTGGACCTTATCAGTGATGTCGACATCATCGGCCTTAACAACAGCGCTGTTAGTTCTGCCTTCTCCAAACTGGATGAAGAGGCAAAGCGAATGGGTTTGGTGGTGAACGAGGACAAACGAAGTGCCTCCTGTCATCAAACAAACAGTCGGCGCACTTGCGTATCGGCACCCACGTCACTGTTGACAGTTATGATTTCGAGGTTGTAAAGGACTTCGTATACTTAGGAACCAGTATTAACACCGATAACAATGTCAGCCTTAAAATCCAACGTAGAATCTCTCTTGCCAACAAGTGCTACTTTGGATTAAGTAGGCAATTGAGTAGTAAAGTCCTCTCTCGACGAACAAAACTAACACTCTACAAGACTCTCATCATGCCCGTCCTAACGTATAACGCAGAAGCTTGGACGATGACAACATCCGATGAAGCGACGCTTGGAGTGTTTGAGAGAAAAATTTTGCGTAAGAATTTTGGACCTTTGCACGTTGGCAACGGCCAATATCGCAGACGACCATGTCGTCCGAATGGGTGCAAACGCTCCGGCTCTGAGAGTATTTGATGCGGTACCAGCTGGTGGTAGTAGAGGAAGAGGAAGGCGTTGGAAAGATCAGGTGGAGAAGGACTTAGCCTCACTTGGTGTGTCCAATTGGCGCCGGTTAGCACGAGAAAAAACGACTGGAGCACTTTGTTGAACTCGGCCAAAATCGCCTAAGCGGTTATCGCGCCAATTAAGAAGAAGAAGAATGATCTATGAAAATTTAACAGAATCAGCTATAACAAAGGAGGATATTGAAAAAGCCATCAAAACAACCAAGGATAATAAAGCAACTTTACTCTGAAATTCTGAAATTAACAAATGATGAAAACAATTAAATCCTCAAAATAATTTTCAACTGCAGTTACGAGAGGGGAAAGTATCCTCAATGCTGGCTCAAATCTACTTTTATTGCATTATCAAAAAAGAAATGTGCAAAAAAATGCTGCGATTACAGACGTATAAGCTTGATGAGTCATTCATTCAAAACATTTTTGAAAATTATACACAAAAGGATTTACAAGAAGTGTGTCTCGGCAATGGAAGAAACTCAATTTGGATTTAAAGAAGGCATGGGAACATGTGAAACGCATTTGGCATGCTGTACTTGTTGAAAATTGTAGAGACGTTCTGATATGTGTGTTTGTGTGTTTCATAGATTATGAAAATGTATTTGACACTGTTTAGCACGATAAGCTCATTGAGGTTCTACAAAACATGAATATCAGTACAAAAGAAATTAAATGCATAAAGAATCACGAAGAGGGGCTAGACGAGGATGTATTCTATTTAACATCTTCTCTGAAAGAACAACCCAAAAAGCACTACAAAGTTTAGAAGCAGGGATGGTAATTGGGATACTTATTAACAACCTCATATACGCTGATTATGCAATCCTCTTAGCAGACAGTCTAAGTTCTCCACAAGAACTAGTAAATGCTGTTACGCTGTTCTATGCACTCATAGAAAGAGTGCTAAGTTTCTGTTGGGTTAATCAAAGTTTGGATCCTCCAAAAGAAATAAAAGCCTGAATTGAAACTCCTAGGGCAGCATTCAAAAAGCCCTCAATAATCATGATTTCAGTGTGACACTAAAAATTCGATTTGATAAATGTCAAGTGTTGCCTATTTTACTGTGGGCTATGAAGACATGAACTATAAAAACGACTGACATACATAAAATAGCAGTATTTAAGTTGTGGATATATGAAAAACTTCTAAAAATACTCAAGAGCGATAGAGTAGAAAATGCTGAAATACTGCCTAAAATTCAAGATGATGGTGAATTACTTACTACGATCAAAAGAAGTAAACTGCGTATTTGGTTCATTTTATGGGGCAACAAGAAATATCATGTATAAGTACGTCAACTACAGTCTGTGTGGTATAAAAGATATTACCCATATTCGACGGACCCATCTGGCAACCCTGTATCTTTTGACAAAGACGTCAGATCGCTTGATGACATACCGTGTTGGAAGCGTCAGTCTCAGCAAATTTTTACTATGGAACAGTACGCGCCACGCGTCGCCAAGGACATCCCAAAATCGCTGTTCTCAGCAGTTGGGCATTGCTCGGACCACTTTACAACAAATTATCCGCATTGATTTGCATATATTCCCGTATAAGATTCAACTGACGCAAAGATTGTTGCCTGTGGACAAACTTCGTCGATTGGAATGAGCCCAAAGAGTCATCGAAATGGCTGAAGATGACGAGCAATTTTGGAACAAAATCATCATGTCCGATGAGCCTCATTTCTTATTGAATTGGACGGTAAACAAGCAAAATTGCCGTATTTACACCACTGAAAATCCTCTCGAAATTCAAGAGGTACCTCTTTACGACGAAAAATTCACTGTTTGGTGCGGCGTTAGTGCGAAAACGATTATTGGGCCGTTTTTCTTCGAAAATGAAGATGGTAAAGCTGTTACCGTCAATCAGGAGCGTTATCGCGATATGATAACCACTTTTGGGATGCCAATTTTTAGAAGAAATTGTTTCCTCGTCGTTTCATGTCGAAAAATGGCGATTTTGACTGGCCACCGCGTTCGCCCGATGTAACGCCACCTGACTTCTTCTTGTGAGGATATTATAAAATCAACGGTTTATATTAATAAGCCAGAGACCTTAGAAGAGCTCAAGAACAACATCCGTGAGGAATTAGCCGCTATTCCAGTTGAAATGTTAGCTAAAACTATGGAAAATGCTGCAAAACAGGCACAATACGCCGTACAGGCTCTAGGCGGCCATTTGAGAGATATCATATTCAAAAAGTGATGTCAACAAATCTACTTGAACCAAATAAAATGATTATAATCGTCAACATCAAAAAAATTGTGTTTTTCTTTGATTAAAAAAAACACATAGGTCCGTCGAATATGGGCAACCCAGTATTTACAAAATTACTCAATAAACCATGTGGTCTTCGTCGTTGTCGAGTATAACCTGGCATCTTCTTAATACTTTGAACCAGCTTTTCTGCGGAGCTCGTCAACAAACAGGACTAGATTTTGCGAAGTTGACGCACGAGTTGCTTTAAATAATGGACTGGCTCTCCAGAAAGAAGCGTTTTCATAGTTCCCCACACATTTTCAATGGAGTTGGCGTCTGGGGACTGGGAAAGCCAGTCCAATACTGTGACTCCATTTTCTTATATTGCTGTTTCGCAATGTGTTTTACTGAGAGCAGTGGTTTTGATGATGTGGGATGTTCGCCTCCTTCAGTCGTCGTTCAATGGTGTTGATAATCACATCTATTTCCTTTTTAGCAAGAACTGATCATGTTTGGCGTAGTCACAAAGAAGGGTCCCATTTAAAAAGTTGGATGATCAGTTTATCTTGCTTTTTTGTCGTCACTCGCTTCAAGCCCCGCTCCGAAAAGTCATCAACATTTTTGTACACCTTATACCGCTGATTCCACATCACAACAAACTTTTTTGATTTGCTAATAAGTTTTGCCCCGCAGCGTAAAATAATTTCGGCCCTTTCGAATGCGTCCATAAAAATACCGCCTCGAAACGCTTCGCGTACTTCTCAATCATTTTTGTTTGATTGCGTTTATGGGAAAGTTTTGAACGACACTTACCTGAGTTAGCACTGTCGTCGTAGCCCTTGAGTGGGTCTATTATGTAGCAAAACGCAGAATAAAATATATCTTGAAGTTACAAGAAAAAAAACCTTTTTTGTTCTTCTGACACAGACTCTAATTCTGTAGGGGAAACAGAAGTAAAACAACTATCCTGTCTAAGAAATATAAGACACTGGACCGGAATTGGCAACATAGGAACTTTATTGGAGACTGCGAGAAATCGAAATATATATTATGAAATTGTGACCAATATAAATTAAAAGTAACATATGTATGTATATAATGCAATATTTTAATGTTACTCATGTAAGTAGATCAATGTAATGTATGGCATGATCGTCAACGTTCGAAATCGAATTGGCAAATAAAGACGAAAGAAGAAGAATGCTTTGTGAGATGTTATGCTTCGTCAGTTTCGTTGTATGGCATGAAAACTTGGACGATGAAAGTTTGTGTTATGAATCTCATAAAAACATTCGAAATTTGGATACTAAAAAGGCACATAAGAATTCGGTGGACCGACCGTATCTGGAACTCTGAAGAGTTAATAGCGAAAGAAAGCTTATAAGAAATAAAAACGTAGGAAAATAGTCATTAAATGCAAAAAAAATAGGCAACCATGTATATATATAATATGCCAAAATTATAAGTATAATCTCCTTCTACTTATACCACAAAGAAATATTGAAGAAAGACGAGGCATCGGAAGAAAGGCTTTATAATGGCTGCGGACTCTACGTCAATGGATTGGAGTTCAAAATATTGGTCATCTTTTGAAGTTAGCCAGAAATATACTTTCACAAATATAGATTTATATAATATTTACATTTTTTATTGTAAGCATTCTTTCTCAGCCATTTTTTAAAATATATTTTTATACAATGGGTTGTGAACTCTTTATTTTATGCAGGACCGTTTACACGCGTTAGCTATTTGCCAATAATGAAAAGGAATCCTCATAAGTGCAAATGTTCGCCATGCCCAATATATAAACATTAACTGGAACTAACTTTCTTACGCACTTATCGTAACCCGTACGCGTTTTTTGTCCTCGGCAACCACCTAGTTTTTAGTAAAAAATATATTCATAACTTAATAAAGTGGTGCTCAAATTTCTTTCAAAGAATATTTTCAGTGTATTTTTTGGAAAAACTTGTTGATACGTAATAAATAATTCTTATTTTCATTTTTATTTTTTTAAAACTTGTTCTTACATATAAGAAACGTTTTAACGCAATAGCAACTATTTTGTAACGAAATACAATATAAAAAACATAATTAAGTTTAAATAAGTGGGAAAGCTTAAATTCGTTTAGAGCCGAACTTTATACCCTATGCTTAGAAAGTACCGCGAAGATGATGTTAACTGTTTTCTTCGATTGCCAAGACGTGTACCTTCCATCGGGGGAGGCAGTCAATAAAGAATATTATTTATCCGTTTTGAAGCGTTTGAGAGATGCTGTACGTTGCAAACGGCCGGAGGTGCAAACAATTCTTGGATTTTGCATGATAATAACTTGCCATCGCACCGAGCCCAAATTTTGCTGGATTATTAAACCACCAGCTAAATACCATCATGCAAGCATCGTATTCACCAGATATGGCCCGGTGCGACTTCTTTTTGTTTCCCAAGTTGAAGTTACCACTTTGTGGAAGGAGATTTCAGTCGATAGAGGAGATCAAAAAAAATGCGACGAAGGAGCTGAAGGATCATAGGGTACGTGCCATTGGAAGATATAACTTTACTCCATCTTTCAGATAGCACGGATTCCTCTGACAAAAAATTCGAGTTATTTTGACTTTACTCACTCATCGAGCCAGTTTGTGTTGCTCTCATAAGAAGTGAACCGCTCTCCAATAAAGGCTGCTGGGAACAGATGGTAATCCGAAGGTGCAATGTCTGGGGAATACGGCGGGTGGAGTAAGATTTTCCAATTCAGACCCTATAAATATTTCTGGACCGATTTAGCAACATGTTGTCATGCAGTAAATTCAGTTTGTCATGTCTACCGGCCCTTTCCGTTTTTTTTATTTGAGAGCTCGATTCAAACACATTAGCTGTAGTCACGGTTTCAGATGGTTTAAGGAGTTCATAATAGGTGACATCCTTCTAATCCCACCAGATGCACAACATAACCTTTGAGGCATGAATTTTTTTTTCGCTGTCGATGGGCCTGGTTCAGCTGAAAGGCTCCAACATTTTCGACACTTAGGGCCATTTTTCATCGCCAGTGACGATGCGATGCAGAAAATCTTTTCTCTTCTGCCGTTCAAGAAGCATCTCACACGTTACCAAACGTCTCTCGATATCTCTCTCCTTCAATTGATGTCGCACCCAATTACCTGCTTACTGGACCATTCCCATCGCGTGCAAACGTTTACCGACGGTTGATCTGTCAACATCCAACTCTTTAGACATACCGTCAAGGGCTCGACATGCGTCTTCATCCAATAATTGTTGTGGTTGTGTATCTTCGAATTTTTTTGGTGTCCCTTCGCGATCTTTATGACTCACGTCGAAATTGCCACTTTGGAAGCGTCGAAACCACTCTTTACAAGTTGTATTTGATGGAGCGTGATTACCAGAAATATTGATCAATATACGACAAATGCTGTTTTTTCGGGATGAACGTAGACACTTTTGACGTCAGATGAAAAAGGATATTTATGCTTCAAACGAATGTCAACTACTGCGATCGAGACGTCACATATACAACTTCAAATCACCAGTATATTACTAGAGCGAACACAAAAATAGTATCAGCAGCGACACTTTTTTTACGAGGGCGGAAACTTATTCCCATACCCAATATTTTCCTAAGTTAATGTAAGAAACATTTGTGCCATTTGTGTCCAAAAATACATCAATGCAGTGCCGTTTATTTTAAATATCTGATTTTGTTTTTTGTCTAGTTGGATGTATTTATTGGATAGTTAAATGTTTTTTTTTCGAAAATCGATTTAATGATCTGGAATTATATTTTTCGAGTCAAGAATTTGGGTAATTCTGTCATGTAAAAGTGTTTCTGCAATTGTTGATGCAGTCGGAAGTAGGCTTATAGGTCGATATGAAGTTAAAATCTGTTTCATTTGTGCCCTATTTCAGTAGCGCAATGATTTCCACTTTTTTGGGAAGTGTTGTAAGCGAAAAGTACTGTTGCACACATTTCAAAGGAATATTTAAGCCTCAATTGGTAAGTGCTTTGCCCGTCAGCATATCATATTCGCAAGTTTTTTTTATGTTTAATTCTAGTTTTCATGCATAATATCACTTCTTGTGTGCTTGCCTTGCTTACTCTTCTGATGGTATCAGTATTATTAAGTCCCCAGGACCCGATGGCATTTACCCAATCATGCTCAAGCGAGGCGGAGAGCAACTAATAAAGGCTTTGAAAAGAATATTTACGGCAAGTCTTGTGCACGCTTATGTACCACAATTGTGGCGTTTGGTGAAAGTTGTATTTGTCCCAAAGCCAGGGAAGGACAGCTACGCTTTACCAAAAAGTTTCAGACCTATAAGCCTGACATCGTTTATGCTTAATTAATTGGACACATCCAAGCCTACGCAGACGATGTGTGCGTATTAATGTCAGGACGATCACTTGAAGTTATATGCAATAAAATTCAGCTAGCTCTAAATAAGATTGAGTGTTGGTGCGAATTGCATGGACTTTCGGTGAATGCTACAAGAAGTACCTTAGTGCTTTTCACTAGGAAACGAAATATGGAAGGCCTGTTACTAGCCAAATTGAAAGGGGTAACACTTCTACTATCTTCTGAGGTTAAATACTTAGGAGTAATCCTAGATAGTAAGCTTACCTGGAAGAAGCACGTCGAGCAGAAGGTCTCTCGAACACTAAAAGTCTTCTGGCAGTGAAAGAGAACCTTTGGCAAGACATGGGGTCTAAGACCGATAGCGATAGTACACTGGCTGTACATCGCCCATTATTACATACGCCTCTGTAGTATGGTGGAAAGCCACAATGGTTAATTCCAGAGTAAAACCCCTAAACAGTCTACAGAGAAGGTGTACTTGGGTATCACTGGTGCTAAGAGTACGACATCAGGTGATGCCCTTAATGCCATTCTGAACTTGCAATCTCTAGATCTTCAAATTCGAATGGATGCAATGAGGGCGGAGTACAGGCTCAAGTTCAACCGGGTCTGGGGAAATGAAGTAAGCACTGGCCACTGTCAGATATACCACCAGTTGTCGGAGCGGTGCACACTGTTCTCGATGCCGATGGGCAATATGGTGCCTATCGTTGGTTTCGGTAGGAAGTATGATGTTTTGATCCCAGATAGAGATCAATGGTCAAATCCAGAGAACCTATCAACGAGGTATCAGCATACTTTCTACACCGACGGATCCAAAACCAGCGATGGAAGCGGATCCGGATGGTACTTAGACGAAGACACTAAGTAGTCCTATGCCAGAGGAAGGCTGGCCACGGTATTCCTTACGAAAGTCTATGCCATATTGAATGTGGCGTACTGGCTAATTGAGAAAAAGTGGCAGGGCAACAGTATTGGAATTTGTAGTGACAGTCAAGCTGCACTGAAAGCCCTTGCTAACCCACGCTGCTCTTCGAAGTTAGTCGGTGAATGTAAGGCAAAACTGAACAGTGTTGCAAAACACAACAAAGTTAGTCTTATTTGGGTGCCTGGACATTGTGGTATTACAGGGAACGAGTTAGCTGATAAATTGGCAAATGAACGCTCTGCAAGTATGACACTAGGCCCTAAACCCTTTCTAGGTGTCAATTCCGCATCGATTCGACTATGAATTGACGACTTCATGAGGTCTACCCATAGAGGTCGTTGGTCTGAATTGAACTTGTGCAGAGTAGCCAAGTGCTTTGTGAAAGAACCAAACAGGAAAATAGCGACCTTTCTCCTAAAACTCAGCAGAAAGCACCTGAAAATACTGGGCACAGGGCACAACGTCTGTGGTCAGCACATGGCTACCATGGGGGTCCTAGACAACCCGATATGCCTATCCTGTCTTAAGAATGGCGACACTGCAGAGCGCTTTCTCTGTAGCTGTCCTGCATTTTCCAGAATCAGACTTAGGATATTGGGTTGCGATATACTGAGTATGGACATAGTTCATACTCTTCCTCTTCCGGATCTCTTAAAATTCACCAATGAGTCAAAAAGATTTGTGGAAGAGTGACCTCAAACTAATTTATCCGTCTTACCACCCACTTTTTGTCTTTCCTATCTCTATTCTTTCTACAGATATCTATCCGGGTGTAGTACAATAGTCCTTCGTCATTCGACGAGACTTCTTCAAAGTAGTTTTCCAATGTCGCTGCTTTTTCATCATTTGCCATCTTTTCTTGTTGACTTGTAAGTTTTTTTCTACATTTCCACAAGGAATAATTTTTGTCATATTTGGAGTTAGGTTTTAAAAAAATTTCAATTCCCTTCTTTTTTATGTCAGTAAAACAAAGTTAATTTTTTTGTAACAAAATTTAAAAAGAAAATTAATTTAAAAAAAATGTTTTTGCAATTTCTTATTTATAAGCGAATTTAAGTAAAAACCAAACAACAATTTTTCGGCTTCGTTTTGCTTGGGAATCGGAGTGTTAAGTGCCTTTGATTTTTTTTTTTTTGCTTTAATTTCCTTATGTGAGAATTATTAGTTTACAAAACCTAATTTTCTCATGCATAGATATTAATAGCTGTTATGGCTACACGTGCATTGGGAAAAAATTTCATAAGCCCCTTAGGGAGTTTGCAAATCAAACAAAATTCGATACCCTCTTCTTATAACTATGAAAATTTACCAAAATGCGGAAACAACAAAGCAATTAAATTGCAAATATCCAAAGGCTATTTTAAGCTCATTTACTAAAAGTGTAAGTACAAATCTCACTTTCCTCAATGGCAGCAAAGCAACAACACAACATTGAGCTATTATTCACATTTGCGCCCACTTTACACACTTGACTCGAACGCTTCGCTTCAACATCAATCAGCAACATAATATTGAAGTTGAGTAGCAAAAGCAAAAAAAAAAAAACAAAACAAAAAACACAACATAAATGCTATTGGCTGCTTTCAATATGATAGCTATGATAAATAGTACAGTAATTTCATGAAAGCGATCAGCTGCTGCGCGCTGCTGGAGGAAGAAAACACATAAAAGTAGAGAAGTGCGCGCTAACAATGGCATCGAAAGCGAAAACGTGAGTGCGAATAAAATAGAAAAGTGAGATCGTTTTCAACTGTGTTCGTCAATGAAATGTACAATACGAGCGAAAAGCAATTCACAAACGTGCTGCTGCTTACCGACTCTGCGTAGCTAGCTGGCTGTCTGGCCGTCTGGCTGACCACCGCGAGGCGAGAACTCTTGTGTGGACCATTGTGTGTGCTGTCTATTGTGGGAAAAGCTGTGGGGTAATTAACGAGCTTATGTGAATATGATTTCTACATTATTTATGCATAAAAGCGAATGAAACGCATAGCGAGCGCGCACAGCATAAGTGCAACAACAATAATGAAAAGTAGGCAGTGGCGGCTGTAGTGGGCGCAGCAGAAGTCATGCGCCAACAGGTGTGTAAAGCTGTGAAATAAGAAATTTTTGTTGTATTTTTGTATTTGATCATAATTAACAAAACGTTACGGGCGTGAATGCAATAACAACTTCAGCGATTGAATGTTTTGTGTATATGAAACATAATTTGAAAGAAAAATAAAAATACAAATAAAAATAAAAATAAAAATGAAAATAGTTACACTCCCGCTTCCATTAGAAATTCAACTATGCAGCCACATCAGCAATCAGCAATCAACAAACAGCATCGACAAGTGAAATGTGTTAATAGGCTTTTGATGGATGCAAAAGTTAATAAATACGTACTTAGAAACGCGTGTTCATAAATATGTGTGTAAACATGCAAAAGTGGGGCAAAGCTGTACACACTTTTGTGCATAAATACAAAAAACTTAGAATGATTCACGGCTTTCTAACAAACCATAAACCATAAATTAAACTTCCATTGAATTCATAGAAAAGAAAAGTGTTTGCCACTAATGAATTTCTTTTATATATTTCTTGTTTTTTTTTTTTTTTGCCACCAGATACCAACGTCTCAGCATTGCAATTAGCTAATGGTGAAAGATTTTGTAATAAAAATTATCGGCTTTGCAACGCCAAACAACTCTGTGAAGCGAAAGACTTAAGCAACGAACTTGCGGATTCGAGCAGTTTGTAAGAGATATGGCGTGTGATAGTATTTACTTAAGAACGTAATAAACTTACTCATATGGAAGATCTAATAGGAAGTAGCTATCAAAAGCTTTAAGACACATTTCACCAAGGAGTGTAAGTAAACATATAAGTTCACATACGGGAAGTTCATAACTCACTTTTTACAATTGATGCGGTGCTTAACCAAAGGACATGAGATAAGTCTCAGAATCGCACGAACAGGTGTACGTAACTCCCCTGCAAGTGAAGAACATTGCATACGCTCACCTTAACTCCCCCTCGAACGGCTGTTTGGAAGCTATCCAGAGAATACTTGGGCGAAGCTCGGAAATTGTAAGCTGCTTCGGCCATGTGCAGAAGAATCATCCTGACCACTCCCAAGTGAATGGCAATCAGTGACTTTCCCCACTTGCGTGTGCTTCTACATATGGAACCACGGCTTGGTGGTGAACGAAGACAAAACGGAGTACCTCCAGCCAAAAAACAAACAGTCGGAGCACACGCATAGCGGCAGCCACGTCACTATTGACAGTTATGGTTTCGAGGTTGTAAGAGACTTCGTTTACCTAGGAACCAGCACTTATGCCGATAATAATGGCAGCCTTGAAAACCAACGAGGAATCTCTCTTGCCAACAAGTGCTGCTTTGGATTAAGTAGGCAATTGAGTAGTAAAGTTCTCTCTCGGCGAATAAAACTAAAACTTTATAAGCTGCTCCTAACAAATGGCGCAGAAGCTTTTACGATGACAATGTCCCATGAGGCGTGCCATGGAGAGTTTGAGAGAAAGATTCTGCGGAAAATTTCATGTTTGTGATGGCGAATATCGCAGGCGATGGAATGATGAGCTGTATGAGCTTTACGACGACATAGACAGCAGCAGCGCAGCGAATAAAGATCTAGCGGCTACGTTGGCTGGGTCATGTCGTCCGAATGGATACAAACGCTCTGGCTCTGAAAGTATTCTATGCGACAGCAGCTGGTGGTAGCATAGGAAGCGGAAGACCTGCTCTGCGTTAGAAAGATCAGGTGGACTTGACTTCACTCGGTGTATCCAACTAGCGCAGATTAGCAGGAGAAAGAAAAAACTAGCGCGTTTTCTTAAACCCGATCAAAATCGCAAAGCGTTTTTCGCGCCAATTAAAAAAAAGAAGAGATAAAACGCTTCTAAGAAACTTTTTCATTCAACGGCCAAAATATGAAATAATCTTTCTTCTGCACGGTGGCACATCCTTAATTGATTTTCTCCATCTTTTTCTAAAATAAGTAGCGCAAAGATTTCATCAGAAACTTTGAAATAAATACCAATAAAACTCAACTAAACTTTCGGATAAATGGTGACGTTTTCACTTCTTTTACGAGGTGCTAATGGAATGAAAACAAATGTAAACCAATCAAAGCTATCACTTTACACAGCGCAAATGAAATGCAGACGTACTTCATTCACACTTAGACAAATATTTGTGTGAACACATCGATGGACATAGGCACGCATATAACAGGATAAATAAAAAAGAAAATGTAATGAAAATATCGAAATGCCAGTAACAACACAAAGCCGTGAAGAAATGAAACTTAAACTGCGCACTGCACTTAAGCGCATTTCGATTATTAATAAAATTAAATGCTTAAACGTGCGTAGATGTCGAAATTTTCACACACAAATTGGATGTTGATGTTATTTTTATTGTTGTTGGTGCATTATCATATTTGCGATGGTTTAATGAGTTGTAGAAATTTCAGAGACATGTTGCATTTGCTGTCAGCCGCCAAGCTTGAGTGTCACTTTACAATTACGAGCATACAAATGTACACGAAAAATACCTATAGATACTTAATTATATGGGTAAACACATATTTATGTGTAAATGTAGCTCTGCATTTAAGTATAGACTATTTATTTTAACTGCTGGCTGTGGTTCAATGTCACGCTTCAACGCAAGGCAGCAGTTATTGCTCACTCATTGCAGCGGTTAAGTGCACATTGAGCTCTAATCATTTAAACATAACGAATTCCTATCAAATTATTAAATTCAACGCAACCGCAACGCAACGCAGACATACAGTTGCGGACAAAAAAATTGCGACACCAAAAAAAATTTTAATTTTTTCGAGGTTTATTTTTGCTATTTTTTTTTGGTAAATAACTGTAGACGATAATAATAGTTCGTAATAATTATAGGCCTCGGTAGTCTAGCGTAAGTGCACTAGCCTGCCATCCCAGAAGTTGTGAGTGCGAGTCCCACGTAAAGCGCGGTCCTGGCACTTTCCCAAATTTGCCTACTTTCCCTGTTTCTAAATAAAAAAAATAATAAAAAATCTCATTCCTCAAACCCAAAACCTTATCCATTACATCCCGTACATTTGCATCGCAGTTGCTAAAACAAGCAAAAACAAACAGCTACACATTGCATTAGTGGCACCAGCAAGAGGAAGTGGGCAGCCGCGGTAATAGCGCAGACACACCACTTTAGCGTAGTCCTCAACCATCTGTGCGATCCTTCTGCAGAAAAATGTGAAACACAGATGGCGCTCCAAGCAGCAAAGAAGGCAGCAGGTGTGCATTTCCACCACATAGGACTGGTAACGGCAGATTAATCACCTACCCTGCCAGAAATCAAATAGATTAACGAAACCAACGCAAGATAAGTCTTATCGAGGCCCTATACTCCCGAGAGGAGTGAACAAGGAAACAAAAAATTAATCAATATATGTACATCTAGTCTGCAATACATACTTTTGTTGTTGTTGTTGAAGTGGTTGACTATTTCTATTGAAATAAGCCTAATTAGCGACTAGCACCATTTTACTACCACTGTTCTCGTGTGACGTCTGGTTTTTTTTTTTTTGTTTTTGAGTCACATTCATTTCGTTAGATCCAAGTTGAACAGCAAACTTTCTATCTCTATGTCTGATATTGCATTAATTTGCATTACCGAAAGGGTGTGAGATTGCAAAGAAGGTTTAATATGACCGCATGATTCCAGTGACTTGTAAGGATTGCAGGAACATGCTGGCATAGTCAACTGGCGGCTCCGAATAGAGGCCAGGTCCCACACAACAGTTCATCTTAGAACCGTCAAAGTATATTTAAATATCGAATCTAAAAATCAGGATCCCTTTCCTCCGGTTCGCGGTGAAAAAAGTATTGTAAAATATTTCTTGAAATTAAGATTGGCGAAAAAATGCATTGTAAATTACAAATATTTACTCAATCGCTTTTTCATGGTTTTTCGGTCATAAGTCCAGATTTTGAGTGTCACTTCTACATTCCGAGTGTGCAGTTTTGTCCTAGTTAACCAGACCAATAACTTGATATACCCTATGATCAGAAAATTCCGGGAATGTTTAATATAAACGAACCAGTTCATATTTTTTTCTTATGTTGGTAGGACTGTGAGACATAGATCTGTCACTTTTTAGCGCCATCGGATTATTAGTATCTGCTTGGCCGGCCGGAAATGTGGGAAAACAATTCTTGGATTTTGCATGATAATAACTTGACATCGCACCGAGCCCAAATTGTGCTGGATTATTTGACCAAACACCAAGTAAATACCATCGTGCAAGCACCGTATTCACCTGATATGGCCCCGTGCGACTTCTTTTTGTTTCCCAAGTGGAAGTTACCACTTCGTGGAAGGAGATTTTAGTCGATAGAGGAGATCAAAGAGAATGTGACGAACGAGCTGAAGGCCATCCCTTCGTCGGTGCATGGAGGACTGGGTTAAACGTTGGCACATTTGTGTTGCTTCAGACGGGTCATATTTTGAAGGAGATAAACTGAAATTTAACTCGGTTTTGATTTATTTAAACATTCCCGGTACTTTCAGATCATGGGGTACACCTTGAAGAAAGTATATTTTATTTGCCACACGAAGTAAATTGTTTTCAGAAGATGAAAAAGTTGTATTGGCTTTTGGAGTAAATTAAAAATATGAAGTACTAATAATAACTAATAACGAAACTATTTCCACTATTCCTCTACTGCAGGATTTGAAAACAATCTACTTTTTCGTTTTGTTTTGTGCTTGAAACTGAATTTAGGATATTAAAAACAATTTCCATTTACGGTTGTTTTTATTAAAAAGTTTTCAAAAAATTCAATGCCATAGACAACGCCAATTTGCAATGTGCAAATAACAAACATTAATGGAAAATCCTTTTTAAAATGCTTTAGTAATGCTTTCAACAATTTTCATTCGATTTTGCGAACCTGTGTACCCCAGACAATGTTTTCCCCTAAAACTGATTTTTTCACGTATCCGGGCTCTCGTATTTTCTTCCAGATAGCGATTCTCTTCCGAGCCAGTCCAGCTAATGCATCTTTCCCCAAACGTTCCTGATTCTCCGCTGCTTGTAGAAAATCATCATCCCTTATGTCGCGTCTAGGTCCCCTTCTCCTCTGCGGAAAGCGAATCTTGTACCGAGCTAATTTTTTCGACGCATCACAAACTAGGTTTTCTCTGCTTTCCTTCCGTGTAGCTATCTTCCCTTGAGTTTGTCCTCATGGTGCCTCTATATTTCCTTTCCTCGATATTATCTTTCTGGCGTGTTATGACTTAGTTTTCCTCTGCCTTCCTTCCATGCAGCTTTCTTTCTTCAAGCTGGTCTTGCCTCGTTGCAATCTTTCTAGTTAATTTCCCTCTACTCTACTTCCATACAGATAGCTTCTCTTGATCAGATCTTTCTGACGCGTCTCGGGCTGCTTTTCGTCTACCAACGAGCGATCTTACCTCGATCTAATCTTGAGCTATTTTTTTCTATTTAATTTTCTCTTCCTATTTCCTCTTATTCCTTTTCCCCTTCATTCCTTCCATACAGCTATTTTCTTTCGAGCTGGTATCTCTGATGCATCCAAGGCAACTTTTATTCCTCCACATATCAATCTTTCCTTCAGCTAATCTTTCATGACGCGTCTCTGATCTGATATTCCCTCGACTAGTCTTTCGGATGCATCTGGAGTAACTTCTCCTCTTTCGAAAAGTTATCTTTTTCCGAATGAGTCTTTCTGGCGCATCTAGGACCGCTTCAAACAACAATTTTATCACAAGCTTGTCTTTCTGACGCATCCAGGGTCACTTCTCCTCTTCCAGACTGAAATCCTTCCTCGAGCTGGCTTTCGCTCCTTAGCCTTTTTTCCTCTTCCAGCCTTCCGATAGCACCAAAATTTTATCTGTTGTCACTCTCGATTATTTTTTGTATTCTTAAAATTGGACTTACTTTAACTTTCACTGCAGTTACGCAACCACTTTGTACAAAACACAAATGTATGCTTTAAAGGGCAAATCGTTCATCTACGTTTTTATATCAAAGAAAGAATCCCGGCCGCTAAGTCTTATACCTGCTGGCCCTGTAACCTTTCAAATGCATGCTACCACATTTTTGATACCGCAACTGTACATACGTATACTAGTACACACACAGATATATGTACTTATACATACATACAGATGTACATACTCACTGATGGTGAACAGACACTGTAGCAGACGCACCGGCCACAGCATTAATTTCTCTTTTTCTAACGGTCTTTTTATGATTTTCATTTATTTACTTTTCATTTAATGTAGAAAATAAATGTACTTGCACATACACTTAAGTGCTTAAACTTAGAATACCGCCACCTTGCCACTTAGTTGAGGTTATGAGTCAACTGCGCCAGCGGAAAAGGTGTTTCAAAGAATTGGTTCAGTGCAGCTTTAATTTTGTTAATTGCCCGCATTTACTTACGCCCTCTTTTCTTTCTCATCGCTTTTATGTCAACAAAAATATTAAATATTTGTTTGTGTTTTTGCGCTTGTTTTTTTGTCTTTTCCTTTTTCTCTTGCTCTCTAAGTGCTGCACTTAATTGAAATGCCACAAATTTCACAATTTACTGACTCGCGGCAATTTCATTGGCATTCTTTAAAATAAAACTTATCTTTAATTATAATTGTCTGTATGTCTACACATATGTACAAACAAATGTACTTAGGAACAGGTGAGAAAGTGTTAAAGGGTAAAAGGTGCCTGAAGTAAATGGGTGAATGAACATTAAAGAATGCGTAAACATCTTATGAGTTGAATGAAATTGAAAGCCATAATTTGTAGAGAGAAATTTTAAGCATTAATAAGTTTCTTTTTGAAGACGTTGACTCAGGATCCAATTAAGTATGGGAGTGACTCTATTCTCGAAGGAAATACGCCCTATTATTGGTTAACTTTCTTGAATAGCGCACGTCCTTTTAAGCATTTACTCCTCAAGGTCTTAAAGTTGCTGAGCTCATCGCAGTGATAGGACCTCAAATTTTATGGCTGGCACATTCCAGGTGGCTTTAACCAACATATGAGCAGTTTTTTTTTATTGGCTACGGAATGTCCAAAGGGTGGTAAACTTTAAGTCAGAGCGAAGACCGCAATATATATATATTGTTTATTGTAAAAGCCCACATAAAATAATTGATCAAAGACT
The DNA here is from genome assembly GCA_037575425.1 of Anastrepha fraterculus. Taxonomy (NCBI): domain Eukaryota; kingdom Metazoa; phylum Arthropoda; class Insecta; order Diptera; family Tephritidae; genus Anastrepha; species Anastrepha fraterculus. The sequence continues at coordinate 1,801,174 of JAYXIM010043962.1, forward strand.
GGAAGGACAGAAGACAGAAGAAGGCTACCAGGACAGTATAAGACAGAAGAAGGCTACCAAGTTTATCCTTCCCTCCAGCAAAAGAACCAAATAATTGCAAAAAGGAAGAAGGGGCTTTGGATTCGAGGATGTCGACCACCAGTGGCTAATTACATTCGTATTAACTCACGAATTTCATCCAGCCTTCTTCTTAGTTCGCGCGATAGTCGCTTACGCCGGATTTAACAAAATGCGCCAATCCTTTTTTTCTCATGCCAACCAAGATTTTTCCAACGCAGAGGGGGCCTTCGTCTTCCTCTGTTACCACCAGGTGGTACCGAATCGAATACTTTCAGAACTGAAGCGTTTGTATTCATTCGGATGGCATGACCCAGCCAACGTTGCTGCTGGATCTTCATTCGCTGCGCTATGTCTATGCTCATCGTTCCATCGCCTGCGATATGCGCCGGCGCCAACGTGCAAGGGTCCAAAAATATTCCGGAAAATCTTTCTCTCAAACACTCCGAGCGACGCCTCATCGGATATGGTCATCGCCCAAGCTTCTGCGCGATACGTTAGGACGAGCGTGATGACTTTGTAGAGTATAAGCTTTCTACGTCGATGACAACTTTACTACTCAATTGTCTACTTAGTCCAAAGTAGCAAACGAGATTCTTCGTTGGTTTACAAGACTGATATTGTTATCGGTGTTAATGCTGGTTCCTAAATTTTACCAAGTGTGTGATATTTGAACCCGCAATATCCACAGGTTTATCAAAAAAAGTGAGAGCTCTAATGTCCTACATCTTTGCCCGATGGGAGCGGGGCAGCTGAGAAGAAGGTGCTGAGAAAGTTCAAATTCAGGAGCTACGGCTTTGTTAACCTCAAAAGTTCCTTTGAGTGCCTCCGATCTACCCGTGACCAGAAGGATATCGCGACTTTTCACGTTTGCGCACTATCCTAACATTCGCTGAGTTGACGTGAGTTCCATCTTTCCAGGAATATACCACAGGTTTTCAAGGGAACCCCAAACCTCTCGTTTTGAGATAAAACCGTCTCTAGGATCCTCTGTCTAGCCAGCTCATCAGCCCACTTGTTTCTCTCTCTGCCGCTGTGACCCCAAATGGGAACTCAAATGTGCCTAATATCTAAGTATTCGCATACAAAGCGAGAGCGAAGTCAGGCATTCCCCGACTAATTTCAAATGTACAAACAAGGAACCCAAGGCCCTTATTGACGCTTAGCTGTTGGAGTAGATATTTACGTCCTTTGCAGTAATTGCAGCAGTAAGCAACTAACCCACTGTTATTTAATTGTGGTTACCTCCGCTCGGAAAACAGTAAATTGGTCCGGAAGCCTAAATTTGAGCCTGATGGGGAGCTCCTCGCAGAATACTCCCCCACCAACTCTTCCGTCCAACTTCGAGCCAATCGTAAGCATGAGAAATTTAAGAAATTTGATTTGAGAAATTTATAAATCCCAACGAAATTGTATTATAAACCATTGAGATGTGTAACTCCCAAGTTGGTATCTGATCAATTAGTGAATGAATATCTAGTATTGGTCTAGTATTGATTAATAAAATGAAGTGGCGGGTTTAGAAGGGAAATACAGTGCGAATTATTTTTCTCTCAGAAAATAAAAAAGTAATTGAATGGAAAATGTTTGATGTCTACATAAAAATTACAATGTAATGATACAAAAAGTTCCAGTTTGCAGTGAAATTTGTTCTTAGTAGCCGAACTTGGCAGTTAAAAATAATAGTAATCATTTTTTCATTCTACGTTGAATGTGCCTCATTTTTCACAAATTAGATTAAACATCAAACTGGCTGGCACACTTTGTATTAAGTAAAAGTATTTATATTAAAAATTTAAAGCATCGGAATCGAGTAGTGGCCTCGATTTACTTAATCATAGGAACAAAATTGAAAGTACCGAGCAGAGCTCTGCAAAATCCTCGTACTCTGATCTGACGCTAAATATCTCACTTTATTGTGTGCATATACGTATGTAGGTTGCCCTTTATATTTTAGGTATGTGCATGTAGTGAGCGGTAATTTGATATTTTTATCGGCAAGTTTGGTATTTTTTAGCATAAATTCACAAATTACATTTTCACTCACGAACTTTATTTGTTCTTTTTTCAGCGAATTGAAAAATTCATTTCGCTCTAATCATGGATGTAACTCGTGGAAATTTTTGTGCGATGTTTTATTACGATTTTCAATGTAGGATTATCTACATCCTGGCTTTGATAAACTTACTTCGACATTTGGCACTGAAGCACCACACTTAGCAACTGTGCAACGCTGGTGCTAGAATATGGCCGTGAATACTAGCAGGATTTTCGTGAAGGCCGCCCAAAAACGGTTATTGTGCCACAAAAAATCGATGATTTGTGTCAAGTGGTAACGCAAGACCGTCGTGTATTATCGGGAGATGGAGAAATTTTTGGTATTAGTGGAATTCATACATTCATTCACTATTACATCAGCGTTTGGTGCTCAGGAAGATGTGTTTTCGTTGGATACCGCATAATTTAACACTTGCCAGAAAAGGACCCTCTGTCGATTGGTGTAGAGAAATGTTAAAGAAATTCAGACGCGTTGGTTCAAAACACGTCCATGATCAAGATTTGTAGGTCTATGTATGTGTATGAGCCAGAAAACAAAAAACAGTAATCGAGAATATGGATGTTCTAAGACGAGCTTAATCCAATGAAAGTTGTGCGCGAAGAAGCACCTCAAAGCAGATAGACACACCTGTTTCGGAAGTGTTCGGAAAATTTGAATGCGTTTCACCTCTGCCGCCAAAGAAATTTGAAACAGTCAATTCTGAGTGGTGCACAAACATTTATTTCCTATATGGTTTCGGGGAATTAAGGAAAACCTACTGCCGAAGCCGAATCATTCTTCCACAAGACTATGCGAGCTCCCACATATAAGCTGACCCAAGAGAGTTTTTGAGCAGTCAAAAGATCGAATGAATGGGTCATTCCCCTGCCTTAAAGCCTAATTTGGTGCTCAATGATTTCTTTTCTCTTTTCAAAAATAAAATGCGAGATCAGAAGTATGAAGGAGCTGTTTAATTTTTTAAACAGCTGGTTTTGGAGGGATTCACTTCTGAGTGACAAAAATATTTTGTAAATTTACTCAATCGCATACAGAAGTAAATTGACTTCCAAGAATAATATTTTGTAAGACATAAAGTCCTTTTTATTATTAGTTTACTGTGTTTTTATTAGTGTTTCGGAAGTGTTCGGAAAATTTGAATGCGTTTCACCTCTGCCGCCAAAGAAATTTGAAACAGTCAATTCTGAGTGGTGCACAAACATTTATTTCCTATATGGTTTCGGGGAATTAAGGAAAACCTACTGCCGAAGCCGAATCATTCTTCCACAAGACTATGCGAGCTCCCACATATAAGCTGACCCAAGAGAGTTTTTGAGCAGTCAAAAGATCGAATGAATGGGTCATTCCCCTGCCTTAAAGCCTAATTTGGTGCTCAATGATTTCTTTTCTCTTTTCAAAAATAAAATGCGAGATCAGAAGTATGAAGGAGCTGTTTAATTTTTTAAACAGCTGGTTTTGGAGGGATTCACTTCTGAGTGACAAAAATATTTTGTAAATTTACTCAATCGCATACAGAAGTAAATTGACTTCCAAGAATAATATTTTGTAAGACATAAAGTCCTTTTTATTATTAGTTTACTGTGTTTTTATTAGTGGGCGCGAAATGTAAAAGGTAGCTCTCGTAAAATTACTATGTAGAATCGATCGCTGATTCTGAAAATGCAACAATTTTTTTTTTTAGAATCTATAAGACCTACTGCTCGTACAAGTACATTGTTTATGGAAAATTTTATTTTGTTTGCTCAGCTGCTTCGCAAGTATATCTTGGTTTTTTTTGCCTAAATAACGGTAAATTGCAAATATCTCGAAAAAAAAAAATTTTTTAATTGGAAAGAGGCATCCGGTGCGCGAAAAATTATCAAAAATGGTAAAGCCGGGTAATTAAAATCAATTCATTATCTGATTTTTTTTAGAGCGTAATCAATAAAAGAAAAAACAATTTGAGTTTAATTTATAATAATAAGCTCGAGATGCGAATATAAGCTCGAGAATCATATTTCAGATCAAGTTGAGAAACACAATTCATGCCATTTAAAAAACTAATTTTTTTCTGTTCTCTGATGGCTATGGAGTTTTTTCAAAAGAATTAAGACTAGAATTATCTGTCCAACTTCCGGACTACTGTAGCCAGGCAGAAGACGTAGCCGTCAAGGAGGTAAGGGGCGTCCATAAATTACGTGAGATATTTAAGGGGGGAGGGGGTCGAGTGAAATCTCATCTAATCTTACGTTGGAGAGAGGGAGCGGTCTCGGTAAATATTACGCAATTTTTTTTCTGATTGAAACAAAAAAAAATTATACTATTTTGGTCCATTATCCAGATTGTACATGCTTAAGATTTAATCTTAAGCGTAATCGTAGTATGATTAAGATCATTCACTAATTCGTTCGAAAGAAAATAACTTCATTCATACTTCGACGTTATAAATTACTGCTGTCAAACCACCATATTTGTTTTATACCAAATAGCTCAATTTAATCTGAATTTACGGTACAGTGTAGCCCGTCGTTTGTTTTCGCGCCACTATCAGCCGAACGTGCGACTCGATGAACAAGAGCGTACGAGCTGAGTGGCAGCGACACACGGACAGGTTCCAACCTTCTTTGTTTAGAGAGAGCCAATATTTACTCCAGCTACATTGCAGTTGATTCATATCAAATTTTTATGCGTGCCTATTTTTTTTTTTTTTTTTAGTTTTTTAACGAGCGCGAATGTCAACAAATTTTTATTAAGAGTTAAAAAGGGAAATTGTTTTAGTTTTTTTTAGGTTGTGAAATGCGATGATCAGAACTGCTGCAGCCCACGCCAGAGTGATCTGCGTATGATTCTTCACGACCGTTTTCTGCCACCTCCATGCCCCATCACTTAGGTTGATTGACGTTTGATAATTCCGGACTTTAAAGAGCATGACGGAAAGTCATTTGCTCCATTTCTAATACGCCTACCGATTCAACCGCTGAATGCCTTTTCAGCACGCCTTATGATCTCTATTGCCCAAGTATACGTGATGATTTAGAGAAAATATGCTGCAGTACATTCGGTATTTACTTCGCATCTATCACAAGAGCTGCAGAGCACAGCCGAGCACCTCACATTGCACCAGCTAAGCAAGTGCGTATGTACCGCAAAGTACGACCCTCACGGATTGTCGAAAGACGAGCTAATGAGTTACTGTGCGCAAGCGTCAACGGCTTAGAGTGGATAGATCAGAACGAAGTTGAAGGAGCAGATGATTTTACTGAAAATCATATGGACATGTTGGTCCCAATAGTCTCTCTTGAAACCGCGCATGATTCTCCATGGACTGAATTAGAGTAGATATTCTTTTTTTAATCGCAGTAGTTACGATTTAAGTCTTCTACGAGTATTGTTAAATTTTTATTACACTTATAACTTTCAGCAATATTGATAACTAGTCTTAACTAGACGTAAATAAAAGCACGAAGCAATTTTTTTTTCTTTTTACAATAACAATCTAACACGTTTACATAAGAAACCCACATTTTGAAAAATCTCACGTGAGATTGGGGGACGGGGAGGGGTTGAATAAAATCTTACGACATCTCATCAGGGGGAGAGGGAGGTACAGAAAATTGAAAAAAACACCTCACGTAATTTATGGACGCCCCCTAACTGTGTACCTTAACACAAACGCCGTAACAGAAACTACGATAAATATCTTCTCGGATAGCCAGGCGGCCATCAAATCAATGGAAGCAGTTATACTCAGATCAAACGTTGCTCAGGAATGTCTGGCAGTCAGACAAGGTCAGTTTTATACGGGTTCCGGCACATAAAGACATTGAAGGAAATTGCCATGCCGATGAGCTATCCAGAACGGGTACTAATCTTCCAGAGACAATATTGGAATTCCTATTCCTAATATAAAAAGTAATATTTTCCTGTAGACCAATAGGTCATGGAGTGAAGAAAAGACTTGTGTTACAACCAGGGTAATTTGGCCGCAAATGGATAAGAAAAGTTCAGGAGAATTGCTCAACCTCTCAAGAGAGAACATCTCGAAGGTCGTGGCTTGGGTTACCGGTCATTGGCTATTAGGGAGGCTCTCTTCTAGGCTAGGAGAATTTTCTCATGAATACTGCAGAAGTTGTAGAGACGAGAAAGAGGAAGAAACAGTAGAAAAGCTCCTCTGTAATTGTCCAGCCTTAGCTAGCAGTAGAGCAAAGTTATGAGGAAAATACTCTTTTGACTCTCTTACGGAACTGAAAACCCTATTCATAAGAGCGTCTCAATCCTGCCATGATGAACAAACACTGAGGTTCCCGTGTTACATAGTGGTACCACAACGGACTAAGTTAGTTGGCTATTCTAAACCGACCGCCATAAAACCGAATCTATCCTCTGATTGTCAAAAGGAGATGACGTTGAGAAAAAAGTTGTATATTCGAGAAATACCTTAATTATTATACCTTAGTGAGAGGCGCGCTTTGCGCTGCTACAATTTAAAGTTCTAATCTATTCTCGAATGTTTAATATTATTTCCAGCGCAGTCTGAATGGAATTTCACTTTCCAGCCCCAAGCGATTTATTTATTTCTAGTGAATTGTGAGGAGCTATTGAAATTATAAAAATTATTTACTATTACTTGATGCAAATGACTCAATTGAATTTTTTTTTTTTTGCATTTCGTTAGATACATATCACCTTAGTTATAGACACAAGACGTACTCACCAGCAATCTAACCAAAGCGAATACGATTAGCGCCGCTGGGTTTTATTGGCTTCGTTGCAATTTGCTCAGTGGTTAATGGGAAAACGCCTACGCGTGCATGCGTCAGCTATAGCACAGCTATGAAAATCCGAAATTGCAAATGCTGCTGATGGCGTTGATGGCAACAAGTGGCCACAGACAATGTTAGGCGAAGCAATCGTCAGGTTGGCAATTAAAATATCTTGCACGTTCGTTCATGCGCATTCGCCCAGTGACTGTGAAAAATTGCCGATTATCGATGCGCACTTTCTGGCAAATTTATTCACACGCCTCAGTATGACTGTTACAGCGCTTTTGTTGTTGTGCGTGACTTATAAGCTACGAAAACTTCGAAAGGTCTGCACGAACTGCAGCGTCGTCGACAATGTTTTTGGTTTTGTTTTGTTCTTTTTTTTTTTTTTTTTTGGGCAACTTGAGTAGCGTAAATTTCGCTTCAACGAATAACAAGCAACAACTGGGCAAAGTATGCAAAATAATTTTTATATTAATGTTGTGACTCTGTTGACCATCACACTTTGGTCGCACTCAGCTGTTCCAGCAACGCCGCCGCGGCTCTTGACTTGTCTCGTCGCTGTGAATGTGGTTGGTGGCGTGTGATATGAGATATGCTATTTCCTACTGTTCACTTGTTGTTGCTGTTGTTGCTGCTGCTGGGAATTCCTTAAGTGAAAATCGCAAATAGGTGCCTCGTCTCCGCCGTTGCTATTGTTGTTCAAGTTGTTGTAAAGTTTTTAATTTGTTGCGATGCCTGTCTACTCTTGAAGTGGTTACTCAAGCTGCTTTCTGTTGTTATTGACGTTGTTTTTATGATAGCGCATAATTTATCTTTGTTTTAGTTATCTGCTTTTTTATTTATTTTTCTAGTTTTTCGGTTTGTGATTTTTTATAACTTTTTTGTCCTTTTATTTTCAATTTGCTTTGCTACTTGGCGGCTGCAAGTGGGTCACACATATACAGCTCACAAATACACACGCACACACACACATACACTCACTAACTAGTTACCTTCAGTCAGATACTTGCCGCATGCAACAATAACACGCGCACGTCGTCGTGGAGGCGCAACAAGTGCAGGAAGAGTGTGAAAATGAAATGTAGAAAAAGGCAGAAAATGACAGAATGAAAATTGCAAAAATGCAGATTTCAAAGTGTTGATTATTCTTCTTCTACGTTTTTCTTTTGTTTTTGTTTTATGTTATTTGCAGAGTTGTAAAAGTTGTAATTGTAGTAGAAATGGTAGTATGAGATGAGCACAGGTAGTGACAGGTGATGTAGAGGTAAAGATGCTGAGATGCGAAGTTGTAGTTGTAACTGAAGGAAGCAGCAGCGTTTGCTACAGAAGATGAGAGAACGAAATGAGTCCAATTGGCAAATGGTAAAAAGAAGTGGTTTAAATGAGTTTACAAAAAAAAAGAAAAGAATTGATTTAAAAAATATAATCAATATGTTTTATATATTAATTAAGGAGAAATGCTTGATTGAAAATATTTGATTATTTAATTTATCTTAATTTAATTTAAGTATATTTTATTCAGTTTAATTTAATGTACAATAATATCACTAATTTTCTTATTTTATTTTGTACCATTTTTTAATTTTTAATATTTTATTTTTATTTTTTTTCTTTGTTTTATATATTAATTGAGAAAAAATGCTTAATTGAAAATATTATATGATTATTAATTTATCTTAATTTAATTTAAGTATATTTTATTGAGTTTAATTTAATGTAATATCACTTAGTTTTTTATTTTATTTTGTAGAATTTTTTAATTTGTTATTTTTTTATTTTTTTTTAATAATTTTTCATTGTTTTATATATTAATTGAGAAAAAATGCTTGATTGAAAATATTATATTATTATTTAATTTACTTTAATTCAATTTAAGTCTATTTTATTCAGTTTAATTAAATTTAATATTAATTTAATAAAAAAAATTTATTTTACTTTGTTGAATTTTTTACTTTGTTAATTTTTTTATTTTTTTTATAATTTTTCATTGTTTTATATATTAATTGAGAAAAAATGCTTGATTGAAAATATGATATGATTGGAAATATTATATTATATATTTTATAAATTTATTGTTACATAATTTTTTTATTTTACTTTGTTGTATTTTATTTGATTTAATTTAAATCAATTTACTTTAATTAAATATCGCATTATTTGCATATTTTACTTTATTGAATTTCTTAATTAGTTATTTTTATATATAATATTTATGTATTTATTTTATTTTGTTTTACATAAGTACATGAACTGAATTATTTTAAATTTTATTATATTTCAAACTATTTTTTTTTGCATTTTACTGTACTTTTTATTACATTTTTTTTTTATTATAATTAAAGATTTTATATAGTAAATTTTTTTTAATTTAATTAATTTTGTTTTGGCTTTACTTCATTTAATTTAATTTCATTTATTTTATTTATATTTTTTTTATTATTTTAAATTATTCAATTCAGTTTTATTTAATTTAATTTTTTATTTTCATTAGCTTTAACTTATTTAACTTCATTTGACTCTTTTTTTATTAGAAAATTTTTCTTGCTTCATTTTCTATTGTAGTATTTAATTTAATTTAATTATTCTTCAGTTTATTTTATTATAAATTATTTAATTTTTTGTTTCACATAACTTTATTTTATTTATTTTCATTAAAGTTATATAAAATACCTTAAATAAATTTTATCTTATTTTTTTTTTTTATAATTTTAATTAGTTTAATTTATTTTCTTTTTGTTCAATTTTATATTATTTAATTTAATTTGTTATTTTATCTTGTTTTATTTGAATCTATTTGATTTATTTTTAATTTTTTATTTTTATTTCATTTTCTTTTATTTTATTTCATATTAATTTAAATTATTTTAATTTATTCCATTTTGCTTATTTTATTGTATTTTAATTTTATTTTATTTTATTTAAATTTAGTTATTTTATTTCCACTTATTTCATTTAATATTATTTGATTAATTTTATTTTTCATTATTTTATACTATTTTATTTAACTTTATTTAATTTTAAAATATTAATTTCACCTTTATTTTATTTAATTATTTTTGCTCTTAATTTCCATTATTTATTTACTTTTATTTCACTTTGTTTTATTTTATACTTTCCCTTTTTTTATTTATTGTTTTTAATTTTTTTCATGTCATTTATTTCAGTTTTTTATTTTATTATTTTGAATTTGCTTTATATTTTTTTATTTTTCGTTTTCTTTTATTGCATATAATTTTTTTACTTTATTTTTTTATATGCATTATTTTATTGTTAATTTGCCGCCGATTCCTTTACTTTACATTTTTTTTTTCGATTTCAGCATGCAGTGTGTGTCCTTCTAATCTCTAAATTACTCTATTTTCATGTCACAAAAATTTAACACCTTTTCAATTCACTTTTCGCTTTCAACAGCAATTAATATTCAATTATCCTTGCACATTTATCAATTTGTGATTTGTCAAACTAAACAAGAAGTCATTCTCGATAAAGTTGTTCACGTGCATCGATTTTAGCGCATACAATTTTTAAGGAAATTGTTTTGAAATAATTTATTTTCCAAATTCAAAATCCAGTGCGTTTTTCGAAAATATTCGTTATTTTGTTAAATGATAAAAAATTTGAAATACTTTTCGCGACGTTGGCTTTGAGCGCGTCTGATCGTGGCCGTGGGTAACCGCAGAATGGTAAATGCACCTGCTTTCACATAGCGAAACACTTCGCATGTGCGCTTGCGCACCACTGTAACAGCAGCAGCACAAGCCGCAGTGGTGGCGGCGAAATTTTTTCGTTCATTGACGATCGCATTGCTGCTGATGCTGCTGTTCAGACTGCTGCCAATAGTATTGCCACTTCGGTTGTTGTCGTTATTGTTGTTTGCTGTTTTTGTAACCTCCTCACTGCCACCACTATTACCGGTACTGTGTCCGGCAAATCGTCGACAACTGTTGTTGTGTTTGTCGGTTGTTGTTTGTGTTTTGGCTGCCGCAGCAGCAACTGGCAATTTGACTGTCTGTTCGTCTGGCTACCCGGCTTACGGTTGAAGATGGTTGGCTTTTGCCTCATTTGACGTTGTGGCTTACTTTACTCTTGTCGCATTACACTACAGTTTTAGTCTCTTCTTGGGTGCAATTGGCGCTGTTGTGGCTGCCTAAACTTGGCACCAAAGTAATTGGTCTTGTGTACTTGGTACTCAATAAACACTCCGTATGGTTTATATGCACTTCCCAGACATTTTGAGTTGGGCACCAGAGTAAACGAACAATTTTGCCTATTTCTTTATTTTATGGTTCCTACAACTTATTGTTGCCAGAAGTCAAATTTTCATGCGTTTATGGCATTTTGATTTCGTTAGTCCCAGCGGGCAGCAGTCAGCGAGAAAGTGAAATTGAATCGTATCCTATTTTCCAGACTTTAAGGCTTGTGAACACACATTATGCGTATTACTTATTTTATATGTCAGCTGAGAAATGTAGGGCGCAGGGCAGGCACGAACAGCATAAGCAATGATGTTAGTAGTTTAGCATAAAGGATTTGTGAACACGGTCGAGGAGCCCATTTATAATTTTAATGCAAACATAACTTGAGTATTTTTTTCATTTTAAACTAGGTATGAACCCTAGCTCCAAACGCTTAATACATTTACTGACGCCTCGAAGATGATGAACGGAGTAAGTGGAGGGATTTATTGCACATAGCTAGACATCAAGCGGCAAATTAAGCTCCCTAATCACTGCGGTATTTTTCAAGCAAAAGTCTTTGCGGTAGGAAGGGCTGCAGAAATAGCACTAGCAAAAACATCGAGCAATGCCAAAATAAATATAACCTACGTTGACAGTCAAGCGGCAATAAAGGCAATAAACTCATATGAAATTTCATCTAAAAACGTTCTTAGGACCAGGGAAGCCTTAGAGAGACTAGTCGCAGACAGACGGTTACATTGGGTACTCGGACATAAGGGCATTGCAGGAAACGTCAGCTCCATCACTAATAACCAATAGGTGCTAAAAGAATTACTTAGTGACATAAGACCAAATTAATAAAGGAAGCAAAACTAAGGTTAGGTTAGGTTGAAGTGGTTGTCCTGTGGTACACACTCAGGCTCAAAGCCCTTTGTGATGCCACGTGGGGAGCTTTCCCTACTTCTCATAAAACCAGTGTCCGCTTTTCAAAAACTTTAGAATACCGCCTATTTCTGCAGAACTGAGATCTTCCAATTCGTTAAAAAATTGTCTCAAGTTGTTTGATGTTCACACCTTTCTCAAGGGCATTCCACCATATTACAATACCATAGTAGGGAATAGGCCTAGCCACCAGGCACTAACCAGGAGCACAACGCCATCATCGATTTGCGTACTCTATCTGCGACTGTGAGCCCCCAATTTCGCGTCCTATCCAGTACAAGTCCTAGATATTTCGCCTTTTCTGTTATTTTAAGTGGTTTCCTTCCCAGGAATATGTGTTTAAGAGCAGGTGTTTTATGTTTCATGCTAAATAGTATCGGATCCGTTTTTCCGGATTTACTTCAAGTCCTCAACTTTTACACCAAAGTGATAGTCTGTTGAGAGATCTTTGTTGAAGATCGCATAATGTTGGAAGGTGTTTCCCCGAGATTGCTATAACAATATCATCCGCATATGAGATTAT